>CM051234.1:183910743-185110743 GCA_027917425.1 Gastrophryne carolinensis | reverse complement strand
GTAATGTGCTGTAGTTCTGTCTAGCTCCACTACATTCCCTGCTAGAATTTTGTTATATACTTCCTAGCCACACTTCTTCCCCTGCTAGAATTTTGTAGCATACTGCCTAGACCTACTCTTTCCCCTAGAATTTTGTTACATACTGCCTAGCCACACTACTTCCCCTGCTAGAATTTTGTTACATACTGCCTAGCCACACTACTTACCCTGCTAGAATTTTGTTACATACTGCCTAGCCACACTACTTCCCCTGCTAGAACTTTGTTTCATACTGCCTAGCCACACTACTTACCCTGCTAGAATTTTGTTACATACTGCCTAGCCACACTACTTCCCCTGCTAGAACTTTGTTACATACTGCCTAGCCACACTACTTCCCCTGCTAGAACTTTGTTACATACTGCCTAGCCACACTACTTACCCTGCTAGAATTTTGTTACATACTGCCTAGCCACACTTCTTCCCCTGCTAGAATTTTGTTACATACTGCCTAGCCACACAACTTTCCCTGCTAGAACTTTGTTACATACTGCCTACCCACACTACTTCCCCTGCTAGAATGTTGTTACATACTTCCTAGCCCCACTACTTTCCCTGCTAGAATTTTGTTACATACTGCCTAGCCCCACTACTTTCCCTGCTAGAATTTTGTTACATACTGCCTACCCACACTACTTCCCCTGCTAGAATGTTGTTACATACAGCCTAGCTCCACTACTTTCCCTGCTAGAATTTTGTTACATACTGCCTACCCACACTATTTCCCATGCTGGATTTTTGTTACATACAGCCTAGCCCCACTACTTTACCTGCTAGAATGTTGTTACATACTGCCTAGCCCCACTATTTCCCCTGCTGGGATTTTGTTACATACAGCCTAGCCCCACTATTTCCCCTGCTGGAATTTTGTTACATACTGCCCAAGCCGCACTACTTCTCCTGTTAGAATTTTGTTGCGGAATAGTTTGCTGTGCATATTAAATGTTTGGCAACAGCTGTGTTTATGCCAATGGGGACCGTGAGTGTCCACGTCTATTTTGAACTGCATGTCAGCATAGGGGCCCCCCTGTTGAGTATGCGCTCCCACTCGCCCAGCCAGCGATTGCAGCAAGGGCCCAGAAAAAGACAATGCTCTCATGGGAACATACATGCCCCAGGGGCACTTAGTTGGCCGGCCCTGAAGTCTTTCAGACTCCAGAGCCGGCATTTGGGGTGGTTGGTCCACTTATAATATATTGTTGGTAATGTTTCTAGAGGAAATCATTTCAAAACGATTGCTTAGACTTCGCATGGCTTACTAACTTCTGAGCTTGACATTTCACTATCCACATTCTTTGAAATGTCCAGCGAGATGTATATCTCCACAACACCTTTTTAATGTAAAATGTATCAACGGCATCAAGAGGACAACTCCAAAATGGCAGGTAGAAGTTGATAAATTGGGTACGGACATTTCCCTGCAGAAGAGCATGATATAGAAAACAGATAGATATATCAACTACTGGTCCATGACCCCATGCTGCTCCAGGACCGAAACAGGATTTCTTTTTATTTTACTCCTCTAGATTCCTTACTTGCCCTTGCCTTTGTTGTATCTTTGTAAGTTTTGAGTCAGTAAGAGGTTGTCGTTATTATTCATGACACACCGTGTGTAGAGCATTTGGATAAATTGCATGAAACAATGCTTTGGATTCCTCAATTCTTTCTCACAGGCTTCTCTCCGCTGAGTGTGTGTGTGTGATCTATTTGGGATTAATCTTTTGGAGAGAGCCGTTGAAGGATTTAGCTTGCTGTCTACAAGGTTTCCATAAAATAATGCTCTTAGGAGGTCATTGGGCCTTTAAAGGTTATTCAGTTTGTTAGCCCAAACACTAAAACTTTGTGTCTTTTGATTCTGATTAGTGACACTTAAATAAAGTCAGTTGCAGTTCAGTGGACTGATTTTTCTGCCATTTCGAATGTTTCTATGGTCACAGGGAAGTCCTCAATTCAAACCTGTGTATATCTTTTTGATGCAAATCTTTGCTGTGTAATGTCGTTATCAGATTCCTTTCCTTGTGGCAAGCAGATTTAGATTGTCTCTATGTCTCATTGGTTGTCATATATATTTTTATGTGACATCTATTCATTGAAGTAGAGTCCCTTTTAGATAACAAAAGATTAAGAAGATCTTGAAAACGTTTTATTGCTGCTTTTTGGATGGGCCAGTGGAAACAAAAGCCCTTTGTCTTCCACTTGATTAGATAATAAAGCTAACCCAGACTTTAAGGGAAACTTTTCCTAACATAGCCTGAGTTATTTTTTCTCTGCCCTGAAAGTAAGAAAAACTATGTCTAATCGCTCACAATTAAATCATTCATGGTGTGCTCACATTGGAGGAATTAATGCATTTTGTATTAGGTAACAAGCGAACGTTTACAACATGTGAGAACTGAGGGGGGAAAAATATAGTCCTCTTTCGTTCACAAGGGGGTTTGGTAGTCAGGTCAATGACTTGATTTTCATGGGAAGACTGACTCGGCGCAGCACATTCATAGGCTAAACAGGCCTTTTATTGACAGCTGCGGCTTGGAAGGCGAGTGCAGTGTAGTGCCGCGCTATGGTTTGTTGAGAAAAAACAAGGCAATATTTAAAACAAAGCGCTGAATGGGAACAGTGGCTCTTGTGTCCTGAAGTTGACTGCCTAATACTTGTTACCATCTAGATAAAAGCACGTCTCCCTTACTCCTCCCTTTCTGTGTTATTTTTATGTAAATTGTCATGAGAGATGACTTAGCTGTAATTAAACATTTGTTCTGAAAATGAGAACATGGATAGAATAGTGTTATGTAGCATCCAGAGGTCTCCCTTTTTCTGTTCTGAAGAATTTTGTGTTTTATTTTTATGAGTTGTGGTATTTTATTCTGCATATTTTAGTAAGGGCCAGTAAAAAGAAATATATTTTATTATCATTCCAAGGAATTCCACAACATTCTGTATAATCTACTTAGAGTTATCCTCTGGTCAAAAAAGACTTAAGTGTTCCTGAACTAGGCAGCTGGAGTGGGGCTCACAGTAAAAGATGCTCTACTCTATATAAGTGCTGGAAGCATGAGGCTACTTACACATTATGTGTCTCCACCGCTATTGCAGCTCATGGCGGTTGAGGCAGCAGGTGGTGAGACCCGATACAGGCAGCGTTGGTTAGATCTGGGACAGGTTGCGTCAGCGAAACCCAGAGCAGACAGCATTGGCGTGACCTGGAATAGGCAGGTAGCAGCACCGAGACCAGCATCTACGGTCAGGCACTGCGGCCGCCACCTTTTGGGGGCCTTCCAGTAGTTCTTGCTAGAGCAAAGAAATGAATGGCCCAAGAAGTTGCCTGCAGCTGTGCCTGACTGGAGGATGGAGGACATACAGGGAGGGACTGGCAGTGATGGATCAGGAGTTGAGGGTATCGCCCACACACCGCAATGCACCATTGGTAAAGCGCAATACATGCCCCTAGACTTCTATGGAGGCACTTTGTCCGTGCGCTGCGGGCAAAGTATTGCAGTATTCTGCGTTTTGCAAACCGCAGCACGCTTATGTGAAAGGGCCCATTTATTTTATTGGGCTGCACTTTGTGGCTGTTTGTGACAGGTTGAAATATATATACTCCAACTCCACGCAAATTGCCTGGTGTGAAAGGGGCCTGACACCTACTTCTACGTTCCCTAGGTCAAGCTGCCAGATGGCAGTGTCACGTGCCCACCGATGACCAGTGGGATGCCCCATGTGAGCAGGTGTGCAAGCCCTCCTCACAAACCTCACTGGCTGCAAACAGTTACATAGGACGGGGAGGCTTTGTGGGTATGCAGATGCAGGCGAGTACCAGGGTTCAGGATTGGGCTTCTAGTACTGTTATACACAGCAGGACATCCTTCATCAGGACAGTCCTCCTGTCCTAGATCACAGACCTTTCCGTGATGCCCCTGAATGCCCCCGAATACCAGCATCCAAAGCTTTTTTTAAAAAAAAAAACTGTAGTGGGTTTAAGGCAATGGGACTCCATAGGGATTGCAGTAAAAAGTTCTGTCAAACCAGCCTTAAACCTGACACTTAAGGGATTAGGGGGGAGTAATGGCGTGGGCTATGGAAAAATGACAATGCGTCTGAATACCAACATCCAAGGTAGATTCTAAGCAGATATTGTAAAAGGCAGGATAAAAACTGAGGCCTGTTGCGTTACTTGCTCATTTGATGTTTGCCCCTCCCTGCCAGTCAGCAGGAATGCACACTGTCGGCGGCATGGGAGCTCAACAGCGGCACCAGAACAGACAGTGCAAAAGTTGGACAGCTGTAGCCTGCAGGGTTGGGGGGATCAAGTCTGCGTGCTGGATATAAGAGAGCCTTTTTTATTTGCCTTGACAGTGACTTTAAGTGTGCTAACCACTAAGTCCACCAAAAGTGGAGTTTTTGTTTTAAGTATTTAGGTAGCTTTGTATATAAATTATTCTATTGTCAGCCTGGGGGTGCTCTTTATTGTATGAGGAATGGCCATAGTACTGCCATATTATTTCACTCACTCAGCCTTGAAAGTTATTGGAAAGCTTAAAAGCCTAAAAGTCCTTAGTCTGCAATTGCAGCAGAAACAACGTTGAGCCATACCAGACCCAGTATGGTTTAGACCACAGTGTTCGGAGTAAATAAATCACTTGCAGCAAGCCCTGAGACTCGGGAGGGAAGGAATTCTCATTAACAACTACTTTCTATACACAAACAAGACTCTGTATGCTCTCTGACTCATAACTGTTGCTTTTGCAATTGATGAAAAAGCAAGCTGCGAGCAAAAGTTGCCACTGCCAAAAGTTTTTAATATTAGATATCAGACACATCAAAGCATCTCTGACATCTTAGTAGCAGTTATATCTATTCTTCTTTAAACCTTCAGATATTGGATAGCATCATTATATTCCATAATGCTACTTTCCAATGGTCTATTTAAACAATGATATTTGTGCGGTTCCATTGCTCTGTGGCTTTAACGCAAAATAGAAAAATAATCTACATACCTTCACCTACTCTCCCCTACAGGGTTCGGTTCTTCTAACTTAGAGTGTGGCTACCACATGTGCGTCTAGCTATTTTCTGTGAGTACTGTTGTAATACAGGTTCACTGATGGTGTAAAGCGGAGGTTAGGATAGTTTAGTGTCCCTGTGAACTGGGACCCTCCCTGGCACAGTGTTGAATTTTAGTCAGTTATAATCTGTTAGAGTTTTAATGTGGAAATTGGCAACTTTTTTCAAGTAATCATAATGATATAATTTATTTTTATACATTTTATCTTTGTTTATAGTCAGTGTTTTAAGCTATAATTGTAATTCATCATAAGTATAATCTAGATAATACTCAATTTCATAATATCAGAAAATATCAATTTCCTGATGTTAGATTGCAAGGTTGCAAGGTCCTCTCTGTTACTGGTGTTGATTTGTCAATCTTCAGGTGGGTCGAATGGTCAGGTTAATTCCATACAATTATTAAACTGAACTCCATAACCTTAAAGCCCACCTATATCTTACAAAGGCCCTCAAAGCTGCTGTGCCCTTCTCCCCCATTGCACTCACTATAAATTCTGCATTGACTGTGAGGACTGATTTGAAACACCAACAGTAAGTGCACTGGCTGTGCACAAACATATGGCATATTTTATTAGTTTCTGTCACATAGGCTTTAGGAGCATTATAGTAGTATGTAGGGGCATTTCTTTAATATTTGGGGTTGTACAGGATGCAACTGTTTTAAGTAATTTACAAAATGTACTTCTGGTCAAATGGATTGGGTTGCAAGGTAGAAAGGTCTTCCAGGTGTGGCAAAGAAGTCCTCCAGGGATAGTGGAGAAATCCTCAAGGCTTGGTGAGATAGAGAAGCCCTTCAGAGAAGGCCTTCAGATGTATTGCTTTCAGAAAAGATAAAAAAGTCCCTAGGGGAAGTATATTCCTGCAAATGAGTTAAATAAATCCACCGGGTAAGGTGGAGAAGGCCTTCATATGAGGTGAAGACCTCCAGGTGAGCTGAAGGAAGTTGGGTAAGATGGAGAAATGCTAAGAGCTACACAGGCATATAATAAGATGGAATGCCCTGGCTGGCAAATTCACATAGTTTGTAACTTGTGCCAGACTAAATATTTGAAGATGTTCTTTTTCATTTTTTATATTTTTCATGATGACATAAAAATCCTAACTACGAGACAAATGGAGTAATGATTTGACTTTAATTGTACGCACCAGCACTGTAAGCGGCACACACAGAACTATTTATTCCTGCCTGTCACAAAGTAGGCAAATATTTATAATACTTCTTACGCCTGCAGTAGTTGTTTTAAGTGCCATTATGTAAATGTAGCTATAAAAATGTATTCCGTTGCCAGGATGGTAGCGCTAATTGAGATCACAGAGGTCTTACATTTTAAAGCAACATTGCAAGACATTTAGACACCCCATGATGCTTTTGTAGATGCTATATCACCTTCTGGTGCTGCCTGATTCCTCTGGTCCTGCAGCTGTCATTTTTTCATCTCCTATTCATTTAGGGTCTAGTCATTAAAAATTCCCAGGTAGTCAGGGGTGGGGCTATGCAACTACTTAAAGGCCCTATGTAGTCAAAAATAAAAATAAAAACATATACTAGTTTTTACTGTCTGATGCAAAACCTTTCATGTCTTCATTGTGTGAGTATATATGGGCCCTGCTGTTTCACGCTCATCCTATGTGTCCTGCAGTTGGATCTTCACAATGAGTAAGAATAGAATGGTTGTGCAGCAGCAGGGTTACTGGATGCAAATGGAGGGAAGGGAATATACAGTATTTAACAGCACCACAATGGAGAGTCTTCATCCATCTGGAATGGTAGTTTGAAGAGACCATACTAAAATGGACAAACACAGGCCATTTGAGCCTAGACTATGTCAACTAGGGTGCAGTACTCTTTAATACCACTTGCTCAAACCACTTGGGTGTGAGTGCTCTTTAATACCACTTGCTCCAACCACATGGTTGTAAGTACTCTTTAACACCGCTAGCTAAAACCACTTGCCTTGCCAGTACAAAACAGGTTTTATCTAAACTAAAGTTTCTCAACCAGAGGTACTCATGCTAATTATGGCTTGCCACTCGACTGCCATATAAATGTTACCCAAGTCTGGTTTACTTTATAAATGCAACACTTCTTTACAAGTTGAGGAAACTATGTTAGACAATGTGCTCTTTTGTTTCATGCACTTTTATTTTGTGTATTTTTAACACAATTTTAAATGCTTGACCAGGTGGTGCCTGGAAAATTAGAAAATGGGAGGTGGTACTTCCAACCCTGGAGTCTAAAAGACTCCAGAGCCCGAAGATTATCTACTCCTGGGGTTTCCCCATTCAGGGTGCCCCGCTGTGTGAAACACCACTTATTGTCATAATAACTCTGGCTGAGGTGTACTCCTGCACCCAGCCATTCAGATGGAGGTGGGAATGTCTTGCAGACAGTAGGGAGATCACTCCCCTTTTGCTATGCCATGCTCTGTCTGTAAACAGAGCTGTATGTCATGTGCCATGTGCCTTGGACCACTGGGAAGGTGATTTGGCAAGGTGAAGGACAAGGACCAATCACTAGGACAATAAAAATCCGATAGGACAATAAAAAATGGCGATAAGGACACTTTTTGGATAACATACTTTCTCCTTTATCAATAAATTGTGTTAACTGATTTCAGATTAGCTGATAATCATCAACATGTCCACATAAACCCTAAGCAAAGTAAACGACTTACATATATCAGAGGTGGACATAAAAGATGCAGGTCAACAGCGTACCACATCTAGTAAACTTGAGTATAAATGCAACTGAAATCCTAAATGGTTGCTGAAAGTTTGCTGCACACACACACGGTACATATGGAACTTTTATGACATTGCTGTTGCAGAAGGATCTCTTGTAAATGTCACGAGAATGTGTGGTTCTAGACTTTGAGACCTCTTAAATCCACAGTCCTCATTCCTTAGCTGTTATTATGCTGTCTCACTGTTATGACCTATGTTGATGGACCATATCAACAAAAAAAAATCTACCAACCTACACGGGGCAATTTATTTCAGTTCTGTCTGGTACTGGATGATTTCACTTTAAAGAGGAGTGAAACTTTTTCCACTGTTGAAATTTAGCTGACAGTTTGAAGTGTCTCCAGGAAATATACTTCCCCCTAAAAGAACACATTACTGGTCATATAATTGATTCTTGCCTGGTATTGTGTTGCTTCTTTATGGCTTCTCTGTTTATGGCAATGTTAGGGTCCTGTTTTGATTTTCACATTAACCCCTCGTTTCTCCGTATTGATGCCAGATGCTATTGTCTGGTGGCTAAATGTTACATTTGTGAACATGCAGGTCCCAGATGTCACAATGTGTCTTTCGCTATGCCGCAGAATACAGAAGTCAAATACGTTCTTCCGGTCCTAATAGCAGGAAAGTGCTTTTCTTAGTGGATTTCATACAGTGAGATATGGAATATTCCATAGATCTACAAGACTGTACAGAGGGGAAAGCTATTACCTTAAGCTCAAGAGTTTTACAGTGAAACCATAGACATCCTCATTGGTTACATATATACATTCTTCTTATGCATAAAATAGTATATTTTTTAATACAAATTCTTTGAGCGCTACATAATTATATTGAATGGAAACAAAAAACTGTTACAGATGACAAAGGGAGGAAAGGCTGGTATATTTTCATTGCAGTCTACCTACCTTTCAAAAAAGATGTTTTGCATTGCTCCACCTACTGCAACAAGTAAATATATTATTTCTTGTGTTGGGCGCTGTGTAAATACTTTCCATTATAGGAAAGCCCCTTTTTTCTTTACCTTTGAGTGGTGGGTTGAGTTTATTAAACCGGACCAACAGCCTGGCACAGTTGGATAAGAAAGGTAGCGTCCATTTTGGAGGATCCTCACCCAGCATCTTAACCATGCTACTGCCTGTATTCAACTGACAATACACAGTAACAGGAAGCTCAGCAGTACTTCCTGTTTGCAGGTGGCCAGCAAATGCATGATCCCCCATTTGGTTTATAAAATTTACTACAGTAATGCATATGAACACTGTTTGTTATGTTGGTCTGGTTTAAGTCATTTTTGACTGTTGGTCCACATTAAGCCTAACATGGGTCTGTCCACATGGTGGCTTGCAACCTTGCAAGGAGAACAAACACAAAACATTGACACATACATCAGGGAGCCATGAGCGTGCACAAGCCCCAGAATGGAGGTTTGCCCAAACCACAGTGTTCGGGGAGCAGTTGGGAGGTTAGGAACCTTGCTCCTGAGCACTTTAGAATCAGACATTCAACCCTCTGGTAACAAGTATTTTTTCCTTAACCACTAGGCCATGGCTAGTACTATAAGATTCCATGGATGGCATTCACTATATAGCATTGACAAATGAGAACAACTGACAGATGCTGTTGGCGCAATGTCTGATCCATTTTCTTTACTTACTATGTCTAGAAGTATAAGCTACGCCTCCATATATTTGACTTTTACCGCTGACAACTATTTTACATCTAGGTGGCATCCAAGGCACTCACAATGCAACCGGGTGTGCATTGTCAATTAGCTTTATATTTACAGAGCCAAACCCTTCCACATGTGGATACTTGTGGACACGCTTACTTGGCAAGTATCTGGCTGGATGGGTGTGTGGGGGTGAAACCAAAAAACCCTCAACACAAGCATACTAAGGTCCAAATGATACTATGAATACTTAATTAAAAACTGAACAAATGGAATTTAGAGATGCAGAGATGCATCATGACCATGCAACCACAGATTCCCAAAAATACCCATTGTTCAAGGCACTCCTTTAGAGGAGTCGTTTCACCGAATTAGTCCATAATTAAAAATCCTTACCATGTGCTAGATAGCAAGAGAATTGGATTACTTACGAGTACCATGTGAAGAACATCCTCTCAAGCTTATTCCTTTAATGGGAGAGAGAGAAACATAGGGATGACAGGTTTTAGAAGTGAGAACCGTCTGTCATCTGAACCAGACTGTTAAAACTAGCAATAACCGCTGTAATAAGTTGCCAGAGCAGTGCATGGTGGGTAAAAGTGTCTAGGTCTCAGAAGAAGTGCAATAGCCATAATCTATCATTCCAACGCAGGATTATTGCTCTCATAAAATCAGAATGGTACATTGACAAATAGGTCACTCATGACTCTTCTTTTTTCTAGTAAAAATCACCTACAAGCTTTGCTGAATTTTTTTTGATGCAGGGTATAATAGTAACCCCATTAGACCATCTGTCACCATAGAGCTCTTTTAAGCTGCCACTTCTTATGCACATCTGAACACATTTTCTCCCGCCGATGCTTTAATAGTTTTGCAGTCCCTGGAGCATACTGTACCTGATTATCACAAATGGCGTCTACGTACAACGCCCAGAGTACAGCACTCATTTTCTAAGAGTTTCCTAAATCATTAGGCCTATGCTATTTATACAATTTTCTGCTAATATCTTTTAGATAACATGATATCACCCAGACTGTTTATCCAGAGTCTCCTCTCTGGCCCTCCTTATGATTAATGATGGCAGAGACATTTGTTTAAAAAAGGTTTAGAGAAAAAGACAAGAGCTCCCTGATAACATTTGATTTAAACTTTTCATGAGAAGCTTAATCATTTATGTTTCAATTATTAATACTTTTTCGAAATGTTTCATAGAAATTTTAGATATTTGATTCTGACATCCAGTTATTTTGGTGAGGATGACTGTTTGCCAGGAGTAAACTCAGGCTTGCTTAATTTTCACTTCTCCGTTACCCTGTTGAAATATCTGCCTGGGTCTTGTGCCCTCTTTTATTAGACAAGGTATAATCATTTTCCTTAGCACTTCCAACACTTCCACTTTAAGTGGAACAAAACCCAGAATTTTGACTGTTCCGGGTTTGGATCCGTGCTTAGGGTGCCTCCCGAATTGTGACCTCTTCCTGGTCCAAAGGTGCATGCGCAGGCTCTTGTCTAGCCAGCCCCGCTTGGCCAATGGCAATGATAGATTTCAATAGGAAGTGCAAGCGGCTGCATCCCCTGAGATACGCACACAGCCTGAAGCCGCTCTCGCTTCCTGTTGTAAACTGTCAGAGCTTTGCATAATTACATAATGATGGCAATCGGCTCTGATTGGACAAGAGCATGCGCATGTGCCTTTGGTCTGTGGAAAGGTAATCATTTTCTAGGGGGTTTCACACAGTGGGGCATCCCAATCTGGGATACTCCGGGGGTCAGAGGTCAGCCCTGGAATCTTTTAGATTCCGAAACTGGCATGAGTTTTGTTCTATGTTAAAGGGAACGTCTAGTTAAAAATAATGGAACATCGATTCTCACCTTTTGCCCAGCGCAGCTCTATCAACCAGATTAACAGTCTATGACAGTTGGAAAAGAAAGGTAGCGGCCATTTTGGAGCTTACTCTCCCAACATAACTGACAATGCACAGTAACAGAAAGCCCAGCAGCACTTTTTTGTAGGTGACTCGCAGATGCATAAGCATGCTTTGTTTCTAAAATTTACTATAGCAGGAGTTAGAAAAAGGTACATGAAGAAACCAGTCATATAGTATAGGCTTTAATAATAATTAATTAAGAATGTGTATTGTATGGTTTTGCTTGGTAGCAGAGAAAGTGAAGCAACCTTTGCATATAGGAACATTTATCAAATCAGAATAACCAAAATATTTTAAATTTATATCATTTTTGCATTCATTAACCCCCCTCAGTTCCCATCACTCTTATTAGCAGTGAGGTATCATTTCGGTCAGTTCCCATCACTTTTATTAGCAGTGAGGTATCATTTCGGTCAGTTCCCATCACTCTTATTAGCAGTGAGGTATCATTTCGGTCAGTTCCCATCACTTTTATTAGCAGTGAGGTATCATTTCGGTCAGTTCCCATCACTCTTATTAGCAGTGAGGTATCATTTCGGTCAGTTTCCATCACTCTTATTAGCAGTGACGTATCATTTCGGTCAGTTCCCATCACTCTTATTAGCAGTGAGGTATCATTTCGGTCAGTTCCCATCACTCTTATTAGCAGTGAGGTATCATTTCGGTAAGTTCCCATCACTCTTATTAGCAGTGAGGTATCATTTCGGTCAGTTCCCATCGCTCTTATTAGCAGTGAGGTATCATTTCTCTCAGTTCCCATCACTTTTATTAGCAGTGAGGTATCATTTCGGTCAGTTCCCATCACTCTAATTAGCAGTGTGGTATCATTTCTGTCAGTTCCCATCACTCTTATTAGCAGTGAGGTATCATTTCGGTCAGTTCCCATCACTCCTATTAGCAGTGAGGTATCATTTCGGTCAGTTCCCATCATTCTTATTAGCAGTGAGGTATCATTTCTGTCAGTTCCCATCACTCTTATTAGCAGTGAGGTATCATTTCGGTCAGTTCCCATCACTCTTATTAGCAGTGAGGTATCATTTCGGTCAGTTCTCATCACTCTTATTAGCAGTGAGGTATCATTTTGGTCAGTTCCCATCGCTCTTATTAGCAGTGAGGTATCATTTCGGTCAGTTCCCATCACTCTTATTAGCAGTGAGGTATCATTTCGGTCAGTTCCCATCACTCTTATTAGCAGTGAGGTATCATTTCTGTCAGTTCCCATCACTCTTATTAGCAGTGAGGTATCATTTCTGTCAGTTCCCATCACTCTTATTAGCAGTGAGGTATCATTTTGGTCAGTTCCCATCGCTCTTATTAGCAGTGAGGTACCATTCCGGTCAGTTCCCATCACTCTTATTAGCAGTGAGGTATCATTTCGGGCAGTTCTCATCACTCTTATTAGCAGTGAGGTATCATTTCGGTCAGTTTTCATCACTCTTTTTAGCAATGAGGTATCATTTTGGTCAGTTCCCATCGCTCTTATTAGCAGTGAGGTATCATTTCGATCAGTTCCCATCACTCTTATTAGCAGTGAGGTATCATTTTGGTCAGTTCCCATCACTCTTATTAGCAGTGAGGTATCATTTTGGTCAGTTCCCATCACTCTTATTAGCAGTGAGGTATCATTTTGGTCAGTTCCCATCACTCTTATTAGCAGTGAGGTATCATTTCTGTCAGTTCCCATCACTCTTATTAGCAGTGAGGTATCATTTCGGGCAGTTCCCATTACTCTTATTAGCAGTGAGGTATCATTTTGGTCAGTTCCCATCACTCTTATTAGCAGTGAGGTATCATTTCGGGCAGTTCCCATCACTCTTATTAGCAGTGAGGTATCTTTTCGGCCAGTTCCCATCACTCTTATTTGCAGTGAGGTATCATTTCTGTCAGTTCCCATCACTCTTATTAGCAGTGAGGTATCATTTCCACCAGTTCCCATGGCTCTTATTAGCAGTGAGGTATCATTTTGGTCAATTCCCATCACTCTTATTAGCAGTGAGGTATCATTTCGGTCAGTTCCTATCATTCTTATTAGCAGTGTGGAATCATTTCAGTCAGTTCCCATCACTCTTATTAGCAGTGAGGTATCATTTCTGTCAGTTCCCATCACTCTTATTAGCAGTGAGGTATAATTTTGGGCAGTTCCCATCACTCTTATTAGTAGTGAGGTATCATTTCGGTCAGTTCCCATCATTCTTATTAGCAGTGAGGTATAATTTCGGTAAGTTCCCATCACTCTTATTAGCAGTGAGGTATCATTTCGGTCAGTTCCCATCATTCTTATTAGCAGTGAGGTATCATTTCGGTCAGTTCCCATCACTCTTATTAGCAGTGAGGTATCATTTCTGTCAGTTCCCATCACTCTTATTAGCAGTGAGGTATAATTTTGGGCAGTTCCCATCACTCTTATTAGTAGTGAGGTATCATTTTGGTCAGTTCCCATCATTCTTTTTAGCAGTGAGGTATCATTTTGGTCAGTTCCCATCATTCTTTTTAGCAGTGAGGTATCATTTCGGGCAGTTCCCATCATTCTTATTAGCAGTGAGGTATCATTTCGGGAAGTTCCCATCACTCTTATTAGCAGTGAGGTATCATTTCGGTCAGTTCCCATCACTCTTATTAGCAGTGAGGTATCATTTCGGTCAGTTCCCATCACTCTTATTAGCAGTGAGGTATCATTTCTGTCAGTTCCCATCACTCTTATTAGCAGTGAGGTATCATTTCTGTCAGTTCCCATCACTCTTATTAGCAGTGAGGTATCATTTTGGTCAGTTCCCATCGCTCTTATTAGCAGTGAGGTATCATTTCGGTCAGTTCCCATCACTCTTATTAGCAGTGAGGTATCATTTCGGGCAGTTCCCATCACTCTTATTAGCAGTGAGGTATCATTTCGGGCAGTTCTCATCACTCTTATTAGCAGTGAGGTATAATTTCGGTCAGTTTTCATCACTCTTTTTAGCAATGAGGTATCATTTTGGTCAGTTCCCATCGCTCTTATTAGCAGTGAGGTATCATTTCTGTCAGTTCCCATCACTCTTATTAGCAGTGAGGTATCATTTCGGGCAGTTCCCATCACTCTTATTAGCAGTGAGGTATCATTTCGGGCAGTTCCCATCACTCTTATTAGCAGTGAGGTATCTTTTCGGCCAGTTCCCATCACTCTTATTTGCAGTGAGGTATCATTTCTGTCAGTTCCCATCACTCTTATTAGCAGTGAGGTATCATTTCCGCCAGTTCCCATCGCTCTTATTAGCAGTGAGGTATCATTTTGGTCAGTTCCCATCACTCTTATTAGCAGTGAGGTATCATTTCGGTCAGTTCCTATCATTCTTATTAGCAGTGTGGAATCATTTCGGTCAGTTCCCATCACTCTTATTAGCAGTGAGGTATCATTTCTGTCAGTTCCCATCACTCTTATTAGCAGTGAGGTATAATTTTGGGCAGTTCCCATCACTCTTATTAGTAGTGAGGTATCATTTCGGTCAGTTCCCATCATTCTTATTAGCAGTGAGGTATCATTTCGGTCAGTTCCCATCACAATTATTAGCAGTGAGGTATCATTTCGGTCAGTTCCCATCACTCTTATTAGCAGTGAGGTATCATTTCTGTCAGTTCCCATCACTCTTATTAGCAGTGAGGTATAATTTTGGGCAGTTCCCATCACTCTTATTAGTAGTGAGGTATCATTTTGGTCAGTTCCCATCATTCTTTTTAGCAGTGAGGTATCATTTTGGTCAGTTCCCATCATTCTTTTTAGCAGTGAGGTATCATTTCGGGCAGTTCCCATCATTCTTATTAGCAGTGAGGTATCATTTCGGGCAGTTCCCATCATTCTTTTTAGCAGTGAGGTATCATTTCGGGCAGTTCCCATCATTCTTATTAGCAGTGAGGTATAATTTCTGTCAGTGGTACAAGTTTAACATGATGATGATGGAATAATGCTGTATTTTCTCAGACAATTTTATTAGACTTCTAAGACACTGGCAAAGCGTGTTAAAGGTAAGTATGTTTTCTTTAACACCATTCTGTTTTCTCAGTGTCCTAAGTGGACAGAGCAGCTCCTTGTAGTAAAGGTGTTAAAATATGAGCGAATTGCTACAATATGCCAGTTTTGTCAGATCTATGAAACTGTTCTGTTTCTCAAATGAAACACTATTTACACTGCTATGGGCCTCGTTGTTGAAGGTGTTAAATGTCAGTTCGAACTGTTTTATGTAAATTTCCAAAGAGCTGAGCAATGACTTCATGCTGTTTTCAGCTTCATCAGAGAAACTGTCTTGGATTTGTTTTAACTGTATCTTTGGGGAGTTTAAACCCCTTTCGGTAATGCACTTTAGTCAGTTGTTTTATTGTTAAAGGAAAGTTAAGGGCATAAGTCATTTTAGTAGTTTTCAGCTTGTGGACAAAGAGGTCTATCAAAGTACAAACAGGGCCCTCTTACCTTTTCTTCTCGGTCCTGTGGGGAAATAAAGCAATGCAAGTGACCATGGTAGCCAATCACTTCGCTCAATTTCGCAGGGGACAGAGTAGAAAGGTGAGATTTCTTGGGATTAACAGGTTAATGCTCGGGGGGGGGGGGGGGTCTAGCAATCGGGATGCCCCCCTGCACTAAGAACAACACACATTTTGATGAATATGAGTTTTGCTCCAGCTTCCTGGGAAAATTGCCCTGGGGGTGCATATTGTTCGGGTTTAAGTCATTTTTAAGGGGACACAACTGCCTGGTGCTTAGTCTAGTTTTGCCACTGAAAAAAGTACCTAGCGGCTCAATATTTATGCTATATAGAAGGGGTTCCCAACCAGTGGTACTCCCTTCTGTTGGTACCCAAGGCCACTGGGGTTAAGCAGGGGGGCATGAAGCACTGCAGACAAGCCACTGCTACAATGGGATGTGGCAGGTGGTCATATAGTTAAGCATTTTGGTGTGATTGCATTGCTGGCAGAAGAGCTTGCATTTTTAAGCCAGTATAGCACATTCACTCTCCCGGGCAAGTGTGTACTGGTGGTGGCACGGATGGTACTTGAGACAATTGCAAAATGGGAAGACATGTTGGGAAACCCTGCTATATTGTTTAGTATAGTATAGTATATAGCAAATATATATAGTGCACAGAAGTTTATGTTTTGATCTCTGTTTCTTAAAAAAACCCTGAGAACAGAGCCAACCAATACTCACTGCTTCCACATCTTATGTGACTGCTCACCGGTGACCATGCACATTGGGTTGTGAGAAGAGAACATTGAAGGTTGGGTTTAGACATTGGAACTCATTTAGCTACAGTATAGCACTATATGTAATCAATCAGACAACTTATGCAGTATGTAAGGAATACGCCAACTGAACAGAGCAACCTTATGGGAGACAGAAAGTGTTAAGTTAAGTAAGAAATATGACTATACTTGCAAACTTGGCTGAATTATTCATTTTCTGCTGCCAGTTATCTTCCATGTCCCCTTCCCCTCATCATCCCCACTCCTATTATCTAATGATAATATTATTCCCATTAATAGTTGATAGATAGCAGTAAATCACTTGCACTCTTCCAAGATTTTGATGTGAAGACAGTTTCAGGGTGTCTTTGAAGAGAATACATGATAAGGATGGAGTCACTTCATGCACTGCTGGTAATGGGTGGCTTTTAGTAAAAGGTGTCTCCTTGCTTAAATGTATGGCTGTGAGATAGACATTCTAGTTTATCATTTAGTAAAGCGCAAAGACCGCTAATGATGTGAAAGTGTGCTATTAAAAGTGATATTGTTTAAGTCTGCTGTCATCAGTTGCATTTTAATTGGCTGTCATGTATTATCGGGCCACTGTGGCCAAGTCAGGGGTGCTCAGCAAATCCTGTGTCACTAGCACATAATTATAGATGAATACAATGTTGAAAACACCATTTTAAAGTGGATCTACACCATACCCTCTGTTAGGGAGGAATCCTGGCGCTGTGACAGTCTAGTCGCTTTTTCACAGGGTGCAATTATATTGGCTGTTAACTGAACTCACCAGAAGCCAGCATCGCAACATGGCCGTTGTTGCATCGACAGAAGTGAAGCTTGTGTTAGAGGTCCAGCTGTTGACTTTCAATTTTAAAGGGACTTTCCAGGCATAATGTTACATTAGAAATATAATAAGTTACGTTTGAAATATATATTATTTCAAACATATGTGTTACTATAACCATAATCATAGCTTACAAAGATCAGATTAATATCAAAAGCACAACAAGGGAATTGAAGCAGCAAAAACTATGAAACAACCACAGTAATTGTTACGCTTATTTATAGCAATGCATGGCTCTATCTGATATATATATATATTGTGTGTGTTCTTTAGTTAGGTTGATCTGGACTACATTGGCCACATTTTTTCACTTTAAAGCATGACTTTTGTGATTTGAAATGTGCCTTGAGATTTCTTTGCTGTGTATTACTTCTTCCCCTTTCTATTTATAAATCTCATTGTTCAATACCTTTCCTTAAAAACTGGTATGTTGCCAAGTCTTTGTTGGCAGGAATGTATTAAAGCTTGGTTTAAATCACTAAGCCCCCTCCCCCCAAAAAAATGTTTATTGTCTTTAGAAACTTTAATAATATCCTTAGGATCTGAAGCCTAAGAAATATAAATCTGCATTTTTCCTTACTTGGATTTATGGTTTACGCTGTTTATTTCTATTACACAATGCTTAATACATTTGCTTTGAAGCCTCGGCCAAGTTAAAATAAGCAGCATTAATTGCATCTCCCAGTATAAATTAAAGGTAGTCATGGGGTACTTTTTAATGTGCACCTGTGCTAAAGTCAAAGGCCGAAAGCTTGTAGTAGTAAACTCTTTTTATGTCTTACCTGTTTTAAATATAGAAAGATCAACGCCTATCTCTGTTACGCTTAACAGATTAGATTTTTGAATCCCGTCTTTGTAAAGGAAAGGAAAATCTGGATTAAGGAGCTATTTATTACAGTTACCTCACCTTACCAGTTGCCTTGTTTTATAACAGTTTGCTACTAGTTTTCAAGTTGAGAAAAATGTAAACAACAATAAAAAAGAAAACTCCAAGAAATCTGCCTGTCTGCCCTGGCTATGGAAAGCTTTTGACTGGCCAGCTTCCAAATGTTGCAAGAAATTGTATACACGGGGGACCAATGTTAACAATGCAAATGCAATACAATGCTACTTATATTACACAAATAAAAAATAATGCACAGTTTTCATTCATGTCCATTGTCTATCCAATCTGGACATGATTGTGCATTTTACAAATATGCAGTCTTATTTGTCTGATGATGCAACTCTACATAAGGTATCAACCGGGAAACTGGGTAGAAACCATCCATCGGGAAACTGGGAAGAAGCCATCTATCAGGAAACTGGGCAGTAGAAGCCATCAATCGGGAAACTGGGCAGAAGCCATCCATCAGGAAACTGGGCAGTAGAAGCCATCCATCGGGAAACTGGGCAGAAGCCATCCATCAGGAAACTGGGCAGAAGCCATCAATCGGGAAACTGCAGAAGCTATTCATCATGAAACTGGGCAGAAGCCATCAATCAGGAACCTGGGCAGAAGCCATCCATCAGGAAACTGGGCAGAAGCCATACATCAGGAAACTGGGCAGAAGCCATCAATCGGGAAACTGGGCAGAAGCCATCCATCAGGAAACTGGGCAGAAGCCATCAATCGGGAAACTGGGCAGAAGCCATCCATTAGGAAACTGGGCAGTAGAAGCCATCAATCAGGAACCTGGGCAGAAGCCATCCATCAGGAAACTGGGCAGAAGCCATCCATCGGGAAACTGGGCAGAAGCCATCAATCGGGAAACTGCAGAAGCTATTCATCATGAAACTGGGCAGAGGCCATCAATCAGGAACCTGGGCAGAAGCCATCCATCAGGAAACTGGGCAGAAGCCATACATCAGGAAACTGGGCAGAAGCCATCAATCGGGAAACTGGGCAGAAGCCATCCATCAGGAAACTGGGCAGAAGCCATCCATCGGGAAACTGGGCAGAAGCCATTAATCGGGAAACTGCAGAAGCTATTCATCATGAAACTGGGCAGAAGCCATCCATCGTGAAACTGGGCAGAAGCCTTCCATCAGGAAACTGGGCAGAAGCCATCCATCAGGAAACTGGGCTGAAGCCATCCAGCGGGAAACTGGGCAGAAGCTATCCATTGGGAAACTGCAGAAGCTATTCATCATGAAACTGGGCAGAAGTCATCCATCGTGAAACTGGGCAGAAGCCATCCACCGGGAAACTGGGCAGAAGCCATCCATTGGGAAACTGCAGAAGCTATTCATCATGAAACTGGCCAGAAGTCATCCATCGTGAAACTGGGCAGAAGCCATCCACCGGGAAACTGCAGAAGCTATTCATCATGAAACTGGGCAGAAGCCATCCATCGTGAAACTGGGCAGAAGCCTTCCATAAGGAAACTGGGCAGAAGCCATCCATCGGGAAAACAGGCAGAAACCATCCATCGGGTAATTGGGCAGAAGCCATCCATTGGGAGACTGGGCAGAAGCCATCCACTGGGAAACTGGGCAGAAGCTATCCACTAGGAAATAACTGTATTATTGGAATCTGAGATGGCCAACTTGAGACCAACTTTAAACCTTCAGCTCTAAACCTTTGGAGCTCAGTTATTCATCCTGAGGTAGACCACCCCAAGTCTGTCTTGTTGCGCTTAAAGCTAAAATAACATAAGCTTGAATGTTTGGACAACTCTAACATGCATGGACATACCTCTTACCACAAATATCTTTCGTAACAGATATTGCCGACATTTGCTGTACCATCCTTGAAGGGCAAAATCAGCTAAACAGCTGCCTCCAGTTACTTGAAAGACAGACATAATCATATATAAGTACACCTTTTATTTAGGTGAATTATGGTTTGAGAAACATTTCTGGTATTTAATTGGAGCATATTGGCATTTAGTATTACCTTTTTTTGTAATTACTATTAAATATGCGTACATTTATCATAATAAAATAATATATACTATCGTAAGGTAAGGCAACCAAAATAAATGCTATACTCACCTTTTTTTCCCACGCAGACCCACACCCCTCTCTGAATCCATGTCCCTTGCCTCCTGCCCGATCACACATCTTTTTCATTTTCTCCAACGGGGAGACGCCCCCCACCATCATCACTGTTAGCTGGCACGTCCTTCTCCATTCACTGCAATAGAAAGGGGCATGTGAAGACTTAACACCCCCTTTCCTTTGCTGTGAATGGATGGGGCTGTGCCAGCTCACAGTGCCACACAATCAGGCGCGTATCAGGTAGGAGCTGGAGCCCCAGACTAGGAGCGATGGTCTGCATGAAAAAATATGAGTATAGTTCTTTTTTTGTTTACCTGCAAATTGTTTTAAGGTAATCATTTCTTTCAAATGGAATGGCTAATCAGACACCAAGTATATTGGCTTACTTCACCTCACTGAGGTGTTATTATGTCATGCAGTTTTCAGTCTCATGCTGACATCATCTCAAACAAAGTTACTTGTTAAGCATCTGCCTTGGTGAACAGATAAAAACTTTCCTGCAAACCACTGGGGCTCATGAATAGCAATGTGATATATCTATAATGGCAGTTTATAAAATACATCACATGAAAAGTATGTATGAGGTCAGGTACAAAAGCTCTATAAAATAAACATGAAAGCCAAATGGTAATGACTGTCCACTGTTCAAGATTTTCTTAAACTAAGTAAAACACCAGGGGCTGCCAGAGATGTCCCTGGCTGTCGTTCCATAGTCCACTAATACCAAACGGCATAAACACAAGATAAAAACATTCAAAACTCCTCTGTAATGGTCAAAAGTGGTTCTATCACTTGGGGTAAAAGCATAACTTTTAATATATCTATTGAAATCAGAAGGTTTACATGCCAAATAATGACCGAGGAGCCACAGGTGATGCATCTGGGTGGCAGACTCTTAGGACATTCCTTTAAAAATGTACCTCAGACTGCCCATTTGACTTTCAGAGCTTTATCTTGTGACCACCACCAAATATTTTTGCAGTAATCTGACTCAATTACTAAATTTGAAATTAAATGATACAAAAGTGGTCATAATGTACTAAGCTTTACTGGTGAGGGTGGGCAGGAACAAATTACTATGGAAATTCCACTTCCTTGGACTTTCTCATAGAGGAGATACGTTTTGGCCAATTTCAGGCACTTTTAGATAATGTCAGTTTTTGTGATGTCCAGGTCAGGTCTTTGCACTAGGACCTCCTTTAAGAGCACTGTCAACAAATTGTTCCAACAAAATGTGGTAACTAGAGATGAGCGAACTTCTCAAAAATTCGATTCGGGCGATTCGCCGAATTTCTCAAAGAAATTCGGGTTCGTCCGAATCGAACTTTAACGAATCGCTCATCTCTGGTGGGAGCCGGGAGGCCGGCTGCGCTGTCAGCGGGCGGTGGAAGCCGGCTTCCGCCGCCCGCTGACAGTGCTGCCGGCCTCCCCGCTTCCACCAAGCCCTGAAATGGAAAAAAAAAATACCGGCATGGTGGGAGCGGGGAGGCCGGCTGCGCTGTCAGCGGGCGGCGGAAGCCGGCTTCCGCCGCCCGCTGACAGCGCAGCCGGCCTCCCCGCTCCCACTATACAGCAAACACTTACCGGCATGGTGGGAGCGGGGAGGCCGGCTGCGCTGTCAGCGGGCGACGTAAGCCGGCTTCCACCGCCCGCTGACAGCGCAGCCGGCCTCCCCGTTCCCACTATACAGCAAACACTTACCGGCATGGTGGGAGCGGGGAGGCCAGCTGCGCTGTCAGCGGGCGGCGAAGCCGGCTTCCGCCGCCCGCTGACAGCGCAGCCGGCCTCCCCGCTCCCACCATGCCGGCATTTTTTTTTTCAGCAAACACTTACCGGCATGGTGGGAGCGAGGAGGCCGGCTCCTCATCAGAGGAAGCCGCTGACAGCGCAGCCGGCCTCCCCGCTCCCACCATGCTGGAATTTTTTTTTTCCATTTCACGGCTTGGTGGGAGCGGGGAGGCCGGCTGCGCTGTTAGCGGGCGGCCCACCACTAAAAATTCGGGTTCGTGCTGGATCGAATTTTCCCTGAAATTCGGAGCGACTTCAGGTTCGTTAGAACCGATTCGCTCGTCCCTAGTGGTAACACAACCCTGACAATCACAGATCTGTGGGTATCAGTAGGCCAGAAATGTGGAGTTCCCTTAGAAGTAACATCGGGGGGGTATTTTATATGAACATCATTCTGACAGGAAGGAGGCTGTCACGGGGACCACGAGTCACTCACCCGGCCTTCGGTCCCGCGCCGGCTGCAGTCGGTCGGCCGGAGCGCTGGCTGGGCGGCATCCTCGGCAGGCCGAGGCTCGATGGCTTCCGCCCCCGGCCGCCGCTCGGCTGTTTCCGCCGCGAGCAGCCTCTCTGCTGTTTCCATCGCGAGCGGCGGCTCGGGCGGCTCCGTCACTAGCGGCGTCTGGAGCGGCCGCGTCCCCGGCATCGCGGCGCGCTCCTGACGCCCAGGATCGTGCTCGCGCGCGCACGAGAGCACTCAGGATTTATGCCCTCCAGCGGCGCTGCACACAGCGCGCCCGCCGGAGGTAATCAGTTCAGGGCCAATGAGCCCAAGGTTGCTTTTGGGCGGAACGCCCTGTGGTTTGAATGGGGCAATCAGCCCCAGGTTCCTAAATCTGCACCAATCATGTCCCTCAAACTGGTCGGCCACTTCCTATAAAGGTGTTCCAATTACATTTGATCCTTGCCCGTGATAGCGTGCTGCTGGGTGTGAATTGGTGTCTGTTCCATCTACGTTATCTTGCCGTGTATGACCATCCTTGATTGCTGCCTGGACCGACCTTAGCCTGTTTCCCTGACCACGATTTCTGCCTGCTCCTCTGTACTGCGTATCTGTGATTCCCCGGTGTGACCTTTGGCTCGACTCGACTATTCTTCTGTCTCATCCTCCTGTACCGCGCTTCATTGGACTGATCTGCCGTGTATGACCCCTGCCCGTTTGACCTTGCCCAGTCTCGTTCCTGGTTCGTCTGCCTTCCCCTGCATAAGTCTGCATCCTTTGTGCTAAGAAGTCCTGGTGGCAACCGTGCCCGATGAGGCGTGTCCAGCGTCCCGGCAAACGGGGGCTTGTCTATAGGCGAAGCTAGCAGTGGAGATTGGGGGTTGCAGACTTAATTGGAAGGTGGGCGTCCCACGGGACCTGACATTATCACGGGCCATACATTATTTCCTAGATGGAAGAATTAATGCAGCAGGTGCAAGCTATGGCCAGCTGGCCCAGCGAGTGGCTACGCAGGAAAGTCGCCAACTACCTGCGCCACTGGATCCTGGACCTACAGTTGAGCCAAAGATTCCTCTTCCAGAGAAATTCTTCGGGGAACGGATGAAGTTCTCTAACTTTAAGAACTCTTGTGAGCTCTACTTCCGCCTACGGCCCCACTCATCTGGGTCAGAAACTCAACGAGTGGGCCTAGTTATCTCACTTCTCCAGGGTGATCCTCAGACCTGGGCATTTGGATTGGCACCTACAGATGAAGCTTTACAATCAGCCTCCTCCTTCTTTTCTGCCATGGAGCTATTGTATGCAGACCCTGATCGAGCTTCAACGGCAGACTCCAAACTACGGAATCATAGACAAGCGAAACGCTCAGCGGAGGAGTATAGCGCAGAGTTCCGTCGATGGGCCATTGATTCCAAGTGGAATGACCCAGTTTTGTGCAGCCAATATAGAATTGGACTCTCAGAAAACATTAAAGATGTTCTAGTGAATTATCCGCTACCCAAAAGCCTTGATGAATATATGCAACTGGCAATTAGAGTGGATAGACGTCTCAGGGAAAGACGCCAAGAAAAAGGCAAGGATCAACCTTGGGGACCCCACGCCAAGAGTCAAGCCCTAGGGGTGCTGCCGCCCCTTCTTCTATGACGTCTGAAGAGCCCATGCAGCTTGGCGTAACCCATCTTTCTCAGGCAGAGAAAGTTCGGCGTAGATCACAAGGTCTTTGTCTATACTGCGGAAATCCTGGCCACTTCGCCAAAAATTGCCCTAACAAGGCTCCGGTGGCGGGAAACTACAGCGCCTAGATCCTGCTGAGGGACTTCATCTAGGCGGTCAGGTATCATTCCCTCATGTTAATCGATTACTCCTACCAGTTATGGTCTCTTGGGGCCTTTCCAAGACTTTTGTCTCCGCTTTCATAGACAGTGGAGCGGCTGGCAATTTCTTGGATAGGTCACTTGCCTCCACCCTTAATATTCCATTGATTCCGTTAGAAAATTCCCTTCGAGTCCTGGCTGTCAATAACAAGCCCATCATGGGAGGGTTGGTCTCCTTTAAGACCCCCTTGGTGAATTTAATTGTGGGATCTGCCCATTCTGAAGAATTAGAGTTTTTTATTATTGAGAGTCCTGTTTCTCCTATTGTGTTAGGATTCCCATGGTTAAAAACCCATAATCCGGTTATTAATTGGGAATCTGGTGATCTTGTTAAATGGAGTCCATTCTGTTATGAGCATTGTTTCTCCACATCCCTTAGGTCCTCACAGGTCATCCTTGATGGTTTACCACCAGCCTACGCAGATTGGGCGGATGTTTTCTCTGAAAAATCCGCTGACACTCTTCCCCCGCATAGGACCTATGATTGTCCCATCGATTTGCTTCCAGGCACTATGCCCCCTAGGGGGAAGATATACAATCTCACACGATCTGAAGAGCTGGCCATGAAAGATTATATTTCAGAGAACCTCAAAAAGGGATTCATCCGTCCTTCTACCTCACCTGCTGGTGCTGTTTTTTTCTTTGTCGTGAAGAAGGACGGCGGTTTACGCCCCTGTATTGACTACCGGGGATTAAACAAAATTACAGTCAAGAATAGATATCCGTTACCTTTAATCAATGACCTTTTTAACCAGGTATCTGGGGCTCAGATTTTTTCCAAACTTGATCTTAGAGGGGCATATAACCTTATTTGTATACGCCAGGGAGATGAATGGAAGACAGCCTTCAATGTCAAAGATGGCCACTATGAATACTTGGTGATGCCCTTCGGCCTATGTAATGCCCCTGCAGTCTTCCAAGATTTCGTGAACGACATTTTTCGCGATTTCTTGGGTCGGTTTCTGGTGGTCTATTTAGAAGACATACTCATTTTTTTACATTCCCTGTTGGAACACCGTCAACATGTAAAAGCGGTGTTACAAAGGTTATGGGAGAACCATCTGTATGCTAAAATCTCTAAGTGTGTATTTGAAGTTTCTGAAATTCCGTTTCTGGGATATTTAATCTCCAAGCGTGGGTTGGTTATGGATCCCTCCAAAGTATCCGCGATACTGGAGTGGGAGCAACCTAGAACCCTTAAGGCGCTTCAGAGGTTTTTAGGATTTGCAAATTTTTATAGACAATTCATAAGGGGGTTCTCTTCCATTGTGGGTCCCTTAACTGATCTTACTCGGAAGGGCGCTTTTGTTGAGGAGTGGCCTCCCTCAGCAATAAGCGCCTTTCAACTACTGAAAAAGACCTTGTATTCTGGTAATCCGGAGAGACTGCATCCCTGTGCGTTCTTTTCACGTAAATTTTCTCCTGCTGAACGTAATTATGATGTTGGTAATAGGGAACTATTGGGTATTAAACTGGCCTTTGAAGAATGACGTCACTGGCTGGAAGGTTCTCTACACCCCATTACCGTATATACTGATCACAAGAATCTAGAATATTTAGAGTCCGCCAAAAGGCTCAACTCCCGTCAGGCTCGCTGGGCACTCTTTTTCTCTCGTTTCAATTTCATTATCACCTACAAACCAGGGAAAAAGAATACCAAAGCAAACGCCTTATCTCGAAATTTCGGAGATTGTAAGGATCGATTTGATCCTGCTGAACCGATTCTGCCCTTAGGTTGTATAGTGGGCGCCCTTCTCCCTGATTTGTCTAGTTCTTT
The DNA here is from genome assembly GCA_027917425.1 of Gastrophryne carolinensis. Classification (NCBI taxonomy): domain Eukaryota; kingdom Metazoa; phylum Chordata; class Amphibia; order Anura; family Microhylidae; genus Gastrophryne; species Gastrophryne carolinensis. The sequence goes on along the minus strand of CM051234.1, from coordinate 185,084,380 downwards.
GACGCCATTTCAGATTGATACTCCTCCCGGTAAACCCTCTGAATGCTTATTTGTTCCACCTCATTTACGTCTCGCCGTTTTACAGGAACTTCATGATGCCAAGTCCGCCGGTCACTTAGGGGTTCGGAAAACCTTGGCTGTCGCCAAACGCCGATGCTAAATTTGCCCAATTTCTATGGTGTTGGGTTTTAATTCCTTGTAAAGTGGTGGGGTCACGCTAATTTCTTGGTGGAGCAAGTGTGCACATTCGGATGCAAATTGTAACCTGCATGAGCTTTTGAACTTTTGAACACAAAAAGGTGCAATCAAACATTTCCAAAAAAAATCACCTTCACTTGTGATGGGGCATTTCTACAGGCGAGGTGCCGAATGTTTGGAATGATGTAACAGCACTCTATGGGGTGTGCTAAAGAATTTGCCATATGTTTCTGCATAGCCAATAGGGTGCTGCTTCCAAACTTTTCTCATTTCAAAAATGATGCACCTCACATGCAAAAATACCCAATCACAGCTGCAAGTGATTATTTGGGGAAAAGACCATTTTTATTGCACTCTTTTGAGTAAAAGTAAAGTTAAGAAGCTCACAGGTTGCAATTCACACCCACAGTTGCTTTACCAAATAATTAGCATGAGTCCCATCGTTCTCCAACGCTCTAAAGTGGATATAACATACCAATTAATTTTTACCAAATGGACCTGGCTGACAACAGAGCAGCTCGTAAATATTTGCATAGCATTAGCGAACAGCTATGGGGTGGTTTTGTCATCATGAGTGTTCTTTGTTTTTATCCTTCTTTTTGTTTTGCATGTGTGCATAAAATAACCATATTTATATATATCCTAAAGGCCCAGCCATTCAGCACCTTGACGTGACGTGTGATTTTATTTACACCAGCAGTTGTTAATATGCTTCTTTTGCTTTTGTTTGTTATTTTGAGCGTAGTTGGAAGTGAAGCATAGCTTATTTGTTGTACATCTGCATGCCACCTTTCTAAAATTACTCCAGATTAAACCGCTCATCAGCTCAAACAGCTCATCATCAACACCACTATTTGTATAGCTGCGTGCTGATCCATTACTGTCCTTTTCTTTTGGCTGCAGATGACTGGGGAGCTCCTTTGCTACTTTTAAATATGAGCTGATAGCTGATTTAAGAAGGACATTAATAAATCTCTTGGATCGTATTAGAATATGTATTCACACTGCTTCACAATGCCAATAAACAGTGTTAGCACAGTTCAAAGGGATCGTGTTTATGTTGTAAAAATTATGATTTGCTTCCCCTGTCAAATAAGTTGTTAAACGCTAGCTTGTTGGCTGTACCTACGGCCCGCATACCTTTTGTGCATATTCCTTAATTTACAATTCAGGATGTCTTGGAAAAACATCTACAGCTGAGTCCAGCTGCGCAGCTCCACTGGGACCCATTTCCTCTTTTTCTTCCATTAGATCCAAGGGAATATTTTGGCATTTTTTTTTTATTAGTCGAAATAGTGGCGAGCCATGTACTGCTCGGGTGGCCCTTTGTTGGTCTCGAGTACAATCACAGCACAACACGTGGAGGTCATATTACATGGAGCGCGATTTGAGTAATAACCTATCTGAATCATTTTAGGGGGGTAGAGGGATTGTCAGCGGTGGGAATGATCTGTGAGGTGTGATATTTCAAGAATGTTGGGGAGAAATTAAACAAGGCTGGGGTATTTTAAAAGCTCAAATTATATCTTCGGGTAATAGCCGTAGTGGCATTTTTATGGAGTTATATTTAACTTCTAGCGTTTTACTAACGTCTATAAAGCATTCTCCTGTAAACCCGGAGAGGGCCGGTTTACTCACAGCGTGTTTAGTCTCTCTATGTGGGGCACTGCAGAAGGGTAAGCAAACACGGTGCACCGTCTACACAGATTTATGGCGGTGCTGTATATACATTTTCAGCTTGCTAAAAGTCATAAAACTTTTACCAGAGCAGTCATGTCGCTGGACTGTAATTTGCTCCTGCTTGATGTAGATATTGGCTTTAGGAATACCCTCCACCTTATTTAGAAATGCTTTTGGTAAAATGGAAAGAATTGATCATTAGAGCGCTGCTGCTGAGAATTCCTCGCCACAATTTATACTGACTATAAAGTGTATTTTGATTAGACCTTCTTAATGACTGCTTATATTAGCAGGGGCCAAGCGCCGTGACACTGTTTTTCCATGTCATGTTAGTGTGTAGAAGGCAGGAAATAGCCCTGTGTGGCAGCTGATAAAGTTATGGCTTCTTGATAACTGTAACAAGAAAAGTATTGTTATCAGAGGCTAAGTTTATGGATGCGTGTTCCATTGCTGTGGTGTCAAAGGGCCTATTTCGCAAAGTTGTCTAATATTAAAAAGCCATATAAACATTCTAAATAGGGAGAGAAGGGGTCACTTATACACCCCAACTGAATGAAAAAATCTTCCAGTCCAGACAGGCCTCTAGAGGTGAGATGTTATCCCCCACAAGTAGAATTATACGTTAAAAATCTGTCACCCCTGATTCTTCTTCATTCTAGTATAAGAAAGAAACAAGTTTGGTTTGTGTTTTGTAAATGGGGTGTATACGCTTCCCTTCCTTTGGCAATGTAGCATATTTATTTGAATTTTTATTATTAGATAATCAAATCACCTAGACTGGTGTTCACCAATTGGCTGATCTCAAGAATGGTGGCTGACATGACCTGCCAGCTGGCGCATCCCCAACTTCCCTGTAGACTACGGAGCACTTCTAGCCTATCTGAATGCAGGGAAGCCAGTCACATGGAAGCGGCCTTTATTTATTACTTAAACCTTATCAGGATTCCTTAGGTTGGACTTTTAAACCAGGAAAAACAGTGATGTCTGATGAAATAAAAATGTTTAAAATGTGGAATTTAATTAGTATGTAGAGCATTTGTTAGTTGTATATTGACCTGATCTAATGGTGCTATTTACTTTATTCTATCACACATGGTGATCCCAGTTTAGTTTACTGCATAATCATAGGTATTGTATATACTGAGCCAGTGCACAGGGTGGGGGGGTTGTTGAGGAATCAATAGTAAAGCCTTTTATTTGGATTTTGGATGTACATCTGTTTGAAGATTTCCATAAAGGCCAGACATAAATAGTTCAAGTATTTAGGCCTAATTTGTGCAGCAAACATTTGGCTGTGTACAGTAGGTTCTTTCTAGTGATTAGGCTGATTCTTAACCTGAAGTCTTGACTAGTTTCTCTTTTATGTAAAAGATATAATAATCAGCAATACCACTGGGCGGCTATCAGGGAAGTATAGGCAGGGCTCCTGTATACATCCCCATCACTCAGGTGGGCCCAGCCGCCAACCCTGGGACATTTTGGAAAATAAAAAAGTAAAAAACAAGAAATTAAGGAGATTTTTCACTCAAAAGGTTAGATTAACGGCACCTTGCCAAATTTTCCTCTAGCACTGTGCCTCCTCTCAGCGCGGCGCTGTGAATGAGTCAGTGCACTTCCTCATCTGCCCCTCCAGCACCGCCCTGCTGATGTGGGCCACCAATACTAGCTAAAGGAGCTAGTCCAGACCACGCCCTATCTCTATTGATAGCTTGAATGGCACTCTCAGAGCTACTATTCAAGCCAAGCTAACGCCTTCCTTTCTCCACCCCACCCACCTTCTTCCTAGCAGCCCTCTCACTTCTTGCACCAACAGCTGCTCACCCTGGATCAAAGCCAGCTCCAAGGGCCATGCCCACACTCATTAAAAAAGAAATCATAAGGTAAAACTGTAAACCTTGATATTTCGGCCATCTCTTCTTCAATTTAAAAACTGAAAACAGTTGCCAAATGTTGTTAAAAATTGATTTTGCCTGTTCTATCTCTTAGCCCTAAAGGTTGTACAGGACCCAACATTTTCAAATGGCTGTCCTGATGGTAGGTGTTGATATCAGCTGTTTCAGTGGATGAGCTTTATGATCTCTATCTGTTATCATTGATCACCTATATTTCTTTGGGTGGTATGTGCTATCGCTCTGTATGGGTTCCCTTTTAAATTGAAAAGCTAGCTAAACTTTTGCATTGTTGTGTTGTCTTTCCCTCACCTCCTGTCCTTGCAAGTCCTAGGTCTCAAAGCAATAGGGTAGGTAGGTGGATTCTCTCCAACACAGTCATAAAAGCAGTAAAAACCAACCCTTTCTTATACTGTCTAAATTGAGGAAACCGGTTTCTGCTTTAATCCTGGTTTTATTATTCTTTTATATGTAGACATATTTTTGAAGTGTTTTCCTGTTGAGAAAAGATTGTGTAAGTGAAGAAACTCACATGTAATTCATGGTTATCAAACAGCCCAGACAACTGTCTGCCTAAAGTTAAACAGAGGAGTTGGAGTGGAGGCAAATAAGCCATTGAGTTTGCAGAAATATTTACTTGCTGTGCTCTAAACATTATCTAATAGGGAGAAAATGTTTTTTGCTCTTTAATAGAATATGTTTATACACAATTGTGGGTTTAATACAATTGGAAGAAGACCTTGTTGCTCTCGTTGCTTTTTTTCGATTTTGTTCCATGTTAAGTAACGCCAACTGTGGGATCCTGATGATGGAAGGCTAATTACTGCAGCATGCTTGAGCTGTCGGTTTATTGAAGGACCACATATAGTGCTTCCTATATTTATTTGTTACAGATAAATGACACAGGAAAGCAAAAAAACAAAACGCAAAGTTAGGCATTTTGTTAAACAAAAACACTACTTGCAAACAGCGAATGACGTACAGATTCATTACAAATTAAAATGTGATGTAAAAAGTATACAAAAGTAGCCAAATGTAGACTATAATTGTTAAAGGCCCACTGAGATACTCACCCTGCAGCATGTTTTTATTTGTCTGGATCTTCAACCACTGGAGAGATGCCTCTCCAGAATCAAACATGGCCACCCACCTTCCAGCTAATGAGGTCCAGCTTTGTGCTACAGAGAGATATGTCCAATCCAATCTTCAGATAAGTTATCTGAATCTGAAAGAATATATTTAATTTCTTCCAAAATGCCAGATGTAGCCCCCACTCTGCCCATGACCTTATGCTTTTCTCAACAGTGATTACCCCCTCCTACTTTTACCTTCATCTTAATGCTCCACTCTGCTAAAATGCACAACCCTACATAACTGTGAAGTAAATTGCTTAAATCAGATTATAGGCTTGTCTATCAGATTTGACTCCCTTCAGAAAACTTGCCACATGCTTACTACCTACTACTTGTGTCCCAACCTCTCGCCTCCACCCTAAACTTTCAAATTGTAGGCTCACAAAGAAGGGGCCCTCACCCCAAATGTACTTCAGTGTCAATGTGGCTTTGTTGCAGCTTTGTCACATATGAACTGTGATACACTGGACATTAGGAGTATATTAATTAGTAACCCGTAAAAGTTCAGGTTCGGTAAGTTCGGCCAACCCCCATCACCCCTATAGAGCAGCTGTAGACTGTGTGACAGAACCCTTTATCAGCCCATAGCAGACTGTGTGACAGAGCCCCCATCAGCCTATAGTAGACTGTGTTATAGAATCTTCCCATCACCCCCATAACAGACTGTGTGATAGAACCCCCCAATCACCCCATAGCAATTTGTATGACAGAACCCCCATCACCACAACAGATTGTGTGACAAACCCCCCCCATCAGCTCATAGCAGACTGTGTGGCAGAGCCCTATATCAGCTCATAGCAAACTGTGTGACAGAGCCCCCATCAGCCCATAGCAGACTGACAGAACACCCCCATAGCAGACTGTTACAGTTCCCCCCATCACCCCACAGCAGCCCGTCAACCAGCTATAGTGCTGGGCCGGCCAGAACCAGAACATGGCATACCTGAAGTCTCTGTCCAGGTTTTAAAATAAACAATACAAATAATAAACATAATAAACAGTAAATTTAAACAGATGTGCTGCAGGGGGGTATGCATTTTTGTTTTTTGGCCACAAATGGGTTTTAAAGTGGACCAAAACCTGAGATTTTATATGCTGTGTTTTGGTCCATGTCCTTTTCCACATTTGGGATGACCCGCTGTGTGACACTGTGCATGTTCTGGCTTTCATTTATCAGCGATAAATGCTCTGTTTGGAACCGTGGGAGCTTGAGCCACATTTGACATGATAAGATATTGGCCTGAAGTTACCCCATAAAATATTTGCCCCTATAGAAGTGGATCCTCTGTCTCCAAAAGGTTAAATAGGAGATGTGTTGGCTAATCCATTGACTTACCTGCAGCTTCCAGCAAAACACTCAATGGAAGTCTGGGAATTAGGCCAGTGGAAGCTGCAAATATAGGTAAGCTGGCATGCCTTTCCATCCGCCCAAAACAATAAACCCAGGCAGGCTGCAAGCCACACAGCAAGGGTCCGTGATCCACATGTTACTCTCAAGCCACAGGTCCGGGGGTCAGTGGCTTAGAGGAACGGGAGCATCTACATCCCAAGTCATAGCTGTTGGAAGGCCAGGGATGCTGCCTGCAATCGTGGTATGGGAGACCTGGAAAGGTGATTTTTTTGTGGGTGATTCCCACAGCTAGGCATCCTTAATCGTATGCCCCAGGGGTACTTGATCTGTTGGCGCTAGAGTCTTTTAGACTCCAGGTATGGCAATATTGGTGGCTGTTCCTCTTTTAAGCATGGCAGGCTTCCATTACAAAGCACTCTCTGATGCTTCCTGCTCCCCATGTCCCTGGAATTACCTGATCCAGGGCAAACATTCCTCTTGGCGGGAGCACTGGGATCCATTGCTTCTTTTTGTTGCTCAGCAAAGAGGAGCGATGGCGCTGAATCAAGTAAGGAAAGGGAGGAAACGTTGATATAATAAGGGTGTAGATCTGCTCTTATGTTATTGCTATTGCTATTTTCTGTTAGCAAAATTCAAACAAAACTGTCCCCCTTTAATACCTGCCTGACTTCAAGAAGAGAACGATTAGCCATGCTGGATTTTCCTTCATATCTTAAAAGTCCATACTTTCTCACATAGAGCTTTAGCCTATTCTAACTTAAGGACAGACTATCATTTTAAATATGTTTTTAATGTTGTAATTTGCAGGGAAAGCTATGAGCCCTAGATAAATCTGTCTATATTGGCTGGTCTTATGATCTTGCTACACAAGATTAGTGAATTTCACGCTGTGATATATAAGAGCAAGTATCATTTCCAGACGTAAGCAGGATTTCTAAGCTTTTTCGTGGCAGGATTTTGTCAAAGTCAGGGGAGACGTCAGCTATCTACTTAATATATGTAAAGCTGCAGAGGTTGGGTATGTGGGAATTTTAATGACTGCCTAAGTGGGTTACTTACTCAAGAGAGTAAAAGAGATTCCATTTATTTTAAAAACTCCCTGCATCTCATTATTAAACAATCCACTAAGACAGTATTAGCATCTAGACATCTATTATTGTAAAAAAAAAACTCATGTGACCTAGTTCAGTTACAGACACACAATGCAGAGGGGTGGAGGTGGCCAACCACAGAGCTAGGCACACTCTGCTAGTGTTATCATAAGTCTCACATGGGTCTCCCTAAATGGCTTGCTTCTGTTGTCTAAGTGTTATCTGCAAGAATCAGCCCATGTATGAGGCCCTTTGGAACCCCGGATTGGATGACAGATTTGCTGTATATTTTTTACAGGCTTTAGTGTGGATCAATTTGACAGTATAGTGGAAGATCCATCGGCATGCTGCTGTTGAGATCAATGCCCACTCCCAAGTGGATGGACATCTTTTGAGCTACTGCAATATTGGTTTTGCAGTCTGTTAAGCTTTAGCCTTGCTTTCAGCCTGTGCAGACGGAGGGAATATTATTTAAGGTTGTCCAGTCACCAGGATTTTGACTATCCTGATGATTGTTCCCTGCCCCATCCTACATAGGAATGCCCCCCTTTGTGAAACCTCCCAGATTCACTTACCCTTCCGACATTCCCCCGCACATGCATAGTTGCTCATTCACTTTGCACTTTATGCGGCTCATACATACTAACCAGTGCATCGGCACCCGCATCTGCGGCTCCCCTGTGGAGTGCACACTACTGCACACCTGGCCTGGCTACAGGGAAGCCGGTGATGTGGCTGCCAGAGAAGACAATATTGCGGTTCCCGCTGGAATCAGGTAAGATTACCAGCTTCCTGGGGGGTTTCACACAGCGGCCAAGGCCAAGGCCAAGGAGTCAGTCTAGCAGCCAGTCCTGAAATCTTTTGCATTCCAGGCCGCAGGGGGGCTGATTGGTCCACTTTAAGAGAGAAAACAAGCTGGAACCAGAGAATTGTTACTGGAACAGTCACAACCTTCTTTTTTAGTGACACCCTGTAAATGAACTTACTGCCTCTTCTGACCAAACTGAAATGTAAGTGTATGGTTTCCTAAATCATTTCTAAACAAGATGGACAATTTAGTCAATGTGTTAAATTTCATTAAATGTAGATAGGTCCCTGGGCCTAGCACCTTTTGAAAAAATATAATGTAGAAAAAAAAATATATATAGGAAACTGAGCATTGGTTGGCCTCATCATTTCCCAGCATGAAACCTTTGGCTCAATTGTATGGATGTCAAAATAAAAAATTCTCTCTAATGACTGTAGCTTATTATTCTGGTTTACAGCAAGAAACCCAGATCATTGTGGTGTCAATATGATTGAAGGTTGCTGTGTGTGTTGGAGTCGACAGTAACTTTACAACTGTGTATAGTCAGAACGTTAGATCCTGTGGGTGGCTGATTTTCATCTGGATGGTTTACGAATGTTGGCAAAAGATCAAAAGAATAGTACTTTAGCTATATGTATTTCATTTTGCCTTAGTTCCGCTCCACATTGTCTTATTTATTGCAGCAGCCTGATTGAGTAGTGGTACTCCATTGCACTGATATTTTTTGTGTAAGCTGCCAGAGACATCCCCTTAGTTTGTGTTTAATTCTCTGTTTGTGTTTAATTCTCTACTTTATAATCACAATATGTATAATATATATATATATATATATATATATATATATATATATATATATACATTGCAGGGTGAGCTTATGTTCTTAGCATGACTTATGTGGGCCATAGATAACTCCTTTAGAACACAGAGCATCTCAAAATGATTTTATGATATTCCAAGTATGTCATACACCCCGCTTCCAATATTCATGACATGTGGGTTATGGCCAGTAGAGGGCGAACTTTGCAGAGATGACAGGAAAAAAAGGAGCCCCTCCCAGTCCGTAAATACCTGGGACCTCCCACACATTCCCCAGTAATCGTCTCTGCAGACGGCGAGCAAGTCAGAAGATGGCTGTCTCCTTCTTTGCAGGTAAGCCGGGTTTACACCCGGCCATTTTATTCCTCTATTTCTGCCCGGACCTTGTCTTATTGATTACCTATGCCTCCCAGCCTTGGCTGTAGGTCCGGGCGATGGTAGGTGACACCCTCGTGGTGTACTAATTAGGAGCTATGCTCCTCCGTGAGACCCCTACCTAGGGGTAGGCGGATACCAGGTTCTGGATCCTGGTTTGGGATGCCCTGTCCATGTAGTCCCTGCGCCGCATTATGTGGCTGGGGTGTCCCCCCTGTCCGTTGCTCCCTGTCCCTGGATCATGGGGGGGGGGGCTGTCCCTCCTTTTTATTTCCCCTTGATCTTACTGTCAGTTGCTTTGATGGTGTGAGTGTTAGTGTGCATGTTTGTTTCACTTGGCCAGGCCGCGCTGTTATGCCAGGTGGCCTGGAGTCCGGGCCGGCTCCACAGATGCTGGGAGCGCGGCCATTGTAAAGGGGGTTCTCTTCCTTCTCCTCAGCTTGGAGGGGGGGCGGGGCCGGGAGCTCGGCGCGCTGTGGCAGCCCGTCCCCTCTCTTGGCGCTCAAGGAGGTTCCCAGCAAATCGCTGGGAACTGCGGTTCCTCTTCTCTGCAGAAGGGGGCGGGGCTGCGCGATCCGCGCTGGCCCGCTCTCCTTCTCTCCTAGATGCTGCCGCTGCTGTCTCTTGTGCCCTGGTCACCATATTGTTTCTCACTGTGAGTGCCCTGCGGGGGCTCGTCTTTTTACTGTTTCTCGTTTTTATGAAGGTGGATTTTATGCTGCATTGTCCTGCTATATACATTAAGGCTATGCATTTATATTCTATGTCTGCATTGATATTTTGAAGTATGATTGCTGTAATGGCTTGTGGCTTTAGGTCCCTCACTCAAATTGGGGCTTTACAAATCCTCCCACTAACAGATGTTAAGGGGCATCCCGGGTAGCTTACTAGCGTAATTCCCACTGGTCATTGCGACTACCATAAAAAATCACCACATGGAGGCTTCCCAGGATACCGGGCTCGGGCTCCCTTCAGGGCAACCCCAGCAGTGTGTGGTTTGTGGGGCATCCCTTGCGGGGGATAATGTGTTTATTTGCATTCCATGTGCACAGCAGGCCATTACGCGGCAGTCGGGGTCCCAGGGGTCTGGGCCTCATCACCTACCCCACCCTGCCTTATCCGTACCCCAAGTGACACTGTCATTAGCGGGGAGTCGCAAGCTGATGTTTGTGCTAGGCTGGCCAACATCGAAAAGTTGATTTCTAGCTCTGCGGCCAGAAGGCCCCAGCTAAGAGAAGGCATCTGTCGCCGGCCGCGCCGGTACTGGATTTTGATGACTAGGATTCCCTTGACTGGTCTGATTATTCCCCACTCGAGGAGGGGGAATTGTTTGAGGAATCTAATGCTGAGGATCAGCAGTTTTTTGATACTGATACTGGACAGGCGCTGGAGGATGCCGTGGTTAACCCCAAGATCCTGACCCATATATTTGAGGTACTGGATATTTCTCCGCCAGCGGAGACCCCCCCCTGCAGAAGGGGGAATTTTTGGGGATTTCTAAACCCCACTTGGAGTTCCCAAATCAGAATCATTTTGATTGCATGATTCTTTAGGAATAGGAGAGGCCTAGCCGGCTCCCCGGTGTTCCTCAGGGATGGGATAGGAAGTATCCCTTCCCGGTGGACGCGGTGAAGCGCTGGTCGTCCCACTCTAAAAGATGGTGAGGACAAACGCTTTGATCAGATGGCATGCCATGCCTTTGCCAGTGTGGGTTCAGCCTTGCGGCCTGTTTGTGCCTCGGCGCTCGCGACTGTGGCTACCAGGTCTGTGGTTAGGGACCTGTTGAGTGGTTCCCGGCTTAACCCGGCCAGTGATGAATTCACAGCCCTTAAGCGGTGTAAATTATTTATGACCTTTGTTTTATCTGCTATGGATGACGCAATTATTATGTGTAGTAGAACCTCGGCATTGCTGGTGGCTATTCAGCGATCAGTCTACCCCAGTGGGCGGCTGACATTCCGGCTAAGAAATCACTCACAGCGCTACCCTTCCTGGGTATGAGATAAATTGGATTCAGTGGCAAAAGGTGGAAAGTTACCTCAGCGTAAGACGCAGCGTCGACCCTTTCAGGGGGCAGGCTCCTTCAATCCTTCCTTTCGCGGTGCCAGAGCAGGCAGAGGCTTTGCCTACTCTAATTTCAGGGGTGATTCTTGGAACAGAGGCAGAGGACGCGCACGTCCAGGCCTTAACTGGGGTTCCAAGCCCAAGACTGCTGCCAAGACATCTCAGCAATGAGGGGACGCCCTCACCCTTGCGGGTGGGGGGACGGCTGCGGCACTTCTTCCTGGTCTGGGCCTAGGAGGTCACAGACAAATGAATCTTGGAAGTAGTCTCTTCCGGGTATAAACTGGAGTTCGAGTACCGGCCTCCTCACAGATTCCTAAGGTCTCGGGTCCCCTCGGATCCCGGGCTGCGCAGGGGCTCCTGTTGGCTGTAAAGAATCTTCTAGTCATGGATGTCATATGCCCGGTGCCTTAACTGGGGTTCCAAGCGCACGTCCAGGCCTTAACTGGGGTTCCAAGCCCAAGACTGCTGCCAAGACATCTCAGCAATGAGGGGACGCCCTCACCCTTGCGGGTGGGGGGACGGCTGCGGCACTTCTTCCTGGTCTGGGCCTAGGAGGTCACAGACAAATGAATCTTGGAAGTGGTCCCTTCCGGGTATAAACTGGAGTTCGAGTACCAGCCTCCTCCCAGATTCCTAAGGTCTCGGGTCCCCTCGGATCCCCGGGCTGCGCAGGGGCTCCTGTTGGCTGTAAAGAATCTTCTGGTCATGGATGTCATATGCCCGGTGCCTTAACTGGGGTTCCAAGCGCACGTCCAGGCCTTAACTGGGGTTCCAAGCCCAAGACTGCTGCCAAGACATCTCAGCAATGAGGGGACGCCCTCACCCTTGCGGGTGGGGGGACGGCTGCGGCACTTCTTCCTGGTCGGGCCTAGGAGGTCACAGACAAATGAATCTTGGAAGTGGTCTCTTCCGGGTACAAACTGGAGTTCGAGTACCGGCCTCCTCCCAGATTCCTAAGGTCTCGGGTCCCCTCGGATCCCCGGGCTGCGCAGGGGCTCCTGTTGGCTGTAAAGAATCTTCTGGTCATGGATGTCATATGCCCGGTGCCTTTCTCAGAGATTATTCCAACCTCTTCACGGTTCCCAAAAAGGATGGATCCATAAGACCCATTCTGGATTTGAAGCTTCTCAACAGGTTCATCAGAACCAAGAAGTTCCACATGGAGACTCTGTGCTCAGCCATCAATTCCCTTCGTCAGGGTTTTCCTTCCTCAGTCCAAGGTGCAGATGGTTCAGGATCTGATACGTCTTCTCCTGTCCAAACCTCTTATCCGGCTGGGGATGAGACTGGTGGGATTGATGGTGGCTTCCTTCGAGGCAGTTCCCTTTGCTCAGTTCCACATGAGGTCGCTCCAGCTCCATCTATTGTTGACCTGGGACAGATGTCCGCAGTCATTGGATCAGTCATTCTTGATGTCTCCCCGGGTTCGGCAGTCCCTTCAGTGGTGGCTGGAAACAAGCAATCTGATGAGGGGCAGATCCTTTCTGACCCCTTGTTGGGAGACAGTTACCACAGATGCCAGCCTGTCGGGCTGGGGAGGTTTTTGGAAGACGCATCAGTTCAAGGGGCTGTGGGGTCCTCAGGAGGCTTACACCCCCATCAATGTCTTGGAGCTGAGAGCTATTCGGTTGGTTCTGTCATGCTTGACGCATCACCTACGCAGCTTACCGGTTCAGGTTCGATCAGACAATCGAACTGCGGTAGCTTACATCAATCACCAAGGAGGGACTCGCAGCAGGAGTGCCCTCAGGGAATTTTCTCTGATTCTTGCATGGGCGGAGAGCAATGTTCCATGCATCTCAGCAGTGTACATTCCGGGAGTGGAAAACACGGCACACGTGGGGGTTTCCAGAGGTGGATCTCTTTGCCTCACGTTACAATCAGAAGCTCCCAAAGTTTGTACAGTGGTTTAAAATTTGTGCATTTTTTGACGTATTGGGATCCCCACCCATGACGGACACTGCTATTGGATGTCCCACATGTCATGAATATTGTGACATACTTGGAATAATACCATTTTGTGATTACTCACCTGTAAAATGGGTATTTATAAGTATGTCACACACTCCGCTTCATCCCACACTTATTGTTATTTTGGATCTTTTATATGGTGAACCTTTTAGTGTTATGATTGTTTATATTTGGCTCTTCCTGGTCCCCTTACTGCTGTCCTATACTGGGGAATGTGTGGGAGGTCCCAGGTATTTATGGACTGGGAGGGGCTCCTTTTTTTCCTGTCATCTCTGCAAAGTTCGCCCTCTACTGGCCATAACCCACATGTCATGAATATTGGAAGCAGCCAAATATAAACAATCATAACACTAAAAGGTTCACCATATAAAAGATCCAAAATACCAATAAGGGTGGGATGAAGCGGAGTGTGTGACATACTTATAATACCCATTTTACAGGTGAGTAATCACAAAATGGTATTTTTGTATTCATGCTTCTGTAGACACATCTGTTAGTAGTAAATCATTGAAACAAATGTTATAGTTATCCAGATCACATTCAAATTACATATTTAGAATTGACAACTTTCATCTCCCCCATAATGTTCAAGGTTAGTAGACATAAGGTAGCATTTGGTCATGACACCCAATTTTATCTGCCTTTATCCACTGAGCTTTTAATAGTAGCCCCCAATAGTGTTCTAACCAATAGTATAAAAGTAGAGTATTTTTGGAGACAAACTGTTTTGATATTGACCTTAGCTAGCTTTCAGACAGAACTACTCTATATGGGCACCTGTTCAATGTCACACATATCGTTTTAAGCAAAGTCTACCTTTATCCTTAAACTTACATATAGAAGCAGACAAGAATGGTTCTTGTATCGTGTTCTGACTCCCACAAACTCTCTATAATGAATATTATGTTAGCTTAAAGACCACCATCACCATTCCAGCCACACTTGCTTAGATAGGTCACATGGGGTCAAGCTATTCTTAGTTTCACTTCTAACTTTTAAAAATTTAGAGCTCACCTAGAGAACCAGTTGTTACCATGGCCTATCAAGAAAGGTTGCCTTGGTCTGCTCCAGTGATTGGCCATTATGAGGGGAACATTCAGGCTGAGGATTTCCACTTTCACTGAAAGAGGAAAACTACATTAATTTCCATAAGTGCATAGGTTCCCATCCAAAATCTAAGTGCAGTAGCAATTACTAGGCCCTGCCCTGTAAAGAGGTTTAATGATTATGCGTGCAGGTGCTAGTCTGTGCAGCAGGCTACCAGCACTGCAGTTCCAACCATCCAAATGAGATACCCACATTACAGGGTGAGGCCCTATTGATGCACAGTTGGATGGTGAATTAGAGGTTGGCAGAGCTCCATGTATTCAAGCTGGGAACTACCATTTCTTTTTAAGTGTCTACCAGGGTTCTGTACAGCAAACACCAAGATATGTTCAGACATCTTTAATTACATTTAATCTTTTGTAAAGTACAAATGCCTTTTTTATGGTGAAACAGGACCGAAAGTTTACTTTCTGTGATGCAAACTCAGCATTTCCTAAGCTAATGTGATAAACTCTCTCTAGTACACAGCCACATTTCCCTTTTATAAATTAAAGACGTGGGTTTGTTTATATGACTGCCCATCAAACACCTCACTTATATCAGTGGCATTTTTAATTAAATGTATCTTGAAAACTGATAACAATAGCTATCAGTAGTCTCTTCTCATGATGCTTTAATGTTCTAATTATATAGTACAGGCACAAAAACTGCAATCCAAAGCAACCATTATGTTAAATGTAATTAGCTTTAAATCTTGTTTTTTTCTCATTATGGTTGATTTTAACTTTTATCTTAAGTGAACCAGCGGCCTCTTTTTCTCATTGCCTTACTCGCTCTGCATCCAAATACACTTTAGGCTGATCTCATCCGAGCTCAGCATACATAAGCGCGGGGAAGCTGATTAAGCGTATTGCGGTGCAGCCGAGCATTGTCTCCGTCGCAGCTGCCCTCCATGATTGACACGGCTATATCTGAAAAGAAGCAACCCTGCTGATTCCATCATGTTTTGTCTTCTGTCATAAATGCATCACACGTATTCGGCTCAGTTCATAAACCCAAAGGGGGAGCTGATAAAAGCTGCCCCTTGCCACAGCGCCTTTGAACGACTGGAAAATGTACAAAAAAAAAAGCAGCTGAGCTCATTCGTCCTTTGCTGGTGGTCGTGTCCAAGTCTTGTAAACTGAAAATATTATATACAAGGAAGGAAGTGATGTTTTGTTTAATTTGGGGGGATAAAGCTTTAGAGATCACTGTCTCTCATAAAGATTTTGTATAGTATGTCAAAAGCTTTACTGAAATCATGAAACAGTTTACTGTGGGAGAAAGTTATTGCTCTCTGCAGAATGGATACCGTATGCTCCTGGGATGTAAACTCACCAGAGTGATTGACACAATGCACACTGTAAGCTAAACCCCTATTACCACTGGTGGAAGGGGGCAACTACATTGGTATCTATAAAAGTCTAGCTTTAAAATTATTACATAGTTACTTAGACTAAAAACGACTTCTGTCCATCAAGTTCAAAAGAACGTTAAAGTGGGCCAAATTTAAAATAGAGTCTTGGTCCAACCTTCTGTCTTTTGAAGGGGGCATCTTGATTCGGGATGCACCACAGTGGTAATAGTTAATGAACCATGAGGACCTATGCTATATACTTTTTTTGTGTTCCGTGGCCATGATGTGCAGCAATCATCAGGAGCCACTACAGAGCAGAAACATCTCAGCACTTTTAACTTTGTGAGCCTGTACCGGATGCCCTGATTATAGAGGGCAGAGCTGCAGTGGCCCCTGCTGTTTGCTGTATTGTCATTGTCACAGGAACCTGGAAGAAGAGGATTATATAACACATACCAACTTTGGGGCATCTAAAAGCAAGATGACCCTTGAGAAGATCAAATGTGGGCCAAGACATTAATTTGAGGTTTGATCCACATTAATATGGAATAGGGGACCCCAACCTGTGGCTCGGGAGCCACATGTGGCTTGTGGATACTTCCTATGTGGCTCACCAGTCGTTTTGCCAGATCAGTGTGGTCACACTGTTGAGGCTGGACATAGGAAGACCAGGACCTTAATGCTAGGTAGTCAATAGATAGGTGGCCAACCCAATTGTTTGCCAGAGGAAAATTCTGGGGTCCAACCATGTTGTGTTTTAAAAGCCTATTTTCAGTCTGCCCTGGGGGAAAGGAGAACTCAGTGATTTGATTCTGACAGACTACCTCTTAATATGTTGCAGCGGTTTGGGATGCCCTGCTGTGCATTGTCAGAGCAGCCTCATCCAGGATCCTTCTATGGCAGCTGTGAAGCAGCCTATCAGCTTGCACAACCAGCAGCTGCACAGTAATGTCACTGGCAATGCCAATAGGCTGCTCATGGTCACATGGGATGTGCAACCCGGAAGAGGTGGGTATATGGACAGCTCTGTTCTTTATCTTAGGGGCAACGATGTCCAACATGGCAGCACAACCTGGCCTGCATATTAATGAGGGAGTCCGGACAGAATGACCAGAGTTCTTCTTTGACTGTCAAGTCTGATGCCTTGTGTTACCTTATGGCATTGTTTTTTGGAACTCTTTTCTGTTTTATGAGGGTTTATAGCTTCCATGATCTGTTTACTGTGTATGTGGCTTCTGACCACCTCTCTGTGTTTAATTTTGCTCTAGTGTTAGGAAAAGTTGGGGACCCGTTCTAGAACAAAAGCAAAAACTCCAACTAAGTAAAATGCAGTTTGCTTTACATCATTACAACCCCCTTATAGTGATCAGATGTGGCTTGCACTGATTTTTTAATATTTCAGATGGGGCTTCATAACATGGTCTCTCTCTCGCTCTCTTTATTGGGGATAATTATTTCAATACAAGAGAACATTACAATAAAATACAATCAATACAAGAATCCAAAAATCCCCAAAATGTTGCTGGTATTGGAAGCAGCAGATTGGCATTGTGTGCTCTAGATATTTCTCACTCAGTGATTGCCCCAGTGTAACACCTTGTAGTTTGAATGCTGTGTGCACTATGGAGATTCATTTCATTACCTTCTCCTTGTCATCAGTCAAGTTACAGCCATTTTGTAGCAGTCCTACATGCTCAGACTTTTTTTAGTTTGTTGAAACAAATTCAATGAATTAGTTCTCCAGTGAGGTGGATTATTTTTTCTTGAATGCATGGTATGCCCTATCTAGGACAACCTCTTCACTTTACTGAAAAAATATATTTACCTCACTTGGAAATTTTCATTGCGTGGTAAGGTAGAGAATCGGCCAAGTGAGGTGGAGAAATTCTCTAATGAGATGGAATAGCTTGCTGAGCAGATATGCACATCTGTAATGTCTTATTGTGGGCCTCACATATTTAACAGATTGAAGGTCATATGAAGACCACATCTATTGACAGTTGTGGTAATGTTATAACACAGCTGTTGTGCTAGCTGCAAATATCTATTGCATTCACCATATTCACCATAGTTGGATAAATAATCATAACATTTAACCTATTAGACACATATTGCACGATTTACTCTAAACATAAACACGTGAAATGTTACTAAAACTATTTTCAAAAATAATACAGTACAGTTCAGAAAGTTTTCCAGGGAGGTTTTTTAACCGCCATTTTTGTAATTGTTACTTCCTGATATAAGGGAATGATCCAGATTTACTGAAGTGCAGTCTCACTGTGTTATTTCTGTAAATTGGACTCTAAACTCTAAAAACGATATTCGCAATAGATAATTCTTTATATCAGACCAAAATGACTTCAGTGGCAGCATTACTGACTGAGTGGGAAATGTGGCCCTTATTAAATAGATGGAATCTTATCTTATTGTCGATTGGAACTCATCTATGTGATCACTCGATGTATACAATAAACTTTTACAGAATATCCAACTCTATCACCTCTATTACTCACCAGAAACCCCCCTACCTTTACCGAGTTGTCTAGGGACATTTTAACTTATAGTGGATTGTTATTACTGGATAGTCATACCTCAAATCTGAAATATATAAAAGATGCATATTTAACTGTACTACAAAAGGGTCGATTTAGCATAAGTTGAGAAAGGTCACTATTTTTAGGAGCGAAAACTACCATTCACTTTCATTGTCTACCTTGGGGCTGATTCAGCACCAGGTGACAATTTACATCCAGGTGCTGAATCGTCCCCAAGGTAGACGATGAAATGGAATGGTAGTTTTCTCTCCTAAAAGGTAGTAACTTTTAGCATCTGGTGCTTAATTAACTGTAAAACCTTGTACTATGTATACTTGTAACATATGTACTCAAGTCATTGCAGCAATAAATCACGTTATCCGTACGCAAATTATTTTTATGATTTTTTTAAATGCTGGCGCTATAGGTTTTAGCAGTGCTTGGACCTCAAGAAGAGATGTTATCAATCAGTTTATCTGAAAGTACTCTATTAAATGATGTAACTTTGTGTAATTCTAAAGTAAAAAGTGGTCCCTTTTAACCCCTACCCCTGGAGCATCCCAAATCACGATGGCCAAAGAAAAGTAAAGTAATCTTACAAATCCACATTTCTGGGGCCGCACCAACCACATGTGTATCCCCTTGTCTGCAGTAGAAAATGTGGACTGTCACATGTGCCTACATAAGTAATCCTGTGTAATTTGGAGAGTCCTTGGCATCATTAACTAGAGGTGCATCCCAAATCAGGATTCCCCAGAGATATGGGTTAAAAAGGGACCTAATGTAATTTCAGAAAATGTTAGACTCATTTATCATCCATATAAATATGCTAAATGGCATGTAACTAGTGTTGATTTACTGTAAAGAAATAAAAACAGGGGTTACAGGTTTTTGAGTGAACTATTCCACTTAAACAGAGGATAACATCTAATTGCCTTTCCCCTGAGCTAGAATGTGAGAAAATGTAGCATTAATCACTTTAATATCTTCAGTGCTATCAAAATAGTGCGTGATGGGCAAAAGCTTCTGTATCCACATGGCTGCTGCAATCAGGCTCCCTTGTAGATTTTCTGCAATAAAGTCAATTATAAGAACAAAAACTCTTTAAAGAAATGTTACTTCTGTTAAAACATCAAGGGAAAGTTAAGTTTTTACTCTTCAGCTCAGCTGGTCTAGTGGCCTTCGATTAGACAAATATGCAAATTACCTTGATAAATAAAATGTATGTTTTCATAATGAAGTATGTTTCTTTACATGATGTCATGTTAGCTACATGCAAATAATAAGTTATTTCTAATTCAACCCATTCTAATTAAACTCATTTTAACAAAGTAAAATAATGTTGAATTCTGAAAGTAAAGAAGTATTTGTATGCAAAAAAGCATAAAACAATGAGCTTATACATGGCATTCTTCAAATCACGGTTCTTTGTGTGTTTTTGAGTGTGTGTGTATGTGTAGACTTCCAAACGAGAGGGTAAATATTTTCCAATGAGTTTTGCAACAGGGCACTGAGTGTGTCAGGGAGTAAACTGTAAAGCACAGAGAGTTTGTGTCCCTCCAGACTTGTGTGCAGCTTGTTTCAATAAAGGCCGCAGACCTTCTTTGTAGGGGGCTTGTCATTTACAGCACGGCCCGTTGTTGCCTCGGTGTGAATGGCCTCTGAGAACCCTTACACATTGTTGTCTAAACTGTGTAAATTAATGAAGTGACAGGCCTGGTGACCTCCATCCACTTCAAGATGGCATGAAGCTAGGCCCTTCACATCTTCTTTGAGGAGTATATGAATTACAAAGGACTGCGTACAAAGCACTTTATAGCCTGTTTTCTTCTTATCTTATGAATTAGCTGGCTTTGTTCTGTACAGTAGATTTATGACTATGACCACTGTATTGTATTTTTTCCGTATATATTTGAATGCATAGAGTGTTTGTAGTATCGTTGCCACATTCTAGTTTCATATAATGAGCCACAGTAGAAAGAAATATGCTTAGGTAAAATATGCCATAGAGTATAGGCTGCTATTGAAATTCTGCCCAACGTTAGCAACTTCTGACCTGATCTGGGCAGCGTGTAGCCCAGGTCTGATGCTGGGATCAAGTCCTGAAATGAAATGGTGATTGTTGCCCCCCCCCCCTCACATCAGTCATGGTGCCTAAAGCAAGAACTTCATTCACTACAACAGAGGCGGGGTGTTGGGAGCGCGCCAGGACTCACAGATTCTAGTTAGCTATTTTGGGTCAATGCTGGTGAGTATCCAGCTTTTTTAATGCCTATACAGTCCCTGTAAAGCCCAACCTTAGTCAACATCTATGAGCAGCTGAAAAAAATGGGACTGCAGTGGCACTTTTTTAAAACCCCTTATGCATAGAAGGAAGTTCAGTAATTTCTTGCTGGTCCTTCCTCTTTAATTGAGTTTTTTGGGGGTGGAGTAAGTTAAAGTTTTTTGTTTGTCTTGCAGTAACTTACCCAAGCAATTTCCTCAATAGTAAGACTTTTAGGTTCAGTGCACATACATTTTGTCTTTGTACTGGTTTGAATTTCAAATTATTTTTTCAGTTTGGTTGCTTGTTCTTTCTGGCCGCAATGCTGCTGATGAAGCACCAAGTTTCTAATGGGAAGTGTAACCACAATCAAAGCAAATATCATTTGATCTGTTCTAATATTTCATTTATGTTACAAGAAGTGCACAGGAAGCACAACAGAAGACCCTTTCTTTTAGGTTATCCAGAAACCATATAAACATAACAAGTATCGTTAAATGTAGGCGGTCAGTTAACGTTTTACCAAGGTAATTAAACAATAAGAACCAAAAGAAGAGTCATGCTGTATATATGTATTATGCATTTTTTTAGCTTTTAGAGTTTTCAATTACAGGGGTCTGTTTTTCCTCTCCACCTTCCAATGAAGTATAAGGAATTTGATTTATCCGTGATTAATGAATTATTTAAGGAGGGACATCTCTGAACTTTATAAAAGTAGAGGCTCCAGCGTACAGGGTGTTCATAACAGGAAGATAATAAGAACATGCTAAGTATGTTAATAAACTAGGAAACAGTAGAAAGCATTTGCTTCTTTTAAAAGTTAAAACAAAGGCAAAAATTCCCTTAAGTGAGTCTTTTAAATTGGGCATTCAAGCAAAAACAAATAGTATGCATAGACTGCATACCATGCAATTCATCAGGATTTGAGAGCAAGGCAGTGCCAATGAGCATTTAGTTAGCAAATGCCTTTGAGTTTCTTATAAAAGGATTATTTTTTACAGTGACCTTTTCCCGAAGTCCTGATATCCATCAACAGTCGCTGCATTTACCATAAAAGCCTACTCTATAATACATTTATATGCTGACCGCATTTATCTTTGTGATTTCTAAATGTAAATGTAATGTAGTAAAACAAGTCTTATCTTAATATTTTTGCCGTCTTTCCCACTTATGATAGCTCCCTATTTGCAGAGACAAATTTGAAGCTTATCAGTAACCAGAAGTCAGTGGAACTTAGTAATTTGTTAAAGCATCAGTCTATGTAGTATTCATATTTTAGCTTTGGTTTCACGTTGATTTTTAACATATACTAGTTTTATACACTTCTGGGGTCTCTTGTAATATCTTGCCTGTTCTGTCAGGGCAAGATGTCCTCTAAGACAGCGATTCTCAACCCATTTATGCAAAGTACAAAAAGCAACAAAAAGTTCCAACCGAGTAACTCCAAGAAGCAGATCAATTATAAATGTAGTCAATATAGGTATCTCACAGGCACGTTGCTGCATACCCCGGCAACCTGCAATGCAGGTACGCATACCATGGGTTGAGAAACCATGATCTAAGAACATTAGAACATAGTTTTTGTTCCATAGTCACCAATTGCAATTTGACATATATCAATGCAATTTGCATGTATTTGGTGACTGTGGGGAAAACATGCTCTTTTCTTTCTGATCTCACATTGGTAAACTAGGTCCAGTGCAACTTATTTCCCAAAAACAATGGTGGAAAGTGGGACCCTACTACGTCTTGGTTGATGCTGTCCCAAATTAATCTTGTTTACAATGATCTTTTGCTAGGTACCTTGCCATAATTGGATCAGTTAAGCAAATAAGTGCATCATTCTAATTTAAATGTGTTTCTATTTAAATAAAAAATACATATACTTACTGCTCTGAGGCTTGAGCTTTAGCAGCAGTACAGCACCTGATTCGCCACACTTTTGCATACTTTTAACAGTTGCATGGTCCTGAGCATCTTAGTGTAGACTCTTACATGACATCCCCCTTCATCCACTCATGAAGGGAGCTATTTGAAAGCAGGACCATGCATAAAAGTCTGCCAGGGAGTACTCTGTCAGCACCAGAGCCTTTAAACTCAACCCTGCCGTAGTGTGTGAATTGCTGCAGCACATGTACTTCATAAGTGCACACATTTCACAGGCCCAACAGTCTCACTCAACTTCAGTAATCTAGTATGTCATTATTTTGTGTATATGTGAGATCTAGCATATCATTATTGTGTACACAGCATATTACTAAGGGCTGTATAGTAGCTTAAAACACATCATAGACTTTAATTATTATTAGTACTATATGGGTTGGATTTGGGTGTTTTCTTCACTAAACTCATTGCTCTTTTAATGGTAGGATAATGTTATGGAGGCTGGATTTTGTCTATGGAATAGTTACAATTGGTGTGAAAGACTGATCAAAAGCAAAACATTGGGTTGAGTTGATGTGTTGAGTTCTATGTCTTTATTTTGGAAAGCAGTAACTGTATTTGAAAGCTATTGAACACTTTCAAGTATGCACTATTGGTTGTTGCTACTTTGTTCATTATAAAGATTCCAAAGTTATTTCATAATGATATAATATTGGGATTAAAGGTAACTAAGTTCAGTGCAGAGGAGGCTGTTTAGCTAGTTTAACTGCCAATAGTTTTTTAAGATCAGTGTTTTTCTTTAATTTAATGCATATGGGAACATTAAAACGCTGACTACATCTGGCCTACAAATGAATGCTTAACCAAAAGCCCACTTTGACGTAACTCTTCAGCTTGAGTGTAATTCTAGCAAGTCATTACTGGAAGCATAAGTAATAGAGGCAAAAAATAATACGTTGTATCTAATCTTCTCCAACCAGTTTATTGAATTGTGAAGAAATAACAAATTAGAAGTGATCAGGTATTGTAGCTTGCTGGGCAAGTTGCCAAACATTTTCAAGGAACATTACAGAATATGACAGAAAATGCCTGTAGGAGCACAAAGGCGCCAGAAGCTAAAGAGAAAAATGTGTTTATGCCTGTGCATTTCTGTATGGACGACAAAAAGAGGGGGATGCAAAAATGGCAAAGTAAATTAAGTCTGAAGGAGTGCAGTTATCTCCCTTGGTGGGTGACCAAAGAACCTGACATTTTTTAATGGTGGTTTGCTCCATTAATCATAGGATTTAAATACCCACTGTGTCAGCAGAAAATTGTTCCCTTTTAACTCTTTTATGATGGTCCAAGGGAAAATGGGCCAGGGTAACCACACACTTTCATTTTGATTTTCTCATTTGTTCATTTTGATTTTCATCCAATTTTTTTCACTTTCTTCTTTTTTGCTACTCTTTGCAGTGCCAAATTCTACTGTCATTAATTCAGTATACTTTCATAAATTTGTACCATTTGTTTAGGCAAGAAAATCTGAGCAATTACTATGGATAAATTGGTTGGATAAACCATATAATAGGATGTATAACGTTTTAATAGTGGGATAGCGTAAGAGCTGATTACATTTGCACTGACCATCATAACTATGCTGGGGGAGTATGTTTACAGACATTCTGAAACATAAATTGCTGCTTAAAGTGGACCAACACCCAGGATTTTGACTATCCTGGGTTTTGGTCCACTTCGGTGGGGCACCCCGATCGGGGGTGCCCCGCTGTGTGAAACCCCCCAGAAACCCCAAAAAACTCACCTCTCCCCGCTCCCACGTGAACGCCGCAGCCAATCCCCGCGTCTAGGCGGGGGACAGGAACGTACAAGCCTCTTCCGCCGCCGCCTCCCGCGCGTCACTCTTGGCGCGCGCGCGCCCCCGCCGGCCATTCACAGAGGGCCGGCACGGGCGCGCGCACGTCTGGAGGGGCGCGCGGGAGGCGGCGGATCAGGTAAGATCTTTTTGGGGTTTCACCGCGGGGTGGGAGGTGATCGGCCCGGTAATCTTATAGATTTCCGGGCCGATCACCCCTGGGTGTTGGTCCACTTTAATAAAAAACAATATTTAGTTGTTTTTGGTTAGGGTAGCATTTCCTTGACTGAAGCATGTCCGACAATCTTTACAGTAGGCATGTCCCGGTAGACTTATTTAAAATGATCATATGCATCATAGTTTATCCCTTCCTCTGCAACATGGACCTGTAGCTTGGGAGCGTCTCATGAATCCCTGAGGTGTGGTTCGTGGGCTGTTTGAGATTAATGAAGTGTTGACCAGATGATGAAGTAGAACAGCTTACCAGCACTTGAATTCTCTGCCTTACCACGTTGAGCACAGAAGCTGCTCCAGCAGGTATGCCAGCACAATTCTCCAACCAACTCCCAAGGCATGTATTTCAAAATAAAGTGAAGCCATATATACACTCAGTGACATAATCAAGCCATCCTTTTTTCCAGCATCTTCCAATCAGGTTGCCACTTTAGAGTTTAGCTTTTTTCCCACTTGTGATGCAACAGCTGAATTCTGAGTTGCTGCTTTAGTAATATAGGCTTGCATCTACCTAGGATCTCATTGCCATGTACCCTGTTACCGTACTTTTAGGTATTTGGCCTTTTATGTCCTATATTTTTGGCACTTTTGTATATTCCCTGTTAAATTGTTTATCCTGTTAAACATATCATGTCCCATATGTTTTCCCATCCACATCCACTCTTGCCAAAGGGAATTCTTTTTATGTATATACTTTTTATGCTGCTCTCTAACATCTCTCTGTGGTGCTTTTGGCTCTCAAGGTAAGAAACGAAGGGGGCCCTGCTTCAGAATATCATCTGTAAAACAAAGTATTCCCATACAACCCATTTTCTAATGCCGCCTGCATTCTTCCTCTAGTGACACTAGGGAAAGCTATTTCACTGTTCTGCATATAAATCAGTTTGCAGTGGGGGTACATTGCACCAGTTGACCACATTTCTACATCAATATTTGTGTTGATTCCAGTAGCAGGTATTGTCTTATCCTTGACCTAAAGCAGACCTACCACCATATGAAGCAAAAGGGGTGTTTAGACCCATGGCACAAGTTCCCCCCCCCCCCTCCCACAGCTGTTAGGCTGATCCATACACAGCCTCTCTTCTTTATAGGGGACAACCAAAGCCACTCCCTTGAAGTGGCAGTGCTGTTCCAGGATCAGGTATGGCAGGGAGTTTGTGGGCAAAAACATAAACTGTGGGCTACTATACATTATCAGAATATTAAATAAGCCTGTATAATGTACAATTAGGTATATAATACCTAGATACACGAAAAACCACAAACTCCTTGTTTCTCTTTTAAAATCTCTCTTTTTCAATGAGTGTACCATAACCCAAAGAGTATCTATAGTACCTATTCAAATGTTATCATTGAAAAGCATGTCATGTAGTAGCAGTAGTGTGAACCAACTACTGAAAGTCAAAGGGTTTACAGGCAATGCTTTATGATCCAGAAATGTCTTGAAGGAGATTGATATGTCGCACATTATTCCAAAACGCTTACAACTGACGTCTATCTGCAGATGTTAAAAGTGCAGATAAACATTTGATGGCAAAAGCAAAGTAATATTTCAGTGCGGTTCTTGGGCTACATACAGGAACAAGAAAACCTATCTATCATTTTGCGGTGGTAGAAAATTACAAGCTGCATTAACATAAAATAACACTAAAATTGCAATGTTCAGTTCAGATTTGAATTCAGAACAAACAGAAGTTGATGATGATGTGGGGGAGTATGGGACATTTTACCAGTCTAAGTTCACACTGGTATACAGCATGTTCTCAGAAATGGGTTAAAAATTCTTAGCGAGATTGAAGAGTAAAAGTGTTTTGGTGTTTATGCACACTAGGCATGTAAATCTAGTTTAATCCATATTTAAATATTTGCAAAATGCCTTTTTTATTTTAAAAAGCTAATTTAGGGGGTGCATTATGCTGATATGCCTTTTATTATACATTTAATTAAAAATGATGGTCTAATTAATTATTGCTTTACTAATTCTTCGATAATTATTACACTGTATTTCACATTCTAATCAATAAATATTGGTCCAATGCTGTTTGAGTTATAATGTGGTTGTTAAATAGATACTTAAAACATGTTTTATAAATCAAAATACTGTCTTCAGTAAAACAAATCTTTGTACTTTTTGGTAATTGGCCAACTAAATCACATGCTATCATTTAAATTCTGTTGAAGACCCCATCAGTGAATTATTGGTAACAGATGCAGTTATGCTTAATTGCTGCTCTACAATATTAAATGAGACTGTCTTGGTGGGCCCAAGCCCTAGGGATCAAACAAAGCAACGCCTGTCCCTCGTCACTGCTTCCCTAGGATTCCGTGATTCAGTGCAGGAGCTTCACTTTGCCAGGGGTCAGTAAACTGCCACTCACACTGCTACAGAGGGTACTTCCTCTACAAGGGTTAGTAGCTACCAGAGTGTGCGGTGCTTTCCAGTTCCCAGCAAGGATGAAAAGAGGATGGCCTGCATCATATCAGATGGGCTAGCACCATCACAAACAAAAAAAATTTTAATAAAAAAATCAGCATAAACATGCTAAATAGAAAAAGAAGGGGCTATTTACATGCCTTGTATGAAAATAATTCCAGGTAAGCTTGTTTCTTTCTTGTGATAGAAAGAAGAAAAACTCATGGGTTTTAAATGTACCATTCTGCTTTTACAGGGGAGATCTGCTCAGCTCCAATGGCCGATATATAGCCGGAGCCAGCCTATGCTGGAATAATAGCATATTTCTATTACAATTCTTCTCATGTGTGTAGATGCTATTACCAATCATGCAATGCTTTGGGCAGATATTTAGAATGGTCAATGCTGCTGCGCTCCCTCAGAGGCTGGCTCAGGAGACAGGCATGGTAATGGAGCAGATCATCCCTGAGAAGAAAACCACAAGTTTGGCCAGATTTTATTTATATACAATTTATGTAAAAGTAACCCCTCCTTTCACTATCCAACATGTTTATATAAGTTCTTAATACTGCTCCGTTAAAGAGAAATAAAGATTTTCACGATCCTGACGATTTGTGTATCTCCCCAATTCACTGAAAACTCACATTTTGTTCCCATGAGTCATGCACTGGTCGCTTAGCCAATCAGTGTGTTGCATTCTATTTCTATCACTTCTCTGAGTTCAGAGGGGCAAGAAAAGCCACATCCCCGCTCACCTCTATCTGTGAAGTGTCTCCATGCCAGGCATTCAGAAACGCTAGGCAGGGGTATGCACCTAGGCTACCTGCCTAGGAATGCATTGTGGGATCGCCAGTGAGGTGAGTGTACTGGGCAATTCATGGGGCTACATGCAGTGAGCCATTCCAATTCAGAATTCGTAACCCCACGCATGCAACAGATAATTATTTGAAGAGTAAAGTGAAGAGTTTAGAATAGCATGACTCAGAAGGTAGGCTCCTATTAGACACAATAGACTTTCACAGAAAAAGTCATGATACTATGCAAATTTACTTGGATGTATGGCCTCATTAAAATACTAACTGTGCATTAGGATAAGGTTTATACACATGCTTTTTTCTTCAGAGCCAAATGTGATGAGTAAGTTACTTTAATATGCCTAGTGGAAAGGGGTGAGAGTATTTTTTAGTTTTAGACTTAAAGTACTAATAAAAGCAAGCCCGATTGTTGTCCCATTGTCTCAGGCTACATGTTGCACTGTCCTAAACTTCACTCTGTTTTCAAAAAGGCTCTTTATTTATTATAAGTATTAGAACATTGAAAATTCATAGAAAAATTGATGAGAAACAGTGGGTGTGGCAACAGCGATGTGATGTAAGCACACTATGATGAATGTGAGAGAAGAGAGGAGGGTGGGGTTTCAGAGCTTCAGAGAGACACAGCCAATCAGGACATCTGGTCAGGGAGTGGGGGGTGTTTCTGTTCCTGGTCCCCTGAATGTTGACTGATGGACCAGATCAGCGGGGTGGTGACTGAAAGCTGAATGAGGAAGTGATTTTCTTCACTAAGGAAACAGTGGAGGAAGTAGAATGCAGGAACCAGTAAGCTACTGATATTTATTTTTTAAGTTTTGACTTGACAATCACTTTAAAGGAGCACTATTGCAAAAAATGACCCAATGATAAAAATCCATATACATTTGCTGGATGGTGGGAGGAGGGGTCACTTATATAGCTGGCATCAAGAAATATCCAGGCTTGTTTTTCTTTCCTTTAATGGAAGGAAAAGGACATCTGGGGTGACAGGCTCTGTCACCCCTGAGAGACTAAACCTGTCACCCCTGGATTTTATTCTAATCATGAGAGAATAAACCACAAGCTTGCCGGGAGCTTTATTCAGTCCGGGTGTATAAGTGACCCCTCCTTTCATTAGCCGACCTGTTTATATGTATTATCACACAATAGAGTAATAGTGATCATTTAAGGTCTTTAGACAAAATGCATCAGTAAATGGTTTTTTAAACTGGTGCCAACTATAATAGTAAACATACTGCCCTTTGGGATTAGTTTAGCCTAAAACAATATTTGATTTTAATACCATGGCATTCTCTTTAATTATAAGCAGTTGATTCAGTAAGTAATCCAACATTTTTGTTTTTTCCTAAATGCTTGCTTAACCAGGATTTACTTTCACCATCAAAGGTTGGAATTAAAAGAAAGTGGCATTCATTAGCTTTGCCAAGGACAGTGTAGAGTTACTTAGAAACGTTTGCTTTGTTCAGCAGTAACAGTAGAATTGCCCCGTTTAAATAAATGTAATGTGCTTGGCCCTTCAAAACTTTCTTGCAGGTCAGGGCATTATTTGTTTAGACTGTTTCTTTTTAATATTAGCACAGTAACCTGAAAGCTAAATAGCAACTTACAAGGTGCTAATGCTGGTTATATTGAAAATAACTCTTTGGTTTCAATTTTAAGTAACGTAAACCGCACAACAGATAGATATCTGCAATTAATTCAGTGGTGACACATTACATACTCTGAACTTACCATTACCTTCTGCTTTAGCATCTCAGTTAATTGAGGGATCGGAATACTGAAAGCTGAAATTAAATCCTACCAGTCTGTTGATGGGTGAACCTAAAGATGAGCTGCTTGGCTTTCCTATTTCCAGGCTAAAAACATTCTCCTTCTGGCACATCATTTATTTTCTGCAAACATTAGTAGATATGAAAGACGATATCAGTTGTAGCTTGTAAATTGTTTGGCCATTTAGGTGGAGCTTGAACCAAATATGAATAATGGCATTCTTTCCTTAATTTTCAAAGACAGTTCCAGGTTTATCTCTGTAGTGTTTTTTTCTTGGTATTAATGGTAATTTATTTAGATGAAACTGACCATATTAAAAAAAAAAAACACATTGGGCATGTGTTTCAGGTTATAAATCATATATATACATTTGAAGAGCCCACCTGCACCTAACTGAAGAGGTCATCTATTCTGGTGGTATCATAGTCTGACAAGTCTAATTTGTCTGGTCACTGAACACACTAATTGGCTCCAATGGGACGTTGTCATTTGAGTTAATGCCCCTATAATTGTTGTCCATGTTCTTGCTGTCCATTAGTCAATACATTTGACACCACACAGCACCACAACAAAAGCTTTGATGTTTACATTGAAATAAAGATGGCATAATATGTGCTTTTAATACTATTGTAGCCAATGTTTTCCTTTTTAGCCATGCTAATGGAATCATAACACTTTATTATAACAAAGTTGTCCTTCAGACATATTTTGTGAAGACTTTTGGTCTCTTATTTACTAGTACCGACTTGATACGGCTGTTTTTTTGTATATTGATTCTTCTTTGTTCCTCCAAATCCTGTTGATCGCTGTACTGTTTCTGTATTTTTCAAATTTATTGTGAAAGAAATGCCCACTTTGTGAAACCTCTCCCCGGGGTGCTGGTAAGCACTTCACTTTCCCTGGTGCAGTGGCACATCAGCTGGCTCTCGTCCAATCAGAGCCGCTTTCCATTTGAGCTGCCGTGTCCCCTACATTCTCACAGATATTGAAAGAGACTGGGGTGGGAGCATGCACACCGCTGGGGATGTGCCCACTCTAGCTCTCTATTAATGAGCCCTTTGCAGAATGCTATAAACATGACAAATCTGATTGCCCGCACATGCGTCGTTGGACCGAGTAGAGGTGAGTTTTACCCTACGACCTGGGGGGGGGGGGCGCCTCACACAGCGGGGCATGGAACAAAACCTAGGATAGTCAGAATCCTGTGCTCTGTCCCACCTTAACTGCCCTCTCTTGTGGAGCTAAGGCAGGTATGGGGGGGGCTTAAAAATAACACCTTATCTTTACCCTGCAACCCAGCATGGACACTCTTTGCAGCCTACTTGCTGCCCTTCCTTGAAGCGCATTTCACAGAGCTGGAATCAGGACAAGTTCTGCATCAGAGCCTGTGGAGGGGGCAGGGCATGTCTAGACTGGTATAGATGGCAGAAGATCAGGTTAGCCTACAGGTCACTCTGTAGCCTTGTTGAGTACCACCTGATAGAATCTCGAGTACTACCAGTGGTACTGTACTAGTACCACTGGTTGGGAACCCCAATCTAGTTAATCATTGTTAGAAACAGCATCACCAGACCATGCTTTCCTTTCTAGCTAATAGACATTTCAAACTGATGTGTGATAGTAAAGAAATAATATATAATAATTTAACACTTGTAAATGAAAAACATGTTAATGGCAAAACCATTTAGAAGTGACAATGTAGCCAACCTATGTTACCCCATTAATTTTTTATGATATCGGCAAAATAAAAAAAACACAATTTCTTCTTCTAAATATATATGATGACGACTTGGAGATGAGACAAACTCTTTGGTGGGAATTAATGGAAGGCCACAGTTCAAACCACTAAGAACAAACATGTTGCCAATTTAGCCAAAACAAAACATTTCTATCATGTCATGTATCCACATCCAAGTTGGTGCTTTTTTTAAAACATTAGTGTCTGCTAGGAGCTAGTAACTGATTGCTGACATTAACATGATGGATGCTTAGCTGTCCAGTCAAGGAGATAAATTACAGGAAAAGCCCCCAGACCTCTATTTGGATTTCTGAAGCTGTGGGTGGGTAAAGCTTTACCTGTTGCTGTGAACAAAAGTCAGTCTAGAGACATTAATTCACTTACACAGCTGTCCCATGTCTGAGTTTGTAAACTGAAACTTTGAGATCCCAAAGGTGGAGTGGCTAAACTGCTCAAGGACACGCTGCCCCCGCTCATGTTAGCTTTGTATCTAAACAATCGTGGGGGTACCAATGTAAACTTAAAGTCACAATACACTTAAAATACACTGTGGTTTTTGAGTATGCAACAACGTTAGTTCAACAACATTTTTTTGCCAAATGTCCTTAGAATTACAGATATTGGACTGCAATTTAACAAATGCTCACTTTGTAGCCTCTACTTATTACTACATAACCTGTATTCTTTAACAAATATAAAGATTTGCCTGCCAGCCCAAGGAAAACAAAGTGCCCCTCCTGTGATTGTACATTACCAGTAATTTGCCTCTTACCATAACAGACATGTGTGCATGGTGTGATTTTGCTGTGCTGTAAAACACATGGCTAGGCAAGCAATTATGCACTGCAAGGAGTCAGATAATTAAGCCATAATTATTAATAATGGCATTAGCCTGCTGTAAATGTTGTGCCTGGGGATTATGAGGCTTCTATAATGTGTAATGAATACAATGCCAAAACTGTTTAAACTAAGCATATATTTATACAGTTATGCGGTATTTCAGATGCATTGTTGTGTTTCTGGCAAATAATGGTAACTTCATTCATTTAATAAGAAATAGACCATTGATTGGTCCTGTCAATGACTACAACAATTATTTTTCCTATGGTCATTCTGGATAGTGGTTGACAAGAACAAGGATAAGGCAGAACACTGCCCATATTTCCAGCAAGCAATGTTGGGAATAGACCCCAATAGGTCCATATATATATTCTTATCTCCTGCTTTTTTAGTATATTGTATAAGTTTGTAGAGTTTTTCTTTAAACTTCCATGAATATAATTGTAAAACGATTAAGTCATGTATTAATTTAAGAATTACTTGTGGTCTGCCGATTCTGGCTTCCAATGTGGAAAAGGGGAATAGCTTCAATATCCAAAGTCACAACCAACAAAGCAGCCTCCTAAAGTACATGTAAGAATGTGTTGCAGGTGAAAATCATTTGTAATTCATTGGACATATTCAAGATTGTTTTTTTTTACCTTGCATGTCATGCTTTCCAAGGCTGTAGTCGTTTTTTATGTATACACGTCTACTTAAAGTGTGGTATATGTCTATCCTTTATTTGTAAAAGAAAAAACATTTAGAGAAAATAAATTAAGTGCAAATTGTGTATCACCTTACACCATACCTTAAAAATTTCTCCAGTGTTCCGTTTAATCTTCACTGTTTAGACTGTGGTCATCTGGTAAGATACTCAGTTGTAAGTGAGAAACGTGTGTCATGATGGAAGGATGATTAATGAACGGGACATCGTGGAGAATAGAAGCAGCTTTCGCTGCTCTGGTATATTGAAATTGGGCACAAAGTCTTCTTTTATTAAATATAAGGTTTTTATCCAAGAAACATAGAATCTGTTGAGAAAAAAACATAAAGAACAGGTAATGCTGCATTTTTTTCTTACAATTAGTATCTCCCTTCATCCTATATTTCCTATTAGCTCATTGATGTCCCCTGAAACCAACCATGGTCCAAAGCTTGGGTCACATTTTAGTTCTAGCAAGTTGTGTAAAGCAAAGTGGCTTATTGTAGAATTAGCATACACGTTAAGGTTGGATTAAGACATGTTAGTTTTGGCCCAGCATGGTTAGAAAGGAAGCCTGATCACTGTAAACTGACTGGCTGATACAAATGAACCCCGATTCACTAGACTGAGGTGAAAATCACACCTTAGAGTCCATGTGCTAGTGGTCCAGAAATGAATTCAGTCTATAAAATGCATACTGATCACCTAGAAGCATGCAAATATAAACAGAATACTCCTTGCTTGCCTACATTTCATTAGGTGTTCGTGATTTTTATGTCAAATTTTGAACAAGAGTAAGGTGAGTTAATTTTGTAACTTGGCGCTCTATGTTGCGACTGCTAGAGGAAATCTTGTAAGAAAAGAAAAGATGTGAACTTGCTTTTTCATTTCCACTCACCCAAGGGTGATATAAAAGGTACTGGTTCAGTTCAAAGAAAATTACATTCCAAGACACAGCTATATGTTTTTCTTTTCTCTTTTATAGATTTTAGCAACTTTCACATTTCTTTTCAATTGGGCAATTGGGCTGAAAGAGTCAACATTTCTACAGCAAATCCATGTTCATGTCTTAGATTCGCACCCATCCCCTAGGTCTGATCCAGGATCCATATGTGCACCTCCACCACCCTCAACAGAGCGAGCACCTCCAACAATATCCTGACATTCGTCGATATATATATATATATATATATCTGTATACTGTATATATACCCATATTTCATAGATGTGTAGAAGGCCATAAAGCAGTTAGGCTAACATTAAAAGGCTTTAAAGTGACCCTACACCCAGAAAGAAAGTTTATGTCGTCACTTTGTATCCTCAGCCTAGTGCCCCAAAACAACATGTTTCTTTTTTCACCCCTTTCCCAGGGTTCATACAAACACTAACAGAAAGCAGTATGTTGTCTGTGTGCTAATTAATTGAATTACAACTAAACTTTCACATAATAGCAGTTAGGTCAAAGTGCTCCCCAATGCTGAACTGTGTGTACTGTAACTAAATGTATCATTGCTGGAAAGCAGCGGGGGAAGGGGGCAGGCTTGCAGAGCAATATGTCCAACTGCATCCTGCACCTCTTGTTAAAAATATGAATTAGGCTTCAGTAAATAAAGAAACACAGGCTGTTTTAGGACACTGGGCTGGGGATAGAAGGTGATGGCATAAGCTTCCTTTCTGGGTATAGGATCACTTTAATCCTTAAAGTGGCTGTCTGGGTAATGTAGCTAGAAGTCACTCACATGCCTTCCCACCCTTGATCCAGTACTAAACATGAATTGGAGGATTAGAATAAAAATATAGACTCTGATCACTCAAATCCTGTTGCAGGAACAGCATAGTGTCCTCCTCCCATGCTATTGCACCAAGCTTGAGTGACTGATACAGCTGCGCTGCCATTGTGCAATGATTTGAAGTCCAAAAATCACGCTGTCTGTGACCGTTACCCCTGTGGTTCCATATGTACTTCTGCTGTGGAACGGAGCAGGTGAGTCATTTTTTTAATGTCGAGGAGAGGGTGGAGGGTGGCAGTTATTTTAGCTAAGCCTGCTGGCCCTACATCCACTTTAAATATTTATTGTAGCATATACTTTTCTGAAGTTGCTACCCTGCTATATTTCAGCTCTGGGCTGTAGGTCCCATGATTGAGTGACATTGTAATCCAGTGAATGGTATAATACTATCATATCCAGCGTAGACCTACGTACTGCAAATTTTACTATGTACGGTTGTCTGACTTAGGGCTCTTTGGGTGTTAAGGATCTAAATATACATTTCAAAACACCTAACTGGGTATTTCGAAGTTATGAAATAAGAAGAAAAAGTGAAAAACCTCATTTTTCTTACCTCATGTTATGCTTGTTCATTGTCAAATCACAGTACAGCCAAATACCATAGAAGTTCGGACAAGCTATAATAGACTGGATAAGGGGGGAAGGTTAGTCAAGAAGTGAATATGTACAACTAAGATAATGATCAAAAGTTGAGAAATGTTAATAGGACAAGAAACAATGTATTATGGAAAGTATAGGGA
Source organism: Gastrophryne carolinensis (assembly GCA_027917425.1). Lineage (NCBI taxonomy): Eukaryota > Metazoa > Chordata > Amphibia > Anura > Microhylidae > Gastrophryne > Gastrophryne carolinensis. The sequence goes on along the minus strand of CM051234.1, from coordinate 185,049,000 downwards.
AAATGTAGGTTTGCATAGGAGAGGATTTCTAAATAGGACATTTCATTTTTCCCTACTACCTTTTACTGACTGGAGACATGGGATTCGGGGCCGAATAGCATTGGCCAACAAATTTGCTTGTACCATTGTATAGTTTAAATAAACGGGAACTTTAATTTTAGCATGACCATATAAAAATATATAATGATGGAATGTGTATAATAAATATATATTTATATACACATTTTTATAAACACGGTGTGCCTAAAAGTTCTGTACATCTCATTTCACTCGACATTTACATTCTCTTAGAAGTGAGTTCATCTTTCAAGGCATAATCTCCAAGAGTAAAATAATCTCCAGGACCCCGTAAAATATTCATGTAGCACAGTCGATGCCCTCTTCGAGCTGTATCACCTTAATGGGCCAGGGTTATGTTTAATAACTAACGACAAGAGCATCACAAATGGTATATATTTAGTTAGCATTTAATTAACTAAAAACATGCTCATTGAGGTATTGATGTGCATATTGTAAGCAACCAGCTAAAGGCAATAAACGATTCACCTAAAAGACCAGGGGAAAAGACCATGAATTAGATTGGATTGAATTAAATCAAATGCATTGATATGGCAATCTATCATTAATTTAGATCAAGTTGACTAGATCATTTAGACAAAAATCCTGCCAAGCCTTTAAGGTGTTATTCTTTTTACGTGGTGGTAATGAAGCTTGATATGTCCATAGACAAAGGCACTGAAAAGGCACATGTCCAAATGTCCAAGAGGCATTAGAGACAGGGGTCTCCTCACATCTCTCAGGGTGCCTCATAAATAACATAAATTATTGCAGTGGTAGAACAGGTGTCAAAAACATTTTAAAAGAGGGTATTACATTACTAGGAGCATATTCTTATTGTCAACAGTAAAGTATAATGCAAGCTACTAAGTGCAAACAAATAACAAAGTGGGGGAGTATCATCACATCTCTACTTGGTTGCCAAAATACCTTGTCCCCTTTTTTATTGCTAAAGCACTAGGCAGTTAATCACTGACTCATCTCATTTTATTGATTTTGAGTGTGCATTGCACAAAGCTTCAGTCACAAATATGTTCAGGCAATTAGGAAAAACGATTTAGAAATCAATCAAAGTTCCTGAAATTTTAGGCCCCAACTTAGAAAGCATTAGTTAATATTTGTAACTTCTATAAAACACAGCAGTTGAACAAAATAATTTAATACCACTGAGTGCTAAGAAAAATTTCTAGAGACCATTGCAAAGAAGGAGTGAGAACACACAGCAAGCCAGCCATAAAATATGTCAGGCCCATTAATTGCAGTCCTCTGGGGGGTCTTTACAAACACTACTTTGGTGGCTGACCTTGGCTGAACGGTCTTTGGTTACTGGTTTGCATCTATGGCACATCAATCATATGCCCCTTGCTTTGTGTTGAAGTGTTGAAACTGGCATTGGACTAACTTTGAAATACTGATTTTAATATATTCGGAATATACACTCTTCATCCTTTATTTATTTATTAAACATGTTATGATTATATATTGTAGAATTATAAAGTAAATTGATTTTTTATTTTTTTTTTAGTTTAGCACAAATTAGCATTCCCTTATTTTATGCGTTCCCTGGATTGACAGGCAGCTACAGACAAAGTCGATGGTCTTATCAACTTTAGAAAAAGCTTCAGTCACAAATATGTTCAGGCAATTAGGAAAAACGATTTAGAAATGGCCAAAGGATCTTCATCTAACATCAGCATTAATGCATTTGCGTTCATCATTACTGAAATTTTTTTTAACTAGACCTAATTACAAAACACAATAAACTCAATTATTTTGAGCCCCTAAAAGCAAATAGCTGGCTATTAAGATGATCCTAATAATGGAGGTCACTGAATGATTTCCAGATCCAGTCCAGCTCCCAGGCCATCAAAAACAGTCTGAGGTTTCTTACAGATGTAAATAGCTGTGTCAAGGTCAGTAAATGTGCTAACATTTTGTGTATGGTGTCAGGGGTCTGCTGGGTACATCTTATCCTTCACCATATTGACTCAACTGCTCTTGCTAAAGAGCAGTTGTGTTTTTAAACTGAGAAGCAAATTCCCCAATGTGTTTGCATTTTAATGCAGCTAATGAGGTCAGTTCTGTCCACAAGTTAATACCAGTAAATATGTTGGGATATTTTGTGGGTTTCAGGCTTTAATGTAGCCATATGAATGGGTGCACACTGATTGATTCCTGAATTCTGCTCAGCTGGCAAGTGGCAAAGCCAATGATACATACCAAATTTTGACCTAATGTTGGTACATTATAGGGTGTAATTTAATCAACATCATTGATGTAAATTTACTAGTTAAATAGTTCATAGATTTTTTATTTAGACTTTAGGTTAAAGAAAACTTTCAAAGATCCATTATAATCAGTTTTGCCATTTTGAGCATCAAGAATTGTCCTCCTCAGATCTTTCTTTCACTATTATTCTTCCACTTGTGTGCATGTTGTAATTTCACTGCAGATCTTTGTATGCACAAGGTATAGCGATCATGGCTTTATGGGATAGACGAAAGGTAGAACCCTATCCTTTAGATTGTGAGCCTACTTTTTTGTGTACCACTGTTTATTTATGCATTTCTGTCACATCTGACTCCTAATATTCATGTATTAACTTGACAGGTTTAAACTGTCTTTGTATAAAAATATATTTGCAAGAGTTAGGCTAAAATGTTGGGTAATTTGTTCTACTTATATTTTAAAGTCATATGCAGGTGATGTCTGATTTGGCGTCATCGGGAAACAATGATAGTAATGCACACTGCCTACATTTGTTCCTTAAAGGAGCTCTGTTGGGAAATGGCCCAATATAAACCCATCTAAACATGCTAGATAGTTGTGTGAATGTGACAATATCTTTCTAATGTTTCCTTTTTGTTTTTGTTGTAGCTGCAATTTAAAACTACAAATAAAAATCTTTAAAGAACATGGCTTACACCCCAGCTCAACCCAAAAAATGTCCCATTAAGCTTGTGGTTTTCTTTAGCTGGTAAGAATAAAATTCAGGGGGGACAATTTTGTAAGCATACCGTTCTGTTTTTACAGGGATTGCTCGTCTGCTGAGCAATTCCATGAAGAACAGCAGCAATTAACCACTTTAACATCTGCCCAAAGCATTGCATGATAGGTAAAATAATTTACATACATCACAATTGTCACAATAGCAATAATCTGCTATGCCAGCACAGGGGACAATCTGTTACGAATTCAGCAGTTTTCCCTTATAAAAGCATAATGGTAAATGGTCCAAACCTGTCACCTCTGACTCTTCCTCCCTCCTGTAAAAGAAAGAAAACAAGCATGGCTGAATCTTTGTGGCACAGAGTGTATAAGTAACCCCTCCTCTTTCTAGCTAGCATATTTATGTAGAGTTTCATTATTGGATCATTTTTTTCTGCTATATTTTAGTCCTTTCACTGTACGTGTACACTATTGTGGTGGGCTGGGAACACTAGTAAAACTGATAATATGAGGAAGACAAAAATTAAAAAGTACTTCTACTTTTAACTGGAAGTCAATAGGAATACTTGCTTTAAAATGTTCAATTCAGTGAGAAGGAAGGAGTTAGATCCCTTAAAATTTTATTCAGCCCAGGTCAAACAAAAATTCACCTGTGTGAATATTTCACTTGTGTGGGGGATGCAGCAACTCACCCAAATTGCATGGGGAGTTTGAGCAAATGCTCATAGTAAAAATGTGAAAAATGATCAATGAACTGTTGACCTGACATCTAAACATCTTCATATTTAAAAATAAATCCATCATTTTGGACTGATATTTGTAGATGCTTCAGCATGTAACCTATCATTGACTATGGGGGTTATCCAAATGATCTGAGAAGACTCAATTTTAAGAGCCTTTGAAAGGCCTCCTCACAACAACCCTATTGAACAGTTCCACGTGTCAGGTATATAATTTGACAGTGTGGTAAATATTTTATTTCCATTAAAAGCTCTCAAAACGGAGCATCTCCAAAATGTTCTTAATCATTTGGATAACCTTCCACATGTACTGACCCTTAGCAGCTCTATCTTACTATAAATGATGAGCTAAAGTTATGATAAGAATCCCGAGCTATAGATGCTAATTGCTAGTTCTTGCTGTGATAACATTTTGGTTGCAATTATTACCATATGTACTACAGAATGTAATAAAATGATGTCTAAGTGCTTGCTGGCTGCACAAATAAATGTCTACATAATGATTCACTTAACAGTCCATATGTTCAGTTATGTGTTAGAAATGGTAACAGAATGCTTAGTTACTATATTATAAACAATCTTCACATTTTAGGATACATTAATGTAGCCTAACGCATTTATATGATATAGTATGGCTTGTGTTCATAAATTGGTTTTTAAATGCTTGATTCATTAATATAACAAACTAAGTGGCAAATAAATTGTGTTTACTATACAGTTTCTAAATATTCTGCTGAGGAGGTGGCATTTGTTAGCGTTAGAACTGGTGCAACTGAAAGGTTGCATTGCTGTTGAGGACTGAGGAACGGGGGTTGGGGTGATTAGACCCAACCACCCTTCTTTTGTTCCTGGGGTTACGAGAAAAAGAACTTTTGTTTAAAAATTGTTTGGGACCACCTCCTGTTTTATTCAGGTGCAGGGGAAGGTGGGAAAGGTTATAAAAATGGGAAGCCAAAGTGTGGTTTTGCATATACTGCTTATTATTTGATGTAACGTTCTATTAGAAATAGAGTTACATATGTGATATTATGCATTGCAATGTGTTGAGTAGTACAAAGCAAGCGTTTTATGGATATGCCATGCACAGAACTTCCTATGGATTATGTAATGAATTACTAAGTGTTCATTGCCTGTTTCTCACCATGATGAATAGAGACTCAATGTATCAAGCAATTCTTCGGGAACTTCCTGGTCATTTGATTTAATCTTGGCATACAAAAGCATTGCCTTGGCGAAGACTCCTGCTGCTGTAGAACTTATAAAGGTCCTTTATATATTTTGAGTTTCTCACGATTTCAGTAGGCATCTACAGAGGTGTTAAAGAGAGCAGGTACAAACAACTTCCTATATTATATGATTAGAGTGTACAGATAATTACTTTATAGTAATTACATTTTAATTTACGCTTTAAAGCCATTTCAAGACAACAGTCTGCTTCTAACACGGGAGCCAGTAAATCTAAATTTAAATTTGACATTTAAAAAGTGAACATTTGCAAATAGCTGCAAGCATGGAGATTCAAACTGTAATATTGCAAAGTGCAGAATTTCAGAACCTAATTGTAAACAGGTTAATCTGGTATGTCTAAGTTGTACTGGGGGAGGGGGAAAGGGTAAAGGGGGAAATTCGGAGTCCCGGAAGGGGTGTGTGGTAATGGTGTATGGCGGGTATTAGGCGCTTCTGACTTTTGGTCAGAGATACTTCAAGAAAAGTTGGGGTTGGTACCTCCTTGGGGGGTCTCGAGGGTCTTGTTGGTATTGCCCTACGGTGCACTCCTTTTCAGAAGGTGGCCAAAGTGCGCCTAATTGTTTACCATTGATAACAAATATATATTCAATCAAATTTATTACTTGCGTTCAATCTGTATACAATAAAAATGAACATAAATCGTGAAACAAACGTATATACAGTGATTTGGTCACGGCTGTCCTTAGTCCAGGACCAGCTGGGGGTTTGAGTGAGGGGAATAAGGTGGGCACGTGAGCACCCCACTTTCCGTAAAGTCCTTTTCTCGGTACCCCCGTTTGTAGCAAGATGTCCAATGTTGGGTTCAATATCCCTCGTTTGTAGCAATATGCAAACGCGTTTCGCTTTGGGAGCTTCTTCAGTGCATTTTTGTTGCGTATATAGGGATGGACTCCTGCCTGCTATCCTTACATGGTTTTGCTGTACCTTTGCCAGGGAGGTTGGTATAATTTGACACTTAGTGTAATTGTACTCGTAGTGCCAGGTTGGCTGGTCTCCCTGGGGGAGGTGAAAGGTTCCCTGGGGTATTAACCGGCGTGTGTGATCGGAGGCTCTCGCCGATGTCAGCGTCTCTGCAGCTTGTGCTTCTGAATGTGGCTGTGCGGCACCCACCTTATTCCCCTCACTCAAACCCCCGGCTGGTCCTGGACTAAGGACAGCTGGGCACTGAGTGACTAAATCACTGTATATACGTTTGTTTCACGATTTATGTTCATTTTTATTGTATACAGATTGCATGCAAGTAATACATTTTATTGAATATATATTTGTTATCAATGGGAAACAATTAGGCGCACTTTGGCCACCCTCCGAAAAGGAGTGCACCGTAGGGCAATACCAACAAGACCCTCGAGACCCCCCAAGGAGGAACCAACTCCAACTTTTCATGTCTAAATAAGGACAATATTTTTTGTGGATTTTTCCTACAGACCTCAGATCATGGCTGCCTGTGGGCTGCGTTCCAGCATGGAGGCAGGCATGTGCAGTTTACAAGGCCATAGAGAGTAATGGGCTCCTCAGCCAGCTTTGTACATTGTCTCAAACCTCTGGCAAACTGGAACCTGGAAGTGGTGCATTGGGCTTCAGATACCAGGGCTGCAAGAGAGAGATTGGGACCAGGTAAAGTTAAGCGGGGGGGGGGGCTTGAGCTCCTCTGACCGCCCCGATCTGAGGTCTTTGCGGAGTGTGTACGGAATTAGACTTTTTTCTTTCAAATGTGGCATTTTAAATGTCAAATAATTAGGGTGCACTTTGTAATCTTGGTTCTCGAAAGAAACTGTAACACAGCAAGCTGCCCAATAAGAGTTACAATAGAGTGCTTTCAACTTCAATATTGAAAAAACAGGTGCAGCTACTGCACCTGCCCATTGTTGTGTATATGACCATGAAACGTGCATTTGGGAAATGCAAAGCTCTTTACATTGATGTCTCCTAAAAACTTGAAGCCAGTTCTGGGATTAAATTTGGTTCCAGTTGTCCTGAACTGATGACAACACAAATCATGAAGTCAAAAAAGCTACAACACCCTTTTTTTGCCATACCTATTGTAAGTAAAACAAAGCTATGCAATACTATATATAACAAAGAAGTATAAAGTGAAACTATATAAAAAGTAGAATTCTTTTTAGATCATTTTGGCAACTGTTTGAAAAGTAGTCCAATATTCCCTTTCAGTTGTGATTTCAATTCAAAGTAGCAGATAGTAGTAGTTCATGGAGAGTGGTTATATCATACACTTTTTTAACGTAGCTGCTATTTTTCTAATATGACATCTCTTCAACCTCTTGGGGCAAGATCCTGTTACTGAGCACATTCCAGAGGACGGATCACACTTTGATACATCTTAGTCAAAAAAGTTTGAAATTGCTGTTAATAAAGTCTTATATTACAAGTGTGCATACCACTTGTTTTTAAGGAAAACTTGTTCTTATAGCTTACTTTCACAGATGAACCTTCGGATGCTCAATGAAAGGGGTGGGGGGTGGGGGCAAACCTAAAGCAATAGGCAGAAGTAAATCTTGTCTCATAGCATACATACATAGATTTTTTTCCATGTCTATTGGCCTTTCACATAAAGCTACATTGTATTGCAGGTTTACTAGTCCTTAAATGAGCATAAGTCTCAAAATTGTGTAATATTAAAAATCCATATAAACACGCTAATAAGAGGAGGTGTCACCCGAACTGAAGAGGAGGTATCACCCGAACTGAATAAAACTCCTGTCAAACTTTTGTTTTATTCTTTCATGGTAGGAATAAAATCCAGGGGTGACAGGTTTAGTGTATGAAGGGTGACATGGCCTGTTACCCCTGATTTCCTCTTCCTTCCATTAAAATAATTAAAAAAAAAATAATCTGGCTGGATATTTCTCAGTGTCAGACCTCTCCTTCCGCCAGCCAGTATATTTATATGGATTTTTATCATTGGGCCATTTTTCATGATAGTGTTCCTTTAAGAAAACTCTTAGCTGAAGATAATGGTAATTACCATTTACATGGCAGCCAAGCTATTGCACTTAAGCATTTCATAACACTAGCTGCATGTTTCCCTAATTAAAGTGCTAGACAAGCAAGTTTCAGGAATTTGCTAATTAACCACATTTATGTCTGTGCTTTAGAATACTAACATAAATTGAACATTACAATAAAATTAGAAAATATATGGTGGACTCATTTATTTCCCTACAAGGGTATAAATGATTGCATATGTGTTTGAGCAAAGTGCACATATGTACAGTCTTATGCAAGCCAACCATTTCTTAGTTTCCTGTAATTCCTTCCACTGTGCTAAAGATTTCATTTTTTTTATACAATTTTTATTATTTTGTATTTTCAGAAATAAAGTAGACAAGCCAGACTCCATATGTTTGCCTTTTAAAGCTGAACTCTACTTATCCAGTGCATTGTTTATTAAAGCATGCATACTTAAATTAGATAGGGCCCTAGGAGTAAGCTGAAAGGTGCTTTCAGTAGTTTTTAATAAAGAATCTCATATGATGCAAAATGCAAGGCTGCCGTATGAAGCAAAATGCTATTCAACTGGGTATTTGCTCATTTTGGGTCGTGTGGGTTGTCAGTCACCTGAAAATGTGTTTAAAATGCAACAATTAGAATTTCACAAAATGCACATAAATGCATATAGTGTTTATCACCCTTTGCAGCAGCTTTGTATGTATGGTGAAAATTGGGTTTGGGTAAAGGATTGATGGCAGCAGATCAAGATGGGGTATAAGTCTGAAACCACGTGGAGGACCACCGTATAGGCTCTCGAATACTACCAGTGGTACTTGGTTTTAAATTCTACTGGTTTGTCATAGACTTTCCCTGTATCTCGTTGCTGCATTCTGAGACATGCTTTCTTGACCTTGCCTACTAACATACATTTAGGTCTGCTAGGCAAGGTGAGAGCAAAGATAGTGGATGCTGGTCGAGGGTGGCACACATGCACAGTTGGTTCAAATAAGCGAGTAAGTATATGGGGAACCAGCTGGGTTTCAAACTAAGAGGCATCCCAAATAGATGTTCCTTATATGGAGTCAACCTTGGGGCCACATAAGAGCTTTGAGTGATTTTAAGTGCACCCTTTGTGATGACTGAACTCATATTGGCTTAGCATTAGCTGGCCACTCTCTGAAAGACTCATTTCTAATGTTCCAGATCCCTCAGAACATACATTTATGAACCTAAAGTTACATTTTGACTAACCCAGGGAGGTTAATCAAATGTTGTTACTGCTATCTCTTTGTCCCAAAACAGAAGGCGAGCATTGTATGTTAGGCAGCTGCATCTCAGTTCCTTGAGGATTCATGGGTAACATTTTCCTTACCGTTGGAGCAATGTGAAACATGCAGCTGCTGCAGTCATTGGGTAATGAGAGAGTAAACTATGATTCCCTGGGATTCAGAGTTGCTAAAGCTGAGAATACAGGGCTCAGCTTCTGGCAGGGAACTGATTACATTGCAGGGTGAAAAAGAGGGAATGCTTGACCACTTTTATTATTAGTTATTTGTATAGCGCCAGCTTATTCCGTAGCGCTGAACCGGGTATAATTACAGACACAGTAACATACTGTATAGGGACCAATGCAAACTAGATGCTACATAGTTCCAAGCAAATGTTGTGGGAACAGGAGAAACAGGGGAGAGAGCCCTGCCCTTGCAAGTTTAGAGTCTATAAACTGTAACAAATGTAAAACACGCATCAAGTTATATCTTAACTTTTGGGGATTATGATGAGTTTACACACTATGGAAAACCCCTGGTTCATCATATACCCACCTTGCTTCGGCAAGGAGGCACGCTATGGCAAGGGCGCTCTACATTTCTGAACATCCACAGTTGTAGACAATATTGTTCCAATATTGGTAGGACTATTCTAATAAGGTGTGCAAAGATTTTGCAAAAAAAAAAAAAAAAAAACAACCTTTAAGCAATTTGTGTAGCCTTCTAAGTGGTGTCCTGACATCAAAGGTTAATTAGTGTTTAACAGCATTTTTCATTTGATCACATTCTCACAATGTGTCTGGCTCTTGTCTGCTGGAAACACATGGAGAATGATGGATTCTTCCTGGGGACCACCAATAAACACAGTAAACAACGTCCTCACATTGAATCTGTTACTGGGACTGGTGTTTACACTGGCAGACTTTATCATCCCCTAGCCGGCAACTACATCCCTGGAAGCAATTGTCTCTCTTATGTGTCAGAGACAGAAGTCTTTATGTTGCTTAATCAATGAGGGCTCCAAATAAACCTCTACCTAGGTAGCTCTGCTTTAAGTGTTTCTTGGCTTTGCATTTGTTTGTTTTTATAATGTGTCCTCCCATATAAAAGTATATATTTTAATTTATCTGGTTTACAGTGGGAACATAAGCAGAACAATTCTCTTAAACTGGACCAAAACCCATTTCGTCTGGCCCTGGAGTCTGAAACAGTATACCGATGTCTACACAAATACTGTATGTACCAGCGATACTCAACTGGCAGATCAGGGACTGAATACGGACCTCAGCGCCAGATTTCCAGACCCCTGCCCTGACAGCCCTGCACTCAGTTGTTTCTGTGTTGCTGTGCTCAGTGCTGCCCCCTTGATCGGCGATGTGGTGCTTAGTCTCTCTGCCAGTGTCATGGCTCCCTGGCACCTAACATTGCAATATAAAGTACTGCATGGGCAGAAAGTGGCATTGCAAGGTATGCACAAACTTTGTTTCTCTGTCTCTTTGCACCATCCAATCCTTTCCCCCCCCGCCCCAGCACAGCCCCATCTATCCCTGTCCCACCAACTCATCCCCCCAGCTCAGCCCCATCCATTCCTATCCCCCCAGCTTTGCCCCATCAACCCTTTCCCCATCCATCCCTGTCCCGCCAGTACTGGCCCATCCATCCCTGTCCCCTTAGCTCTGCCCCATCCTTCCCTGTCCCCCCAGCCCTGCCCCCATCCAGCCCAGTCTCTCTGCCCCATCCATTCCTGTCCTCCCAGCTTTGCCCTTTCAATCCCTATCCCCTCAGCTCTACCCCGTCCAGGCCAGTCTCTCTGCCCCATCTGTCCTCTCAGTTTTGCCCATGCAATTCCCGCCCTCCAGCTCTGCCCATTCATTGCTGTCCTTATAGTTCTGCCCATCCATCCCTTCTCCCAGGTCGTTCTCCATCCCTCCCTGTCATTTTTGTTCTGTCCATTCATCCCTTACTGCTTCTCTCCCATTCATCCCTCCCCCCAATCTATCCATCCTTGTTACTAGACTTTATTGCCAGTAAAATTTTGGGCCCTAGTCCACCCCTGTATACCGCCTGCACAATAATGCAAGAAAGGGGGGGATTAAGCAGTGCAGTGCGGGCCAGATCTGTAGATTTTGTGGGGCCAAAAAAAGCTGTTTTTCCCAGTGCCCAATAGGGTTTTTGGGATGGAGTAGCAGACTTTTTTTAGTTTTGCCCTGGGAATCTATAGCCCCTCCCCCAGTGTTCTAACTAACCCCCCCCCCCACGACCGCCCTCTGCCTGGACCTTCACCCTTCCGGATGCTCAGGACGTTGAGGACACCCTTTTGGCACACAAAAATATACACTCAATAATTCCATCAAAAGTGGACTTTACCTTTAAGGATAAGGAAACATAAATATTGTTTAGTTCCTCACCCTTAAAGGCGCTATTTACAACCTATATAAAGTCTATAGTTACACAGAAAATTAATACTTTAAATCCACTTCAGACCTTTTGTTTTGAAAAATATCAAAATTACCTTTGGAATTCCTATTTCTAAAGCTAAAACAAGTTTTCATTGCACAATCTATATATTTTGTTCCTTTTTGCCCTGTTTTTTTATTATTATTATATGACCCTTTAGCAGTTGGTGGCTGGATTCCAGCCTTGCCTGTTGCACTTGCATACTCATTCATGGCTACAAATATATTTAAGTTCAAGGAACATATGTTGCTAACTGCCAGAAGACATTCTGTGGTTTTTGGTTGTTGGAAACAACTGATTTTTTTACTTAACCCTATATGCCTGCTTGTAAGGCATTGGCGTGTATTATTCATCTTACAAGTGTACATAGGAAACCTTAAAACATTCAAGAGACCTCATCCATGTTTCATTTGGTGGGAGATATGGAACAACTGTCTCAACTAACTCAACTCCATGGCTCTATTTTCCAAACCTACTGCAGGGAGAGTGTCCTTTACCAGGTGGTCTTCCTGAGCTGGGAGTCAGGTAGATCACTGGCTGATAAAGGACACGTTTAATGTTGGAAATTCAAATCCTACATACATAGGAGCATGTTCCTCTATACCAGGGGTGGGCAATTATTTTTTCCATGGGGCCACATGAGAAACTAAAAATATTGTGGAGGGCCGCTGAGCTATGGGCGTCTAAGCAACGTCTAAGCTCAGCGGCTCTGAGTGCGCTGGCGGCTGCATCTCGAGCTTCCCTCTAACAGGGAGCGCGCCGTGCTGGCCATTCTCAAATGGCCGACACAGGCACGCGCCCTGCTAGATAGCGGGCATGCGGCCGCAGCTCGTGCATGCGCCGTTGAACTGGGAAAGAAGGTGAGTTTATGGGCGACCTGGGGGTTTCACACAGCGGGGCATCCCGATTTTGGTTGCCCCGCGGGGAGGGGATCTATAAGATTTCCGGGCTGATAAAGCAGGGTTTTGGTCCACTTCAAACGTTCTGATGTGATAATTTCCCAGCCAATCAGAGAAGCCCTTGGCTTCTGGCAGTCTGGAAGGAAAGTTCAGATCAGCTGGGGCAAAGTGTAAGAATGGTGGACAGCAGTAAGGGGGCATGGTGAGAGCATGGTGGACAGCAGGAAGGGGACATGGTGAGAGCATGGTGGGCAGCAGGAAGGGGGCATGGTGAGAGCATGGTGGGCAGCAGGAAGGGGACATGGTGAGAGCATGGTGGACAGCAGGAAGGGGGCATGGTGAGAGCATGGTGGACAGCAGGAAGGGGGCATGGTGAGAGCATGGTGGACAGCAGGAAGGGGGCATGGTGAGAGCATGGTGGGCAGCAGGAAGGGGGCATGGTGATAGCATGGTGGACAGCAGGAAGGGAGCATGGTGAGAGCATGGTGGGCAGCAGGAAGGGGGCATGGTGAGAGCATGGTGGGCAGCAGGAAGGGGGCATGGTGATAGCATGGTGGACAGCAGGAAGGGGGCATGGTGGGCAGCAGGAAGGGGGCATGGTGAGAGCATGGTGGACAGCAGGAAGGGGGCATGGTGAGAGCATGGTGGGCAGCAGGAAGGGGGCATGGTGAGAGCATGTGGGCAGCAGGAAGGGGGCATGGTGAGAGCATGGTGGACAGCAGGAAGGGGGCATGGTGGGCAGCAGGAAGGGGGAATGGTGAGAGCATGGTGGGCAGCAGGAAGGGGGCATGGTGAGAGCATGGTGGACAGCAGGAAGGGGGCATGGTGAGAGCATGGTGGGCAGCAGGAAGGGGGCATGGTGAGAGCATGGTGGACAGCAGGAAGGGGGCATGGTGATAGCATGGTGGACAGCAGGAAGGGGGCATGGTGATAGCATGGTGGACAGCAGGAAGGGGGCATGGTGGGCAGCAGGAAGGGGGCATGGTGAGAGCATGGTGGGCAGCAGGAAGGGGGCATGGTGAGAGCATGGTGGACAGCAGGAAGGGGGCATGGTGAGAGCATGGTGGGCAGCAGGAAGGGGGCATGGTGAGAGCATGGTGGGCAGCAGGAAGGGGGCATGGTGAGAGCATGGTGGACAGCAGGAAGGGGGCATGGTGATAGCATGGTGGACAGCAGGAAGGGGGCATGGTGATAGCCTGGTGGACAGCAGGAAGGGGGCATGGTGGGCAGCAGGAAGGGGGCATGGTGAGAGCATGGTGGACAGCAGGAAGGGGGCATGGTGGGCAGCAGGAAGGGGGAATGGTGAGAGCATGGTGGGCAGCAGGAAGGGGGCATGGTGAGAGCATGGTGGACAGCAGGAAGGGGGCATGGTGAGAGCATGGTGGGCAGCAGGAAGGGGGCATGGTGAGAGCATGGTGGACAGCAGGAAGGGGGCATGGTGGTAGCATGGTGGACAGCAGGAAGGGGGCATGGTGATAGCATGGTGGACAGCAGGAAGGGGGCATGGTGGGCAGCAGGAAGGGGGCATTGTGAGAGCATGGTGGACAGCAGGAAGGGGGCATGGTGGGCAGCAGGAAGGGGGAATGGTGAGAGCATGGTGGGCAGCAGGAAGGGGGCATGGTGAGAGCAAGGTGGACAGCAGGAAGGGGGAATGGTGAGAGCATGGTGGGCAGCAGGAAGGGGGCATGGTGAGAGCATGGTGGACAGCAGGAAGGGGGCATGGTGAGAGCATGTGGGCAGCAGGAAGGGGGCATGGTGGGCAGCTGGGGGAGCATGGTGGACAGCAGGAAGGGGGCATGGTGAGAGCATGGTGGACAGCAGGAAGGGGGCATGGTGAGAGCATGTGGACAGCAAGAAGGGGGCATGGTGAGAGCATGGTGGACAGCAGGAAGGGGGCATGGTGAGAGCATGTGGACAGCAGGAAGGGGGCATGGTGAAAGCACGGTGGGCAGCAGGAAGGGGACATGGTGAGAGCATGGTGGACAGCAGGAAGGGGGCATGGTGAGAGCATGTGGACAGCAAGAAGGGGGCATGGTGAGAGCATGGTGGACAGCAGGAAGGGGGCATGGTGAGAGCATGGTGGACAGCAGGAAGGGGGCATGGTGAGAGCATGTGGACAGCAGGAAGGGGGCATGGTGAGAGCATGGTGGACAGCAGGAAGGGGGCATGGTGAGAGCATGGTGGACAGCAGGAAGGGGGCATGGTGAGAGCACGGTGGGCAGCAGGAAGGGGACATGGTGAGAGCATGGTGGACAGCAGGAAGGGGGAATGGTGAGAGCATGGTGGGCAGCAGGAAGGGGGCATGGTGAGAGCATGGTGGACAGCAGGAAGGGGGCATGGTGAGAGAGCATGGTGGACAGCAGGAAGGGGGCATGGTGAGAGCATGGTGGACAGGTACATGGTGAAAAAGAGACAGCAGGCAGGAAGGGAAAACACAAGCAAACAACATAATCTTTCTGAGCAGACTTACTGATGCTTTGGAGCTCCTACTCTGCCCTTTCAAAGTCCCCAGGTCTCTATCACCTGCTCATCGGGTCTGGCTTCCTCAGAGGAAGGGAGAATGTGCCAGACCCGACGAGCCGAGCGGCCGATCAGCTGCTGCTTAACCTAAGCCTCTCACACTGTACACAGGCGATCACCTAAGTTAAGCAGCAGCCGATTGGTCACTCGGCTCGTCGAGTCTGGCATGTTTTCCCTTCCTCTGCATCTCTTACTGGCCAGCTCAGCCCGGGCCGGTAAGAGCCTAGCAAAGGGCCGTATACGGCCCGCGGGCCGTACATTGCCCAGGTCTGCTCTATACTATCTGTATGAAAGTTAAAGTAACCTGCCAGCCACCCCTCACTCCCTCTCCGCTAAGCAGGGCTTAGGCATTCAAATATAAAGCAACTCACATGATTGCTGAGATCATTGCTGACTAGGGCTCTGCAAAGCAGGTGTTTGCTTGAATGATAGCTGGGACTTGAGTGGCAGGTTGTAGGAGCAACACGGACATGCTGTTTGTGTAATGGGCGACTGACTTCATCATCATTCAAGTTCACAGCTTCCGCGCAGGGTGCAGCCCCCTCTGTTTAATGCCCCAATTGGGCTTAGCACAGGGGTAAGAAGGGGTGGATGGCAGGGTCTGTTTTGCAGGAACCTTTTTCATGAACCCACATGCATTTCAAAATAATTTGACAGAACTAAAAATGTGAAGATTGTCCTGGAGTTAACAACATTGGCAACTGCCACTGTGGTTTAATACAGGTATTTCCCCACCTTGGAGAAGATGCCCATGTTAAGCTTAATACAGTGAGCTAAAAAATACAGAACCCTCCCCCCTATTTAATATAAAAAGAAAAAAGCGTGTTTCTTTAAAAACCGAAATTATTATTAAACTGCATTACCTATCTCTCTTATCCAAGCATTTCAGACTCAGTGTTTCTGAGCATTGGAATAGCAATAAAAGAGACACATCATGATTTGCATGCCTCCACACATTTTCCAGTAGTGATGGGTAATCATGTTAATCTTGGTGAATATTTGTATACTTTAAAAATCACTCTTTTGCTTTTAAATTTGGTGACATACTTTCTGTCTTAGCCCAGTCTATCAGAACTTGGGTCCTTCCTAAAGGTGGCTGTGTTAAGACTCTTCCGAGTCCCCTCCCCTAAACAGCCATTACCTTTTGGTCAAAGAGGAATAAAAGCCCAAAAACTTGCCTATGGGTGTGAGATGATGTATTAATATTAAATATGTAATTATAAATATTAAACCCACCAAAACCTAAGGAGTCCCACAACTCCCCAATCTATCCTCTCCAAGCCATGGCACCACTCAAATATATATATAAATATAATGCTTATTTATTAATGTGGGCAAACAACTATATACACAATTACAATCTTTAAAAATAATTAAAATACATATATATACACCTCTGAAGGAAAAAGGGGGGAACCGGGGGGGGGGGAGGAAACACACACACCACCCCCTGAAGATGGTAATAGCTTTTAGGCCATAATTAAAAATGATAATGAAATATAACTGCTATTTGATAGCCCTGACTGTCTATATATGAAACTACGTGCAAAAAAATAGTTAAAGGCTAAACTACTATTCTCTACTGTGCAAAAATGCCAAAAAACTGTGCAATGTGCCAATTAAAGTGCTATGTGCTAATACAAAGGTTCACAAATTCATATCTTATAAATTCAACAATATATAATGCTAATACATCTGATAAGAGGACAGCCAGGGAGCAAAAAAGCAGACCAAATAAACGTTAATTAAGCTTACATGTCAGATAGGGCCAGTCAGCATAAACACCCTCCACTCCCGCCGACGCGTTGCGTGACGACACGCGTCACTTCACCAGGGCACACACTTTTTATAAATTTTAAATATTAAAAGCTAAATCCAAGCATTGCACGTTCGGCAGTTCTGAGTGCTAGGAACAGCAATGAGAGGCATAAATTTGGAGTGGTTAAGGAAAATGATGAATACGTTTGTCAATGGAGCCTTATGTGTCCCTGATCTATTGACACAGTATCCTGAGATGTCCATCTATAAAGTACAGTGTTGTGTGATAGGTTTATTATATTGTGAACGTCTTTGAGGACCATATTATGACCATAGACCATATTTGTTCTTTTTTTTTTTTTTACAGGCATTTTTTCTCTCTATTTTTCCATTATGTAAAATGAACACATTTGATCACCGGCTGTCCTTGGCTGAGTTTTAGAGTTTTTTTGGCCGATTCAGATCACACAGTAGTTTAGATTGTAGTTATTAAATCTCTCTTGTGTTTCCCATCCTCCTCCTTAAAGTATTTGCTCTTTCAGAAGCTAAATGGCTGGGAAATGTTTATTTTCCATGGTTTCAGTCCCAAAATAGGTAATTTCTGGATATAGAGCTTAGAAAGGGTCATGGTCTAATTTCCAAGAGGGAGCAACAGTGAACCTGAAAAATGAAGTGTTGCCATTATTTTGTTTAAAGGGGGATTTCTAAGTATATATATTGTTGAGCAAACCAAACACCAGAAGGAGACATAGGATCTTTTATAATAAGGATTTGTTTGGTTTCAGTCTTGAAAATATTTGTTCCCCTAGCAGGATCAATTGTAAAGCCGTTCAATCAAGCACCACTTTTAGAATGTGTCCACTGGAACTAGGTTTTGTACTTACAGTATGCCTGCTAATCCCTTTTTCCCAAAGGATAGTGTTAGAGAATTAGTGTGTGTTTTTCAATGACTGTTGAATTATAGAGAATTATAACCCAACATTTCTCCCAAGTGCAAGTCACAAGGACATTCCCCCACTAAGGAGTAGTAAACATAACTGGCAGATTGACATTATGTGTGTGGATTCCACATGTCACCCCTCTTGGCTCCCTCCTTCCCAGTTTACCCTTCTGGCTCCTTGCTGCGATCTTGCACCTGCCTCTCCTCTCCTCAGCCCTTATCGCGGTCATGAGCCATCCCATTGGAGGTGACAAGAGGCCACAGGATTGAATGTGTTTTCTGGTGTAGCTCGAGTGAGAACAGCAACTAAAGTTCTAGTTTGGCCTTTTGCTCCTTTTTTGTTGCTCTCATGTATCTGTTTAGATTTGCACACTGAGAAAGCTTTACTGATTTGGTTATACACTTTTGTTAAGTAATTGGCATGGTTAACTTAGTCACAACATGGGCAAAATGTAAAGCATATGGTCAAACATACACTGGCATCAAATTCCTAAGACTACAAGAATGAATAGGAACCATTTGTTTGTATTTTATGTCAGATATCTGTATTGTGTTTTCCAATGGATTTTTGTGGATTGTAAAATATTCACAGAATTTGGCAGATTTCTCTAGTTTAGGACAGAATATGACGACTTGGCAAGTTGTTATGTGCCAAGCAAAAGTTATAAATACAGCACTTAACTTTGCATTTAACTGCTTTATGCTACGCAGTCTTCTATATCAGTATAATATTACATTTCAGTAAGTGCTGCTGTAGATTTTAAGAATTGTAGCCATGCACTTATTCTGCGGTGTGTGCATACATAGCTTTTGTCAAACTCTAGATTCACCAATTTATATTTATATAAGTGAATCTGTACACAAATCTTAAAGTTAGATGGGTTTGGTCAATTTATGCTGTCTGTCAGGGATGAGATGCATGAAGGGGTGGGGGACACAGCTCCTTAAAGTGGACCATGCATGTGCAGGTGTTGTTCCCCTCCGTAAGATCCAGAATCTGTCCATCCAGAATGTTGGAGCCCCCCCCATAAAATACCCATAAAACGTACCTTTAATTCAGACCACTAATGGGAATCCAGCGCAGCATTTGGCCGCCTGGCGCTCACGTGAGTAGTGAGCACCACCATTGTTCAGGCCTCTATAGTGTCCCACCCATGTGAGTGCCGGCGGCCAATCGCAGTGATGGATTCCCATTGATGGATGGTAAGGGTAAGGTTTATGAGTGTTCTGGGGTGTAATGTGCAGGGGGGAACTCCAGCATTCTGAACCTATCGTCCAGCTATGATACATACTTACCTATAGTCCTGTATACAGAGATTTTAAAACTTTCCTCTCACAACCATGGCCCATGGTTGCCTTGCTGTTTTCTCTCTGTCCCTGACATTAATCATGGCCACTGGCTACACCCACTCCATTAATTTGAATAGAGGGGGCATGCTGAGAGCTGGCATGCCCTTCTATTGTAGTGAATTGAGCAGGTGCAAACAAGGGGACGAAGACTTGGCTTTGGGCCACTGGGGAAAAGATTGCCTATGTCGGTATGTTTGAAAGGACCGGTATCGCGCCCAGACAGGGACTTTAAGGTATGCAGTTAAATTAAATTTACTATATCCCTTTAAACAGA
Source organism: Gastrophryne carolinensis (assembly GCA_027917425.1). Taxonomy (NCBI): domain Eukaryota; kingdom Metazoa; phylum Chordata; class Amphibia; order Anura; family Microhylidae; genus Gastrophryne; species Gastrophryne carolinensis. The sequence continues at coordinate 185,029,588 of CM051234.1, read as the reverse complement.
ACATTATTAAACGTGCATTTTTTTTACCTTTTACTTGCATTTGGTGGCTGTTTAGGGGGAGTCAGAAAAATAACCAGATACTTGCTATATTTCTTGCTTTCCTAGAAAGTGAATACTTTAGAAATCACTTAAAATGATTGTTTATACGTGACCTTCGAAAGTAGAATTGGATGGGCTGTGCTGGAGCTAAGGTAAGTATTCATACCTCTAACCCTCAGCTCATAGATGCCCTTTAAGGAAAAATAGTAGAAGCAAACTGTAGAAGCTCCTGTCATGGTGACATGCTTGTCTAACGAAATTGACCCACGCTAGATCTTTCAAACAGTGCGTAGCTTCTTGCTTTTAGGATGAAATTACCAAGCATTTGGCATATCACAGAAATGTTCTTTAATATGGTTTTCTCATACCTCCAGCGTGAGTCACCAGCAAACCAGAACAGATTTTGGCTAAGCTTCATGATGAAGTGTTCTGGATGCACAGAAAATTTAATCCAGACTCAGGCCCTGACTATTCCCATGAGTTACCTTCATAAACCATTTTAAGAAAACATAGCAAACCTCTTATAACACCTTAACAAATGTATGTCGAATATTCAAATTATGCTCAAACAAAATACGGTCTTAACTGTAACAACTGATCTGCCAATCAATCCTTCACTAATGGTTATTATTTTTATTATGCTCAGCCAAGAAATATAGCTTGTTCTCTGAAGTGTTATTTGGATTCTGTCTCTTAGACAAAATTACACATGCATAAAATGTATTTCTGGTTTCAGAAATACCCTTTACAATCGAACATGAATGTTATGCGCGATCCTGATGACTAAGAGAAATTTTCACTATCCTATTTCTATAATGAAAGGCAAATTAAATTTGCTAATGTCAGTTATTTCAACATCTGCTGAAACAAACTGCCAAAATATATCTAAGCAATAAGATTTTAAATAGGGCGACCGGATTAAACTAAATGAAGCAATATTTTGATTATGACCTACAGGTATCCCTCTGTAATTTATTATTATGTTTTACAGTGTAAGACTAAGGCTGGGAGCAAGGTTATGGACCTTGGTCAAACATTGATGTATTGCTGCTTTATTATTGATGCAAAAGTCTGGAGTTGGACTACATATAGGTTATACTACTCAACCCAAGTTATTTGATTAAAGTGCGCCTGGGCTCAGGCTCAAAGTGCTGCCAATGGTCACATGGTCTGCAGGCAATTCAAAGCATGGGTCACTTGACCGCTAGGAGCATGCACATGGAAGGTGGGTTCCAGCAATTTGGATGCCCCCCAAGCCTGCCCCATGCTGTCCAGCACCCATTTTGATGGCATCCTTTTCCTAACACAAACAAAAATGTGCTAGATGGGATAAGATGAAGATCATGAGAGGTGGATGTGTTTTGCTCTACCAAATGAAAGGCCGTCATATTTGGACAGGGTTTCCTTGGTGGGTTCTATTTGCTGTCTGTGACTCCAGTAGAGGGATCTAATACTTCCAGCTTAGTCACTATAGACAGATTTTAGTTTGATGGGTCATCAAGTCCAGCACAGATTATAGTGTTTCTGTGCCATCCGGTTACCACAAGCAGTAAATGAGTAGCAACAGATGCCAATAAGAAACATTGTTCCATGCTATCTGAAAACAAATGCATTGCCTGGGATTTAGCTTTAACCCTTCAAGAATTTTTGTCTAATTTAAAAGCAGGATATAGTTGCAAGAAAGGAGTAAACAATAAATGTTATAAAAATAAGGAACTGAGATGTTAAAGCACTTTAAAAGATTATACATTCCTGATTTTCAAATCTCGATCCCACTTCCTGCAGTGGAGGATCAGAAGAATCAAAAGAATAGAAAATCAAAATGCTGGGCTGTGCGGGATAAACTTGCTGGAGGTCATAAAAGTATAGTGTTGACCACCTGCAATGTTTTATAAAGGAGCATCATGGTTTGGGATCCTCCACAGTGGTAATCACAATGTTATAGTCCCTGGCTGTGCTTCCCGGTTCCTGCAGTGGTGAAGTGGGGCAAACAGAAGACGGTGCTGCATTTCTGCGCACTCCACTTTACGAGCCGGGGCTTTACTTTCAGAACATTGCAAATGGACCCCCACTTTTTTGGTACTTTAAAGGCCTCCATATGACACCCTTAAAAAACATTATGTGTAACAATAATGTTAAAGGATTATACTAATCAGTGAACTAACAGCATTAAGAAAGAGGAAATCCATTGAAAATGTAATTGATTGCTAGGTAAAATAACCTATATCTTTGCAGCCAGTTAGAAGTCCACGTCACAAAATGATCTAATCTGCTTTATATTTTGCAAACTATTTATAGATAACAAAATAGTACAGAAAAACTTTCATGTCTGTCTTTCTTAAAATAACTTTTTAAAATTGTAATACTGTAGATCGGTTCAATAACAATCCGTGACGGTTTTAAATTGCCTGCTACACGTTGAAATATCTTAAATCCATTAACAGTGTGGTAGTGCGGCTGAAAGAGTGTTCCTTCTTACTGAAATCATGTTTTACTACCTGACACTTCTGTGTAGCACTTTCTGACACTAGGGTTGGTAGCAGGGATTACAGTCAATTTATTTCATCCTAACTGTTTGCCAATGTAAAGTCCAGCTTTAGCCACATCAGCTAGATCAGCATTCCTCTGGAATTTCTATCTTGTTTTTTATACGACAGTTTGTGGACTTCTCAGTATCTGCTTTTTAACTTTAAAATATTACCAGCTAGAGTTACCAAACTGTTGCAGTTAACCTAAACCATACCAAAATATTACACTTTTGTTTGCTCATTAAATGATCTTTAAAGCTAGCATGACAAAGTTAACATGATTGAGCACTGGCCTCTAAGCTGACTTATTAGCAAATCAGTGCAATCTGACAAGGATCACAACAAACTATAAGCTTATAAAGGGATCAATTCAGAGCCAGGTGAGAATTCTCACTCCTTTTTAGGAGAGAAAACTTCCATTGACTTTCACTGTCTACTTTGGAGCTGGTTCAGAGCCAGGTAAGAATTTACACCCAGGAGACAATGAAAGTCAATGGTAGTTTTATCTCCTAAAGAAGTGGGAATTCTCACCTGGCTCTGAATCAACCCCAAAATGTTAAATGAACAGCACACAGCCATACTGCAAGCATATGGGTGGGCCTTTAGTTCAGGAGGTACAGTATAGGGCAATCCCAGGTAAGTTAGCTCCCAATTTATCCATTGCTGTGTATGTACCAGATGTAAAGCTCTCATAGATAAAAGTTGGACCGCACCTACTACAGGGGTGCCATGACATGGCATGCAGCTTCCACATATATTTACAAATCTATGCCAATCTAGACCTCTGCTTTAACCTAGATTTAAAAGACAGGTTGAAAGTAGTTTCGGGCTTCGAATCCAGGCTAGATTCGACTCATAACTTGCCGATTCAGTTCAGTTTGCTCCATGCCTGACAGCCGCATAATCCAGGATCAATAATCTGGTATGCCATTCCTCTGTGTCAGCAGGGGGTATGCTGGCCACCACAATGTGTTATCTGGTCCCTTGGACCCCTTACCAGTTCACAGATCACAGACCAAAAGCATGTGAAAAAAACATTATAGAACATTAGAACACTAGAACATTATAGAATGCAAACCACATGCTTATCAATAATCAGTTCCTAACCCACCTGTCTGGCCACTTTTCGGGAGTTAGCCGCATGCAATACCATGTTGCTACAACCGGGAGGAGAACAAGCCTGCTTTATGCAAATTGTGCTGCTTTATACAAATACTGCTTTATGCAAATTGTAAACTAGGGATGTTTGGCTTGATGTGAGTCTGGTTCATGCAGCGTTTACTGCATGGATTACTGCACTACATAAACCCTGAAGCACTGTGGTATATGCATGGCCACAGCCAACATTAGTCAGATGTGTGCTGCCGGGTACATCCAGACCTGTGCTGGAAAGGTAAGTCCATGGGGCTTTTTTTTATTTTGGTGGTTTTTGTCTGCTTTAAAATAGCAGATCAGCCTTTTTGGAACAATTACATTTTGCAATCTATGAACTCATGGGGGTATGAACCTGAGTCTCTTGTCAGCTTAATTTATCTACACCCAAACATGAGCACACAAGCTTTATTATGTCCCTCCACTCCAAGTTCTTTTGGGTAATATGTATGTACCAAGAGTTCACCACAGGAACATGACAACGTCCAGCACAGCCTATTGCAAATGCACACATTTGTGCTTAGATTTCAATTGTGGAAGTGTATGGGTGCCCCAGAGGTTCCAAAGACTCATGACCTGGTTATTGATAAGATGTTTCAGTGAGAGACATGAGGGGGATGCACACATGAAGCATTTTGGGTTTAGGTCTACTAAACCCCTTAAACCTTGGACCTTTCTCATACTTCTTCATCTTTTTTCTTCTCCTACTTTTTGCACTTTACTTTCTATCATAGAATGTAACACATTGGTTGATGACAAGATGATCATGTATTGTGATAATATTGTACTCTGTATGTTGGTAAAGCAAGTAAACCAATAAAGTTGAAGTAATAGAAGCTCAGAAATTGTTCCCAAACATGGCAGGTAGGCCGGGCCTAAAATACATAATAGGATATTTAAGGCCCTTTTTTAATTACTTACAATATCAGAACAGTACACAAGACTCACTGTACATTGCTGGCTAAAATCTCTTTAGCTGGAGTCCAAGGTTTGCCCCCTTATGAGGCTTTGTAAAATACACCAACAGACCAATGCATGTGAGCATGCCCACTACCGTTTCAACCCCATAGCTGTTCCTGGATACGAGAGTAGAGGTTATGTGAATCTTACCTTCTCCTGTTCCATTTGTAGATGTAAATGTCTAACCCCCCACACGCCAGTCTAATTTGGTAAGATTTAAAATACTTTTTCATTGATGTTGTGTTCTTCCCTGTTTGACTGAGTCCAAGTTAATTGTTTTAAAAATAAAAATCGGTCTTGCCCTACCAGTTATAATTGCTGCTGCTAGTCGTTCTTCCATCTAGTAACTAGGCTGTAAAATTTTGCACAGAGCACCACTGTTATATTCGTCTGCTCACCACATCTGCATTGCCCTGAATTACTTTAAACTTTTACTTTTTAAACTACAGAACCCCTTTAAAATGGACTCAGACTAAATATGTGTTGAATTTAATAACTTCTCTGCAAAAACATAGCACAATCCCAACCTTGGCACAAATGTAAACTAAAAACACATTTTTTTCAAAGCCTCATTGTTTAGCTATTTCACAACTTTTTTTCTAATTGTTCTTTTTTCCACAGCTGCATAAATTTAATCTAAAAGAATAACTTGTGCATTGTAAAATGGATCATACTTTAGGAAGTAAAGATCAGACTTCATTTTTGTTCCAGAAGACCCGCATCAGCTTTCCATCAGTCAGTATATTCTTGGAGACTGTTTCATGTTAAACTGACAGGTGGCCTCCATTGCAGAAGCACTTATAACGTGCTGAAGATTGAGGCTTCTGGTTTGGGAGTGAGCACTGGAGACAGCCGTCTGTGCGCCTGAACCCGCAAATAAGTGTCCTGATTTACTCTAGACATCTCGAGATGTTTGTCTTCCCACTTGTAAATAATTCTAAAGGGAAACTGGCATTGTCCTTTCAGTGGGCTATTTCTGGCCATATATAAAATAACAAAACATGATATTGGGTTGTTTAGTAACAGATACATTATTTTTTTTTCTAGTAGGTAGATTCGTTCATGGCTAATATACACACAGACATATAGAATCACTTGCAGTAGTAGGTTATACTCGTGAGCTACTCTCGTCTTCCTAACTTAACTTTCTGACAGCAACATAGCCTTGTGGACTTCACAACTGGAAAACAAATTGATGTAGGCTCAGAGCAGGAACACATGAAAACTATTAAAGTATCCAGATGTCAGTTCATTCTTTGCCAGGGCTGATCTTTTTTTTATTCTTTGCTTTTTGTCTTGTGTGCCATATGTAGCAGCAGTGCTGTACGAAGTCCGGAGAAAAACTTTGCGGACTGGACCTCATCTTTCTAATTGCTTTTGCTTATACCAATCATTCCTGGTGCCACTTGCTAGAACTTTATGGATTGTCAGTTCTTGCAAGTGGCCATTGAGCAATGTATTAATTTGGTTCATATCTCTGTATTTTGGTAATGTGCATTTAAAAACAATACAGCAAACAGAGTTTAGGTTCAATTTGACTAGTCTAACTTCCAATTCACATTTATTTTTATGCATAATATCACACCAGGTTTGAAAATGCAAATCTGGGAGACTGGCTTTAGTTTTTTTACATGGCAGAGGATGGAGCTGGCCTCTGCTTCTGCCTGTCTCTCACAATGCCTTGCTACAGCTAGCAGGGAAATTTACTTTTCTATATGAAAGGGCCAACATTTTGGTATATAATACAAATGGAAGGTGAATTTTTCACTCTTAACTTATCTTTCATGGTAAAATATCCATGAAAGAAATGCTTTTGAGAGTCTAGTAGTTTCCTGGGTAGCTGAAAATGTGGGCCAAACTCAATACCTACCAATTGTGATCCCTCCTATTTGTCTGCACCCCTTATCCTTGGAACTTTAAGCTTGTAAAGGCAGGGCCCTCTTTCCTATTGTGTTCCGTTCTTTCATAGCATACACTTGGAGCTTTGTAACTGCTTTTTTGTTATGGTCTGTGTACTGTAAGTTTTAGCTTGTATGTAAATACGATTTTGTAAAGGGCTACAGATGAAGATGGTGCTATAAAAATAACCAATAATAATATTAATTAAAAGCATTTTCTATAGCTTGATCATTTTCTTGGCTTTGGGTAGTAAAAGCTAGTTTCATCCAATAGGGGTATTTGGGCCACCTACACCTACCTACTAATTGTGTAGCTTAGGGGTGCACCTTTTTTTGTCTAAGTGCTGCATATTCTTATTGCTCCACTTCAAGGGCCCGCAAAAAAAATGAAGCAGTGGAAATGCAAACCATTCTCTGGAACCTTAAAGCAATGTATGAGATTTTAGGTACATGCATATGCAGAGATGAGGGAGGCTGAGGCGAGGCCAGCAGAAGCAAGGCAGTAAAAAGTAGATAGGGATGAGTTGGAAAAAGTGAGCCAGGCCTAGGTGGTAAGAGGTGAGATGGGCAGAAGTAACCAGTGCTGAAAAGAGGTTAGCAGAGGTGATGCAGGAAGAGGTATGATGGGCAGAGAGGAGATGAGCAGCTATAGAGAAAGGTGAGGTGGAAAGCATGAGCAAAGGTCATGCGAACAGAGGCAAGGTGGAAGGGGATGGGCAAAGGTAAACAGAGATAAAGTGTTAAGTGCAGAGTTAAGCAGGGATGAGGGTCACAAAGAGACAGAAAGAGGTGAGGTGAGAAAAGGAGAGAATTTGGGGTGCCAGGGGCCACCGAGAGCAGTGTGGGCCGCAGGTACTGCATCACTGGAGTAGCGTATCAAGGTGAAGAATAATTATCACTCAGCAGGATCCTGAATTGAATTCCCACCATGGGCACTATATTGGCAATCCATTCAAATTTGGAAGATGCTTTGCAAACTTTTTGAGAGCCTCTCTAATCTTTGATGAATATCAGTGAGCTAAATGTTGACAACTTCCAACTAAACTGAACATTTTATGATGATTTTGTGAAAAATCAGTGAGGTGTAGAATGTTTCAGATGCACCAACCAATCACTAGAATGGGATCCACCTAACAATTTATGCAGCAATGGGCACCCTTAAACTAATTACACAACAGGATACTGAGCCCTGGAAGATTTCTGACAGTTGGTGCTTCTGGAGTCGTAAAAAGAGACCACCTCCTAATCACTTTTCTGTGTTATTGGCTGCCAAATGTAAGGATCCAAAATACACATGATCTCAATCTCCGGTCTTACATTCTTCATTAAGAACAAGTCAAGAAAACAATGTCATTTTGTCACAAATGAAAATCCTCTGTGGCGGAAAAGCTCTGTTAAATTGTGTCAATCTGTTAGCAAGTTGTTTAGCTTTCCCTTTTAGCAGTTTAGATTATACTGTGAATGTTCAGTTGTGGATCCAATTTTTTTAATTACTCATCAAAAAGATTTTCAGAGTGTTTTGCATGTCGACAGTGAAAGATCAGTGAAGGAGTACTGAGTGCCAGTAGTATTTCAAGTTTACTTCAGTTTGAAATATGACTGTCTCCACTTTTAAAGCACTTTGCTTCCAGAAGGCATTCCCCGCCATCTATTAATCTCAGCAACTTTTCTGCTAATCAGCCAGAATTCAGAGGAATATGTTTGAAGCTTTAATTAGCTAAGTTATTTGAACTCCCGTCTTCTACTACTGACCTTTGTTGTCTCGAAGCATTTTTTTTATCTGGACTGATACAACAACAAAACAGCACGACATGTAATTACACTAAGATAAGTAAGTTTTCAAATGTAACTATGCACACAAGTATTACAAATAATTCTGATGACCTTAGTAGGCTCAGCTGTGGAATTTAGCATATTTGTATAACTACAGTTAAGCATCTTAAGCCCCTTCTGTTTACTCTTCTGCTGGACCGACCTATTATTTAGGTTTATAAATCTTATAAAGGAAGTATATTCATTATGTTTTTATTAATAAGGATGTAATGGTCATTCTGGATACAGATACTTTAACATCAAGCCATAGCCCTTCTCTTCAGTACAGTCACATTTTGGGGGATCTTTCAGTTGCTAGGCATATTTGGCATATCTTGTGACTTTTGTTTTAACTTTGTGCCTCAATATATTTGTATAATAATATCTACTAAGAAGCTGGTGACAGTGGTACTAACCCAATTTGGAAGATTAACCCACTTTATATAAATAATAAGAAAGTGTTCACTTTAGGGCTAAGACATTTGATGCCTGGTTGACGATGTTCAAGGGTTTTTTTTGTAGTTTGCACTGCCTTTAGTACACAATATGGGCTGCAACTGGGAAACATAGTGGTGAACTGAGCTATAATTATAGCAAACACAGCTATAATTATAGAGGAAACTTAGTGATACCCGATAAGTTGTTGGCATTTTTCTGGCTTTTTCTGTAATTTGACTTGAAGAGTGGCATTTACTTAGGCTTACGGCTTACAGTTTTGCACAAGCTGTCAGCATGGTTCCTGTTCCAACAGGTGACCTTCCTGCCACCACAACATGTAGACTGCTTAAGGGGTCCTTTGAACCCCTTACTAGTTCACAGATTGTAAATAATTTCCCCAGAATCTCTCTTCATATCCCTCCCCTCCAGTGACATCATTAGTCACATGTGGTATACACGCTTACCTCCTCAGCTGCCTGGCATTGGCTTGGCAGGATGTCAAGGAAGGAGGAGGGGTGACCTGTGCCCCCCCCCCCACGTCAGATACTGGCGGAGCTGTTGCAAAAGCTGTTCCTGACATCAGCAGACCAGCATGTGGTGGACTAGGAGGACCCCTGACCTGGCAGACCATAATAGAGGACGCTGCCTGACAGTGCTCAGATGGAGGAAGAGACAGATAGGTGAGTACCGAATGCCAGATACTGGGGGCGTTCTAAACTGGATTATCCCCACACCGGCTCATCACTATTATTATTATCATGTGTGTGCCTTTGTGACTGTAATATAAGATAGAATTTTGAAATTTGCATTAATGTAAGTACATCTATATAATCAGTACACTTTATGGGCATTACCAATTAATTCTTATGTGAAATATCTTGCCGAACACCAGTGCAAGGGTTAAATACTACAGGATTGAGACAAGCTGCTTGTCAATTGCACCTTGCCTGGTGGTCTTAGTATTTCTGGTGACCATTTAGCACCACATATGTTAGGGGAATAATTGGCTCTTGGGAGGGGGGGGGGCATAAAGCAGCTGTTTAGTTTCCCTTATGGATTGGTAAGGCATCCACCGCCTATCTTACAATTAAGGGCAACAAACATCTCCGTCTGTCTTTCAGAGCAGCATCTGAAAGCTGGTAAAACAAACAGCCTTGTGTATGAGAAACAACTTGCAAATAGCCCAGGTCTACATCTTTCAAAACCCCTGTTATTATTAGAAGAATACATAAACACTACATGGGGAACAGGGCAGTTGTTTACACCGTAATGAATGAGAGGGCAGGATGCCCTTGTTCTGTTATAAAAAAAGAACAAGCTTGCCTTAAAAACTAAATCAAAAAGTTCATTGATTTCATATTAAATTTGCATGCGATAGCTCGGGGATTGTAAAGTATAAACATTTCAAAGGGTGTTTTATTTCTCCTCATCTGTATGTCAATTACATTCTCCATTGGCTGAATAGCAGTTTTCAGGCTGCTCTTGGCAGATATATGCCGCCGAGCCTGTGAAATTTCCACTGTATTTACACTTGATTAAGTCCGAATGCCCACCAGGCCAGTCTGAACAGCTAACTTACAGTTATTCTTTTATTTGATTTTAGGGGCTGAATTTGTTGAAAATAACTCAGTCAATTTAATCTGCGGAGAGATAATTACCTTGCGTTTACTGCAAACATATATTTTGCTTGCTGACTCTAGGGATGACTGATTTGCAGCTTTCGCGGTAGTTGCAAGCTTTTCATGAATTGTGTGAATGTATCAGAACTGTGTTTTTCAGCAAATGAGATGATGTACAAAGTGTTTCCTGCTGAATTAGATTATAAATAATGTACATTATTTACATGCTATATGTCAAACTTACAGCAGCTATATCCTGAATTCTCCACTTCAACTAGACAGACCAATGTTTTAAGCCCATTGCAATGGCTTTATCCAGAAGTGCCACATTCTAAAGTATTTTTAACTGCTATAAATAAATAGTAGTATAGTGCTATCAATTCAGTTATAAAGGGTAATGGATGCCCGCCATAGTAGAACTTATTAAGGTCATTCATTGCTAGGTGGGGTTGGATAAGGACTTAGTATTTATTTCATCTTAGGTACAAAAGAAAAAGGGAACCCCACTGTTCCCCAACAATTTATCCTCTAAAAAAGGCACCACTATTCTAGTAAGTAGTTAATTGATTTTATTTATCAAAAATATTTATTGTATATACATCTACGGACATACATATTAAAAAAGCTTTCTCTTAAAAAACATATACACATAATCCTAGGAGGGAAGAACAGGGGGGGGGGGGGGGGGGGGGACACCACAGAAGAACCCCCAAAGAAGAGGTAGTGGCCAGTACTATTGCAATTATAAATTACTGATCAAAGGTGAATACATATGGGTCCTGCTGACATAGTGATTAATGGTGCTAACTTCATCAATAATAACAGTGTCTCAAATAATACCTTGTGCCAAAAATTTTTCTTAAAGTGCTAAGTGCTTTATAATAAAAAACTCAATTGTAAAGAAGACTATGCACTGATCATCGGAGTAACGTGTTTAAGGGAGCAAGAACTTTCTTTTATTGACTGAAGGTTTAAGTATGGTATTTGATCAGAGTGACTATTTAGTGTTTATTAACTGTATGTTATATGATAAAATTATTTATGTAGGGGATGTTTAGCAAGGTTGTGGTAAAGTGGGGCAAGGGTCTGCATTGAGTAGAGGAAACCCCATCTACTGACTAGCACAAAACATAGGAAGGAGACACGAGAACCAAGAGGATAAAGTGTATACCCATTGTGTTGCACAATCAAGGAGAGACTATTTTTTCACAGAAGATATTTTATCCCAAAGTTATATTTAAAAGAGAAAAATCATCACCCAATATATTTTTGAGGGCTTTTTTGGGGAGGTTTGATTAATCTAGCCTACAATCCACCATCCAGCATATGGGAAACTGAAGAATCTGGCATTCTGATATGTGCACATATTGGGGCTTACAGTTTTAACACATGGAACCTATTTTTTCTGCTGACATTGGCATACTTCTGTTAGCCATTTTGTTATCTGTACTGTGATTATGTTTTCCGACCTTTCATAAACAATGAGATAAGCAAATAATTGTGTGCTTTTTTTCAGGTGGAGATAACACTACAGGATATCAATGACAACCCACCAGTATTTCCAACAGATATACTTGATCTAACAATAGAAGAAAACATCGGGGATGGATCTAAAATAATGCAGTTAACAGCTACTGATGCTGATGAGGTATTTCCAGTTCTATGTTAAAACATCACAAGTATTTATAAGTCATAGTGTAAAGTTAAAAATGATAATTGTTAGTAAATTGCAGCATCTCCGTTCATTTGTACCAAAGGTGTAGTTTTGTGCTAAATGGCTCATTATAAAATGTAACGTATGTTACACGGTTATCAACATTTATGAAGGCTCCTTTTTAAGCCTTATATGAACTCAAATTCCCTAAAATATTGAAATATTGGGAAAATATATACTGGGGGTGTAAACATTTCGAATTAATGGCTGGATTTTGTTTTTATCAAATTAGGATTTAGAATATGAATGATGGTAATTTATTAAAAACTGGAAAGGCATTGAGAGCCTCTGGTTGACTTTTAGTGTGTGGATAGAAAGGGACCAATCTCTCTTGCTGTCTGTATATTTCAGTCTGCTGATCAGTATGCTTCCAAACAAAACTTTTTTTTGCTGGTTGTGAACTTTGCAGTGAACAAAGCTGCCACACTAGACATGCAGTAAATAGACTTGCTCACAAAGTGATACAGGAAATGGGCATAGTCTATCTTTTGATCTAGAAAAAGTTAGTCTTCAGAAAACCTATTTTATGCAGCAGCAAAGGAGGAGAAATCAACTGCATGAAGAGTAAAGAAAGTCAACTTGAATTTTTATACTTATCCTGGAGAGGCCCACTTAATATATGAATGTACATAGTTTTGAGAGCCTTGGGTTCAAATCAATGCAGACCTACAGGTGATGTGTGTAATTTTCCCAATCGTGTAAGATTATTATTTTTTACAAATATTGGATTGCCAGCACACTTTCTAGGGTGTTTATTAAAGTGTTATGAACCTCTCCTTTTTGGTTCAGAATCCCTTACCTGCAGAACTGCTACATTGCAAAATGTATTTAACAAATCTATTTGTGCACTTTATTGTGTGTCGAGATGAGGCTCTCAAAGCCCTGGTTTTCGAATGCTTTGATGGAGCACTCTCGCTGCATCAAATGAACAAAAGGTGCTCTTTTAATAAACCTGACCATTTTTTTTAACAAACAGACCATTTTGGTTCTTGTTTCATCTTATTAAAATGTATTAATTTTTTTTTAAATGAGTTTGAACCTTCCCCTAGACTTGATTCCATTGAAAAGATTTTTGGCTCCTCTGTCATTCATTTTATCTTGCTGTGACACTCATGGTTTGGCAGTGAGCTAAAAAAAAGAGGTTTTGACTTGCGTTTACACTAGGTTCACCCAGGGTTGAACATAGTAGGAAGCCATCTCAGTAGGAGGACCAGACCCATGCCAGGCTAAACGTAGTATACCATTAAAGACCAATTAAAACAGGATTGCCCATTTTTTCAGCCAGTAAGAGATGCAAATTGTCTCTTAATGCCTCTTTTGACTAGCCCAAGCACTCAGAAACACTGAGACCTGTTGTACTTGGATGTACTTGGGTGTGCATAAACTTGCTCTAAGAAAATATATACGTAAATGCAGAATCATTAATTATTGCTAATAATACTATACACTATTTAATATACTCTTACCTTTTTTGCAGCTTTATTAAAACATGTTACATTGCCCTTGCTGTACCATTCCTTGCTATGAAGCTTCATCCATGCTATGTCATATTTATATTAATACAGTCCAGTTGCCTTTCCTTATTACTACAGATATTACTGCAAGCTGTATTTCATCTCTAGTATATTAACAACGTATATTGGTAAAGGGTAAGAAATGAGTAAGGAAAAGAAATGGAAAGCTCAGCTGACAGCCAAGCTTTATAAGCATAAGCAGTAAAATGTGCATTTGCCAAAAATATTCACGGGTTGGGCATGATTTAGTGCACAGAAATGCAACTTTAACATAAATGAGGACAAAGGCAGCATTTCTGTTTTACGCTTGAATGAAATATTAATAACAGCCATATTTGATGACATTATACATCATGTTTAATATTAAAGAACACGATGTGTGTGATATTACAGACACACAGTGGAATTCTGTAATGCCATGTGCTAATTTCCCTGTGTGGGAGTCTGTGTTTTTTAATCATATAGCTATTTAAAGTGGACCAATCACCAGGATTTCGTCTATACTGGTGATTGGTCCCTGCTCCGGGGGCATTCCAATGTGGGATGGCAATTCCTGAATAGCAATTTTCTTTTAATCAAGTTTCAGCTTGAGATTGGCAATGAATTGTTACACTCAGATGAAGATGTATCATAGAGATGCTCAGGGTTTCCAAAAAAATTAGACCTGTCTGCATTACCTCCTGGACGCTTGCTGCCCTAGACAACTTAATGACAGAGGGCATGTCCATAAATTTTAGCAGTTGTCTGGCGGTTCAGCTAGAGAGACACAGCTTTCATGCAGGTTTATATGCCACCAAATGTTGGGAATGGAACTGGTCAAAAGGTCTACTCAGGTAATTCAGCTACAGTAGGAAGGTGTAGTTGAGGGACGAGAACTGTAGCTGGCAGCACATGTTCAGAGTCAGAATTGAGATCAACATTTACAATCCATGGGCAAGGATGATAGTGCTCTCCTTAAATGAAAATTATTTGCATGGGGCATATAAGCCAAGGATAATAGAATTTCTCCCAGAATCCCTTACAGTAGGTGGGCCCATGCAAATGATCTCTTTACACATGTCTGTAGGAATAAATGAAGGCAAATAGACTTGCTGTGTTATTTACTTAAAAACGTTTCACTAGTAGGAATTATCGAACCCCCCTATAGTTCAGGTTCGGCAACCTGAACACATGATGTCGGGTTTGGGGGGGGGGCAGAGTGGCCGCTGGATGCGGCTGTAAATAACTTACCTCAGCCCCCTCAATACTGTTCCTTCTTTTGTCCCTGCCACTAGGAAGGTCCTCCCTTATGCCAAAGCGTCGGCTATCTTTTTGTGGCCCTGCATGGAGATATTTTGCAAGCTGGCAGGCACGGAAGGGGAACTGAATCACAGGGCTGAGGTAAAATACTTACAGCTGCTTCAAGCTGATACTATGCATAGGTAAGCTGGTTAATGGGCTGCTTAGCCAGAAGTCCTTGTTGCGGCCGAACGCTGAACCGGAACATGGACGTTTCTGGCTGAAGTCCGTGTTCGGGAACTCGAACTCGCAAATCGAACTTTGCAGTTCAGGTTCGCCCATCACATTTCACTATTCATTCGACAGGCTTTCTCAATTCAGAGTGACTAATACAGGAATCTGGTAGCAATTTCTAAGATATACAGATATACCATGACCTGAATAATTAAGAACCTTCACAGACATATCCCTTTACACCCCTTAAAGCTCCAAAGTGGGTGTGCAATGCTCCTGAAAAGCATAAAAGAAAATATGTCACCATCCACTTCTACTTGTGGGCACGTTTCAGACTTTTGGAGTTTGGGATATGTGCACACAAGATGCTTGTCATCGCAACACTTCTTTTTACCTTGTGCCTTAGTCTTGGGGCTGACCCTAGGAGATCATGCTCTGGTAATTCCATGATACATTGAGCCAATTAGAAGATCAGGCTAGGACTCCATTCTAAGGGCAGAAAATAATGATACATAGATGTGATAAACAAGGCTGTGGACAGGGCTTGGTGGCTGCTGACCAGCCATATCTTCTGTCATGAGAACCAATCCTGCACCTCAATTCACAGTTTCTGTTTTTATCTGAATGGATGTCAAAGAAGATCTCCAGTCAATGTGAGATCAGGAGCAGGAGCGAGGACTAGGTGCAGCTGCCACCAAGAAGAGCTTAATATATTTTTAATACTTTTAATTGGTGGGACATCCCAAGCCAGGATGCTTGGGTGGTTAAGATTTGAGGAGACCTCCACTTAATTGTGACTGGAGGTTTACATTTAAACTAAGGTTTGCACATGTAGTCTGTATCTTACTAAAGGCATACAATGGCCTCATTGGCCAGTGTCTACCACTGCTTCTGGAAGGCTTACATTAATAAGTGCAAGAGGCTTGGAACTTCACTCCGTTTTTACTACCTGCCATGAATTTGCCCCTTTCACTTTGAAATCTAAATTTGGTATTTGACCTTGCAAGCAATGTCCAGTGTATCTGGAATATGCTGCCAGCCTCCTCCGCCTGGTACTGACATGTATTTAGGCTATTAAAATAAAAATCGAGTCTTAATTTGACAGGCACATCCACCGCTCCCTCACCAGCACTGACGCTTTTACATTCTAAAATATAAAGTCCCTATCCAGGCATTAAAGAAAAAGTCTATGCTCTTGTCCCCGCAACTCTTGTCTGTGCAGCACCACCATCTTCCTCACCGTTTACGGGGCTGGCTTCATGCCTCCTAACTGCCATCCCTGCCATTCAAATGAATTGAGTAGATGTGGGATGGTGGAAAAAAGGTGAATGGCGCTGATAGAGGTCCCCACTCTGGTAGATAGATTCCCCACCCTAAGTAAGTTTTCAGATGTTGGCACGGACAGAAGAGCTGCTGATATTGACAACTTTAGCTGTGACCATCATTTAGAGCTCCATATATTTTTTTGAAGATTGAGCTGGTCATACTATGAATAACATATTTTAGTTTCATGTAATGGCTGTATAATGGGAACTGCAGAGTCCTCTTTTAGCATGTTATTGTTTCTTAATCAGCCTATTAGAAGATAATATAATATTATTCACATGGGGGAGGGGGTATGGCCACCCTCTTTTATTTCTTACCCTTTCAGTTCTACAAACCCAGGCTATACTAAACCTGTCAATGACCAGCATTAAATAGCTGTAAAAATAACTGCTGATTTAAGACACAGCCATGGAACGGTGCCTCCTGCTGCACTCACCTCCCTCCAGGGCCAACTGTTCTTGTGGCACTCTGCCCAGTCCGCTAAAATCTAATTGGCAGTCTGCCCCTTCCTTGGCCCTTTGGGCCTTTCTATTGGCACACAGCCTTTTAATTAGTATGGTTTTATATTCTTTAAATAACATTTTGTATGCTTTGTTGCAGAAGTGCAGACTGCTTTTAGTGCTGGTAATGCTGATGTCAGTGAGGACCAAGTGGTTGAGAAGGAATGTCCATACATGCTATATATTTTATTAAGAGGGCATTTAAATACAGACATTTAAATTAAATAACTTTGGTTTGCATTGTTTAAAACAGCATAATGAAGCCCAACTACTGAAACGCTTGTATCATTTTCAGGTTCATATTACAGAAAAGTTTAACAGGCTTTGCTGATTCATCCTTTAACAATGACTGAGAAATGTCAGTGAGGTTTTTAGGCAACATCTGTGTATAATTTTAACTATAACAAAGATTACGTACCTTGTCCAGCCATTTAATTCCTGCTTAATTGTTTGAATAGGGGGAGGCATTTGTATCATTTGTTCACTGCACACTACACAGGCTATTATCTACATAAATGTGTCTATAGTGTATCTCTTAATACAAGTTTGGAGATTTGTATATATATATATATATATATATATCAGTCAGATGTAGTCAGATGTTAATTTTTAGGGTGATAACAAAACCATTATTGTTATTTATATGGGCAACACTTTTCCTTTTCTCGTCATCTTACATTTTATTATTTCTGAATATAACACTAAGAGGTAACAGTTAAAGAGGACCAAAAATGACTGTTGGTCCTCAGAGCCCTGCAACTACATATCCTGACAGGAAAAGCCTGATCCCCATCCCCGAGACTCACCTACTTCCTCGTTCCCATGGAGCTTTGTAGCCAGCAGCCAGTGAAGTTTGTGGGGTGGCTTGCACAGTGCGGCGGTGCCGGCGGTTATGTGTGATAAACAGGTGGGGGCAATGTGGATTTGTGGAAGTAGTTTAATATCGGGGCTGTATTTTGTACCACCACTGGTATGGGAAGTGGGACACCATTAGGATCCTGGACTCTTCTGCTGGACAGGTAACTGTTGGCCAACTATAAAGTCCAATTATCTAATATTTTGTTACATCTTCAATATGTTGGTGTAGGATTAGACATGTTAAAAACTCTGACGGGTGCATTTTACCCTACTGAGAAGACCTCTCCAGACATTACGTTTAGTTTCAATAAACATTAGGGTCTCATGAAGACTGAAAAGGGGTGACCAGCACAAAAATATTTTCCCACAGCATTTATATGCCTTCTGCCTTTCTGAATGTTATGAAGATGAACTTATTTCTTGCACAGTCCCCTCCTCATAGGAAGTAAAGTTGGGTGGGTGCAGAGATGTCAATCAGCGGCTGCTTACTGCACATAAGCCACCAGGCACCGCCACTGGCAGCTCAATGCAGGGAATTGTTTTCTGCTGGACCAGCTGGGTGACTAAACTCCCTCCCCCAGCCCAGAGTGGCAAAGTAGGAGTTCCCAAGAAGCACGCACCTGCACAAGGGTGACACAAGGGACTTGATCTGAGTAGGCAGGTGCCAGACAACCACCAATCAGTTACTTGGCTGGACTGTTTTTTTTAAGGAAAAAAAAATACTGTATCTGGTGTCTCCTCCAGATTTTGTGCCCAGAAGCCTCCACCACACTTGATCTGGCACTGGGGACACCCATTGCAAAGTACATTGGCAGCAAAAAATGAATTATTTTGTTACATACAAGTTTTGCTGGCTGTATGCTGAGCAGAAAAAGAAAAAAAAAACAAAAACGGGGAAATAGATGTAAGTGACTTTTTCTTTTAAGGGGCTGAAATGTAACATTCTGTCTGTGAATCACACAGGCTGAGGAAAAATTGCATACATAGCTTTAAAATTAGAACATTCAACATCAGCACTCTAAGAAAGCAACTTACAAATCCGCTATATAGGAGGTAACATGTGCATGCTGTATATACAAAGTTACATAAAAAGACAACACTAAAAACTATGTTCTATTTTGCTATTACAGATTGACTCAAATGATTTGTCATTAATTTAATTGATATGTATTGTATTATAGGGTGCTAATGCACTTGTTACATACACCATCATCAGCGGTGCAGATGACAGCTTCCGTATTGACCCCGAGTCTGGAGATCTGATTGCTACTAGGCGTTTAGATCGAGAGCGACGTTCCAAGTATTCCCTCCTAGTAAGGGCAGATGATGGGCTTCAGTCGTCGGATATGAGAATAAACATCACCATAAGTGATGTCAATGACCACATACCAAAGTTCACCCGGGCTGTCTACTCATTTGATGTCTTTGAAGACACCATGCCAGGTAAATTAGATATATGTGTGGGCTATACCATGTTACGTTATATCATATTCAAGTAATATTTTGATTTCTCAATTATCAGGTTAAACAAACTGTCCTATTTGTCTTATCTCTGTGTCCCTTTCCATTTATGTCCATTTAGTAGCCCTGGAACACATTCAGATTTGTTGTCCCATTTCCCATGTTTTCTTTAAGAATTACGTTTCCAATCATTAACTTGGTAACTACCGTACTAACCGAAAATCTTGGTATGAACCAATAACTTGCCAATCTGCAAGCGCACTCCAAGACTGAGGCTAGGGGCAGACACGGGGCATAGATGAATAAGACACCTTGAATCCGATGCTGTGGTTATAGCATTGCAGGGGCAGAACATGGGCTGGAGTTTTTTGGCTGGGTGGTGCGGGGAGGCCAGTTATGGGGAACTTGGGGAGACTAGGGAAGCGGGAATTTATTGAGGGTGTTAAAAACATTAGCTGGTCCAGCCTCAGTGCAGTGTGGCCCACAGGGAATTCTCCTAGGTCTGCCTATGACCAGTCCAAAACTTGCATAAAGGTGTTACCCTGCAGCAGTATATGGACAATATATGTAACCCACCAATATCTTTCAAAATAGTTTGTTATGTGTTATCTAATTCTCTTCAATTCTTAATCTCATTGTTGGTATTTTTTATTTGTAATCCAAAGGTTCAATTGTAGCTGCAATACTGGCCACAGATGATGACTCTGGAATTAATGGAGAGATCACATACAGTGTAACTGACGATGATGAAGATGGAATGTTCTTCTTGAACCCTGTGACTGGTGTGTTTAATGTAACCCGTGTTCTAGATTATGAAATGCAGCAGTATTATATACTGACAGTTTGTGCAGCGGATGGAGGAGGTCAGTCGTCATGTGTTAGAGTCTATTTCAATATCTTGGATATCAATGACAACCCCCCTGTCTTCAGCATGAGCTCCTACAGCACTTCTATAATGGAAAATGTACCCTATGGATCAACCATTCTCATTTTCAATGTGACCGATGCAGATGAAGGTATGTTTTACACGTTTTTGAATTTTATTCAAAGAGATTGATTACCTATACTGTACATTAAACAACGACTGTGTACACAAATCCTGCATTTAAAAAGCCAACCCAACAGTCCCTCATAGCTCAGAAATTAATTTATCTGCCGGTGCTCCCATTAAGAGGCGCTTGTAAACTTGTAAATAAAAGTCTTTTTGTGGGCAATGCAAACCCCCAATATCTAGGCTACACAAATTTGTACTATTTGGTAGTTACTTATATATTTCACATTGTAATTCCTCACATTGCCTTTTATGAGGGATGCTGGTCACTGGCTATAATGAGGGATGCTACTCACTGGCTGTAATGAGGGATGCTACTCACTGGCTGTAATGAGGGATGCTACACACTGCCTGTAATGGAAGATGCTGCAGAGGGCCTGTAACGAGGGATGCTACTTACTGGCTGTAATGAGGGATGCCCCCCACTGCCTGTAATGAGAGATGCCCTTCACTGCCTGTAATGGGATATGCTGCACACTACTTGTAATGAGAAATGCCGCACACTGCCTGTAATGGAGGAATGCTGCTCACTGCCTGTAATGAGGGTTGCCCCTCACTGCCTGTAATTAGAGATGTCACACACTGCCTGTTAAGAAGGGATGCTGCTCTCTTTCTGTAATGATGGATGCCCCTCACTGGCTATAATGAGGCATGCCCTTGATTGCCTGTAATGGGAGTTGCTGCAGACTGCTTGTAATGAGGAATGCCACTCACTGTCTATAATGAGGGATGCCCCTCACTGCCCTTAATGGGAGATGCCGCACACTGCCTGTAATGGGAGATGCCGAACACTGCCTGTAATGGGGGGATGCTGCTCACTGGTAGTAAAGAGGGATGCCCCTCACTGTCTGTAATGCGAGATGCCCCACACTGCCTCTTATGGAGGGATGCTGCTGACTGGCTATATTGAGGGATGCCCCTCACTGCCTGTAATGGGAGATGCTGCAGACTGCCTGTAATGAGGGATGCCCCTCACTGCCTGTAATCAGAGGTGTCACACACTGTCTGTTAAGGAAGGATGCTGCTCACTTGCTGTAATGATGGATGCCCCTCACTGGCTATAATGAGGCATGCCCTTCACTGCCTGTAATGGGAGTTGCTGCAGACTGCTTGTAATGAGGAATGCCACTCACTGGCTGTAATGAGGCATGCCCCTCACTGCCCTTAATGGGAGATGCCGCACACTGCCTGTAATGGGAGATGTCACACACTGCTTGTAATGGAGGGATGCTGCTCACTGGTAGTAAAGAGGTATGCCCCTCACTGTCAGTAATGTGAGATACCCCACACTGCCTGTTATGGAGGGATGCTGCTGACTGGCATATATTGAGGGATGCCCCTCACTGCCTGTAATGGGAGATGCTGCAGACTGCCTGTAATGAGGGATGCCCCTCACTGCCTGTAATGGGAGATGCTGCAGACTGCCTGTAATTAGGGATGCCACTTACTGGCAGTAATGAGGGATTCCCCTCACTGCCTTTAATGGGAGATGCCCCAAACTGCCTGTAATGGGATATGCCGCACACTACCTGTAATGAGAGATGCTGCACACTGCCTGTTAAGGAGGGATGCTGCTCACTGGCTGTAATGATGGATGCCCCTCACTGGCTATAATGAGGCATGCCCTTCACTGCCTGTAATGGGAGTTGCTGCAGACTGCTTGTAATGAGGGATGCCACTCACTGGCTATAATGAGGGATGTCCCTCATTGCCCTTAATGGGAGATGCCGCACACTGCCTGTAATGGGACATGTCGCACACTGCCTGTAATGGAGGGATGCTGCTCACTGGTAGTAATGAGGGATGCCCCTCACTGTATGTAATGTGAAATGCCCCACACTGCCTGTTATGGAGGGATGCTGCTGACTGGCTATATTGAGGGATGCCCTTCACTGCCTGTAATGGGAGATGCTGCAGACTGCCTGTAATGAGGGATGCCCCTCACTGCTTGTAATAGGAGATGCTGCAGACTGCCTGTAATTAGGGATTCCCCTTACTGCCTTTAATGGGAGATGCCCCAAACTGCCTGTAAAGAAAGATTTTGCTTACTGGCTGTAATGGGGGTGCAGCTCACTTACTATAATGAGGGATATTGCTCACTGCCTGTAATGGGGGACACCGCTCACTGGCTGTAATGGATGTATGCCCATCACTTACTGTAGTGGAGGGATGTCGGTAATGTAGGTAAAGGACCAGGCAGCACCCAACTGGACTCCCCCTTGCAAGTAATGGATGTGCTGAGGCAGCGTCACTGAAGTGTTTTTTTAGAAATAAGGATAAATAAGGACTGTTTTCTCAACAGTGACTCCTCTAGCAGGATAAAAAATGGAAAAGAAACGTCTGTGTTAGGACCCTTCTCACAAAATCCAGTTGTGTGTTCAGCAAAAGATTATTTCTATGTTAACAGTGTCCTTCTGAATGCAGAGATCTCCATTGTTAAACTCCAGTCCATTACTGACATTTTTTGAAATTTAGCTTTACAGAATTTGCTGTTAAAGGTAAAGCTCAACATCATGGTCTTTTCTATAGACCTCAGCTCAGGAGTGCCATTGGAGGCACAGTGCTTCCCTCCTTGCGGTTATCCACTCCCGCAACAGTAATTGTGCCCCCACAGCTCACAGTAAATGAAGGCAGGAGTTGCACTTCCTTGTCTCTGCTGTACAACAATATTCAAGGTCAGCCGTGATGCCCTTAGACAATAATGGGTGGCCGCGGTCTAGTCTCATAGACTGAACATGCCTACAGGCTGTGGGAGGGCATCTTCTGCCTTTAGTTACTGGGGCTGCAATAGAGCAACTCTGCAGGACCAGGTGAAGGTAAGCAGGGGAGTCTTGTTCTCCTATGGCACCTTTAATCTGTGGTCCGTGGACTTTCTCCTTAAAGAGGAACTTCAGAGGCCCTGGTCTAAAAGCCTCCATGGTTTCCCAAGTCCCAGTCCTTGGAGCTTCCCCAATTGGGATGCCCCTCTGTGTGAACCCTGCCCCCCGGATTCCACCAGCGCTATCTGAATGGCCGGTGCTGGCAGCTAGAAGTTGAGCGGGGGAGGCAACCAGCTGCGCACTCATATCACTCTAAATGCTCTTGAATCATACTTTATTTTGAGCACGTCATTTTTCTTTTTTGCCATCAGTATTTGCGATATGGTCAGCTGGCTTTAGGAATGGTCACTGAGCATTCCCTTTCAAGTGCCTGTCTGAACACCGGCTTATTCTTTTCATATAGGGAAAGGTACATTGGTTATTGTGTAATCAAAACGCGAGTAATAATCTATAGATGACTTAGTCTACTTGGCAGATTTTATCCTTATAGCAATATTAGTGCTATTTCCAGGTATATTTTTATTTTTATATTAAATGTTAACTATATCTTAGGCAGCCATTTTTCATAGATCAGCGTTATACTTTTATAAACCAGACCAATGGGTCAATTTAACTACTACTCTAAAACTCCAATTTTGGGCCCGACACAGAAAGAGACTCTCCAATTTGGCATCAATATTCTTATTCAATAAATGTTTATTGAAAATGTTTCAAATACAATGAACAACTTGGTCATATGCAAAACACTCATTCTCTACAAAGCCAACATACATATTATTATTCATTTTCTGTTCTGAGCAATAGTCAAAATTACATACTGTGGTCTGTTTAAACATCAAAGTATTATATCCTAATCCGTCCATAAAAACTGGACTCCCTCCTTATAAAGTAGAGAAAGAAACTAGTCCTCCCAAGAGGGAGTAATATGGGACCAAGTAGTAAGAAAAGGGGGAAATAGGGGGAAGGGAAGGGAAAAGAACAAAAGGGACAAAAGAGGGGCATCAATATTCTACTGAAAATGACCCCATGTTGGTTCACTGCTATAGTGAGAGCTGGGGAAAGGTATGAAAACTAAAATCTGGAGTTAGGCTTTTACATGCAGTACTTGTTCTATTTTCTAAGTACGTGCAAGTCCTTCCAGTATTAGCCTTGTAATACTGCTTATATTGTTATCGTACTAGCTTCCTGCATATTGTGCTCACACGCTGAACGCTACACCCTTCCCAAATATGGCAGCTCATGATTAATGCTTGCAGGAATCTGCACAAAGGAGCCGTCTGCCGTGCAGGAAATTTCTGCGTACACCAATCAGGAATATTTACAATGATAGCGCTCCAAAAGCATTCAAAGGAAAACCTTCTTAGCAGCTTAGAGGATCTACTGAGGCTTAACAAATCAGGACTCACATTGAACACTTCCAGCAACATTATTTTAAACTTCAGGTTTAATTTGTGATGTTACAATGCAGTGTGACACATCCTATCAACTATTTTACATACAAATTCAAGGGAATATATATATATATATATATATATATATATATATATATATTTTTTTTTTTTATTACACATACTGGCAGGTCTCCTAGACTGGTTTAATAGCTTGATATATTTTTATCAGGTCACGTTTATTTTATGCTTAGAAAGCATCCCTGAAGATCTTCCCTAGCTGTGTGGATTTTGTTAGATGTTAATCTGAAATCCAAACCTTAAAATAAATAAAGTGTCAGGGTATTATGGCACAGTGCAGGAGCCAGAGGCATGTCTATTACATTTATCTTTCTGGATTTTACATTAGAATGTGGACAGCCATCATGATGTGCATTGCCTTTGGAAGAGCAATTAAATCTACCTACTTTACTATTATAACATTTAAAGAGCTGCTCCAGCCCAAGATAGCCGTTTTCTAAATTTACATAAATAAAAATACAATGTTAATTAAAGGTAGTAGCACACTTTCATTAAGATCAATAGGATGGAGTAATTAAGGTCAGTAAGGGGTTCTGAAATTCCATGTGCACTTACTCTCTGCACACCGCGGACAATTTTCAACACATATATAAATTTACATAAATAACTCCTGAAAAGGAATCCCATGAAGCGTGTCGTTTTTATTCTCTTTGAAGAAATAAAGTTTTTTGAGTGTACCATTTAACTTTTACATGGATGATCTGTCCCATTCCAATGCCTGTCTCTTGAGTCAGCCTGTGGGGAGCAGCCACATTAAACTAGTCTGATATATGTATATGTATATATAGTATATGTACTGTATGTTTCTACCCTGTCTGTAATTACTACTTTGTAAAGCGCTACGGAAGATGATGGCGCTATATAAATAAATAAACAACAATATATACCAAAAGCATGGCATCTACACACATCAGATTAATTGCAATAGCAATAATCAGCTATTCCAGCACAGACTGGCTAAGAAGACAGGCTGTTATAGTTAAGAAGATCTCCCCTCTATAATGGTACGTTCAAAGTTCCCTCTGCCCCCAAGTCAGAAGAAGATGGAGGAGCGGCAGGGGCTGTCCCTGTCCCTGCCACTACTGTCACTGCTGTTGTTTTTTGTTTTTACATTCGACCGATAGGACGCACCGACATTCCCCCCCCCCCCACTTTAGAGAACTTTCTTTAGATCATCATATATAACAATGAAATCATACCACTAAAAAAGAAAGCACCCAGCCTGTTAGCTGCCACCCCAGAGCCCCCAAAAGTAGATTACACGTCCTTTTCCCGGGTGCTCATTTCGTGCAGGCTGTTTTTTTTTTTGTTCTCCAGAACAGAAGCAGACACAAGCCAAGCCATGTGCTGGCAGTGGTGATTGGAAGGTGGGAGCACCAGCTGCCCATGTGATCTTCCCAAGAGTACAGAGGATGCACACATGTCCTATGTACTGTGTACAGCGTGGGCACCTGTGTTGCCGGCAGCGCAAATGGCAACAATGTTTCTCTCCCAGTTTGCATTGTGACAAGCAGCGAGAGACACCTCAGTTTTTTATCAGCCAGGGGACAAGGGAGAGGCTATTACAGCTATAAGTGTAAGTAAAGAAACAGAATTGGGTGGGACGAAATATATATGAGAGTTGGATCTCTTTAACACCTGTGGGTCCTCCCAGAACCTGCTGCTCTGTAGTTAAGCATTTGCACCAATTTCAGCACTGTGTTTCTATGAACTTAGGGACTGGAAGCCGCATCATGCACCTCCGGCTGTGTACATGTTTAAAATGCTGTGTAGCCCATATAAAGTAACCAGAAGACAGCGGCAGCTCCCACGAGGGCCGTAGGATCGAGTCCTAAGATCTGTTGCAGAATGCAAGATTTGAGACCTCCAGAAATGTATCACATGACCTAGAGATAGTTTTAAATTGATTGCCCAAGCTGAATGTAAAAGCCAAGCAACGTTTGTTTCCCTGCCCATGATTCACCATGGTGTGCTGGTAAATAAAGCTGTTGTTGTTGACATTTATCCACTTTCCTGTAGGCCAGCCCCTGGATTTTATTTATTCATGGTAAACTTTTTTTTAAGAGGTAGACCTTTCGCTACCCCTCCCCTTTTGCATCAGATTGTTTGGTGCACATTGATGATTTGTGCAAGGAGACTAGATGCAGAAAAGCCTGCTTCTTAGCATAGGTCCACCTTTCAGTGTTGATAAAAGTGGTCATGAATGAATAGATAAGAAAAAGAGCTGGAGCTCAGCTTTATACAGCAGCTCACCAAGTTGAATCTTTTTTATGGCAGGTAAGCAAACAATATTTTTTTTTAATTTTATTCTGGATAATCCATTTAAAGGACGCAAGGGCCTCCTAAAATGCTGCTGATTTTACTATAATATTTTCAGAGATTTTTTTTTTAACTTCACCTCTAACCTACATTCTCACCAGGAGAATTCTTGACTGCGATTACTTTCAGCATTGGAGATACAAATAATGACCCGTCAAACCTCTTGTCTCTTTCTATATAAATCTAGGACTAGCTCCCTGTTTCCTCCCATTTTGTTCCATTGCATTCCAGGGCATTTATTTATCTTGCTTGGGTTAACGTTGTCTGTTTTGTGAAAAATACAGAATTAATACAACTGCTGGTTATATTATCTTTTTTTTATGTATCAAAGTTTGCCAAAATAAATATGAAGATAGGTTGGTATATGCCCAAATCTATCATTACTTGTATAGAGTATTGTAGGATAGAGGATTGTAGTCTCACAAAGTGGGACTTTGTGGGATTTTGTCCCTCTGAAAACCTGAAAGTCTCACGTTGCTGACATTACGGTGAAGACTGTCCCACAGTCTGCACGATGCCTGGTTGGTTCACAGCTGCTCTGACTGAATAGTAGTAGTGGAATGCATGGAATGGCTCAACATTGGCTCAATCATCTTATATGTACCGAAGATCCGCAGAGCATGTGACTGAGGGCGGGGCTACACCTACTTACACACATGAGTAGATAAAATGCTGTGACATTTGTTATTTGTTCCTCAAAAGCCCATAAATAAGCCACAACCCTAAACCACACCTGAACAATTCCCATCACCCACAAACTGGTTTAAGCTGTACCACTTTGAGCTCCCACAAAAACAGTTTATACGATGTTCTTGTATAAAATCATTATCCTCTAAAAAGAAACAAGTCACAACTTTAAGACACTCAGAGCCCGATTACTGCCATTTTGAGCATTGCATCAATTTATGCCTCATTTAAGATATATGCCACAGTTTGCACCAAAGTGTAGCCTAGATAGAAATGAATTTATGACTTGTGCCTTCTTTGCAGCACTGGCGAGGTTCGTTTTTAGTGGTGCGGAAAAAATTCCAGGATCGGCCACTAGCCTGCCCCCAGTGCACACCAAACCAGATGCACCTGCTGTCTGAAACCCCCGGGGCACCGGGACGCATCGGCAGTGGACGCATCCCATTCAGATAGACCAGGCACACGGGAGCAAGCACTCCACAGGGGAGCCGGGGATGGTGCTTCTATGCCAGCCCGAAGTTCAAATCAGCAGCTTTATCCCATGCATTAGTATTAGGACTAGTGCTCGCACATGTGCCGTAGGAATGGCAGAAGGGTCAGTGAAAGTGGGTGATCTGGGGGTTTCACACAGGGGACATCCTACAGCTAATCACCAGAATAGTCAAAATCCTGTTGACTGGTCAACTTTAAGATACCCTAGAACTTAATGGGCAGAAATGTACTGAAGAGTCTTGAACAGTAAACAAATTTATACTTATAGAACAAATGCATTATTTAGATGTAGGCAAATGTATTTTTGACAAAATTCTTATAAATCTGTTTTTACCCATTTTTGGTCCCACCAATGTGTTCTTTTGCCCCAACAACTAAAAATGAGTCCAAAAGCAATAAGTTAGATACCTTTGCCCCATTTGCTGCCAACCTCCACCGTTTGTTTGAAAAGAACAAATATGGCATGCAGCATCTAGATGTTGGGGGAACAGAGTACTGCACATTGGTGCTGTTATATCCAGCATAAGGACCAATAGGTACATAGACAGGCCCTGACACAGGCTGGCCAATAAGGAGAAACCTAGTGCACCAAAGCAAGCTCATTATTAAAGAACAGACGATTGGTCTTGCAGCGCCATTTAATGCAAACTTACAAAACGATAACAGCACAAATTAAAAAAAAAAGAAGCTGATGCGCCAAGGCAAACGTGAATGGCTAAAAAAGACGCAAAATGGCACAGAAAGGCGCACTTCAAAAAACAGGCTCTTAATGTTTCATCAGTTAAAGGAAGGGGGTTTTAGGGACTAATATCAGTAGGATACAAAGTGCATCTCTTTGTCTCTCTTTTGTTAGTAGAGACCCCCCACCCTCCAGCTAGATTTATTGCTCACGCTAATGCAGGTGAAAGCTTAATTTTACATAAGGGCTTGTTACAATTTAGAGGGAACAAAGACTTCCTAATACTTTAGTCTGGTTCTCTTGCTAACCGTTTAACAATGCATCAATAAACTTGCATAAGCCACAAACAGATAGAATCTGGAATTCTTAAGCAAAATATCGAATTAAAACACAGTAATAGAAAAATAGAAACCAGGTTATTATACAACTGCTTCTTGTAAGACCACTGATACAGTGATGCTGCCAGCCATGCATTAGGGGGCAGCAGCTGTCATTTGGCCTCAATAGCTGATAGATAAGATTATGATGGCTGGCATGGGGCTGGAGCAAATGAAGAGGGCAGTGCGGCTACAGTCTTTTATGCCAGCTGTCATTTTGGCACTCATATTTTGCTAGCGCACTTAAGCATGTGGTCCTCTATAAAAGCTAGGCAATTAAGAATTTTGAAGGGTCAGCAGAGGCGGACTTTGCTTCTCTTATGAAAGAATATATCCTTAACCTAATAAATTCCCTATCCTTAACGCCTATTATTTTTAGACACAAAGCTCCTATAAATAATCTAGCTTTTGGCGCCCTACTTTAGAAGGGATTATATTTTTTTTATCTAAAATTCTCTGCTTTCTGCACGATATTATTAATTCTGTTACTCCTGCCATAGCGTACGCTACTAAGCCTGCGACTGTGGCTCCCTTTCCCCTTAAGTGAGATTATTGCTTTCTGTTGCTATAATGACACACCATTCACTATAGACCCCCCGAGACTCTTCTGTGCTTTTTATGGATTTGGTCAAAATAATATTGCTATAACTCGGTTATTTTATCAGCTCTTATATCTTTTGTTAAAAAGAGAATGGCTGATGTCTGTAAACAAATCCACTGCTATGGCTGCAAGAGGGATACTCTACCTGATAACCTGATTATTGGAAACATATCGAAGTTCATCCTTCTTATTAAATTCCTAGTACTGCATTTTTCGCCCCATGAGATGCACCCAGAAATTAAAAGAGGAAAATAAAATACATTTTCTGAATCAAATGGTGTGCTAAAATATTCCCCAATCACCCCATTACAGACAGTATGCAGAATCACCCTCATAACAGACCCCACATTACCCCAAATGCGAGCAGAATCCCACGTTACAGACAGTGAGTGTTATCACACATAACAGGCGGTGAGCAACGTCCCACATTAAAGGCAGTTTTCAGCACCCCACATTACAGGCAGTGTTAGGCATCCCAATTACAGGCAGTGTGCATGGCATGCAAATTACAGGCAGCGTGTGAGGCATCCCAATTACAGGCATTGTACGCGGCATCCCAATTACAGGCATTGTACGCGGCATCCCAATTACAGGCATTGTACGCGGCATCCCAATTACAGGCAGCGTGAGGAATCCCAAATACAGGTGGTGTGAGACATCCTATTTACAGTCAGTATAAGGCATCCTAAATAAAGGTGATGTAAAGCATACCAATTACAGGCAGTGTGTGTGGCATCCCAATTACAGACAGTGTGCAGCATGTCCCCCCAAAAAAACAAAACTTACATTTCCCGATCTCCCACCCGCAGCAGCGTCTCCCTCAACATAAACACAGAAACACACAAACACACAGTACCGGTGTCCGTTGCTGTCCGCTGCCATTGCCTCTGTTGTCCGCTGCCTCTGCTTACCTTGCTGCCTGCTACCTGCCCACAAACAAGTTCCCAGCATGCCCGTTCCAGCTACCAGATGGGCAGGCCCTGTGACTCATGCCAGAGTCATTGGAGGCTGGCACGACTCACAGGCCACGCCCACCTGGGAACCAAAATTGTCGCCCCGGGAACTTGTTTGTTTAGAGGTGGCGAGCAGTGAAGACGTTGGTGGTAAGGGCAGCAGAGGCAGCAAGGAGCGGAGGTGACAACAGTGGAGGCAGTGGTCAGCAGAGGCGGAGGCAGTGGGTGGTGGCAGACACTGGTAATATATGTTTGTTTGTCTCTATGTGTTTATGTTGGCAGGAGACAGCTACTGCGGTATGGGAGCTCTGAGTACGTTTTTATTTTTTTTACATTCGCTCTGACGCACTGACATTTGCCTCCCA
Source organism: Gastrophryne carolinensis (assembly GCA_027917425.1). NCBI lineage: Eukaryota > Metazoa > Chordata > Amphibia > Anura > Microhylidae > Gastrophryne > Gastrophryne carolinensis. The sequence goes on along the minus strand of CM051234.1, from coordinate 184,998,505 downwards.
CTTTTGGGGTAGTAACAAATAATATTGCTTTAACTTAATTATTCTAATTTGTTATTTCTTTTGTATGTCTTTTTTGGATAGGACTATGGCAGAGATAATACAAAATAATCATGAAATACATGAAAAAGTGTTGTGTCTTTTTTCAGGCTTTATTATTTTGAACATAATATAACCTGGGCCTACTTTTAATATATATAGAGGGGAAAGTGACACTCTTAATTTCAAAGTAGTTCCCACAACTTAAAGATTGCTTAAGTCGGTAGATTACAGCCTTGAAAATTGTGGTCGCATAATATAACTGCAGGTTGCCCTAACATGGCTTATGCTGTCAACTGCTGCCTTTAGAGTTCAGTCTCTTGAAGCTTGTGAGCACATGATTATGCTGCACTTGAAACTGTTATACACAAAAGGACATAGGTTATTATGACTAAGGCTTGAAATGTACAAAAACGTATTGATTACACAGCGATATCCTACTACACATTGACTAAAAATCCCAAAGATATCCTACTACACATTGACTAAAAATCCCAAAGATATCCTACTACACATTGACTAAGAATCCCAAAGATATCCTACTACATATTGACTAAAAATCCCAAAGATATTCTACTACACATTGACTAAGAATCCCAATTCACACCAGAATAAAATACAACAATGTTGTTTCAGATAACACATATACACTTGAAATTGCTATATCTTATATAGTGAGTGGAATTAATGTGATTTTACCATTTGTTTCAGGTTTGAATTCAAAATTGTTGTACAGCATATCTTCTGGAGATAGTATGGGCCAGTTCCAGATTAACAAAGATGGAGCCTTAAAAGTTTCTAAGCCATTGGACCGGGAAAGTCAGTCCTTCTACAGTCTGTCAGTTCATGTTCATGACATGGCCCCCCCACCAGCATCTAGATTTACAAGCTCAGTGGAAGTATCTATTATTTTGTTGGATGTCAATGATAACCCACCAACTTTCATCTCTCCAAAACTAACTTATGTCCAAGAGAACACACCCATTGACACAGTTGTATTCCGAGCACAAGCCACAGATCCAGACAGCGGTCCCAATTGTTACATTCAGTATTCATTACATAATTCGCTAGGGAACAAATTCAGTATTGGAAATATTGATGGTGAGATACGTCTGACAGGAGAGTTAGATCGTGAAGATGTTTCCAACTATACCTTAACAATTATTGCTACTGACAAAGGGGAACCACCACTATCTTCTTCTGTGGATGTCACTGTCCTGGTACTTGATGTAAATGACAACAACCCACGCTTCTCACAAAGCCTTTTTAAAGTGGAAATGAGTGAAAATACATTACCTGGAACAGATCTCATGCAGGTGGCAGCATCAGATGCAGATGAAGGACTAAATGGAATGGTCCGCTACACTATTATAGAGGGAAATCCAAACAATGACTTTAGGATTGATTCAGTAACCGGAGTTATTTCGATAGCTAAGCCTTTAGATCGTGAGAAGAGGTCTTCATACTCATTAGTTATCCAATCATCGGATCGTGGAAGCAACCCACGGACTGACACAGCCACAGTTAGCATTACTCTAATTGATATCAACGATGTGGTCCCTAAATTTGAATTATCTCCTTATTCAGTTAATGTTCCTGAAAATTTAGAGATTTTACCAAGAGTCACTCTACAGGTAAGTGGCACATTTTCTGAAGTACAAAATATAGATATGCAGTAAACCCTCCCTGGCAACCCTTTTACCAGGCTGCACTTGAGAAGCTTGAGAAAACTGTAGTAATAAATCAAGACAACTGCATTTACTCTATTTATATGATTGGCTTGAGAAAGTTGCCTTTACTTTTTACTACAGATTTAGCATAAACCTGGATGAATGCAGAACTTCACAGACAAAACTTGAGAAAATAGATGTTATAAATATATTTAGAATGATGTCTAAACATAGTCTACATGTCATCTAGTATGTCGGAGAATGTGCATGAAGACATTTCGCACGCTTCATATTTGCCATTTGAGAAGTCACTAGTATTTCAGCACCTATTTGTCATCATTTTTAGACTGTAGAGATAATTGTCATGTAGTGTTATCACACTATAACCTTGATTCAGTAAACTTGCCTTAAAGTGTCTTAAGAAATTAAGGACTGGTTCTTGCTTTATTTCAAAATAAGGCATATGGTAAAATACAGTGTGATTTAAAGGACTATCCTAAAAGAATGGCTCAATTATAAAAATCCATAAATATGCTGGATGATTGGAGGGCGGGTCACTTATACACCCGGCATCAAGAAATATCCAGCCTGGCTTGTTTATTTCTTTTAATGGAAGGAAGCGGAATTTAGGAGTGATTCCTACACAAGCTTGGCGGGAGTTTTATTCAATTTGGGTGTGTAAGTGACCCCTCCTCTCATTAGCCCAAAATGTTTATATGGGTTTTTATTTTATTATTTCATTTCTGTGAGACTTGTGGCCGGTATAGTGTAAGCCATTTTGGCTGGCATTCGGTGCTCAGCAGAGGAGCACGCTGCTCACTCAGGATTTCCAGCCAAATCGGCTTCTGCTTTGCCGGTCACAGATCCCCCAGGGGATTAACTGCAAACTAAAAAGTTGAGCTTTTTATATTGGCTGCAATCTGAATAGCACAGGTGCGCAATCCAGTGGCATAAAAATCATTTCGAGGGTGTTGTTCTGGTTTAAGCATTTATAAACTTCTGTAATGTTCCCTTATTTGATCTCCTGCATTTTTTCTAAAATAAAGCAAGATATCGCCCTTATTGTCATACATTATTTTAAGGATAGTTTACTGAATCAACTAGGTCATAACAATAAATGTAATTACATAAGCTAGGAAACTAATTATATATTTACTGTTTTAGGTTCTGGCTACAGATGATGATCAGGGGGTGAACAGTAGACTGACATATGCACTAGCTTCTGGCAATGAGGATGGGGCGTTCAGATTGTCATCCAATGGACAGCTTAGTGTAGTGAAAAGTCTGGACCGAGAGGCGAAGGAGCAATATACCTTATTGATCACAGCTGCTGATTCAGGTACATTTTCTCATTAAGTCTATATGTCAATATAGTTTGGTGGACTGGTGTATTGTTAAAAGGCAGAGAAAAGACATTAAAGCAAACTAAACACATCTAAACCTTTAGCCATTGAAGCAAGGGCTCCCAATTTGAGATGTATCTTGCCTCTCTCCTTATCACCACCACAAGATGCACAGCCCCATACTTACCACTTCTGTGTTCTGTTGGAGCAGGTTGCCAGTCTGTCACTCCATATGACCACTGGTATCCAATAGAGATCAATACATGGGCATTCCTATGCTGTAAGCCCCTGTCACACTGTGAAACTGATCATTCAGAAGGAAAGCAGAAGGGTAGAAGTAAGAGGCTACCCAATTCAAGTTTTGTGATGGGGAGAGACGCAGCAGTGTATCCCCAATTAAATTAATAATTTTATAATATACCAATTTTGACTGCTTAAACCTCAAGGTCCCCAGAGATATCATTATTTTCCACACTTGAATGTATGTAAGGGTGGGAAGTTTCTGTCATCTAGTAAATACCAGTCAAATGTGCTAAATAATTTCTCGGGTGAGGAGCAGAAGCTCTCCTAAATGAAGGTCCTTTCCATCCCTTTTGGTTGTAAAGACATTATTTTCATTGGTTCTTTGATGAACACTATTTTTATTTTTAAGTTAAAATAATCCTTTCCTGTTAGTATTTGTATCACTGTCTGCCCATTAGAACAATACCATTTTTAATTCAGCTCAGTTATATTTATTTTATTAGGAACATATGTTTTGCGTTTTAATAGCATATTTGTTAGTATAATATTGTTAAAGCGTGAAAAGTTAAGAAATATGTCACCATTTCTCAGTTTTCTTTGTGCGAGGACTCTGCCAGAAGATGACTTCATGGCTGATCTATCTATTGCTGATTCTGTTATATGAAGATAATAGTATGTGTCTGCATGTATTAAATATTAGGATTATGATTACACATTTTAAGGAAAAAGGCACAGGCCAGGCATGAGAGTAATATGTCTATCGACCTCTTTTGGTGAGACAAAGTGTCATACGACTGTTCACATTTGTGCGTGTGGCAGTGTTCGACAGTCTCGTCTGTCTCTTGAGTCATATTACTACTGGCTGTCCTTAATCCACCTCATAGATATTGCAGCCAAAAGCATATGCAAATAAATATTTTCATGTGAGCTATTAAAGCCGCTCTCCAGCAAAGACATTTTAAGATGACTTCCTCTTGTCCCTACCAATAAAGCAAAGCGCTGCCATATGTGACAAGTGTTCAAACACAGACTAGAGTAGAGACTTCATGGGTTTTCTGTCACTTCAGTTGCCAAACAGAGAACCAGAGTTCCCAGTAATCCTCGGGTGCTTTATATGAGAATTTTTCTTGTTACCTCCTTTTACATCATGTTGGCTCCCTTTGCCAATAGCAAGCCATTCTGTGTAGGAAGTCTGGGTTCTAATTTTCAGAGGCTATAACCTTAAAATAATAATGTGTTATAAATATTGTAATTAGCGATGTGGATTGTGTTTTCACTGCTGTGTTTGTATATTGATGTGTTTGCTTCTTAAGCCTAGTTGAATACCTTTAAAGCAAGCCTAAATTCTGCAGTACACTCTCTAATATGCTCCTGTCCCTGCACCCTGCTAGGCCTGATTTGGGAAGTAAGGTTAAAAAAACCTGATCCTCCGATCACTCAGTGTATGATCTGCTTCCAAGTATTGCAGAGTATCATTGTAGTGTTGGGGGCAGTTGACTCCTAGCACTACGAAAGCTGACTATCAGAACCCTACATCTGCTGTAAACAGAGGAGGTTCACGAAAGGTACATTTTTTTTTAATTTAACTATGTTTTATTTAAAATAAAAATGAAGACTAGTATAGGACACATTTAGATGCCATTAGGTGGTAACTTCTCAGTCGTTTGCAAATGGATGTTAACTAAATCCTCTGAGATTTTATGTAAATAGCACTGTTACTGGGAGTTAAAACAGACCTGTAACCTATTTGCAAGCTACCCCCTTATACCCTCTAGCTAAGCCTAATTTGAAGAGTGAGGTTAAAGGAACAAGAAAATGGCCACAATAAGGCAGCAAGGAGCTCACCTAAAGTCTGTCACATTTGCCTCTCCTCCATTTCCTTCAACGTGTTGTAGATACTGTCACTGGTCTCTACCGTTCTTCTCTCCCTTGCATTATATTCCACATGGTTCCCTGACCATGCTCCAAATACAGCTGCCTCCCCTCTTCCTTAGTTGAAGGGCGGGGACAGCCATGTGACCACTTTGGAGACCTGTTACGACATGTACGGTGTTCTACAGGAAATGGAGCAGAGGCACATGAGACATGCTTCAGATGAGCTCCTTGCACCTAAATGTAGTCCTACACTAGTCTCCATTTTAAAATTGCAAAAGTAGCTTAATTAAGAGCCGGCCACCCCAAAGGGACTTGCCTAATTTCCTGATTTGGATGTTATTGTGACACAGGGAACCTGACAGCATCCTCAGTCACTGTCTGGGTTGGTTCCAATAGCATAGAAACACCCTATTTCACCACCTTTTGGTGTGTGTGACCCCTCCGGTTTTTCTGTTATCAACTGCTTTCCTGGTGGGAACAAATATAACTTGAGGCTAGATCTTCCCAAAATGAGAATTACTGTCCTAAACAATTCAAAAAAGGTTTGGTTTATTTCATTGTATCACTAAGCATCATTTTGCTGTCCTAGGTCCAAAAGTAAGTGAGTTTTTGTAAGTGGTAAATGGTCATTAATGAATTGCTTATCAGGTTTTTTTGTCTAAAATTAAGTGAGTTTTATCGGTGGTAAATGGTCAGTACTGAACTTGCTGACCTTTTTTTAGTAAAAATTACCATTCACTTTCTTTGTCTACCTAGAGGTCAATTCAGCACCAGAGGCGCTCTATTTAAAAGTATACTTATTGAAAATGGTGCTGAATTGAGCCCTATTTGACTATAACCACTTTAGACATATGAAATGTGCAGCTAAATTCTTTATCGTGATTAAACTATAGGCCATGCTGGGCATTGTCATGTGTATTTTTGTTTTGCGCTTAGTCGTCATTCTCAGAAAGGTGTATAAGTTCCATGTAATGGTTCCTCTCCTAGGGAATTTTATTATAATGTGCAAATTCACCCAAGTGGTCCATACTTAAATCTCACCAGGAACTGTTATGAAAGCGTGACAGCCTTCATATTCCAGAGACTAGCCTATCAGTCTGCTGCGTCTGCTTGCCAGGAAAGCAACAGGCGTCTGTGTGAAAGCGTTTTTATGGGACTAGTGCAGCCTGCAAGTGTATAAATCATTGTTTTGCATAGCTGTATCTTGCTTTGTGAAGAAGCCAATGAGGAAAACATTTTCTCGAACTCCATCTGCCAGAGACGCAGAGAGATAGGTAAATATTAAGTTTTGGCGCCATGACAAGAATAGTACCGATATGACCGCTTTGTTCATTAATGTCTTTAACTCTTTGAACATTTCTAAGGGGAATACTATCACATTCCACCCATCAACATCCATTTATTTATAGGTTGCATGGTTTTTGAACTGCACATCTGGAAACTTGTGAACAGCCAGGGTCTACTGTTTCAATGCATGACATAGACATGGAGGCCAAACGCTTTCTATAAAGCACACAGCTGTATTCAAACTATAAATATCATCAAGCTATCTTACAGGGCTTGCATCTCGATACAGAAACGGGCTGCCCTGGGGACTCATTCAAGAAAGGTGTTAGCCTATTACTCTGCAATATGCATTAAAGATCCACACCCTGTGATTCACTAAGAGAATATCTGCCCCTAGGGGGCAGGCCTCACTTTAGTACTGCAGAGATCCTTCTACCACCACCACCCAGCCTTCTGGGTGGCTGACCTCTATACCCCAAAGAGTCTACTGAGCAGCACCTAATTTTTGGGGAGTAGTTTTCATAATAAGCTTGCAGGTACACTATAATTAAAAATCAGGATTATTCTGATTGACAGATGGCTTATCCTGCATGCCTTAATCTTTAAGGAAATTTAAAGGCTTGCTCCAGACATCTAAAAAATTGCTATACTTGCCTTCTGCCCCCCACTGCAACTTTGTTGCAGTAAAATTTATCATTGAAGGGGAATAGGTCAGGCTTGTGCACCCCTTATATTTTGTACAGCAAAACAGTAGCTGACACGCTCTCCCACCTAATAGTGCACTCAAGTCACAGTGACAGAACCTGGGGGCACAGTTAAGTCCAACAGTTTGCCACCAGTGGATAAGCACTGGGTGCTTGCACACTGAGGGTCTAGATCCAAGAAATAGCCAGATACCACTTTTCTTTGAATCCCATACTCTCTATATATTTTACAGTTAAAGAAGACCGCCAAGCATTGTAGGTCCTCACCCCTCCAGTGCCTAGCCCTGTTTGGCCAGTAAAAGAGATGCTAGTTAAAGCAGAAGCCAGCCCTGCCCCATGGTTGGTATGCAGCTTGCAGGTTAAGTGTCATGTCTCATATTGGACTCAGCATTTCTCCCCCCCCCTTCCAGTGAATAAGGGTTGTGAATGATATAAATGTATTCACAGACCACAGATTGTTGGTCCTTTTTAATGAATAAGGGTTGTGAATGATATAAGTTTATTCACAGGAGACCAAACAATTCTGGGGTGACATTTAAAGCAAATTGTTTTTTTTTTAATAAAATTAGCCCCAGTGTTTTCATGCATATTTTCAGATTTATTTAAAAAAAAATACTTATTTAAAGTGAACCAAAACTGGACCTAGCATCTACAAGATGATAGGTTTGGTTACATACCCAATCCCTGGTGCATCCTGATTTTGGATGTCCCACTGTGTGTAACCCCAATAGTCAGCCAATATACTTACCTCACCAGCAAACTCACGTGTGGCCAAAAAAGACTGGGCTGAATGGTTACCTTGCCTAGGGGCATCCTAGTGTCTGCAGTGTGAAACCCTTAGGTGGCTCTGTAAACTCTCCTTCCTCCTTGATTCTACAGCACATGCACTGCTTGGCTGTAGCATCCCAACTTTGCACATCTTTCCTGCCCAGCAGACATTCCAGTCTACTGGGCAGTAATTACACACAGAGCCGCAATGCTGTGGCCAAGCCGCACATGCACTGTGGGATCAAATAAGGGCCATCAGGGCATTTCACATTGTGCATCAGCATATGTTTTAATCTGTACCATGCAACTTTGCATAATTCACCTCTGAAAATGATAACCTGCATAATAAAGAATATGCATTATTGTCTGATTTACTAAAACTGCGCCAACGTACTCAGACCATCGTAGCCATGCATTGAGGAAAATAGAGAATCATTTTCCCACACTGAAACCATCCTATGTTTATTACTGAGCATCCAGCGTGCTTACATATACTGCTGCACACTCTTATGCTTTGATAGCTTTAAAAACGTTCATGTTGTTGGCCTCATGCTAAGCTGAAATGGTATAGAAAAATCACCTGACATGCTATCAGTTTATGCAATGTTATACAAAGTTTTGTTGTATTTTTGTGCCATTAGTTTTATGTGCCATTTGCTATACACTGTCACTTGTGGGCATTATTTAAGCGGTCCTTACCTCCAGGGCAGGCAGCTTAGCTAGTTGGCTGCCTTCCCTGCCTGTGTTGGCAGCATAGTAATTCAGGTCTTTTTATCCCCCACCCAGACAATGTAATTGTAGATTGTTTACATTGCTACTTTTTTTAATTATATTATAGGGCATTTAGGAGCAGAAAACAAACTTATTATAAAATATCAAATACTCCCTTCCACTGCATTTGCCAATTTAAAATGAAATTTGGTATCTCCCAATGTGGTTGCACCAAACATCTGGGTAGAATTTGATTGATGAAGGGTGATCTCAGGAAAGTGGTAACTCGCAGCATTGACTGAATGTGAAATAAGGACACTAACAAAATGTTTGGAATAGAAACATTGGTTATCCTTATCACAGCATCAGTGTTGCTCTCTGTTTCTTTACTTTGAAAATTCTAACACATACTAATGACCTCCTGCAGGACATCCTTATATCTTAAACCCTAGACTCATATCTTTTTAGCTATGCTCAAGAGAGTCCCATTCAATTCAGCCACTGGCAGGAATATCAGAACAGAAGAACTCCACATAATGGAGGTGTGAAAGCAATTCACTTATTAGTGAGACATAAAGTTACAGCTCGTCCTTTACTCTCCAGATGGCTCCCAAAGGAACCAATTTCAGTTGAGTATTTAAGTAAAAGAAGTGAAATATTATCCTGAATTCTAACACCACATCATCTTTTTTTCTGTTTTATATATCTGTCTAGTATGTCATAACTTATAAAATAACACAGATAGGACCTTAGTTGTGTGCATTGCCTTTAGCTAGGCCTAGCCAATAAAAGAAACATGCACAGCCCATTTCCAATTAATGATGGCCCAGTGTACCATAGAAAAAGAAAATCTAAATCCTGCCCCCTACTTCGACTACCATATTACTGGTCAAGTTAATCTGCCTCCTATGTGAAAGTGCCAGAAAGAAGAACTGTCTGCCAGATTTTTCTTTCTCTGCATAGGAGCATGACAGGAAACTGTGACTAGCGGACCACTGGTCAAGACGTTCCACCTCATGTATAAAAGTTAGACATTTATGCATTAGAACTAGGGAAGAACATCTGTTATCTTCATATAAGTGATGAATAGAGCTTTTTGCAAGGCACTTTTGTGTACGAACCTATTTTTGCAAGAAGGCTAGGCGTTCTTAAAGCAAAACACAACTACACATGGATGCCCCATACTGCATACTGCCATCAGAAGGAGGATCCTCCTGCCCCAGTATCGACCTTTTCCTGGATTGCTTCTGCCATCTGCTCGACCGAGTCCCAGAGAGACCACCTTCCAATCAGTAGGAATTGCCTGTCCAGGAAACCTCACTGGCTGTGTATAGTCACGTGGGGTCATGATATCGGGTGGGATGCAGGAAGTAAGTAATGTTGATGGGGAACTGGCTGGTATTCGCCATGGGCCATCCAACAATTGGAAGCCCTACGCTATCGACTGAAGGAAGACAACACAAATTTTTAAGCTTTAGGATCTGCAGGTATCTTTTATCCAAAATGTTGAATTGCCCACTACAGTATGCAGTAATTTGGGATTTGGGGGGCATATATGGCCATTGTATGCTTGCACACACAGAGTAATTTTTCCTCTGCATTTAATCCATCCGTGCAGTGAGACAAACACAAGAGGTGAGTGTACACATGCCCAGACTGTTGGGCTTCCCTAATTACGGCACCTGGGGAGCAGTTGGTGGGTCAAGTGCCTTGCTGAAGAGCACTTCAATCATCAGACCTGCCACCTTCCAGTCACAAGACTGATTCCATACCTCTAGCTCATGCCTGCCCCCCCATCATATTTTATTCATGACATGTGTAGGTGAAACAAATTCAGATCTAGGGCGATACTCTTACCACAAGTATGTTGCTTTTTAGTCACTATTGTTTCATCTTTTTGCTCAAAAGAGATAGAAAGGGTTACTGCGGGTTAAGGTGGATCGAAACCCCTTGTGACTGGCCCTGGAGCCTAAAAGTCTCCAGGGTTGATTTATTGCCTGTGGGGAAACCATGTGACCACTGTAAATCATACATTTCTGGCGATTCCATGGCATATATGTGGGCCGCGGCCACATCTAGCTCAGCACAATGGGCTGTATTTCTCAATCACATTTTGCTTTAAAAGATATAGAAAGGGTTACTGTGGGTTAAGGTGGGCCAAAACCCTTTGGAGCTGGCCTTGGAGTTTCAAAGTCTGCAGGGAAACCCAGTGATCACTGTAAATCATTCCATTCTGTCAATACCATGGTGTATGTGCAGGCCATCTCATGGATGATGCAGGCTCTGGCACCAAGCCAATTAGATAGTCTGGGGGTGGGGGTGCATGACAGCGATCCCAGGGGTTTGAGACTCAGGGGAATCTCAAATCAGAATGCCCCTTGCAAAGAGATAAGATTGGGTCAATGTTTTGTTTCGGCCACTTTAAAATAAAATAAATGCTATACTCACCAAATCTAAGAGACAAAATATCCATCATGACAGCAGAAGATGGCTTTCTCTGTTATTAGTGTCTTCAGCAGTGCACACTCTCTGGCCCAGCTCTACTGCACCCTATTTTCTAAGTCACACACTCAGGCTGCCTGGCTAATAAAGAAAAGGGGGGTTTCACTCATACCAGAACACAGATTCCGGTGAAATCATGGCTGTTATAATAGAGGAGATATTGTTGGAAGACAGATAACTGATTACAGAGGAAGTCATTGGCTAGTTTATGTTTCTTTTTCTTTTACCTAATAGAAATGTTTGGTGTCATCTGACCAAAAATTTGTGACCGACATAAAATATGGGTTTATGCCATCCATGATTTTGCTGTTCAATGAAGGTTAAATTTCCATCATGTATGAGTTCAGTTCTTTCCTCTGCTCTACAAAAGAAAATAATATAGTGGTGTGGACCTTTAAACTGCTGATAATCTCAACCAAGGAATAAATCCTGCAAACTGTGTAGATCAGCTTAGGCCATTAAGGAAATTAGCAGCCATGTAAGTGATTAAGAGGCGTGCAGTCATGTATGCTGTAGCATTGTTGGAACCGAGCTCCGAGCAGATGTTTTGCCTTAATTGAATTAGTGCACATCGCTATGAATCATATTTAATAAAAATCTATCGCTCTTAATATCTTTAGGCTTGCATATTGGCACATGGTGGTATTAAATGTATAATAACTAGGACCTACTAATCATGCTTAGAATATAAAGTGATAATGATTTTATTGATCAACTTTTATAAATAAAAAATGTATTATGTGCTTTTGTAAACAATGAATATTGTGCTTGGTGGTTACAGGGATTGTTTCCTCAGTAAGTGGAACTAATTAAGATGAATGAAGATGTTATCAGATACACATTATTCAACTGGTTTCAAGTCAAACATATGGGCCGCATGATGACAGCATAACCATATGCACCAGATAAAACAATGCTAGCTAATGACAGTATTACCTTTTTTAAATCAGTCAGCTTTTTTTCCGAGATGATTAACTGTCTGGCATGCCACCACCCTGCCGCTTTTAGTGACAATAACTGAATCAATTAAGCCTATTAACCAAATCTTGAGTCTAAAGCGTGTTTAATATTGTTATTCCTCAGTTACAATGGACGCCCGGCAGATTGCGATTGCATATCGTTATTTCATTAATTTTAGTTATTATGCTTCCAGTTCATTTTAGGATGTAGTGGTGTCAAGGCACACAAAACTTATTTTTTGTAAAGCATATTACAAATTTACATACAAAAATTAGTATCAACATATTAACATGAAAAATATAAAAAATGTATTCTCCCCAGTAGTAGGGCATACAAGCCTAACATAAAACAAAGAATATTCTAAGGATATCCAGTTAAATGAAAAGCTCTGCATAGAAAACACATCCTTCCTAGATTAATCAAGCTCAAGATAGAAACAGAATAATGAAAGGTATCATCCAAAATCAAATGTTCAGCCGAAAAAACACGTCCTTTCTATTTTAATGGCTTGGTGTCTCAAGAAAGAGAAGAAGTGATGAAAATATTAAAGTCCAACTCCAGCCGAAATGGTTAGGGTTGGCTAGAATGAGGGACATTTTTGTATGTGGTTACAGAATAAGCAGCAAATCCAACAAGTAAAGATACCTTTTGTCTTTCAGAAAAAAAAATATCAAGTCCAGTTGATTTGACTTATTTCTACAGATATAACATGGCCTGGATAAATGAGAATCTCCAGAATCCATGAGTTTCATAGGGATCAGAGGGTTAAACTATGGATTTTCTGATATGTCAGTTATGTCATAGACAACAAAAACTATATACTGGTTCTAGCATTCCCCTTTTCCATCAAAAATTTTAAAAAAATGTTGGGGTGGGTAAACTACCCAGAAAATGTTGATGTTGCATGCAGAAAATAGTGTGTTGCATGACAGTATATGAAACCCAAGTTCTCTTTAGTTTAAATCATATCCTGTGCTGACTCCAAGCTATGTACAACTGACGCTCTGCTACTTCTGTGTCACTTGCTGCTTCTTCACTAGTCATAGTCTGATATTCCTGGTCTGGAAAGTTAATTTCCTGTACAATGTCCAATGGGCAGTGGGAGGAGGATGTTTAGGCTCCTCAGAGGAAGCGGGCTCCACAGGAATGGCCTTCCTCTCCGGCTTTTTCGGGGTACCTGAGAAGGGGGCATTCCGATTGCCGATGCCCCCCTACCAACACATCCCATACAAGCATGTTTTTACATTATCTGTACCATGCTTCTATGGCAAAGCTTAGCCCTGCGATTGATTACTGATAGTCACATAGTCATTTCGGACTCCATAATCATGTGACTGCTGGCGGCCAAACGCGGGTACCTCTTTCTCCATGAGAGCGAGGTGAAGGTAAAACAAATGGGGCTTGTAGAGGGAATGAAAATATATGATCATGTTTTAATTCCTTATTTATGCATAACTTTTCTACCTGCTAATAATATATAACTATATAATTTAATTCTAATGCTTATATTTTGGCCAAAAGCAGATTATATGACACCATAATATTCATTCATTGCCTAGCCAGACCCTTATATATATCTGCAGAAACTAATTTCCATAATCCACAAACCTCTATGGCTTCATGATGACTCATGACATTTGTTTTGTTCTGGCCAATCTGCCTATTTATATTTCAATGTAGAGCAATAGCCTTTCATGGTACTACTGATTATGGAGTTTATATGCACACACGATAGCTCTCTTACTCATCATACAGGTTATTGTCAAGGGATGTTTAAGGAAAGACTTACTGGTGGTCCACTGGTAAATGATTAAAAACCCAGCTCCTAAATCGAATGCCTGGATTCTGGGAAACAGGCCTGACCAAGAAAAACAGAATTTCTCCCCACAAGAATGATATTGGTATTAGATTTAGACTACAGTGGTTACCAACTCTTTTTCCAGTGTTGTCCGGTGACTTCACCTTAAAATTATTCAGCTGCTTACACATCATATCAGATGTTGGAAAATGTTAGAAAGGCAAAAACGCATTTTGCTATAACGAAGATTTAACAATTGCCGTCATATACTTTTGATACCACAAGGTCTACTAGCAGTCATCTTGAACAGTTTTCTACCACTGGGAGTACTTCATGAGAATTTAGTGATATTGTTCTGATAACTATAGAACATTTTTATAATATATATATTGTGTGGTAATTGGGATAACTAGATAAGAGAAGTGGTACTTCATAAAAGCTCATTTTTTACTTAATGCCCATCCTCCATCTCATCATCATCGTGCCCTTCCTCTACCATCTGCTGGGTGCTCCCTACAGCCTCTCTCTATCCCAGTGCCTCTCTCCTAAAACTGCTAATTGTTATCCTTATCAGTCATGTATTTCTAAGATGAGGTGTTGTTGCCTAATGCCCCTCCTCCCAGTGTGCCCCCCCAAGCTGCTAGGTGCTACTTACACTCCCTCCATGTCCCCTCTCCCCTTAACCAGCTGAGTGCTTCCTACAGTTCCCTTTCCATCCCAATGTCTCAGCCCTTTTCTACCTCCCACCGACCTTCTGCGTGCTCCATGTTGCCCCCTTGCTCCATCCTTAGAATCCTAACCCCTCTTCTCCCCCCATGTATCATTTGGGGCTCACTGTGGCACCCTGCCTTTATCTCCCTCCAACCCCAAGCCTAGTTGAAGTAGCCCCCAAGAGGGCTTAAAATTTTAACTTATTTTTTTCCTGACCATACTTTCTACTTCCAAGTAGCTCTCTGGTATGAAACACTGGGGAGGGAATGAATCATCCACTCTGATAAACCCTAATCTCCCAAAACCTGAACCCCTAATCTCCTAGTATACCTAAACGGCCTGTTTTGTATCCATGTATTAGCCCCCCAGCCACTAATAATTCCTTGTTTTGATGCATGCACACACACACACACACACACACACACACACACACACACACACACACTAATTCTGATTCCAATTCAGGAACAGTGGCCTTGATTTAAGTTGAAAAAAATTCTCATAGTAGTAAAAAAGTCACTTTAAGAGAAAAAGGCATGCAAATATCACTGATGCTGAATCACCATCTAGGAAAACAATGAAAGTCAATGAAACTTTTGTTTTTACTTTTTTTACTCCTGAAGAAAGTAGAGAACTTTTTACTCCTTTTTAAACTGTAGAAAAAAAGTGCCATTTGGCTTTCATTGTCTTCCTTAATTTTATTAGGAATAATCCAGACAACACAACACTTAACAAGACAAAGATAAAAACAATGCGTCTCCCCTGATACTTCCAGTGCTCACAATGAGCAGACAAAAATTACTGGGAAACTCCCTGGTATTCAGCGTTATGAGACTAAAATAACTACTATTTAATTGTGCCCGCACAATTATCTATGATGGCTGCTGGGAAAACTACCTACCTACAATAGCAACCAATCTTAAAGTGACAGCGCTTAAATAACACAATATGCTGAAAATTACATCCCAAATATATCACAAAAAATCCGCGAAAAATTCATTGTTAATAATTCATATACATAGAAGTGACCATAATGCAATAAATAAGATAATTACAATTAATTAACATAATTAATAAACATACAAAACACGTGCAATATACTATGAACAGTTTTCAAAATAGAAAAGCTGAGCAACCTATAGGTCATGGATACCTGAAAGTGCAAAAAATACCAACTTAAAAGCCCATATCAACTATGTAATACACAAAGAAAAAAATTAAAAAGGTATATAAGAACCCAGAGCTCGGCATCAAGGTCATCAACGCATCATATGGAGCAGGGGATCAGCAGAGGGGGCATCCATATGATGCGTTGATGACCTTGATGCCGAGCTCTGGGTTCTTATATACCTTTTTGATTTTTTTCTTTGTGTATTACATAGTTGATATGGGCTTTTTTTCTCAGCTTTTCTATTTTGAAAACTGTTCATAGTATATTGCACGTGTTTTGTATGTTTATTCATTATGTTAATTAATTGTTATTATCTTATTTATTGCATTATGGTCACTTCTATGTATATGAATTATTAACAATGAATTTTTCGTGGATTTTTTGTGATATATTTGGGATGTAATTTTCAGCATATTGTGTTACTTAAGCACTGTCACTTTAAGATTCATTGCTATTGTAGGTAGGTAGTTTTCCCAGCAGCTATCATAGATAATTGTGCCGGCACAATTAAATAGTAGTTATTTTAGTCTCATCACGCTGAATACCAGGGAGTTTCCCAGTAATTTTTGTCTGCTCATTGTGAGCACTGGAAGTACCAGGGGAGACGCATTGTTTTTATCTTTGTCTTGTTAAGTGTTGTGTTGTCTGGATTATTCCTAATAAAATGATGTATTTTTTGTATTTAATATCTAAATTATTGTTGTTGTGATTTGTGGTGCTCCTGCCACTAGGGGGTAGAGGGAATTTACATCCCCCAGAACCCTATAGACTTGTTTGGCTTTGATTGTTTAAGTGCAGTGTAGCACAACCTGATTCTCATATGCGGTGCACCCCTGTCTGGTTACTGAATTTTTTACTACCATGAGAATTTATGATCATAGAATTTAAAGGAGCGTCATGTATGTTTTTTGCATAGCATAGCAGATTAGCAAACTAAATACTAGTATGTTCCTAAAGTGTCTTATTAACTTCCTTGCATTTGCAGAAACACAAATGGTTTCATAGGGAACGGATCATTGGACATTTACTAGGTACATTTTTTTCCAAATGTTGTCACCATCGTTTTCTTAATTAAAAACAAACATTTCCACAACCACCAATCAGAATAATGTCTGACGTTTACTAGCAGTGCTAAATGACTGCTTAAACATTCCACGGTTACACTGTCGTAACTGGTAAAATCAGGAAGCATTCACAGTTTTCTTTTCCTCTTCAACTTTATTGCTGTTGACAAATGCCAAATTACCAGTGGTTTATATTTAATGGCAAAAGCAGAAAACATTCAGTGTTTTTTTCTCTTTTCAAGAACACGTCTTGTCATTTCCAGTCATATGTTTGGCTACATTACAAAATAGATGGTGTGAAGTGAGTCATACTAATATGTCTTATGTTTCAGAAATGTGCTAATTAGTAGCATGGATGTTACTTTGAAATGAACTTGTTTCGTATAATACATTAAAAGATGTCTTTGAATACTGTACGTTTATATGTGAATTTTAAAAACAGTAAACAGAAATTTGAATAGAGTTAATTGCCATCTTGCATTTTTAAGTGGATTCAAATATACATATTTGATATTATTTAGAGCTCACACTCTACAGTAGATTTTAACACTGTATCCACCACCAATCTGGAAAACACATCTGCTAAAATACCCTCCAAAAATCCAGAAAATCAAACATTTACTCACCACCTACACGCCCGCATGCCGAGATGCTGCCGGTGCCTTTCCAAACCCTAAGATGCTGCTGCACAAGATGCCATGAGTCCATAGCCCATGTTCTGCCTGCCTGTCTAGCCACCTACTTGCCTGTCTAGCCACCCACCTGCCTTTCCGCCCACTTAGCCACCTTTTTATCTGCTTGCCTACATACCTACCCACCTACCTGCCCACCTGCCTTACCAGCCATCCACCCTTTGAATAATCAACCACCTACCCATCTGCCTCACTGCCCTCCCACTTACCTATAAATGTGCCTGCCCACCCAACTACTTACCTGTCCGCCCGACTCCTGGAACACAAAGAGAGGCAAAAATGTACTGATTCTTAAACCGGAACAACAGCCTGGCACAGCTAGAAAAGAAAGGTAGTTTTGGAGCTTCCTCTCCCAGCATCTCAGCCATGCTGCTGCCTGGATTCAACTGACATAACTGACAATGCACAGCACCAGGAAGCCCAGCAGCACTTCCTGTTTACAGGTGGCTTGTATATCCATGAACTGCCATTTTGTTTTTAAAATTTACTACGGCAGGAGTTAGAAAATCTAATTTTTATTTGCCGCAATCTAAATTGGTTTGTTGTGTTAGTCTGGTTTATGTCATTTTTGACTGTTGGTCCACTTTAAGGCTAAAATGTAGAGGTTAAAAGGCATTTCAGAAATCTGAGCTATGTAACAACTTTATATACATGAGACATAGATTCCAGTTCTGCAATAAAAAACACAATTTTGGGAGCACTTTTTTTGTTACACTCATGGGGTAAATAAATAATACCTGCTTTGTTATACATGTACGTTTATTTTAATGATATACCTGATACAATCAATGTTTTTTCTTATAGGCTCACCAGCTCTTACTGGAACTGGCACAATTACAGTTCACGTAGAAGATATCAATGATAATAAACCAGCATTTGCCTTAAACCAGCATTTTATTAGTATCTCAGAAGATGCACCTACTGGAACAGATGTATTACTGGTCAATTGCTCGGATCCTGATGCTGGCCTGAATGGTGTTGTTCGGTAAGTTTAGTAATATGATTCCAGTTCCGTCTGCCACATTCTATTAGAAATCACCCTTTTTTTCACTCTACTGCAAACAACCTCCTATTGTCAGCACCACTTTTCTTCATGTGACAATTCAAAGTTGAAACTTTTTGCCAGGACTATATCCTTGAAGCCGAATAATGAGGATGTTAAGTCATATTGACAAGCCAAGTGCTACCTACTGAGTATACCAAGAACTCCAAACAATCTTGTAGCAGTTATTAATTAGGCCTTGTGTGCTTGTGGGGGCTACTACAAAGGGAGTCTTCTAGCTTTTGATAACATTACAGTCTGAAAGTGCTGCGCTATCTGCTTTACTGCTATAGAAGGCCTTAGTTTATTCCAAGTATGTCACACACCCCGCTTCCACTATTCTTGACATATGGGTTATGGCCAGTAGAGGGCAAACTTTGCAGAGATGACAGGAAAAAATGGAGCCTCTCCCAGTCCATAAATACCTGGGACCTCCCACACATTACCCAGTTTTCGTCTCTGCAGACGGCGAGCAAGTCTGAAGATGTCTGTATCTCTTCCTTGCAGGTAGCCGGGCTACCCCGGCCTATTGTTCCTATTGCTGCCCGGACCTTATTATTTTGACCCCTTACTGTGCCTCCCAGCCTTGGCTGTGGGTCCGGGCGAAGGTGGGCTATACCTTCGAGGTGTATACAGGGAGCCATGCTCCTCCGTGAGACCCCATATTATGGGGTAGGCGGTATCCGGGTTGGTGACCCCGGTTTGGGATGCCCCGTCCCTAGCCTTTCCCCTCCACTTTGTGGTGCAGATTCTCCCCCCTTCCGGGTCTCCCCGTGTCCCTCTGGGGGGGGGGTGCTGTCCCTACCTATAGTTTTTCTCTGTGGCTGTTTGTGCAGTGTGCGCATTGTGTGTGTGTGTGCTTCTGCTGTTGGTATATATTTGTGTTTTTTACTCCAGTACTATTGCGCAGGCCGCACTTGTCGGCCATTGCGGTGGGGGAGCTTCTTCCCCTCAGGCTCGTTTTCTCCTCAGAGGGGGTGGCGGGGCCGGGCACTCGGCGCCCTCGTGTGACCTGCCCCCCCCCCCTGCTCTTGGCGCCAGCGCGGAGCCCAGTCAGTGGCTGGGAGCCACGTCTTCATCTTCTAGTTTTGCTGTGGTTTGCTGTTGGCTGGACGCCATTTCTTGGTATCAGTAAGTGCTTTTTACATATTATGGTTCTCTCTTCATTCACGCTTTCCCAAAGCGTGAATGAAGAGAGAACCGTAATAGGTAAAAAGCATCACCTAACATGGAATATATAATTGTAACTGAAGTGTGTTTTTTGTAATTTTTTTATGAATTTGTACAATAAATGTAAAGCAAGACTTTTTTAAAGATATCAAACAGTGTGGTCATAATCAAATGCTCGTCAGACACACCAGGAGTAGCCTCAACCCGGACAAAAGCGCAGGTTTAAGAAGCATGGTTATGGACCAACACCCTATATAGGGATCGATTTATTAGGATATATATAAAGGGTCACGCATCCTCCTTTTTTTAGAGAATTCTGGGCGGAGAGCAATGTTCCATGCATCTCAGCAGTGTACATTCCGGGAGTGGTAAACACGGAGGCAGACTCCCTGAGCAGGGGATCCTCTCGCTAAGGGGAATGGTCTCTCAACCACAAGGTATTCCGGTCCCTCTGTCACAAGTGGGGGTTTCCGGAGGTGGATCTCTTTGCCTCACGTCACAATCACAAGCTGCCAAAGTTGTGTCTCTGTCTCAGGATCTTCTGGCCCTGGCAATGGACGCCATGTCTCTTGCCTGGAGGGATCTGGGGTTACTGTACCTGTTTCCCCCCTTCTCCATGGTAGGCACGGTGGTGCGCAAGCTGGCTCTAGAGGGTGCACCAGCAATTCTGGTGGCCCCAAGGTGGCCAAGACAGGTTTTTGGTTGCAGACGTCGTAAGCCTGGCGGTACATCAGTACAGGCTGCCCCTGTTTCCAGGATCTGATCACACAAGGTCAACTACGTTACCCCAATTTATAAGCGCTGGCTTTGACGGCGTGGCTGCTGAAGCTTCCATCCTAAGGGAGGAAGGTTTGTCTAAGGCTGTGATTCAGACTCTTGTTAGAGATAAGAAGCAATCTTCCTCTAACATATACTACAGGACTTGGAGGTCCTATATTGACTGGTGTGAGGCTATGGCCTTGGCTTGCAGGGTGTTTTCGATTTCTAGGATTTTGAAGTCTCTTCAACATGGTCTGGACCTGGGGTTCCAGCTTAGTACCTTGAAAGGGCAGGTCTCTGCTCTGGCTGTCTTCTTTCAATGTCTTTTGCTCTGCATCCTCTGGTTGAGACTTTTTTTCCAGGGGGGTCACTCATGTGCGGCTACCTGGAAAGCCTTTGTTGCCCGTTTGGGATTTGAATTTGGTTCTGTCGGCCCTCCAGGGGCCTCCTTTTGAGCTGATGCAGGATGTTGCATTTCTATGCTCACTCAAAAGGTTGTCTTTTTGGTGGCTATTACCTCTGTTCGGCGTGTCTCTGAGTTGGCGGCTCTGTCCATTCAGGCCCCTTACTTTGAGAGACACCAGGACAAGGTGGTATTTCGCTTTAAGCCAGATTTCCTTCCTAAGGTGGTTTCTGCCTTCCGCCTCAATCTGGATGTAGTTCTCCCTTCCTTGTGTCCTAGGCCTAGCAATGACAAGGAGAGGGTTTTGCACTTTTTGGAAGTGGTTCTTTGTGTGAAGTATTATTTGGTGGCTACTTCTCACTTTCGTAAGACGGACGCCTTGTTCATGGTGCCCTCTGGGCCCAGGAAAGGTTTGGCGCCCGCCAAGTCTACCATTAGTAAATGGGTACGTCAGGCCATTGTTGGGGCCTATTCTGCCAAGGGGAAGATTCCCCCTTTTCAGATCACTGCTCATTCTACTCGTGCTGTTGGTGCGTCCTGGGCTTTTCAGCACCAGGCTCCTGTTGAACAAGTTTGTAAGGCTGCTACTTGGTCTTCCGTTCATACTTTTTTCAAGTTTTATAAGGTTGATATGCGGGCCTCAGCGGATGCTGTTTTTGGCCACAAGTTTCTGCAGGCTGCAGTGGTTTAAGATTTGTGCATTTTTTGCCGTATTGGGATCCCCACCCATGACGGACACTGCTATTGGATGTCCCATATGTCAAGATTAGTGGAAGCGGGGTGTGTGACATACTTGGAATAATACCATTTTGTGATTACTCACCTGTAAAATGGGTATTATAAGTATGTCACACACCCCGCTTCATCCCGCCCTTATTGGTATTTTGGATCCTTTATATGATGAACCTTTTAGTGTTATGATTGTTTATATTTGGCTCTTCCTGGTCCCCTTAGTGCTGTCCTATACTGGGTAATGTGTGGGAGGTCCCAGGTATTTATGGACTGGGAGGGGCTCCTTTTTTTCCTGTCATCTCTGCAAAGTTCGCCCTCTACTGGCCATAACCCATATGTCAAGAATAGTGGAAGCGGGGTGTGTGACATACTTATAATACCCATTTTACAGGTGAGTAATCACAAAATGGTATTTTTTCATTTGGTCAATTAAGAGAAAGCCAAAATGTATAAATAGTTTAACAAAAGCATATAGACTAAAGTTCGTGGATGTGAAACCTAAACACAAACATCAAACCAAACATGTACTTTTTTTTTAACTACCAATAACATTTTTTTGTGGGGGGGATGCCAACTCACTCTCTTGCATATTAGCAGGTTTTTAGCTTTATTCCCACGCTTAGCCTATGGTTATCTGACTTCTTCCTTCATATATCGTCCATACATTTCTAGCTTCCAGTGCTTGAAAACAAGTTACATTGCAACACTATGCAATAAGACAGATTTCATTTACTTCTAGTAGCATTATTTAAATTATGTTTTTGAAATAATTAAACTACTGAAATAAAATGAAATTTCTGCTTCAATTGTCTATAATGTACTTTTAAATACGTAACAATAACAAAGATAATACATAGAGTGGTTTATTTCCAATGAATACAGGTTATGGCTTTGGTCCTAAAGTAAAATGTTTGAAACACATAATTAGGATTTATTTTTCCATTATTATTATTTTATTTGTTTATTCGCTCTGGATATAGATGAGGCAACTTAAGCGTTGATAGTTGTAATAATAAGGGCAGATTGGAGGCATTTAAAATTATCATTGTGGTTTGTCTGAAGCAGAAACATCATTAGTTGAACATTAAATCTCAATCTTAGAGAAGTATTCATTAACACAATATCTACAGCTTAATGAGTTTGCACAGATTCACTCATTGTGATGTTCTATCTTGGGGATTCTTTCTCTGTAGCTAGAGTTACCATGTGTAATGTAATAGATAGACTAAAACAGCAATTGCAAAACTTAACCAACTGTGTATGTACATATTCTAGGGATAGCATAAAGAAAAAAATGCATTTTTACCATAGATGGAAATCAGTATACTTTTAAAGTTCCCATAGGCAGTTTAGCTTGTCTATGGTTGTGCATATTTTGGACTCTGGCCAGGGCCAACTGGCCCATGGCATCCCTGCTGAGTCCTGCTGGGGTACAGATCATGGGCAGGGGTAGATATGGCCACTCTTAAAACAATGGAAATGGGGCTTTAGTATTGTAGGGGCATAAACTGGTTGGGCTGAGTACGACTCCCACAGCCATGTTGCGAAGGCTATAGCATTGCAGGGGCAGAACATGTGCTGCAATGTCTTGGCCGGGGATGGGGATAGCAATACATCAGGAGGCGGGGAGTTGGGGTGATGTTAGAAGAGGAATGAGTGGATTCCAGCACAAGCTCTGGATGGGGTTTGCAAACACTGTAAAAACACTTACCTAAATCATTGTCCTATATTAAAAGAGAAAGATCTCACTGCCTCATTTGTTGGTTTCTTTTGCTATAGATACAGCCTTGTTGGTGGAAACTCCCAGTTCACAATCAACCCCTCTACTGGACAAATAATTAGCAGTTCACTGTTGGATAGGGAGACAAAAGACAACTATACGCTGCTCATTATGGCAACTGATGGAGGGTCACCAAGCTTATCAAGTTCAACAAGCGTGACAGTAAGCATTCTGGATGTAAATGACAACCCACCAAGATTTCTACATCATCCATATGTCACCCATATTCCATCACCGGCATCAGCAGGTAAGCAATGGTTTTATGTTTTTACATGTATATAATATAGGTATGAATTTTTACAAGTCTGCTTAATTTAAACTAATTATAAAGTATAAATCCAGAAAAACTGGGACTAAGGCCAATGCTTGGGTAATCTTGGTTCCAGTTGTTTTTCACTGTGGAGATTTAGGCTTATTCCCTGTGAGTTATATGAACTTCTTTTTTGGTCGGTGTTTACTGGTAATTAGACTAGATATCCAATGAGGTCACAGACAGCAACATGATACTGTTCCCTCATAAAATGAAATTAAAAAAATATATTTTAAATACTATTTTCAATATTCTATCCTTTGCTTACACCCTTTATTTATATTCTCTTTTCAGATTCATTTGTGTTTGCTGTGACAGTAACCGATGAAGATATTGGATCTAATTCAGAGCTTCATTTTTCCTTGAAAGGTCGACATGCTGACAAGTTTCAAATTGACCCTCTGCGAGGAGCTATAAGGACAGCAGAGTCCATTGAGGGTGCTTCTGAGATTACCTTTTCTGTCCAAGTAAAAGATGGTGGCGTAAATTCAAAATCAGATTCTACTACAGTGACTGTGAGATTTGCTAACGTAGTGGATTTCCCACAACTTAGTGCAGATCAGAAGGTGTTTGCATTTCCAGAAAATCAAGAAGTTGGAACACTGGTGACAACAGTTTTTGGATCGTCTACAAGAGGTGGATCTTTATATTTTTACATTGCCAGTGGCAACTTTGGCAATACATTCCATATTGATGAACTGAATGGGCAACTTTATGTAAAGAACCCATTAGACTTCGAAACGATTTCAAAATACATGTTGTGGATTGAAGCAAGGGATATGGGATTTCCTCCATTCTCGTCCTATTTAAAGATAGAAATAAATGTTTTAGACATCAATGATAATGTTCCTCTATTCAAGCAAGATCCATTTATAGCAGAAATTATGGAAAACCTTTCTCCCCGCAGAATATTCACAGTTTTTGCAAACGACAAAGACAGTGGACTCAACGGCCAAGTTGATTATGCGATAGTTGATGGGAATAAAGATAATTTATTTAGTATAAACAGGGTCAGTGGAGAAATAAGAAGCACAAGAATGCTAGACAGAGAAAAAGTCCCTCAGCATATTTTAACTGTTAGAGCATCTGACAAAGGCACCCCACCACAGAACTCAGTAGTGAAAGTTGTCATAAATGTTTTAGATGATAATGATAATGCTCCGCGATTTTCTCAGATCTTCAGTGCATCTGTTCCAGAGAATGCAGCTTTGGGCTATGTTGTTACTCAAGTTACAACTTCCGATGAAGATGCAGGTGCAAATGCCGTCAGCAGATACAAAATTGCAGACACTAGTCTTCCCTTCTATATAAACCCCAGCACTGGTGTGATTACAGTAAGCAGACCTATAAACAGAGAAGATAATGATCGCTATATTGTTAGAGTTTCTGCTCATGACTCTGGGTGGACAGTAAGCACAGATGTGACCATATTTGTGACCGATGTAAATGACAACGCTCCACGTTTTAGCAAACCATCATATTTCTTAAACTTTCCAGAAACAACTGAGCCTGGAATCAAAATCACCCAAGTCCTGGCCTTTGACCCAGATGAAGGCTTCAATGGTCAGGTGTATTATTTTATTAAATCTCAGTCTGAGTTTTTCCGAATCAATGCTTCTACAGGAGACATTTTCAATAAGCAGCACTTGAAGTACCAGAACCCCAGCACCTCTGGCAACATTAACATCAACAGACACAGTTTCATTGTCAGTGCTTCTGATCGAGGCAGTCCTCCTCTTGTAAGTGAGACAACAATTTCAATTAACATTGTTGACAGTAATGACAATCCTCCTACATTTTTGCAGAGTAAATACTCTACTCCTGTTGCCAAAAATGCCAAAATCGGTACAAAATTAATTCGGGTTACAGCTGTTGATGAAATAGACTTTGGACTCAACTCTGAAGTGGAGTACTCAGCTGAAAATCTTGGCGGAAAGTTTCACATAAACAAAGAGTCTGGTTGGATTAGTGTGGCGTCCTCTTTAATGATAGATTTAAATAAAAACTTTCTGATTAAAGCTACAGCAAAGGATAAAGGCAGCCCTCCACTTTCCTCTCAGGTAATGGTTAACATTACTGTGACAGAGGAGAATTACCATAAACCAGAATTCTCACAGAGCCACATAAGCATTACTGTCCTGGAAAGTTTTACAGTGGGAGCAGTTATCAGGACTGTGTCAGCAAGAGACAGGGATACATCTATGAATGGTGTGATCACATATAACATAACTGCAGGAAATGAAGCTGGTCTCTTTGCTATAAACACTTCCACAGGTGCATTATCTTTGTCCAGAAACCTGGACTATGAAGTGTGCCAAAAACATGACTTAACCATAAGTGCAGTTGATGGAGGCTGGGTTGCTAAAACAGGTTACTGTGTTGTAACAGTTCATGTTAAAGATGTGAATGACAATCCTCCTGTTTTTCAAGCTGATGAGTATTTTCCCAGTGTCACTGAAAATGCACCTAGTGGCACTACAGTAATGCGCTTGAATGCAACTGATGCCGACTCTGCCCTGAATGCCGTAATAGCCTATTCAATTCAGTCATCGGACAGTGACCTTTTTGTAATTGATCCAAACACTGGTGTTATCACTACTCAAGGATTCCTTGACTATGAAACTAAACAGAGTTACCATCTCACTGTTAAAGCTTTTAATGTTCCTGATGAAGAGCGCTGCAGTTTTGTGACCGTGGCTGTCCAACTTGAGGGAGCAAATGAATATGTGCCACGATTTGTCTCAAAACTGTATTATTTTGAAGTTTCTGAAGCTGCCTCTCAAGGCACGGTCATTGGGGAAGTCTTTGCAAGTGACCGAGATCAAGGCATTGATGGGGAAGTACATTACTTAATCTTTGGTAGTAGCAGAAAAAAGGGTTTTAGGATAGATAAAAAGACAGGGAAGCTTTATGTATCAGGTATGCTAGACAGAGAAAAGGAAGAAAGAATTTCACTAAAAGTAATTGCTAAAAATATTGGCAGCATTCGTGGATCTGATATTGATGAGGTCAACGTTAATATTACTGTGCTCGATGCTAATGATCCCCCTGTCTTTAGCTCAAAACTGTATAATGTGCAAGTTAGTGAAGGCGTACCTCCAGGAACACATGTCACATTTGTAAGTGCCTTTGACTCTGATTCAGTTCCTAGCTGGAGCCGGTTTTCCTACTTCATCGGTTCTGGAAATGAAAAAAGTGCTTTCTCAATCAATCCCCAGACTGGCCAGGTTACCGTTATTTCTGAACTAGATCGGGAAACAACACCTATATATAATCTTACAGTGCTAGCCATTGATTCAGGAACACCCTCTGCAACAGGAAGTGCAACCCTAATTGTTAGCTTAGAAGATATCAATGACAATGGACCTACTTTAATTTCTACAGAGGGAGAGGTCAAAGAGAATCATAGATCAGGATCGCAAGTCATGATATTGCAGTCCACTGACTTGGACCTTCCTCCAAATCAAGGTCCATTTAATTATTATCTCCTTAGTACAGGTCCAGTTACTAGTTATTTCAGTCTTAGCCCTGGTGGAATTCTTACTACAACCAGGGAAATTGATAGGGAACAAATAAGTGACTTTTACCTATCTGTTGTTACTAGAGATTCTGGTTTTCCTCAAATGTCTTCCACTGGAACTGTGCATGTTAAAGTAATTGACCAAAATGACAACCCATCAGAATCAAGGACAGTTGAAATTTTTGTTCATTATTATGGAAATCTCTTTCCTGGTGGAAGTTTAGGTAGTGTCAAGCCTCAAGATCCAGATGTTTTGGATAGTTTTCAGTGTGCACTAACATCAGGAGTTACAAGTCTCTTTAACATCCCAGTGGACAGTTGTGAACTTCAGTCACAGTCGAGGTCGACTGATGGAACATTTGACCTTTTGGTTCATAGCAGTGATGGCTTGCACAGTGCGGTCACTAATAATGTCAGAGTTTTCTTTGCTGGATTTAGTAATGCTACAATTGACAACAGTATTTTGCTTCGTATAAATATACCAACTGTTAAAGACTTTTTAACAAACAATTATTTAAACTTCTTACATATAGCTAGTTCTCAGCTTACTGGACTTGGGACTGCAGTGCAGGTCTATGGAGTCTTTGAAGAAAATAATAAAACATATGTAATGACAGCTGTCAAACGAAGTAACAATCATTATGTTAATCCAAGTGGTGTAGGTACTTTTTTTGAAAGCATAAAAGAAGTGTTATTCAGGCAAAGTGGAGTATGGATAGAATCTGTAGATCATGATCCATGTGCCCATAACCCTTGTTCTAATGGAGGAAGCTGTATGAGAAGACTTGCAGTGGGTTCAACAGTTCAAGTCCTAGAAAGTGTTCCTGTAATTTTAGTGGCAAATGAGCCTCTGCAAAACTTCATCTGTAAATGCATGCCTGGGTATGAAGGCAATCTTTGTGAAACGGACATTGATGATTGTTTGCCTCTCCCCTGTCACAATGGCGGAACATGTCACAACCTAGTAGGAGGATTTTCTTGTAGCTGCCCAGATGGCTTTACTGGAATTGCGTGTGAGAGGGATATCAATGAGTGCCTTTCCAGTCCATGCAAAAATGGGGGTATTTGCCAGAACTTTCCAGGAGGCTTCAACTGTGTTTGCAAAGCTGGTTCTACAGGTAAGATACATTTTTTGTAGAGCTGTTTCTTCTAGTTAATGTATTTCTCTGTTGGGTAAATAAAATAATGGTCAGGTATAATCAAAGGGACTGTTCTGGCATATTTCCAACGACCTCCCTGTCCTAATACATTGTAATTAGCCTGGTTTATATATTTGCTTTTATATATAATGGGGAAGATCAGTTTTGTTACATTACCACCTTGGGTGGTGTGCATCCTGCAGCGCGCTCACAGCCTGTGGCCATTACCAGTGTTTAATATAGGGACGTGTTTGAGTTTCCACCATCGGTTGTCCTATATCTGTGGATGGCCATTTGAAACACCTAAAGGAGGGCTCAAATTGGTACTAAAGTTCAGCCTCTTGTACGACAGGTGAACTGGGAGGGGGGGGGGGGGGGAGCAGCACTAGACAGAGCTTATACTATTTGCATGGACAGTCTATTTAAATATCTGTTCAAATGTATTTATAATTGTGAAATGTTTGCATTATTATTTGTGCATCAGTCTTTAACACCATTTAACCGATGTGAACTAAACAGATCTTTGTTGTAATACCCGACAATGCTAAAAATTAGAATGTCAATGAAGAAAATTCAAAATACAGCCAGCTTTAGCAGTCAGGCCCTTTCTATTAAAGTCAAATGGAGCTTGTGCCTGGCCAGCCTTAGCTATAGTTACACAACTGCTTATAGTTAAACCATCTTGTTTATAGTACAATTACTGTATATAGTCTGTGTTTATAATGCATGTAATTGGAAACCCTCATGGCTAAGTGAGTCAGACAGTCTCGGCAGGCTGTGAGTGAGCCAGAGGTCAAATTGTCCTGATATTTATAAATGACAAACCATACAATGATTATTAATATATAGCTTTTCATTATCTGTATACAAGCGTGCTTCAGTTCATGTAGCTGAGCTATTCTGTAATCAGAATTTGAATCCTCTTGTTAGATGTTTTATCATTTTTGGATGCATTTACAATCTCTGTGAATGGATGTACTTGACAGACTGGAACCATATTCCGTCAAACATTCCTTGTCCACTTCATGATTCAGTGTGAAGGACTGTAAATTTCTCAACATGTGGAATTGCCATTAGCTTATAAAGTGGACAGTAAAAATGTGCACTTAAAGCTTGCCTGCCAGAGTACAGATAAATCTAGTGATCAGATTATTTTGCTGAAAAGTTCTATGTATAAAGAAAAAGTAGAATTTTTGTTGTTGCAAGAAAGCATTTTGGTAGATATACTATTTTTCTTAGTACTGTAAAGTTCAAACATAGTTCTAGTAAAATAAAAAGCTTCAAGCTAAGCTCAATAATTACCCTTAGGATTTTTTTACAAATATCTTAGCTTGTAGAGTTCGCCCTATTGGAGTTCCTAGCTCTGTCCTACTGTCATAATTATTAAGTGCTTCTTCTACCACCAGTTTGGTTAAACTAGATAATTTCTATTATTTCCCTATTTTCCTTAAAATAATAAACTTTATTTGTATTATATATTGTTTTTATAACATTCCATCTGTAAAGCTAAAAACCTATTTTTTTTTTGTTTTCTAGGCAAATTGTGTGAATCTGCCATTAATTATTGTGAATGCAACCCCTGTTTTAATGGGGGCTCTTGCCAAAGTGGAGTGGATGGTTACTATTGCCATTGTCCTTTTGGTGAGTAATTTTAATGCCAATTTTCTTTGGAAAGTTAGTTATTTCTTATCTAAACCTACACTAGGACATGTCTTCCTAAGTGTTAGTGCCTTAATTTCAGTTTTACTTGACTCTACCATAATCAGTTGATTTTCTAACACTTAATAATTGAGAATTGTAACCGAAGCTTGTCTATAATGAGGCTGATGAATAACTTGGAAAAAGGTTCTATTTCTGCAATGCCAAAGTACAAATTCGTCCTCCCTCACCTTACAGCAATGTTTCCCAACCCTCTCCTTGAGAGCCACCAACAGGTCTGGTTTTGCAGATCTCCACACAGATGCACAGCACCGTTATTAGTGCTTAGGCAGAGCTACAGAAATGCCTACGTAGAGATCCATAAAACATGACCTGTTGGTGGCTCTTGAGGAGAGGGTTGCCTTGTTGCAATGTTTCTCAACCCACTTCTCTAGAGTCACCAACAGGTCAAGTTTTGCAGATCTCCAAGCAGATGCACAGGTGAAGTAATTTAGTATTTTAACAAAGCTTTAGACCCAGCTGTGTGGAGATCCACAAAACATGACCTGTGATGGCTTTTGAGAAATGGGTTTGGGAATCGGTGCCTTAGAGCAATGTTCCCCAACCCTCTCCTCAAGCGCCACCATCAGGTCATGTTTTGTGGATTTCCATATAGCAACTTTAAAGCCTTGCTGCTGCACTAATTACTTCACCTGTGCATCTGTGCGAAGATCCAGAAAACCTGTTGGTTCTCTTGAGGACAGGGTTGTGGAACACTTTCTAAGAGAATCCAGCTATATATAATGTGCATTCAACAGTCAGGATACTGCACGTAAATGCCTGAAAGGCTTCATTTACACACAGTCACCAGCAGGTGTAGCCCTCACGTACCGTACCGTACCGTACAGTCCAACTGTTGAAAGTAGAGTTCCTCTTTATTTATTCCACAAGCAAACGGCAAACACGGAACAAGTACATGTCTTCCAGTTACATCTCTAGTTCTGTCCAATATCAGGTACAATCATCAGCATTGCTTCCCATAGAGAATGATGTCCTAGGTTGGAACCTCTCCTTTCTCTCTCTCTGTTAGAGTCTGTGCTCCTGCTCCTTACAATTCAAATGGTTAAGAACTAACACTCTTTGGGTTGGGGGCTTCCCTATATCCCTTCTGACTACCTTCCAGAACCTTCTATCACATGTTCAGCCTCGTGTCCGACATCTGATAGGATGGTTGGTAAACCCTCTGACCAATCACTAGCTTTCAGTTGTAACTATGTTACTAGTCTATCTCCTGTTATGACTAACAACCCTTCTGACCTCTCCTTCTAGAATGTTCCCCATTTTAGCCTATGGACTATGTTAGTCTATGGCCTAAATCCACTACTGCCATCTAGTGTCTATTTAGATTATGGCACTTCCAATGTACTTAAATGGGTAGAAACCATAAAGTGAATTCATGTATGGTTAATTCTATTTAAAGGATTCTTATTAATTAATTGAAGTGTTCCTAGTTATTACCAGGTCCCTACACAGGTCTCCAAAAGACTTCCAGTAGACTGGTTAGATCTTCTGACAGATTATCACAAAAAATACACTGTGAAAAGCTGGTCATCTTACGACACACATCTCTCAACCTATCACTGACACATGTGTAATCCTATATGGGTCTCATAGAAAAGTCTTAGCACAGGAAGCAAATATTTGAGGATTAGTTTTGTTTATTGTTAGTCTTGATGAGTTTGAGATATTGAATAGCCAAGGCCACCAAGGGGGGCCTAACCAATTTACAGGACATGGTTTGACAACCACTAAAAAAGCAGCTTGGTTTGACATGAACTCCTCCTTGAAACAGCAGGGGGATGATCAGCAATAGATTTGACTTGAACTCGACCTCCAGTCGAAAATTAAAATGACCTCCAAGGGGCCATGATGCACATGGGTAATCCCTATTTCTCCTGCCCTTCTTGATGATACAAAAAAGAAACATTCTAGTATTGTATCAAGGACAAATAATATCACATTAAATTGGATTAGCAAAAATGTGGTAATAAAGATCAATATCACACTACAATGTTTACAGAGCAATGGAAAATAATTTGCTCACTACACGTCAAAAGAGCTACTGTTTGAGCTCTGTTTTGTCTGATTGGTTATTCTGCTGGTAGAGGTCTGTCTTTGGGTTTATAAAAGATATACAAAACCCTGCTTTAAGTTCTACTCAAGGCAAGCCCAGTTGTTGTCCCATTGTCTCTGGCTACACCTTGCACTGTCCCAAACTTCAATCTATTTTCAAAAAGTTCCTGTAGTTTCTAAGATATTTGTAAAAGTATTAGAGCATAGAAGATGCAGAGAAACATTGAGGAGAAACAGTCGATGTGGCAACAGCTATGTGATGTAAGCGTGTGCCTGTCAGGCATTTGTGGATGGCCAGCTTGGGCACCCTCCCTGTTAGAGGGCAGCAGAGGTGTGACCACCGGCGCACTAGGGATCTGCTCATCAGGACTCGGCTAGATGATCCGAGTGGGCGGGTGTGGATCCGAGCGTGCTGATTGAACAGAAGGTTGCGCATGCCCCATAGGGCCGGGAAGAGGTGAGTTGTGTAGAATCTCCTTTTAACATATGTGAGCTTTTACAGTAAAACCGATATTTTAATTAAACCAACAGTGCAGCTTCCTAATGCTAAGTAGGAGTGTCAATGATCAAGTGTCCATGATCCTGGTATCCAACTCAATTTAGCTCAATGTGGATCTTCCCTTTAATCTAGCTGTGTTCAACCCTCTCCTTAGGGCCCACCAACAAGCTGGGTTTTGCAGATCTCCACAGTTGAGGTAATTAGTGCCAGCTATGTGGAGACCCACAAAACATAGACTGTTGGTGGCCCTTGAAGAGGGGGTTGAGCACCCCTGCTTAAAACCATGCTTATAGCAGACTACAGTCCTTGGAAATGCCTGGGCATTTATAAAGCCTACTTTATTCTAAAACAAACATTAACATTGTGTAATGATAGTGATTACACAGATTAATAGAGCACTCCCACCTCATCCAAATAACTGTTTTTTTAATCTGCATTTCACAAGAACAGAGTCTTCTAAGTCAGTCTCTTTATTACCTCTACTGCAGCTCATCTTTAATGTTGAGTGATGCAGCCTTGGAATAAGACTATTTGGGAAGTGCCAATAGGATCGACTTTTTGGAAAGAAAACAGCTGAGAAAGTTAAAGAGAGATGTCTTAAAATAATTAAAGCTATGTCTTCATCCATCTTGGAAGACATAGCCTGTTAAATCACCTCTTTCCATTACTCTTGAAAGCCAGAGATATATATTCTCATAAAGCAGTTACCTCATAACCGTTGGTGTGCTCCTTCCAACCTTATTTATCAGCCTGGTCATCAGTGCATTTAGGACGCATGAAGGGAAGGGTTGTTAATTAGGTATCTTGAACATGTTTTTGGGCCTTGGAGAAACAAAGGACATTGTTCAACAGAAATCAATCTAAAAAAATCTCTGTGAACATGAAGCAATTATAAATATATAAAATATTTATGTGGTTCCTATGCATGTTTAGTTTTGTTTTTAAAGCAACATAGATCATGGTGGTTTAGCAGTTATTACTTTGCAGCAAAATCATCCTAAGCTTAAATATAACCACAGACAACATCTGCAGGACCGTTTGTATGTTCCTTTTAGCTTGGGCGGCAGGGAGATGCTCTGCAGCCCTCCTAGCTCAGGTGGTGTGGAGCTGCTCTGCAGCCCTCCCAGCTCGGACTGCATGGATCTGCTCTGCAGCCCTCCCTGGGTTTTCTGGGACCAGTAGTGCAGCACGAGAAGCAAGCCTATAAACATAATATGTGAGCAGTAATGCGGTACCAGCCTAATTTCTGTTTGCAATCTCGTACAGTGTTGGAGGGTTGGGAAAGTAAAGGCTTTGAGGGCTTGTAGCTGCTGTGAGGAACTTTTCTTTACAACTATCTGTGATTGTATTTCCGAGTTATTGGCACACCCAGGACTCTAACACTAGACTCTCCCTCCCAACCCAGAATGTGTGTGTTTGTGTGGCTCACTTTGTGTTTTAGTGTGTGTGTCAGTCACGTGTTTGTGCCTGTATTTTGCATAGGGGCAGTCTAACAGGGATATAAGTTTTATAAAGGTGAATATATATGTGATAATAACACCCAAACCAGGTATTTCTAGTTGGCTCCAAAATTTAACAATTGTAATTAAAGAATATGACATTTCTACAAAGTGAAAGAATTTATTGCACCTAATATTTCTTGTACTATAATAATGCAATGTAATCTTCTATAGAATATCTAAATATATATAATGCTAGGAGATTGGGGGGGGGGTCATGGGTCAAGAAATGGGCCACAATTTAGTAGTCCTCTGTAACTGAATATTTAGCATTGATAGGGGAATTGCAGAACTTCAGTGTTTGATATTTGCAGATAAGTACTTTATAAGCTAAGGCACTGGTACTGTATATGGGCATAACCTCTAATACATTTTTTTAGGTGTCTTTGGAAAGCACTGTGAATTAAACAGCTATGGGTTTCAGGAGCTATCTTACATGGAATTTCCTAGTCTGGACCCAAATAATAACTACATTTATATTAAGTTTTCTACTATCAAACCCAATGCCTTACTACTGTATAATTATGATAACCAAACTGGTGAAACGGCTGAGTTTCTTGCTCTGGAGATAGTGGAAGAAAGAATGAGGTTCTCTTATAATTTGGGCAGCGGAACGTACAAACTAACTACAATGAAGAAGGTATCAGATGGACATTTCCACACAGTGATTGCACGCAGAGCTGGAATGGTAATGACTTTTGTTTCCATTATATTTATTGTTATTCCTTTATATCTCAAACATGTTTGTTATATTTCTCTCTTTTAAGAGTATGTTATAATTTTAGATGGGGGCTGTGGAGTGTTTTGGATCTTTAAACATGTAGAGTCATCATTAAAATACGAAAGGCACAGCAACACATATTTGGTAATCCACCACATTGGACTTTGGAGAAAAATTCTCTAGATGACTTTAAGATATTTTCCACAAATCAGTTAAAAGCACCCTTGGGGTTTAAAGAGATAGGACTTTTTATAGGGCTTTTTTTTTACCAACAGACCCTTCTGACATATAATCCATTTAGTGAACATGTAAAGTGGTCCCCTGGGCCCCTTACCATTTAACTTGCTATCACAAACCCTGTTCTGCTATATAAGTCTCTTCCCAGAGTTATTTGTTGTGTCATTTAGCATTATCGCCCTAAAACTTATGATGTTTATTTCTGGAGAAATCATATTGTCTGGAAGGAGAAACTGCTAAGATTGACATCATAGTAGAACGTTTGCAGAACGTTTACATTGGATATATATATATATATATATATATATATATATATATATGTTTACACACAATTTACTTCCCATATTATTCTGCATTGGCCTGTTAAGTATAGAATGACTATAGTAAGTATATATAATTCTGGAGTACATCATTGTGATTAATTAAGATCCTTTTGGCATACAGAATGATTTGACCATCTTGAACTCTTTGCTTAGGTTATGATAAATATGTTGCTTTAACCTTATACTACAGTGTTAAGAAATCACAACCTCCCACATATACTGAAGTGTAGACTCGCTGTATCTACATCCATATGCCTTGATTTCTACTATACAGCTGTCTCTTAAACCGGACCTTCACCATGATTTAATGAAAAGCCCAAACTCTTAAAAAACAATTCCTCAGCATCTAAAATTAATATATTTTACATGTTTAGTCACTAATTTATTATACTTTCCCCCACTGGGCTGCAACTCTGTTCGGGAATTTAGGATACGGGCGCCGCCATCTTGACTCAGAAGCATCACACTTACTGAGGAGAGGAGAGTGGGATAAGGTACAGGGGGGCGGGTTATAGCTGTGCTTTGCTCAGACAGAGCAGAGCTGGGGTCAGGGAAAGGTCAGCAGTCCCAGAATGCAGAGCAGCACAGTCACTTCCTGTTTGCAGACACTTCCTGTTTGCAGGCTGCCTGCAAAAATGGCAGCTTCCATAAGCCGCCATCTTGGATGTTTAAAGGCTTATAAAATGCAGTAGATGCAGGTAGGATGATTTTTAATGTGAGCAATCTGTATGTACAGGGTGTGGGAAACATATAAGATAGACTCTTATTTAGAGTGAAGGTCCGCTTTAAGCAGTTTCTTTGTTGGATGTCAGTAAACCATAAAATATATTATTGCCATTGCATAGCTCCTCTGCATTCAGACGCTACTGATTATTACTGTTCAGTTCTACTGCAGTGGACTCATATTTCTAAATGATATACGTCACATTCTAGGACATATCAGTAAGCAATTTAGGCAAGAAAATGCCTAAAATTGATATACAAATGCAAACACATATAGTAAACACTAAAACAGTGTACACGGTTTAAGGCATTTTCTCTTTGCGCACAATTGCAGAATGCTAAGCTTAGCAACCCACAGAAAACTTGCTTGAGATGCCCAGTAAACATCTGGGACTCATCCATCTGATCTGCCTGTTAAACACACAATTATGGCTACTCCCCTTGCAGCTTAGGATGTGTATAACTGAACCAAAGCAAAGCACCCTTGGTTACTTTTGTGGTTTCTAACCTTGAATGACCTGTGGTTGAAATAATATACAGAACCTGATGAATAGCTGGAATAACACTCACTGTTGTCTTAAGTCCATAAGGAAGACCATTGCTTGTCCTTCTTGTGTTCAATATCACTACATTCAAAACTGGCTTTCACTCAGCTAATCATCACTACTTTGATGCCCTCTACTTCAGAACATTAATATTTAAGGATGGTATTTTGCCAAGGGTTTTTTTGTCCTAAAAAATAAATGAGAGTACAACACTGGGCCAGAAACTGTGACAGCACTGCCCTGGTATGATAGTTAAAAGTATTAGGCTTAAGTGGACCAATCACTAGGATTTTGACTATCCTGATGATAGTTCCTTGTCCGCTGTGTGAAACCCCCCAGATCGCCCACTAAACTCAACTTTCTGCCATCCCCATGGTGCATGCACAGGCTTTATGCTGTAGATACTAGTGCACAGTATAAAGCCATTGTTTTAGACAGCGTGTTGACATAGGGAGTGAAGGCAGCCGCATCCCCTGTTTCCCTATGAATGTGTGCTCCCTTGCACCCAGTCTATCTGAATGGCTGGGTGTGGGAGCGAGCGCACACAGCTGCAGGGATGCCGGGGATGTAGCTGCTGGCCGCGATCATGGTGAGGGATGGCCCGAAAGGTAAGGGATTTTTGGACCACTTTGGGGAGTTCACACAGTGGGGCATCCTAGATCGACACCTAGTCAAGCGTCCCTGCAGTCTTTTAGACTCCCTATACTGGAGAAAGTCCACTTTTGTGCACAGAAACTTCCGTGTATGGAAGTGCCCCCTGTCCTCAATGGGAGTGCTCTGAACACATGCCAGGCCCACCCACTGGCCCCGATTCTAGCACTAGTGCTGCTGGTGAGCAGG
The DNA here is from genome assembly GCA_027917425.1 of Gastrophryne carolinensis. Taxonomy (NCBI): domain Eukaryota; kingdom Metazoa; phylum Chordata; class Amphibia; order Anura; family Microhylidae; genus Gastrophryne; species Gastrophryne carolinensis. The sequence goes on along the minus strand of CM051234.1, from coordinate 184,960,957 downwards.
TTGCAGGTAAGATGGGAGTCTGGCACTACCTGAGGTTTTTGGAAAGGCCCATGAAAGTGGACTTTCCTATTAACTCATTTAGCGCTCATCTATGCTGTCAGGGCAACGTTTAAAAATAGGTTACTTGAATATAGAATTGCTATGACTTTGCATTTTGGTCATTGTTTTTCATGGTTCACACCAGAAATAACAAGGTTTAATAAATCTTTTGGGGTTTTGCTGAGCAATTAAAACAGACTAAATTTGAACACTGAGTAACCTCTATCCAATTACTCACCCTTACCCCTGCTTACCTAGATTTAGAACAAAATTATTTACATACATACCACACTCTCAGACTCACAACCAAAGCCATGCTTTTTATTCTTGGCTGAGTGGCCCATGATTATCTGCAGCTCTGGAGATGTGAAAGTGAGAATACAGTCCTCCCTAGTAAAGGGTGTTTAAAACCCCATTCACTGGCTCAATCATCCTTTATCCTGCAGGCTGCAGCGGCCTCATTTTGATCCTGTCAGTGCTCTCCCAACCAGCTCCTGGCGCGCACATGAGCATCCTTTGCAGAATGCATATCAGCAGTGGATGCTCACATAATGTGTCTTTTGCTGGCAATGAAAGAGGGGCTGGCAGCAGGGGCTGCACTGAGGCCAGCTGGGGAGCACACCAGAGCTAATAGCTGTAGCACGGGATCAAGGCTTTGGGCTGAGAGATATGTGATTTTTCTATAGCCTTAACTGACATTATTCCATTTGGCATGCAGACAGCTAAGGAAAACAGACAGAGAAAAACCCATGATTATATTAGGTAACATATAAACTGCTGCACCCATGATTTCTTAGATTAGCAAAATAAAGCTATAAAACATTTTTTTTACAAAATCAGTCATTCTTATTATTTTTGCAAATTCCTAAAATCAAACATGTACATATAATTTAATTTTTTTCACATAGTTGTTGTGGAACCTTAGAGTAACTAAATTTAATATACTCTGCCACATACAATTTTGTTGACTATAACACGATTTCCACATGTAAAATTTAACACTATACGTCTGTCCTCAACCCACAGGATTTCAGATCTGTCATTTCCTACGATGCAGTGGGAGTTTGTGGGAAACTGGTAAAAGCATTAAGCTGTCACTGATGAAATATTGCAGATTAGACAAGGATAGACAGAACGTGAAGATGTAACAACACAACACATATTAAAAAATGTCACAATTCCCTCAAAAAATATGATCTGTGTCATTTTTATGTTTGGTATATAAAATCATCACAGTTCTTTTGCTGAGATTTAAAAAGTTAGAAAGTAAATATAATGTAAGTGTAAGTTTTTTGAATAAGAAAGAACGATATTTCCTCGCAGTATTTGAAATGATGTCCTTTACTGGCTTGACTATCGCTAGTTCTGATATTTCTGAACAATATCTAATTGTTCTGTGTATCTTAAAAATATATATGTTATAACATATCATGTAATTCTTATACTATACATAATACAATACTAACATACCTAATTCGACTATAAAAATAAATAAATAAAAATTTAACACTTGTATTAATAATGGTGAAATACGTCTTGTAATCAAGGCAATAATAAAATGCTGGGAACCTTTTGATTTAATTTTAATTACCTTGCAACCAAAATGAATCTTCAGGTCAAGAATAAGCATCTCATGCATTCGGTATAAATTTTGCAATACTAGGGGGGGGCTGTGTTACAAACCTTTTATCAGGATAAAGCGAGCCCAATAGTCAAAAATTACTATAGACAATCCCCCAGGACATGCCTTTATGGTTAAAGATATTTAGTAATTGAAAATCAGGCATAAACTATGATAGGGGACTGGAAATAACTGCTCACTCAAGTGAGCATGTCTCCTATTTGAGGTGCTTTGGTTGCCGCATGTATAGATATTTCCTTTTCCTCATTGGATGGAGCTCTTCTCAGAAAAAGTTAGTATCTCTCTGATGTTCACTAATGGCATGGGAGGGTCAGGTTAGGTTGGTTTAGTGTCTCTGTGACCCACAACTTTCCCTGCCACAGGAAGTTAGTAGGTGAGGTGTAGGTCTATTTGGAGGGTTATAATTAAGTTGTCGAAAGATTTCCCATCTCACTGAAGAGCTTGTCCTTCTCAGTTGACCAGTATTTATAGGGTTCTTCCGTAACTTGATTTTTTATATTCCTTGCACGTCATTAGGACTCAGGGCTGGATCTTCTACAGGTTAGGTATAAACACATTTCAAATAGATTTTACTAAATAACCCCCAAATAAAATACCTGTGGAGAAAAAAATAGCTTTACTAATCTAATTACATGCATTCTTGATTCCTCACAGTGTCCACTGAATGATACTAGATCTTTAGCTGACCACTCATCTTAGCAATGGTAGGGGGTCTCAGCCAGGGAGCATGCTGTCAGCAGTGGGGCTCGCAGCTGAAGAGCTGCTAAAGAACCTTCAAATGGACACTCTGTTAGTGATCAATACTGTGAGTAGTCCACACAAGGTGGAGACACTCTCCACACTTAGCCAAGTGACCCTCCTAGGTAGTCTAGATAGTAACTATTTCCCTAACCTAATGGTTATTTTAGCTTCAAAAATATATTTAATCAGTAATCATGTGCTAATGGCCATGTGTTGCACTACCCTGAATGAAAAAAGGCTTATTTTAAACTACAGTATAATGCTCTTTGTTGGGCAATGCACTCAAAATGAGGCATCAGCCAGGTCCCAGGTTAGTGTATGCTACTTTCACCATGTGATGGCCGCTATAGGAGTGATTTTCTAGATAAGAAGAAGCTCCAGCTCTGCATATAAGTGCTGTGTCTTTCCACTGGTCACATTTGTGGCACCTTGCACTTTCCCAGGTGAACCCAGTTAGTTGCCATCGATCATGTGCAGTGTCCAGGCGGGTTTAATCCACAGCTTGCCTGCAGGGCTAAGGATTTCAACTGGTTTTCAGGCTTTCTGTTGAATATTGCACTGAGAGGCATCTCAAATCAATATGCCTCAGATGGAGGATGTTTGGCAGCTTCTAATCTTTCCCCTTTAATAAGTTACCCCATTGTGTTTGTTGCTAGAGTTTCTGAAAATGAACTAGTGCTACAAGACTAAACAGCTGTGTTGAGCTGCAGAGTTCATAAGATCAACATCAAATATACGACAACCTTCCCACCTGCATGTGGCCCTTGATACTACCAGAATGTGTTTTTGCTCCCTTGATGGCCATAGAATGGAAATAGTCAGTTTGCAGGTTAAAAAATAGGTTGTTTGGAAAATTCACTCTGAAATTTTTCCATTGTGCTGTAAATGTTTAATTTATATGGGTTCGAAAGGAAACACTTGCACTGTTATTGATTTAAATAACTTAATACTGCTGTATAATGTTTTTACAATAAGACTGGGCCTTTGCTGCATCCTCATCATTTCAAATATGAAACTTTATTGCAGGTGGCGTCACTGACAGTTGACACTTGCTCTGAGGACCAGGAGCCAGGATTTTGTACCGTCAGTACCACGGCTGTTTCCACGGACTGGTAAATGTCAAGATTTTAAAGCCATGACAGATGGGATAGTTCAGTTTACCTAGCATAGAAAATGCATTTTATTATTAAACCAGAGGGGGATTTTTCTGGTTCTGTTGATGTTCCTGTATTGTTATTTCATCAGCTCTTACAAACTAAATCACCTTGTAAATCTGTAGTAAGTAAAAACGTCATCTTCCTACTGGCATTTTTTCACAAGACGTTCCCTACAGAAGCATTAACTTGTAATAAGGATATGTATAAAAGACACGCTGGCCTAGGCTTCCTATTTCATTGTGCTCCATGCAGTTAGGTTTTAATAGCCTCGCCCACCTTTAACTGAATACCCCCATGCACTGAGTTTAGTGAAACATTCCAAATAAAAACACCAGAAAGGGCAAAAGAACATTTTTTAATCCCCTGTGCCTGATTGGCTTTTTCAATGAATCATTTCTTCTGGGAAGATGCCGAATTCCAGTGGTTATGTTATTATTTAAAAAGAGGGGTATAACAAACTGAGAAAAGCTCGTCTATTTGGATTACCCTCAGTATTGCACAATATAACACATTAGGTCTATACATTTTGAAGGAACATTTTTGGATCTGTTGCGATTTTATGTAGAGTCCAATCTATTTGGGTAAAAAAATCCATTGTTTAATAGAACCCGCAGCTGCATTTCAAATTGGTAGACAAATTCTGCAGAACCTTTAAAACTATTTTAGTTAAGACATGTGTTTTGTGGATATAATGTAGGTAGAAAATATCTATAATAATAATAGCCTAATGCTAAAGTAGTTCCCCAATCATACACTGAAATGCCCACTGTACTTTTAAAGCAGATTACATCCATTCACAGAGTGACAAACTAGATCCATATTGGCCTTCAAATATTTTCATGGTAGTAAAATGTATTTAATTACTTTTCAGTGTGTAGAACTAGTAATGGATATTTTTGCTTTTTAAATTGACCCGGAATGCTGTTTTTTCTTGCTGTCCCTCTCTGTAAGATGGCAGGTGATCAGTCATTGCATAGATGTGGCTATGACATCATTGCCACACACAACAGTGGCAATGAATGGAGGAGGCAGGGCTTTACAGCTAAAATGGGTGACGTTATCTGGGACTAGAGTGAAGTAGGAGCATTAAAAACTGGCAAAAGGTACTTTTCATAAGGTGAGCAATTCAGGGGTTGCTAGCTAAAAATGTGGGTTTTGGTCCGCTTTAAGTCAATGACACTTTGAATATGTAGGACACAAGGATGTTCACCTGAAGCCAGTCTCTTTCATTTCCTGCAGCGCACTGTAGATGCTCTAGCAGATCTCCAAAATGTGCCCCTTTCATTTCTCTATGACCAGCTTCAAATGTGTTGCATGGCCCCCTTTTCCTCAGCACTTCCAGTGCAAGCAAGCCTGGGAAACTTGAAACACTGTCTGGGAATGCTGAGAGACCGGAACGGCCGAATAGAAAAATGAAAAGAAAAAGAAAGGCACAGTTTAGAGACCTGCTCCAACATCTATATAGTACACTGTAGGAAATGGAGGAGAAGCACATGGGACAGGCTTCAGTGAGCTCCTTTCTACCTTATTATAGCCGTTGCCTGGAGTGTCCCTTTAACTATAATATATGTTGCTTAATACATTTCTCATTAGATTTCATCCTATCCTTGTGTGCTTCATATTCAATGTCACCCATAGATGATTTGAGCATCCACACCACTAGTTTGTATTAGTTTTATTATAATGTGGCTCTAGTTTGTCACTCCATGCATATATATAATCTGCTTTGGAATAACAGTGGCTGTTTCAGTGCATGATTGGGGAACTATCTTTGCATCAGTCGACAATTTGCCAGGAAATTCTTAGCTGTAGCTTTTCTTTCTTTCCATAGCCACTTACATAAAAAAACACGCGCATAAGAACGGTTTTCTCTGAGATCCTCGGCACAGCCGTATCTAAACAATCTTATAAACAAGATTTTCCCCAGTATATGCAAATCTTATTAAACAATGTGGTTTAGGTATACATACTCAGTCTAGACAAAAACAAAGCTGATTTATGGTATAATCATTATTGCTGTTAAAAATGCTTTGCAATGATTCTTCTTTCTTGGAACAGGACTCTGGATGTTCAGCCAAATAGAATAACAGTAGGAGGTATCAGATCCCTGGAACCAATACTACAAAGGAAAGGACAAGTACAAAGCCATGACTTTGTAGGTTGTATAATGGAATTTGCAGTGAATGGGCGTCCTCTAGAACCCAGCCAAGCTTTGTCAGCACAAGGAATCCTAGATCGGTATGTCTCGCACACCAAGCAATCTGATAACATAATGATACCAGTTTTAGTTCTTAGTGTGATTTTAGTTCAACATTTTTCTCATGACAATGGGTTATTGTTATATGATTCAAACTCTTTATAGTTCTATATATGCTAAGTAATGGCACAGAATCTAGTTTCAATACATTGTATGGAGTATACTCAGTTGAAACATATACAAGCGCATCCTTTAGTAATTTAATTTGTTTAATATAATTAATAAATGAAAAAAGAACTATCTAATCCAAACCTCAAACTCCAGAGCTAATATGAATTTATATGTAATAATTTGACCCAAGGAAGTTGTAGGAGACACTAATATATTACAGAACCATCGGCTTTCATTGAAGGCCCTGTTCAGACAATGGTGCTTCATGGCTAGCCTTAGTACGCATCCCTTCTGCAAGTCACTTGAGAGCAGGCATCTGATGACCTTTCATGAGGGTCCACTACTGTACTGACCTGCTGTGTGAAATCTCAGGGTCTCCAGTTACCTTTCCCGCTGGCTCTCACAGCATTTTTGTGACTTCCTCATAGCCGGGGGAAGGAGCGCTTCCCAGACTTCAGGGAAACTGCAGATACAGCCAGTGGGCAGGTCACGTCAGCTTCCATTTTTTAGATCAGTTAGTCAGCGATCTCAAAAATGTCAGGTGGCTGTGGCCTTGGCAATGTAAAAACCCAGTTTCTTTTTAAAACTGGGCCACCACCGAGCTGGCCGCATCACTCGAGGTACTTGGGTAGAGAGGGCGGGTGGGTGTCACAGGGGATATTTAATTTTACCCTTTATAAATGAAAAAGACTACAACAGTTCATACAGTATAGAGATATATATATATATATATATACACTGAAAGCTAAACTTAGAGCCTCAGTAATCTCTGTATTAACTGCTAGTTGCTAGTTGTTCTATCTCTTGGGTTTCTCTGCCTCTCAGTAGGTCATATAATGAGATTTCCTGAATCGCATACAGGTGAATTAACAGGGTCACTAGTTATCCTGTGTGTCATGTTTTGAGATTTCCTTAATGATGTGAAGGTGAATTACTAGGGTCACTAGCTCTTCCATGTGTTCTCACAAAGGAATACTTATGAAACTTTAACTACTTGGTGTACTTCTGACAACCCAAAAAACAGTGTCCTGTATCTTCTGGATTCATGAAACAGAAGCGTATGAATCCCAGAGCTATGTAATTTGCTATTGAAAGTATAGACTGATAAGAACAATACTAAGATTCTACAGAGCAAAAGGGGCCTTCATAGAGGAATAGAGAAAAATAAAGATGACGGGATCCACCTAAAAAGAAATGTTTTTGGTAGATGAAATAAACAAAATGGCAGAATTATATATTGGGAGTATATTAGACTTGCTGACCTGTTTTTAAAAACTGCCTACAGTAGCTTCAGTGGTGCACCACATACTTATTACTATTATTACATACTTATTAAATATTATTACATACTTATTACTTTCTTTTACACATCTTAGTGATCCATTGACCGTAAAGATAGAAATGTAAATTCTTAGACATTTTCTATAGTTGCATGTTCAAGATTACTGCAGGCTTGTCATTAAAAGTATGTAAGGCTAAATAATCATATGTGGGGTCAGGCAAGCAGCATTATCAGAAGTATTTCAGCAATGGTAGACATCATCATTTTTACATTAAAGGTCCTCTGTAGGTGGAAAATGAAAAGGCCCAAATACCTAACTTCCCACAGGATTCATCTATGCATAGTCTCTCCAGCTTGCCCATTTCTGCACTCATATGCCGCTCCCCCATTGGCGCTGGTGTTTTCCCCTGGTTCCAGTCACAAGGAAGTAGCCTCTCTTGTTGATTGGCTGTAGGGGTGTGCAATAATGCAGGCCACTATTGATATGATGAATTATGATGGAGTCTGCCCGGCTACACCTTTCCCATTCCTGCTCTCGGGTACTGCTCCTGGGCTCTTGGCAGTAGGTTCTGTTCTTGATTGGCTGTAGGCTTGTGGACAAAAGCAGGCCACTGTTGATATGATTAATAATGCTCGGTCATCCAATCATAGTCTGCCTGCCCAGCTTCACCTTTCCCATTCCTGCTCTCGGGTACTGCTCCTGGGCTCCTGGGGAGTAGGTTCTGTTCTTGATTGGCTGTAGGCTTGTGGACAAAAGCAGGCCACTGTTGATATGATTAATAATGCTGGGTCATCTATTCATAGGCTGCCTGCCCGGCTTCACCTTTCCCATTCCTGCTCTCAGGTACTGCTTCTGGGCCCTTGGCAGTAGGTTCTGTTCTTGATTGGCTGTAGGCTTGTGGACAAAAGCAGGCCACTGTTGATATGATTAATAATGCTGGGTCATCCATTCATAGTCTGCCTGCCCGGCTACACCTTTCCCATTCCTGCTCTCAGGTACTGCTCCTGGGCCCCTGGGGAGTAGGTTCTGTTCTTGATTGGCTGTAGGCTTGTGGACAAAAGCAGGCCACTGTTGATATGATTAATAATGCTGGGTCATCTATTCATAGGCTGCCTGCCCGGCTTCACCTTTCCCATTCCTGCTCTCAGGTACTGCTCCTGGGCCCTTGGCATTAGGTTCTGTTCTTGATTGGCTGTAGGCTTGTGGACAAAATCAGGCCACTCCTGATATGATGAATAGTGTATGATATGATGAATATTTTTTAATAAAAAATTAAAAAGCCTCACCCATACAATATTTTCTATTTTATTTTCAAGTGTACTGGCACTTTAATTTTTTTTTTTTTTTTTTGAAACACTGATTTTACAGCCTATGCCTGAATTTAAACTCTTTTTCTACTATCCCTTTAAAGTTCTGTCACCTTTTTGCAGATTTAAAATTCATATGGCGTAAATGTTAAAACCACTATGAACCTGTCACATTTATGTAACACACTATCTAAGGCTGTTTTTTCTTTTTTCCCTTTTTTGTGTGTCTAGGTGTCCAAGATTAGAACGAGCGTGTACTTCAAGTTCTTGCCAAAATGGAGGAACCTGTGTCGATAATTGGTTCTGGCAGCAGTGTAACTGTAAAGATGGTTTTACTGGAAAGCACTGTGAAAAGTGTATGTTAAGTTTTACATCACTTTATAATAGCCTTACTTCACTTGCAAAGCAGGCCAAGGGCCCACAATATGTAGTCATAGATTTTATATGCTAGTTTTTATGTGCTCCTTAGTATTATCATGATCATTACAGGTGTTACTATTGCTTTTCTAGATCTGGTACTCGAGTTTTACACAAGGATTGCAGGCTTGTTAATAATGACAGTTTGGTGCACTACATATTGAAACACTGTATTCAGTGCATGTATACCTTTTTCAGCATCAGGTATAACTATATGGACATTTGGACAATTTATTTTGCTCTGCCCAATTGCCAGCTGACCTCAACTGACTAAGCCAAGCATATATATATATTACACCACAACCTAAACTTTCCTGTTTGGATCAGTTAAGTAGTAGTGGGCACCCATATATCTGTCACTAGGAGGGCATGGGATGGGAACTGGAGGTTTCAGAGCATGTGGTAGTACATACGCTTCTATTGAAATCCAAAGGCTGGTCTGACCTTTTTCTGAAAAATGTATGTACATTTAATAGGAAGGTGGGGCCTCATTTGAAAAATATAAAGTGATTAACTGCTAAATAACAGGTTTATATATACGGTTTACGGAGATATGTAGGATCACTATTAGGTTACTTTTCTGTTACAAGGATCCTTGTTAAGTCTGTTCATCATCACCAATCATCTCCGATTTTATGGATCATTACCTGTAAAAGCCATCTATGGTCTAAAGCAAGTCCCCATGCACTGCACCTTAAATACCATGAACCAGTGGGTCCTCTTTTTCAAAAGCAGATCTATGTCTTGAACCATTATCAGTAGAGACTGACTGTAAGTAGCCTAAAGCTGACCAGTTTAAATGATTAATTTATCAGCACTGACCTAAAAAGTCCATGTGAGGACTATACTTTGCTCACAGTGGTGGGCAGTGCCATGGGAAAAGTAGCCACTTCTGTATAGGAGGAACGTTGAGCATATAGTATGTGAAGGGAAGGAGCACATTTGTTTTAGACCACAGATGGCTTATAGCCACTAAAGTATTACACCAATGAGTCAATTCAGTATAAAATGCTTCATTTATTATCAGCATATCATTTATCCAGATCTGGTACATATTGCAACTGAGGGTCTGTCCATACCTGTTTTAGTCACGCATCACTTATTCATGCACTATATGCAAGGGACTTCTGAGTGCATTGATGTATGTTTTTCATGACATTATAGATGCAACTGCAGACACTGCCCTATCTTTGGAAGGAAAAGGTTACTTGGAATATACCATCAGTCAAACCAAGAAACGTGACTATCTTTTAAGGCATCATAGTGCAGATTTGGAAACAACATATGTCAATTACTTGGAGATAAAATTCCGAACAAGAAGCGAAAATGGCCTTTTACTTCACATTCATGAAATCAGCAACTACACTGCTGTAAAGGTATTTATGGTTTAAATACATATGCAATGCACACACACAAGCTTATTTGATTTCACTGTATAATCACACATTTCTCAAAGTAAAATGATATTAAATGGTTTCTGCGCCACTGAATATAAGTTACATGACAAGTTATCAGCATCAATGTATGAACTGATACAACTGTATATTGAATTTATAATGTGACATTACCAGACACATATAAGTATTGTCCTTTTTACTGAATGTCCATACAAGACAATATTACTGAATGTCCATACAAGACAATATTACTGAATGTCCATACAAGACAATATTACTGAATGTCCATACAAGACAATATTACTGAATGTCCATACAAGACAATATTACTGAATGTCCATACAAGACAATATTACTGAATGTTCATACAAGACAATATTACTGAATGTCCATACAAGACAATATTACTGAATGTCCATACAAGACAATATTACTGAATGTCCATACAAGACAATATTACTGAATGTCCATACAAGACAATATTACTGAATGTCCATACAAGACAATATTACTGAATGTCCATACAAGACAATATTACTGAATGTCCATACAAGACAATATTACTGAATGTCCATACAAGACAATATTACTGAATGTCCATACAAGACAATATTACTGAATGTCCATAAAAGACAATATTACTGAATGTCCATAAAAGACAATATTACTGAATGTCCATACAAGACAATATTACTGAATGTCCATACAAGACAATATTACTGAATGTCCATACAAGACAATATTACTGAATGTCCATAAAAGACAATATTACTGAATGTCCATACAAGACAATATTACTGAATGTCCTTACACGACAATAAACTACCACTTGAATCTGGTTTCACCTAAGCCAGTGTACCCCAGATCAGCCTTGTATGGGTCCCTTATTTACTCTCTCCCATTATTCATTATTCAGGTTTGAGTGTCATTTTATTTTCAAAGGTCTTTTTATTTTTTCAGTAGTATATAATAATACATATCAAAATATATATCAGAGCTCCCCAAGTTACCACAACAATACCACAATATAATCCAATAAAAACTAGAAAAATAGAGGTATTCTGACACTTATGGCAAATAGTGTAGCTTTTTATGATTTCTTCATTTGAGTTGCTTGAACACTATCCATGTACTAGTTTTGACAAATGAATCCGTTAGGTGTTTTTCTCTCCTAATCCTCCAAGAATAAAGTGTACGCTATGTAAAAAATAAAATCTAAACCCTTTGTATTTGTTTGAATATTGCAAACTAGTTACAGGCCTTAGAATGGGGTTTTAAGCCAGAAAAATGTACCTATCTGTCTCCCTATAGTCTAACAAAGCACAGCTCTGTGTAATTTAGCTTCTCCTGAAGAAAACCTGATAGATGTAATCCCTGGCTGTGGCTCAGTCAAGCCTGTCATAATTCTAAATGAGCACAGCAGTGATGCTGACAGTAGAATTCCATGGACAGGCCAAAATATTCTTTGACTTCTGGGAAAGTTCCCAGTTAATGAGCTTGCGTCAGCTCCCTCCCCCCTTGTGAATCAGGCACAATACTATTTTTTTTATAATTGGAGCTCGGCGTTTAATTACTGATACCTACATAGGATGTCTAGCATCACCTAATGTTTGCCACCATATATAGGAAGCCAATCAAGCAGAAAATCTATGGACCAAAAGCTAGTGACTAGCACAAAAATGTGGGTTTCTGTACCAGTATCACTCCTCTAGTTCTGGTGGAATCCCTGACTTTTCTGTTGAAAACCATTGAGGCAAAAATAATAAATAACAAAAAATAAAGGAAAAGATAATTTTCATGGACTTTCCTGACAGACCTCCGATAAATGGTGCTATAGAAGGAATAATGCTACCCCGCTAGCCACATCTCACAAAGGTGATCATAGACACACTTTTACAGGCCAAAATTCTGTTGTTACAGGGGAGCAATCGTCCCTGCAACACTAGGTGAAGGTAAGCAGGGAAGACTTGTGCCCCTATGGCAACCCTAATCTAAGGTCTGTCAGTCCTCAAAGAGCACTTTTCCATTTGGATTCTCTAATCTTTAACCAGTCTACTGTATACTAAATTAGAGGTCCAACAAACTCTCATTCTCAAGGTCCACCAACTGCCATTGTTAATGTTTGCAACATTTGTTTGCAATATTAAATTATAGTAGAAAAATGTCCTTCCAGAGACACTATGTTTTGACCACTGTTAAAAGGCACTAACATTGAATATACATCTTAAACATAATAGCTAAAAGAGTAAATTAAATTAATCTTTTCTTTTACTGATAGGGACAATTGTCAAAAAATGACAGTCCTCCCTTTAATACATAGGATATTCTCTCTTTTTTGTAACAGTTGTCATCATACTGAACCATAAATGCCTTTCAACCATATGCTATATATTTATATATTTTGCTTTCATATTGCAGGTCAAAAATGGAAAACTCCATTACACATCTGACACAGGTGTTGCTGGAAGAGTGGAGCGAAATATCCCTGAGATTTACGTTGCTGATGGTCGGTGGCATACTCTTCTAATGGAGAAGAATGGTTCCATTACAAGCTTATCATTGGACAGAGTGTACAGTCGAAATATTCATCACGTGACACATGATTTTGGAGGTCTTAATGTTCTCTCTCTTCAAATTGGAGGATTATTACCTGGACAGGCATATCAAAGGAACCAAAATGGTAAACAGTTTTGTATAATGAACTAAAAGTCATTGTCTTCTATTTATTTGTAATCAATTTAGTAGTTAGGCTCAGCTTAGTATTAAAAGCTCACACATTGTTAGCGCAACTAAAAAAGAAAATGATGTTTAATTAATTATTTTTTTAGAATGGGAGGGAGGGCAAGACCTGGACTTTAGGCACATCTGCTGGCTCCGGGGCTTTGCTGCCTCACACAGAGAGGGTACATTGGGACAGTGTACTCTACTCTTGGCCAGACTGTGAGAACCAGCAAAGCCTAGCCTCATCTTCACAATGGGTATGTTTAGAATACGCAGTCCTTTTTTGCACACGTATGGCCTTTACATTTTCTTTAAACAATTATGTCTGCTAATTGTCAACTGTCTTAAAGATTTGACCAATAAAGCCTATATATATCTGTAGATCAGCTAAAATCCATGTAATGGACGCATAGTTACTAGAATGCCAACCCTTCCCAGCTGGGTCCCTACATTTGCTTGACCCTGAGTTGTTAGGTTGTGCAGTCTTTGTAGAGGATCCTTATATAGCATATAGACTTACAACGTATGAGGGTGATACTCAAAAGAGATATATATATACCCCTTTTGGTCTGCACAGTCATTCACCACAGTAGAATATAACTGACTACCCTGTGGCTTTTATATTTGTCCACAGGCAAAGCCATATAAGTTAGGTCAAGGCAATTTCTTCACCTACAGGTGCAGTTAAACTTATGCATGGAATTGAGGGTATCCTTCTGGCTGAATGTGGTGGCCAAAAATATATTGATTTTATTGATGTTAAAAAATAGCTCCCTTGTAACTGACCAAATTCTGAGATGATGAATATATTTAGCCTTCCTTTCAAAGCTCTTCACACTTCAGTCAATAAACCAGGGGTGCCCTTAGATCATTCTTGTTATGTATTGCTACTGTATGCACTGTCCTAGAATAATGTGTTATTATAATTTTATAGTTTTTTACAATCCTAACTTTCTGTGTTTTGTTTGTTTAGGTTTTGATGGCTGCATAGCTTTTGTGAAGTATAACTACGAAAACCTTCCATTCACTGGAAAACATGACATGGTTCAGATAAGCAAATCAGAGTCATCTGTCAAACTAGGATGCAGAGGTCCTAATATTTGTGCCAGTAACCCATGCTGGGGAGACTTAATATGCATAAACCAGTGGCATGCATACACATGTGTGCCACCTGGAGACTGCTCCTCAAACCCTTGCCAAAATGGAGGAAGCTGTGAACCTCACACCCAGTCTGGATTTACTTGTATTTGTCCTGAGTCGCATACAGGAAAGCTTTGTGAAACTATTGCAGCTTGCCTTGGCGTAGTTTGCCCTCAGGGTAATATTTGCAAGAGTGCAATACATGGTGGACATATATGTACTGCAGTTGCTCAAACCGAACAATTATCTTTACCACTTTGGGCAGTCCCAGCTATAGTCGGAAGTTGTGCTACCATTCTTGCTTTGTTGGTCCTTAGCTTAATTCTTTGCAATCAGTGCAGAGGAAGGAAAAATAAAGTGCCAAAAGAAGAGAAGAAACCAAAAGAAAAGAAGAAAAAGGGTAGTGAGAATGTTGCATTTGATGATCCTGACAATATTCCACCATATGGAGATGATATGACTATTAGAAAGCAACCAGAAGGAAACCCTAAACCAGATATCATTGAAAGAGAAAACCCTTACTTAATATATGATGAGACTGACATACCACATAGCACTGAAATAATACCTAGTGCTCCTCTGGCCATGCCTGATACAGAGATAGAGCACTATGATATTGATAATGCCAGCAGTATTGCTCCCTCTGATGCAGATATCATCCAACACTATAAGCAATTTCGGAGCCACACGCCTAAATTCTCAATCCAAAGACACAGTCCTCTGGGTTTTGCTAGACAATCTCCACTGCCATTGGGAGCAAGCAGTTTAACCTATCAACCTACCTATAGCCAGGGACTAAGAACAGCAACACTTGGCCACTCAGGCTGTCCAGCACCTAACCCCTTGTCTCGTCATAGTCCTGCACCTTTTTCGAAATCATCAACCTTTTACAGAAGCAGTCCAGCACGTGAACTCCATCTTTCATCTTTGGAAATGCATAATGATGTTTGCCAGCCAGGTATTTTTAATTATTCAACTCGACTTGGTAGAAGAAGCAAAAGTCCTCAGACCATGGCAGGACATGGCTCCAGACCAGGAAGTCGCCTTAAACAACCTATAGGTCAAATTCCTATGGAGAGTGGCCCGCCTGTTGGTCTTTCAATAGAAGAAGTGGAAAGACTTAATACTCCGCGGCCAAGAAATCCAAGCATCTGTAGTGCAGATCATGGGAGATCTTCATCAGAGGAGGACTGTCAGAGGCCTCTGTCAAGAGTGAGGAATCCAGCAGATGGAATTCCAGCTCCAGAATCATCTTCTGATAGTGATTCTCATGAGTCTTTTACATGCTCAGAAATGGAGTATGATAGAGACAAACCAATGGTATACACTTCAAGAATGCCAAAACTGACTCAGGTTAATGAGTCAGATGCAGATGATGAAGACAATTATGGTGCTAGATTAAAGCCGCGGAGATATCCAGGCCGCAGAGCTGAAGGCGGGCCTTCAGGTGCCCAGTCACCAACAGCTACTTTACCAGCTGACAGTACCTTGCCCATGAAGCTAAGCCAGCAAGCTGGTAATTTCAACTGGGACAATCTATTGAACTGGGGTCCTGGTTTTGGACATTATGTGGATGTTTTTAAAGATCTAGCGTCACTTCCAGAGATGACATCCACAAATACACATGAGGAATCAAAAGCAAACACATCTAAGACAGCATCCAAAGAAGAGGAAACGGAACAATATGTGTAGATGTGACAATGTTGGATTGTCTAGATGCAAATAAAAAAGAAAAAAACACTTTTGACAGTCAAACATTATATGTTTGTTTACAAAATAGCGTCTCCATTTTAAGAACTGGCCAGTGGACTTCTTTTTATTTAAGGAGACAACTTAAAAATAATAATGTTGAATTTTATTTTGCTGCTGGAAAGGACAGAGATGTATTTAAAGCAACTGTTTTCTGTATTCTATTTCCTTGCATGTATAACACTACACAGCCTGATTTCCAGCATGCACAGAGTTAAGTAGAGTCCTTCTTTAATCCGGTTCATTGTGATATGTTTCATTGTTGTAACTGTAACGGTATATTTCTCAGTTATGTTTGTAAGCCAGATGTAGTATATTAATTTTAAAAATAATTCCTCTGCAGAAATAGTGATGTTGAAGAAACAGATGCGGTGTCTGGAAAACAAAACTACTCCGATCTATAAACTGTGACATCATATATGTTTTATGAGAATTTGCCGCACAAAAGCACAGAACCCAGTTTATAAGAAAGAATAGAGGTGGCTATAAGGTCAATATGGTCTGCACCTTACAATTACTGTCACGTTTTAATAAAAAAAAAAAAAAACGATTTTCGGAGAATATTTGTAAAATGAAACCAAGTTTATAAATTGTATTCACAGCTTTGGCAAAGATTTATTTTTGTAAGGACTTTTCCAAAATGAAAGAAAGGCACATTCTAGAAAATGTTGGCATTGGATTTTACTGAAACCCTTGACCATAGACATTTGTACTTTGCAAAAAAAAAAAAAACTCACCTTTGTGATACGTTGTACTGTGGAACAATTTTTGTATAAGTGCTTTTACCTGACCTTTGTTTTTGATATTGACGTTTTCCTATGCTGTATAGTTTTCTTACTTTCAGGGAAAGCAAGAAAATGCTTCTCTGTTAAATCTGTTACTTGTGTAACATTCATATTTTTCAATTTTTGATACAAATGTAACATATCAGTATGCCTTTTCTTCTTGTAAATGTCAATAATAAAATTAAAATATTTATTTAAAAATTGTGTGTAAATTTATCACTTATCTTAAGCATTTAGAACTCTTTTGCAAAATATAAAAGGTATGTATTTGTTTCACAAAAGGGGTGTTATATCTAGCACGGGGAGGGGGGGCATCCTGATTGCCGGTGCACCCCTCCAGCGTGCATTAGCCTTGTTAAACACAAGAAATCCTGACAGGGTTAATGATCAAGGGGACATCAGCAATCAATGTTTAAAGGGTTTTGTATTAAGTAGTGGTCACATCCTCCTAATTTCTCCCATAGCTGGTTTAAATTAAATTAAAGCCTTTCTCTTTTTACCCATACTGAAACTGGAAACAGGTAAGGTACTTCCCAAACTGTTCACCCAAAAATAAAATCACAGCATTGTCCAAGTTATCATAACAGAAGGCACAGTTCTTGTGCTCTCTCTGCCACACCACTGACCGGTGGTCCTCTCTCCCTCCCCTCCCTCTTCCGCCCAAGTGAGTGGCCATTGTTAGAAGCAAAATTAAAAAAAGGAAAATTGCTCCTAACACCTCTAAAAACTCTGCTGAGATTGCTGGTGAGGGGGGCATCCTTGTTTTGGATACCCAGACCTGCACACACACCCACTAGCATTTCAATGCAGCTGGCCACTGGTATGTCAGCCCATATGTCCACTGCCCACCATGCAAATCCATTTAGTCCTATGGCGTCATGTGAGGTAGCAAACCAGGGTTAGTAACAAGGCAATGCTTGTTGTGCAGTGTGGTATTGGGGATTGGGGTGCTGCCACACGGTGAGGTAGAAGTGGTGTTTAGATGTACATGGGGTGAAGGTCCCTATTAAAGGTTCGCGGGAGAAGTCAGTTGCACATTGATATGCTTTCTATCATAATATTTAAAGGGGACCTGCACCCTTTTACATGCATTTCTGCACCTTAAGACCTTTCTGTCAGCTCCCAGTGAGTGATACATTTTACCTGACTGGAAATCTCAGGAAAACATTACAGCAGCCATCACCTCCCTACTGCTGCAGTTGTTCCCTGTAACTTCTGGTTTGCCTGTGGATAAAATGTATCACTCATTGGGGCAGTAGAAGAAGTGTTGAGGTGCATTTAATGTGAACCACAGGTCAAGAAAATAAAGCTTAATCATTTTTCTCCCCTAAAGCCACCGTTGTCGATCAGTGGCGGATGCTGTTTGAGAGGGCCTAACCCTTATGCAGATGTTAGAAAATACCTGCACTCCTAGAATCACATGGGAGTGGCCATCTTGGATCACACCTGAGAGCCCTGCTTACACCTTAGCGTGAGTGGGGGGGGATGGGGGAAGAGCCTTTGCTAGTACAAATTCACACCGCATTTGAGCTTGGAGCTTTGTTATAATCAGCCCAACCAGCCAAAGAGATATTTGTATGCTAGAAGGAGATAAAATCCTTCTCTGCTTGCATGCATTGATGTAAGGTTCAGCATGGCTACAATGCGTCCGTGTGATATTGTTTCTCCATACAAGGCAGGCTGTTAGCAGTCTGGGATTTTGCTTCAAGCAGCCCCCATCAAAATGAGAGAGATACTTACCTGAGAAAAGGGATCAGTATGGCTGACATATTACACATATACACACACTTTTCCCCGGTAAGAGTGCCACTGCTTTGCCTGCTACAGAAACTTTTGTTTGCTTCCATATATAATGAATCTGATGAGAAGGCAGTTGTGGACATATTTTCAATAAATATAAAGGTTAGCCATGACTTTGTCCAGGGTTTTAATTTTGGTCCTCTATGAATTTGAGTTTGATTCCCCTGCTTTACCCAATGGTAAGCTATAATTTATAGTTATAGAGAATGTTTCTACTGCCATGCAATTGAATGAAGGTACAGCACACAGTAGCTACTACAGCTTACACTTGACATAGTTATTTATAAACTTAGGCTTGTGTGCTATCTTTATCTAGATCTGCCTTGTTCCAGGAGCTTCACAATAACCAAACTATTTGTTTATCAAGTGTTTAGCAGTGCAGAGTAGCATCTATTATATTGCCATAAAAGGTGAACATCACAAAACGATAATGAGCATCCACAATGCGTTTCAAGGGGTAAACCCTCTTAATCATATGAAATAATTTTATAGACTTACTTACCTGAATAACTAGTCTGCCATTTGCCCCCCCCCAGATGTGCCACAGTTTCCCCTTCCTACTTCCGAAGTAAAGCGCCCACAAGCACCCCTCAGGCAACGGCCACCAATCAGGGTCTGCACTATTGTATTCTCCTGCATTTACTAATTAACTTGTTGGGCAAGTTGCATATATTGCAGTGCCCTATTGGGGCCTGGTGAGAAAAGTCACTACTTTTTAGGAGAGGAAACTGACATTCACATTCATTTTCTACCTCTGGTTGCCGAACCTGCCCTAAGGTAAACAATGAAAGTGAATGGCATGTTTCTCTTCTGATTTTTCTCACTCTATTGAAACCCTTGTGAAGCAGACCTATCTCATTGGAATCTGCAGCGTTTACAAATTAACTTGTTGGGCAAATAGCATACACCCTTAAATCCAACCTATTCTATTGTTTTCTGCTACATTTACAAATTAACTTGTTACAGTGCCATATTGAAAAACTCTTATAGCGAACTCCTATCTACTGCATTTGACTCCCTCTGTCAACACTGAAAGCTCAAAGGAAATGGCAATTTTTTCACCTTCTGAGGACCTTCGCTGTCCACATGACCACTTGCAGACTACATTCAGTTCAAATTACACTGGCAATCATCATTGGTGGTAGGCTCAGTGGCAACCACAAAACAATGCTGGAAAGATGCAGAGGATATACTTCTATTTTATGAGCATTTCCTAAGGGCTTTGAGTGGATGGGCATCTCTAATAGGGTCAGGGACACAGAATATAATAGGACCACTTTAGGCCTGCTTTTACCCTTCAAAAGCCAGCCACGTAAAATTTACGCCAGATACATAAACGCCAGATACGTAAACTTTACATACCTGTCTTTCCCCCTGCTAAAAAGACACTCACCTGACCTCACGATCAATCCAGACAGGTTTCTTTTTCACCCGGGGGGGCCTCCTCTCCCCCCCCCCTCGGCACTTCCGGCTTCACAAGAGGGCACAGAATAGGCCCCCCCACTTCAGCTGCCGGCATTTACTGTAAGAATAAAAAATGACATTTGCTTACCTCCATGTGCAATCCCTCCCACCGGGTCTCCTGTTCACTGGGAGGCCTTGGATGCCCCCAGACTTCTCTGTCGTGAGGAGAGGGCCTGAAAGAGGCCCCCTTCCCGCCATTGTCACTGCTAGCCCTGCCTCTTGTGGGTGGGATGAATAATGTCAGGAGGGAGGACCCTATGTCATTTTTTTTTAATTAACCATTTTTTACCTGTCACCCAGCAGGTATAAAAGGCTTCCAGCAGCAGGAGAGCAGAAGCTAAAGTGATCCGCTTGGGACACAATGCTTTGGGGTGGATTGGAGGTAAGTATTAAATATATATATATATATATATATATATATATATATATATATATATATTCTCTGTGTTTTTTTTCACACTAACCCTTTAACCGCCAGCCTACCTTGAGATTTTGTCACCCTTTGTTGCCAGACCATTTTGCACTATTTTGCGCTCCCCATGTTCAACTGTGATTTTTGAAGGGATTTCCAGGGATTTCCCAGGAAAGTAATATATTGTTTTTTTCAGCAGAGCCTGGGCTTGTTTGTCATTTTCTAAGTGTATTCTCAATATTTTTGGGTGAAATTGTGCAAAAAAATAAAAAAAAAAATATTTTTTACAATTTGTAGTGTTTTTTTGTAATAAAAAATGTAAGTTTGTCAATAAAATCTTATTTCGTGTGAAACCCCAAATTCTCCTGGTTACAGCGGTACCACATATGTATAGGTAGACACCCTTTCCTGCCCAGGAGACTCCCCCAAACTAAAACAACGCTTTAGGAGATTTTCAGATAAAATACAACTATGCTATGCAATATGCGCACCTTGCGGTTTTTCAAGAAAAACAACCCTTTACATTTCAAATAACCCCTACAAACTGTATATTCCCTAGAAGCACACACATCAGGCTTTCTAGGCGTACCAGGCTTGTTGACATGGATGCAGTTTTCTGGAAGTAATCCCTCAATGTATTCTTTGGTTGCACAGGGTTTCCCTAAAAATTAATAAAAAAAGCAGAATCAAAACCACATTTTCCTAAAAAAAACTATATGCAAACCAGAAAAAAAATGAAAATCTGAAAAAGCAACATCCCCCAAACAGAACAAAACCCAACATGCCTAGGTAATGTCAAGGAGAGAGTTGCCAAACACACCAAAGTAAAGCATGCGCATAACGGTAATTTTACTTCTGCAGACAAAGTGAGCACCTTGCACTTTTTCTACCAAAACAACCCTTTACATTTGAAATATCCCTGATAAACCATATATTCACTGAAAGTACACATGTTAAGCTTTCTAAGCGTACCCAGCTTGTTGTAGTGGGCTCATCTTTCTGGAAGTAATATCTCAAAGAATTCTTAGGTTGCACAGGGTTTCACAAAAATAAGTATAAAAAAGCATAAAAAACACCTTTTCCTAAAATATCAATATGCAAATTAGAAAAAACAAGCTAAATCTGAAAGCGCAAGGTCCCCCGAGCAGAACAATACCCAACATGCATAGGTACCTGTAACCTTTTAACTGCCAGCCTACTTGAGATTTTGTCACCTTCTGCCGACAGGATATTTTTCACCATTTTGCGTGATGTTTAACTGTGATTTTTGCAGAAATTTCTAAGAAAATGGCATATTTTCTTTTTGTTGCAGAGTTTACGCTTTAAGATGAAATGTCTTGTTTGTATTTTTTCAACTTTTTTTATATATTTTTAAGTAAATAAGTAAAAAAAAATAAAAATATAAATATTTTTTAAAATTGTCTCCTTTATTTTAACAAAAACATTTATTTTATTAAAGAAAACCATATTGCATGTGAAAGCCCCATTTCTCCCGATTACAATGATACCACATATGTATCGGTAGCCCCCCGTTCCTGTCCAGGTGATCCCCTAAACTGAAAAGAGCCCTTTATAACATTTACAAATAAAATACAACTACTATCCACATAATAAAGGGTTAAATAAAAAAAAATTGGTGTGGGGTCCCCCTTCACGGGGGGGGGGGGGGGGGGACACCATTTCTTGGGGGAATTTTAAGGTTTTTTTGAGAGGCAGGTAATGGGGGGGTCTCTGGGTTAATGGCAAGTCACCCACTAGCCGCAGGTGACTTGCCAGACCCAGAGCCTTGTGAACTGGTATAGGGGTCTCATAGATCCCTTACCAGTTCACAATGGGTTAAAAATAAAAAAAAAACACACAGAGACACACTGACAACTATTTTTTTTTAATACTTACCTCCCATCCATCCCTGTGTCCCACGCTAATCACTTAGGCTTCTTCTTTCCTGCTGCTGCTGGAAGTATTTTATACCTACTGGGTTACAGGTAACATAGGGTTAATTAAAACAAAAAAATGACATAGGGTCCCCCCTCCCGGGGAGGGGGGCCCCCTTTTTTTTAGAATTTTAAGGGTTAAAACCCTTAAAAATCCCCCCCAAAAATGGTGTGAGGTCCCCCCTACGAGGCATAACCAGCCTGTGACCAGCTATGGGGGCTTGTAGAACAGGACGCAGGGGCCAGCTTTAGTGGCCCCTGGCCCTGCAGGCTACAAGCCGGCATAGCCTAGGGCCATGGCTCTTCTGCCCCCCCCCCCCCGGGCTTTGGGGAGGCAGGTAATTTGGGGGGCTCAGGGGTTAATGGCAAGTCACCCGCTAGCCGCAGATGACTTGCCAGACCCCCGAGCCTTGTGAACTGGTATAGGGGTCACATGGACCCCTTACCAGTTCACAAAGGGTTAAAAGTAAAAAAAAAAACACACAGACACACTTTTTAAAAATAACTTTATTAAAAAATAAAAAAAAAACAATATTTTTTTTTAATACTTACCTCCCATCCTTCCGTGTCCCATGCTGATCATTTAGGCTTCTGCTCTCCTTCTGCTGCTGGAAGCCTTTTATACCTACTGGGTTACAGATAACATAGGGTTAATTTAGAATAAAATGACATAGGGTCCCCCCTGCCAGGGAGGGGGGTTTTTAAGGGTTAAATCCTTAAAAATCCCCCCCAAAAATGGTGTGAGTTCCCCCCTACCCAGCGTAACCAGCCTGTGACCAGCTATGGGGGCTTGTAAAACAGGGCGCAGGGGCCAGCTTTAGTGGCCCCTGGCCCTGCAGGCTACAAGCCGTCATAGCTTAGGGCCACGGCTCTTCTGCCCCCCCTGGGCTTTGGGGAGGCAGGTAATTTGGGAGGCCAGGGGTTAATGGAAAGTCACCCGCTAGCCGCAGGTGACTTGCCAGACCCCCGAGCCTTGTGAACTGGTATAGGGGTCACATGGACCCCTTACCAGTTCACAAAGGGTTAAAAGTAAAAAAAACAGACAAACACACTTTTTCAAAATAACTTTATTAAAAAAAAAAAATGTTTACTTTACTCACCTCCGATCTTCGTCTCCTGTGTCCCACGGCGATCAGATGCAGGTGACGGCTGGGCAGAGGAGGGGGGAGGCAGGCGATCGGAGGATTGCCTACCTCCCTCCTCCTCTGTCCAGCCGTCACTGGCATCTGACAGCTGAACCGCCAGGTGCCCCGACTACACCCGGCGGTGACGTCATTGGCCCTGCCTCCGAGGGGGCGGCCCCCATCGGAGGGAGGAGGGCTGTTTTGCCCCCTCCAGAAGACGGAAGAGAGGGGGGGTGATCGGAGCCCCCCCCATGAAGAGGAGAGCCGGCGGGAGCCGGCAGGCACGCAGGCTGCTGAAACGGGGGGGGAGCACCCTATTCCGGGCCCTCCCCTGCAGCCGGAGGAGCCCCAATGGGCGATCGGAGCCCCTCTGGCTGAAGAGGAGACCCGGCCGGATCGAACGAGGGGTCAGGTAAGTGACTTTTTTTTTTACTTTTTATGTTATTAGTGGGGAAAGTCAGGCACGTAAAATTTACGTGGCTGGCGGTTAACTGCAAGGGGGGGCAGCCACTTAAATTTTATGTGGCTGGCGTTTAAAGGGTTAAACCTCTTGTGTACTGGTAAGGGCTCTATGAGCTAGCGTGTGACTTGCCATTAACCTCCCAGCCCCAGGGCAGAAGAGCCTGGGGGACATTTAGGTTGTGCAGGCTTATAGCCTGCAGGACAGGGGGGCACTGAAGCTGGCCCTTGCACCCTGTTTTACAAGCCCCCATAGCTGGTCCCCAGGCTGGTTATGCTGGATAGGGGGGACCATTTTTTTGGGGGGGGGGGAATTTTAAGGGTTTTTGCCTAAATTATCTTGTGCTTTATTTTGAAACAAAGCATTCAATCTTTAAGGAATGTTTACTGAATCAAGGCCATAACCTCTAAAAATCATTTGGATACTCATATTCTGTTTGTAATTTATCTTATAAAATTTCCTCGGAAATGATTTAGAAGAAACATAATATACCTTTCATTGGGCAGAGGCTATATTCCCCATACTCACTCTATGAACTAGAAAATGACATGTTCATGTTGAAGAGGAAATTATGATACATTTGTTAAATCATTAGCAGACCAAATTTCCTCGGCTGTATAAAATAAAAAGCATGTATAAATCATTTGCACCATCTTAATTCCCCAGAACACGTTAGGGAAAGTGAAAATGATTATTCCATTGTCAGTTATGAGTGTCTTACATCTGTCATAATACATTATATGTGCTTTCTGGAATTTCTGCCTTTTCACCCATTCTGCTTCCTAGCAAGTACCTGGCTGGCTCTGGGCCGGGGCTTACCAAACGTACCTGAATCTGCTCTGCTTGCCAACCCACACATTATCCACTAAAGTATGGCCATGGTGTTTATTACTTAACATAGTTGTAGCCGAGCAGACTGCACAGTCTGGTAAAGTGTTGGAAAATAACATAAAAATGATGTTTTGCGGATGGCTTAACGTTCTCTTGTTAATGCCGGTGCTTATACATCCCGGGTTTTCCTGCACAGTGTACATTGCAGTATCTGCACTCATTTGTCTTATGTGCGCTGTACTCCCAGTGTACTTTGGGAAGTAAGGAAGTCATTTGGTGCTTAATGTACTCTCATTTTATTATATCAACATTTACATGGGTGATTTGAGTGATCCAGCACTACCCCCTTAATGCAGTTTCACATTTTACCTGATCTATTCTTAAAGTGGATCTAGCCTTAAAACTCTCTTGCTAGTATATAGTCATATA
This sequence comes from Gastrophryne carolinensis, assembly GCA_027917425.1. Lineage (NCBI taxonomy): Eukaryota > Metazoa > Chordata > Amphibia > Anura > Microhylidae > Gastrophryne > Gastrophryne carolinensis. The sequence continues at coordinate 184,935,757 of CM051234.1, read as the reverse complement.
TACAACATAATTTGCTTAAAGCAGACCTACAGCAGAGGGGTGAGTAAATGGAAGTCATTTAGTGCTTAATGTTCTCTCATGTTATCAACATTTACATTTACGTAACTTACAGCACTAGGTTCTTAATGCTCAAAATACTTGAAGCAGATTTACATCCTGCAGCAGCTGCTGTGTCCCTCCACCCCTAATCTATGGAATCAGCATGCCCAATATATTCAGCACTCTACTTGCTCCTGCATTGTCTCAGCCTGCCATATTACCTGTCACCAACAAATGAGGGTTCCGTTGTTGACTGTCAGTGGGTTACTAGCATGACCAGCAGTTCTGTAATGGGGGCATAGAGAGTTAAAGAAATTGATCCCATTCTTTGGTTGCCCATAAAGCAAATTTGAGTCACCCCTGAGGGTAGGTCCACAATAACCATTTGATTGGGACAAAAACCTGTTTCAAAAGAGTCCTAAAGCGGCAACCCATTTTAAGATGACTCAATTTATAAATCTCTCCAGGGTCCCCATAGACTCACCTCATTCTTTAACCCCAGGGCACATGATGCACTCATCCAGTGGCATACCCAGTCAGTGCCCTTGCCACACCTGGTGGACGTGAATGACTGCAGGCAGATGCACATGGGGTGCAGGGAGCAGGGATGCTTCTGGGTGCTGCAGAAATGAGTGGTCTTGAGTGCAGAACAGGGATGCCATCAGAGGTCTGAGGATGCCCCATGGGATCAAGGTCAGTATATGACAATTAATTATAATAAATTCCAGGAGATTTTACGCGGCAAGTCATCAAGATCTCTTTTGCAAGCATTACCATTATCCCAAGATGTTCCACATTTGCAACTTGTTGACTTGGCCACCCAGTGCATCCTACTAGAGCACTGCGGCATGTCTCTCCACTTTATAACCACTAAAAGTTAAACTGAACCAAGCAGCGGCTGGCCTGGAATCTAAAAGATTCCAGGGCCGGCCACTGGCCTTTGTCTGGGGCATTCCAAATCCCGGGGATTGGAACAGAACTTCTGAAAGTCAAATTTCCAGGTTTTGTTCCGCTTTAAGTATTACCAGAGGACAGGTTGAGCAGTACCAGTGGTACTAGTAACACTGGTTGGAAAGCCCCATTATATGACATTATTTCTTTTTTTGTAAGGTGTTATTATTAGCTTTGACAAATAGTGTTGAAGTCACTGTTTCGTGATGTAATTTTTAGAAAGAGCAATTACTTTATAATTGTACTTAATTAGCTTAAAAAGCTATATTTAGTAATGTTGTTTCTCTGATACCAGTGTGACTTCCTCATCTTCTGTATGCCTTTTTCAACATAGGTCCATTTTCTGTACTGCTGGTAGGTGTAGTTTAGTGTTATGTTGTCCTTCCTCATGCAAGGACCTACTTTCTAAAAATCAGTCATCGGTGCTGCTGCTGGGTAGGGTTAAGGCGGGTTGAAACCCAAACGGGGAATCCTACACCAGATTCCACACTGTGTGAAACCCCCGGGGTGCTGGTAGACTTACCTGATCCCGGCGGGTCCCGCAAAACAATTTCTGCCGATGGCCACATCCCTGGCTACCCTGTGGTTCTTTCTGAATGGCTGGGCACTGGAGCGCGAGGGTGTGGCCAGACTGCTGGGGATGTGGCCAGCCTGCTGCACCTCGTCACTGTGGCAACTTTGAGATCAGCCACTCAGCGATCACAAAATTGACACTGGACGTGGCTTTGACAGTGGAAAAACCTTCAATCTTCTTTGAAGACCAGGCCACTGCTGAACCAACAGCAGCACCCAGCTGCTCGGCCAAAGAGCAGTGACACCAGAAATGGGTTTCCATCCTCTTTGAGCATGAGTTAGCTCACCTCAGCAGTGGCCATAGCAGCAGTGATCATTTTGTTAAGGTCTCACTTCTCTATAATTGTAGATCTTGATGTCCAGACTTTGTGTACAGTTGCTAATAGCAACCGAGTGACAGGGCAGTCACCCAATCCCCTGCGGGTCTTCGAGTAATTGGGTGACTGACCTGTTTGTCAAGGTCTCAGGTCAAAGTTTCTCTGCAGAATGCCCACCCCCTCCACTTGAAGCAAAGGAGGATCGTCGGAAGGGATTGTTCGGGGAACAAAAAAAAAACGTATTCAGTTTTGTCCCCTGCATCTGTTCACTGCCTCTCCATGATTCCACAGCTCCTGGATTAGGAGATTGAGTCCTGCATGTTCAGGCTATCTTCTGTTTCAGGCAACCTCCCACTATCATTCACATTCATGCTAGCACGCTTGCTCAATTCACTGCCTCAATTAGGAAACCACTCCCAATACAGAGAAAAACATGTCAGTTGTACATTGCAGTAGGTTAATATTGACCATGTTTAAAAATGAGTTCGGGACTTTGCTGTTGCTTCAGGTACTATATCTTTGGCCACATGACGTTCGGTGTCAATCTAAGCCAGTAGTCCTCAAACTTCCTCCTCAAGGGCCGAGACAGGCCAGGTTTTGCAGCTCTCCACACTACTCCACAGGTGAATTAACTGGTGCTCAGACAGAGCTATAGCCCTAATTATTACATCTGTGCATCAGCATAGAGAGCTGCAAAACCTGGCCTGTCTCGGTCCTTGAGGAGGAAGTTTGAGGACTACTGATCTAAGCTGACAAATTTGGAATGCTTAAATTGTATCAGCTTAACTTTGGTTAATTAGTAAATGTTCCTCTGAAAAAAGGGTCAGTTTATTTTAGGCAGCATAAACATAAGGCTTAGTTAAGTTAAACTATTTTGGAAAACTTTAAGATTAAGGTTAGCACAGGGTTCAGGGCTAAGATAAAGGGGCTTATTTACTCAACTTTTCTCTTTCCACCATAACACACAATAAAAAGGCATACGTGGGCTCAGCCTTAAAATGGATAATGCCTTAGCTCCAGCAAAGCTGAATGAAAATAATTAAATTAAGCATTTTGGCTTCCTTACCTAGGCTTCACTCCAAAATGCCAAATTTGACCTTCCCACTGCCCTTGCATCCCCCATCACAAAACAGTGTGATAAGTTAAAAAAAACAATCTGTCAAAATGGGTGTTTTGCTAAATTATGAAGAGTTATGAAGAATTACTCCACAAGTTGGAGAGGTTTTCCATGCTTTCGCAAATATTTGCACCCAAGATTTAGAACTGGGTTAGATACAAATTTGTTTGGAGAACTACTGTGCCTTTTTGAAAAGTCTGTCCACCTCGAATGTAGGACTCAAAACCAAATTAGTTCCAGTGATTTAAAAACAAATATTTATTTTGCTTGTGGTTGTGTAGAGATGATGTTTAATGTTAGGCTATAAGTAAGGTCAAAGCTAAATTGACAATTTTTTTAATAGGCAAAACTCTTTAAGCCAAGACGTAACGTGAAGTACCATGTTAACGAGTTCCTAGCGTTGCTCAATGCCGTCTGCAATGCATTTTTATATATATAAAAATAATTATATTTATAGATGATATATCGAGAAGGTATGTTAATTTAGTATGACTTAGCATTTGCGGTATCCCTGAAGATTGCAAATGAGTGAAAGTCAGTTCGTTCAACCGGTAAATGGATCTAAGTGACTCACGAGTACCAAAAAAGAATAAAACAGCCTTGTGAAAAGATGCTTTCACATGAAGAAAACAATAGCCTAACTTGACTTAAAAGGAACACATTTGTTATGTATTCCTAACAAACAAAGGGGCATTTTAACACAAAAGAGGAATGTCAAGTTGGGAAAAACAGGAACTCTGTGCACAATAACTTAAAAAGATGTAGTTGTAGAAGCTAATATATTTCAATTTTAAATATATTTACTGTTGTAGCTTCTGCATACATTTTTCACTGCAAAGTACTTAGCTAAAATATTTCACAGAAGTTTTATTCTGATTGAATAAATCAATGTATCGTTTCTTGTAAGGTTAAATGCTGGATTTCTTCCAATAGTATTCTAACAATAGACATTTTATTTAGATTTTCACACGTCAGGAAATATTTAATAATAGGCCATACAACAGATACCAGATACATATTGGAAAAATTTAAAAAGAGTATTTTCCAGGAAAAAGAGTATTTTCCAGGAAAAAGGGCCCTGTGAAGCAGAATGGAGAGGAAACAAGTCTTAAAATAGTGTACTACCTCTACCCACATGAATCAGTTTATACAGAGTTTACATGGGAGTTTGGGAGTTGGCCCCAAAAGAGATATAAAGAGATGGTTTGCATGAATCAGGCTACTCATTAAGATTCACTGTAATTCTGTGGTTCTTGGTCTGCATGCTCTATGTAAATTTACTCTAGGAAAGCGCTTTTTACCTTTTACACTTGAATAGAGAGGCTTTTTGGTCTTTTCTAGCCCAGTGTGTTTAGCCTGGGTCTGTCCATTAAGTTACACATGACTATGTCATAAACAATATTGCCATCCAAAGATGTTTCTGTCACTTCCACAAAAAGATATGCCACAAAAGGTCATTGCTAAAAAAATGTCTGTTCACAAAGCGTTGTATACCATCTGCAGGTGCACAGGTAACTATAATAACTGCAACCTTGAAAGGATTGTCAAGAAAAGGCCATTCAAAAATTGGACTGTGTCTGCAGTCAGTACTTCATGAGCACCACACACAGATATATCCAGCACATGGGCTAAAACTGCCACATTCCCTGTGTAAAGACGCTCACGAACCAAAGAAAAAAATTGCAAAAAAGCAACTTACCTGGACTAAGTACAAAAAGGACTGGAGTGTCACTCACTAGTCTAAAGCAGTGGACCCCAACCCTGTCCTCAAGGCCCACCAACAGCTCATGTTTTGTGGATCTCCACATAGCCAGCTCTATAGCTCTGCTGCTGTGCTAATTAGAGATGAGCGAACTTTTGAAAAATTCGATTCGACTGATTCGCCGAATTTTCCGACAAAAATCGTTTCGACCCGAATAAATTCGCGACGAATCGCTATTAAAAACGGCTATTTCTGAGCCTCCTACAGCCTCAATAGGGTTGTAAACCATTCAGCCTTGCTGTAACACGCACAGGATGCGTGCTGGGTTAGTTAAATAATACTTTTAAGAAATATCACATGCAGATCAGAGGCATCGCTAATAGAATCGCAGAGCGGCACAATTGCAGAGAGTTGAAGTGGCATCACTATGAGGGGCAGAAGGAGCCCAAATATACACTGGAGTTGGCTTCAGGAGCCCAAAAATTGGATGAATCACACCCTGGAGTTGGCAGAAGTTGGCAGCAGCAGCAGCAGGAGCCCAAATATACACTGGAGTTGGCTTCAGGAGCCCAAAAATTGGATGAATCACACCCTGGAGTTGGCAGAAGTTGGCAGCAGCAGCAGCAGGAGCCCAAATATACACTGGAGTTGGCTTCAGGAGCCCAAAAATTGGATGAATCACACCCTGGAGTTGGCAGAAGTTGGCAGCAGCAGCAGCAGGAGCCCAAATATACACTGGAGTTGGCTTCAGGAGCCCAAAAATTGGATGAATCACACCCTGGAGTTGGCAGGAGTTGACAGCAGCAGCAGCAGGAGCCCAAATATACACTGGAGTTGGCTTCAGGAGCCCAAAAATTGGATGAATCACACCCTGGAGTTGGCAGGAGTTGACAGCAGCAGCAGCAGGAGCCCAAATATACACTGGAGTTGGCTTCAGGAGCCCAAAAATTGGATGAATCACACCCTGGAGTTGGCAGGAGTTGACAGCAGCAGCAGCAGGAGCCCAAATATACACTGGAGTTGGCTTCAGGAGCCCAAAAATTGGATGAATCACACCCTGGAGTTGGCAGAAGTTGGCAGCAGCAGCAGCAGGAGCCCAAATATACACTGGAGTTGGCTTCAGGAGCCCAAAAATTGGATGAATCACACCCTGGAGTTGGCAGGAGTTGACAGCAGCAGCAGCAGGAGCCCAAATATACACTGGAGTTGGCTTCAGGAGCCCAAAAATTGGATGAATCACACCCTGGAGTTGGCAGAAGTTGGCAGCAGCAGCAGCAGGAGCCCAAATATACACTGGAGTTGGCTTCAGGAGCCCAAAAATTGGATGAATCACACCCTGGAGTTGGCAGAAGTTGGCAGCAGCAGGAGCCCAAATATACACTGGAGTTGGCTTCAGGAGCCCAAAAATTGGATGAATCACACCCTGGAGTTGGCAGGAGTTGACAGTAGCAGCAGCAGGAGCCCAAATATACACTGGAGTTGGCTTCAGGAGCCCAAAAATTGGATGAATCACACCCTGGAGTTGGCAGAAGTTGGCAGCAGCAGCAGCAGGAGCCCAAATATACACTGGAGTTGGCTTCAGGAGCCCAAAAATTGGATGAATCACACCCTGGAGTTGGCAGAAGTTGGCAGCAGCAGCAGCAGGAGCCCAAATATACACTGGAGTTGGCTTCAGGAGCCCAAAAATTGGATGAATCACACCCTGGAGTTGGCAGAAGTTGGCAGCAGCAGCAGCAGGAGCCCAAATATACACTGGAGTTGGCTTCAGGAGCCCAAAAATTGGATGAATCACACCCTGGAGTTGGCAGAAGTTGGCAGCAGCAGCAGCAGGAGCCCAAATATACACTGGAGTTGGCTTCAGGAGCCCAAAAATTGGATGAATCACACCCTGGAGTTGGCAGGAGTTGACAGCAGCAGCAGCAGGAGCCCAAATATACACTGGAGTTGGCTTCAGGAGCCCAAAAATTGGATGAATCACACCCTGGAGTTGGCAGAAGTTGGCAGCAGCAGCAGCAGGAGCCCAAATATACACTGGAGTTGGCTTCAGGAGCCCAAAAATTGGATGAATCACACCCTGGAGTTGGCAGGAGTTGACAGCAGCAGCAGCAGGAGCCCAAATATACACTGGAGTTGGCTTCAGGAGCCCAAAAATTGGATGAATCACACCCTGGAGTTGGCAGAAGTTGGCAGCAGCAGCAGCAGGAGCCCAAATATACACTGGAGTTGGCTTCAGGAGCCCAAAAATTGGATGAATCACACCCTGGAGTTGGCAGAAGTTGGCAACAGCAGAAGCAGGAGCCCAAATATACACTGGAGTTGGCTTCAGGAGCCCAAAAATTGGATGAATCACACCCTGGAGTTGGCAGGAGTTGGCAGCAGCAGCAGCAGGAGCCCAAATATACACTGGAGTTGGCTTCAGGAGCCCAAAAATTGGATGAATCACACCCTGGAGTTGGCAGAAGTTGGCAGCAGCAGCAGCAGGAGCCCAAATATACACTGGAGTTGGCTTCAGGAGCCCAAAAATTGGATGAATCACACCCTGGAGTTGGCAGAAGTTGGCAGCAGCAGCAGCAGGAGCCCAAATATACACTGGAGTTGGCTTCAGGAGCCCAAAAATTGGATGAATCACACCCTGGAGTTGGCAGGAGTTGACAGCAGCAGCAGCAGGAGCCCAAATATACACTGGAGTTGGCTTCAGGAGCCCAAAAATTGGATGAATCACACCCTGGAGTTGGCAGGAGTTGACAGCAGCAGCAGCAGGAGCCCAAATATACACTGGAGTTGGCTTCAGGAGCCCAAAAATTGGATGAATCACACCCTGGAGTTGGCAGGAGTTGACAGCAGCAGCAGCAGGAGCCCAAATATACACTGGAGTTGGCTTCAGGAGCCCAAAAATTGGATGAATCACACCCTGGAGTTGGCAGAAGTTGGCAGCAGCAGCAGCAGGAGCCCAAATATACACTGGAGTTGGCTTCAGGAGCCCAAAAATTGGATGAATCACACCCTGGAGTTGGCAGGAGTTGACAGCAGCAGCAGCAGGAGCCCAAATATACACTGGAGTTGGCTTCAGGAGCCCAAAAATTGGATGAATCACACCCTGGAGTTGGCAGAAGTTGGCAGCAGCAGCAGCAGGAGCCCAAATATACACTGGAGTTGGCTTCAGGAGCCCAAAAATTGGATGAATCACACCCTGGAGTTGGCAGAAGTTGGCAGCAGCAGCAGCAGGAGCCCAAATATACACTGGAGTTGGCTTCAGGAGCCCAAAAATTGGATGAATCACACCCTGGAGTTGGCAGGAGTTGACAGTAGCAGCAGCAGGAGCCCAAATATACACTGGAGTTGGCTTCAGGAGCCCAAAAATTGGATGAATCACACCCTGGAGTTGGCAGAAGTTGGCAGCAGCAGCAGCAGGAGCCCAAATATACACTGGAGTTGGCTTCAGGAGCCCAAAAATTGGATGAATCACACCCTGGAGTTGGCAGAAGTTGGCAGCAGCAGCAGCAGGAGCCCAAATATACACTGGAGTTGGCTTCAGGAGCCCAAAAATTGGATGAATCACACCCTGGAGTTGGCAGAAGTTGGCAGCAGCAGCAGCAGGAGCCCAAATATACACTGGAGTTGGCTTCAGGAGCCCAAAAATTGGATGAATCACACCCTGGAGTTGGCAGAAGTTGGCAGCAGCAGCAGCAGGAGCCCAAATATACACTGGAGTTGGCTTCAGGAGCCCAAAAATTGGATGAATCACACCCTGGAGTTGGCAGGAGTTGACAGCAGCAGCAGCAGGAGCCCAAATATACACTGGAGTTGGCTTCAGGAGCCCAAAAATTGGATGAATCACACCCTGGAGTTGGCAGGAGTTGACAGCAGCAGCAGCAGGAGCCCAAATATACACTGGAGTTGGCTTCAGGAGCCCAAAAATTGGATGAATCACACCCTGGAGTTGGCAGGAGTTGACAGCAGCAGCAGCAGGAGCCCAAATATACACTGGAGTTGGCTTCAGGAGCCCAAAAATTGGATGAATCACACCCTGGAGTTGGCAGAAGTTGGCAGCAGCAGCAGCAGGAGCCCAAATATACACTGGAGTTGGCTTCAGGAGCCCAAAAATTGGATGAATCACACCCTGGAGTTGGCAGGAGTTGACAGCAGCAGCAGCAGGAGCCCAAATATACACTGGAGTTGGCTTCAGGAGCCCAAAAATTGGATGAATCACACCCTGGAGTTGGCAGAAGTTGGCAGCAGCAGCAGCAGGAGCCCAAATATACACTGGAGTTGGCTTCAGGAGCCCAAAAATTGGATGAATCACACCCTGGAGTTGGCAGAAGTTGGCAGCAGCAGCAGCAGGAGCCCAAATATACACTGGAGTTGGCTTCAGGAGCCCAAAAATTGGATGAATCACACCCTGGAGTTGGCAGGAGTTGACAGTAGCAGCAGCAGGAGCCCAAATATACACTGGAGTTGGCTTCAGGAGCCCAAAAATTGGATGAATCACACCCTGGAGTTGGCAGAAGTTGGCAGCAGCAGCAGCAGGAGCCCAAATATACACTGGAGTTGGCTTCAGGAGCCCAAAAATTGGATGAATCACACCCTGGAGTTGGCAGAAGTTGGCAGCAGCAGCAGCAGGAGCCCAAATATACACTGGAGTTGGCTTCAGGAGCCCAAAAATTGGATGAATCACACCCTGGAGTTGGCAGAAGTTGGCAGCAGCAGCAGCAGGAGCCCAAATATACACTGGAGTTGGCTTCAGGAGCCCAAAAATTGGATGAATCACACCCTGGAGTTGGCAGAAGTTGGCAGCAGCAGCAGCAGGAGCCCAAATATACACTGGAGTTGGCTTCAGGAGCCCAAAAATTGGATGAATCACACCCTGGAGTTGGCAGAAGTTGGCAGCAGCAGCAGCAGGAGCCCAAATATACACTGGAGTTGGCTTCAGGAGCCCAAAAATTGGATGAATCACACCCTGGAGTTGGCAGGAGTTGACAGCAGCAGCAGCAGGAGCCCAAATATACACTGGAGTTGGCTTCAGGAGCCCAAAAATTGGATGAATCACACCCTGGAGTTGGCAGAAGTTGGCAGCAGCAGCAGCAGGAGCCCAAATATACACTGGAGTTGGCTTCAGGAGCCCAAAAATTGGATGAATCACACCCTGGAGTTGGCAGGAGTTGACAGTAGCAGCAGCAGGAGCCCAAAAAATGGCCTAAAGACATAAATATGTTTTGCACCATTTGGAAAGTGTAAAACGTGGCACCATGCTGAATCTAGTCGCATGCATCAGGCATTGGTGGGTGGAAATCCTGGCTGATCCATCCCTGATTCATTTTGACAAAGGTGAGTCTCTCCACATTTTTAGTTGACAGACGAGTTCTCCTCGCCGTAACTATGGCCCCCGCCGCACTAAACACCCGCTCAGATGGCACGCTACTTGCCGGGCAGGACAGCTTTTCCAGGGCAAACTCTGCTAGTTGCGGCCACAAATCAAGTTTGGCTGCCCAGAAGTCCAGCGGATCCTCAAGGTGTGTTGGCATGGTCATGTCAAAGTATGACATGACCTGCTGGTTCAGGTCCTGCTCCAGGTCTTCCTGCTGCTCATGAGTAGCCTCACTATGCGGGTGTAGAAAGCTACTCATTAGCGACTGAAGACTGAGGCTGCTGCTGCTGATGGAGCTTCTGCTGCTGCTGCTGCCAACCCCCCCAGCGGCCATGGCAGTGGAAGGTGAGCGCAGAGGTCCCCTCGAGTCAGACCTGCGAGAGTATGGACCATGGCGCAGATAGGCATCGGCCAACTGCCTACGTAGAATGTCTTTGTAGTAGTTGAGTTTGTCCTCCCTCTCGGTGGGTTTAAAAAATGCCCCCATTTTGTGCCGGAAGCGAGGGTCCAATAAGGTGGACAGCCAGAAGTCATCCCGCCGACAGATGGAAACAATTCTGGGGTCACTACGCAAGCACGTGAGCATGCTTCGTGCCATTTGCGCAAGTGACTCGGATGGACTACCTGTCTCCATCTCCACTGCATACTGCCACGGTGTGCCCGGGTCCTCTGTCTCTCCTTCCTCAAAAACCTCTAGCTCCTCTGGCTGCTCCTGCTCCTCCTCTCCTGTCTGCTGACTAGATAAACCAGCCATTTCGCCAAGCCTAAACTGTGTTTCGCTGGGCAACTCCTCCTCCTCCTCTTCCTCCTCCTCCTCCTCCAGTTCAGCTCCAAGGGGGTTCATGTGGCCGTAAGATGTAAACGCCATGTCTCCAGTGCCCTGACCAGCCATGGTTTCCAACATGTGCTGCAGTACATGAAGCAGTGGAATCACGTCGTTCATCCCGTAATCCTGCCGACTGACAAATAAAGTGGCTTCCTCAAAGGGCCTGAGCAAACGGCAGGTGTCACGTATGAGCTGCCACTGGTTGACATTGAAGTTACACAGGGGAGTCCCCCTATCTGCTTGGATCATCAGGAAATCCGTGATGGCTTTTCTCTGTTCATATAATCGGTCCAACATGTGAAGGGTGGAATTCCAACGGGTGGAAACATCGCAAATCAGACTATGTTGGGGGATACCATTCTGACGCTGTAGCTCAAGAAGGGTGTGTTTGGCAGTGTAGGAGTGGCTGAAGTGCATGCAAAGTTTCCGTGAAGTTGTTAGGATGTCCTGCAGATGGGGGGAACACTTCAGAAACCGCTTGACAACCAGATTGAAGACGTGAGCCATGCAGGGGGCATGGGTCAGGCTTCCTTGGCGCAGCGCAGACAAAATGTTCTTCCCATTGTCGGTAACCATGATTCCCATTTTAAGTTTTCTCGGAGTAAGCCATGTTTGGATTTCCTGATGAATACATTTAAGCAGTTCCTCCCCTGTGTGACTCCGTTCGCCAAGACAAACCATGTGAAGCACTGCGTGACACCTCCGTGCCCTGCACACATGGTAGACTGGAGGGGCACTGAGACTTGAGCCTACAGTGGAGGGTGAGGAGATGGCGGAGGATGAGGAGGCCGAGTCGCACGGTGTCACAGGCCCAATGGGCAGAGAGCGCGGAGGCCGAAGCGGCGTGACCTGTCCAAGTTGCTGCTGCAAAGGGACCACATTCACCCAGTGGGCCGTAAACGACATGTACTGCCCCTGACCGTAGTTACAGCTCCAGATGTCGGCGCTGCCATGTATTTTGCTACACACCGACAGGCTCAAGGACTGGCCCACCTTCTGTTCAACAAAAGTGTGCAGCGCTGGTACTGCCTTCTTGGCAAAGAAATGACGGCTTGGGACTCTCCACCTCGGCTCGGCACAAGCCATCAGTTCTCTGAAAGGTGCAGATTCCACCACCTGAAAAGGGAGCGACTGCAGCACCAGCAACTTGGACAGGAGCACATTCAGCTTCTGCGCCGTAGGATGAGTGGGCGCATACTGCTGTCTCTTGGACATGGCTTCGCTGATGGATTGCTGGCGGGATGCATGACTTGGAGGAGGAGGAGGAGGAGCAGGAGCGACAGAGGATGGGTATGACGCACAGCTGCCTTCGGCTGAGGTGCTGGAGCCTTGGCTGGCAGAAATTGGGAGCTCACTTGGTGAGGAAGCAGACTGGACCACCCCTTGGGAGCCTCGGTTCTCCCAGGTCGTTTTATGGTGACGCATCATATGTTGACGCAGGGCCGTGGTGCCAACATTTGGACCCTGGCCACGCTTCACCTTTTGCCTACATATCTTGCATGTGGCCATGTTACCCTCCTGCGGATGCCTCAGGAAAAACTGCCACACTGCCGAGTAGCTACTTTTCCCACCCCCTGGCCTCACTGATTCACTGCTGCTGTTGCCAACTCCAGGAACCCCTGCTCCACTACCTCCCGATAAGGTAGACTGCCGCACAGCAGGTGCTCTACCCCGGCCCCGGCCCCGGCCGGCTCCAGCCTTTGGAATTGTGCCCCCATGCTGACTGCTACCACTTTGCTGCCTCAGCTGCTGACTCCGGGGCAACCTGCACCCCTCTTCTCCTGATGATGACGATGAAGCCCCTTCATCACCCGGCTCCCAAGTGCGATCGGCTTCATCGTCATCATCATCATCATCACCGGGTTGTGGCTGTACGTCACTGATGTTCGTGGATTCGTCAACAGTGTCTGGCGCAGGAGCTGGAACGCTCGCAGCACCCACGACACTGTCCACATCACTATTTGTCTGCCTAGCTAAAGAAGCCACCTCCATTTCTTGGCTGGGCAGTAGCTGCTGACTGTCCTCTATCTGATGGTCCTCCTCACTAAAGAGTGGAGCTGAACCCAAAGCATAGGATACGTCGCTGGGGGAGGGAACGGCGTAGGCCAGAGGCAATGGGAGGACAGGGACTGCTCTCGGGGCATGCCAACTCAGGGTTGTGTCAGAGGAACCTACCGACCCTAGACTGGGGGTCTCAGACGTAAGTTGTGATGATGTTGTTGATGAGCGCGTCAACCAATCTACCACGGCAGATGCGTTACTGGTGGAGACCCGACCGCTAGCAGATACTGGCAGATTAGGTCTCTCAGCGTGACTCCTGCTGCTACTGGCCCCCAGTCTGATGCGAGCTCTTCCTGCGGAATCTTGGCCTCTGCCACTCCTCTTTTCACTTCCAGGCACTTGTCTGCCCGACATAGTCTAACTGGCGTGGTAGTAGGTGATATTTAAAAAAACCCCGGGCAGCGGTGGGTCTATATGAAACAGAATATAATGCACACCAAAAGTGAGCAGTAACACTCAGCCTCCAACAGGCCTGCTTAGTGTAAATAAGAGAGCTGCTTAGTGTAAATAAAGAGGGGTATGCTATGTTACAGAATGGGATGCCTCAACAGAAGTGCACCTGGCAGGCAGCAGTAAGCCTATGCCCAGCAAAAGTGTCTTATAATATAAATATAATAAGAGCAAATGCTTATATGGTCTTAAACAGAGGCTGCTTTAGTCACAGAATGGGATGCCCCGGGCAGGAATCGAGCTGCCAGGGTACAGTAGTGCTTTGGCCAGCAAAAGTGTCTTTATCAGGCCTAATTTCAAATATGATTAGAGCAAATGCTTATATGGTCTTAAACAGAGGCTGCTTTAGTCACAGAATGGGATGCCCCGGGCAGGAATCGAGCTGCCAGGGTACAGTAGTGCTTTGGCCAGCAAAAGTGTCTTTATCAGGCCTAATTTCAAATATGATTAGAGCAAATGCTTATATGGTCTTAAACAGAGGCTGCTTTAGTCACAGAATGGGATGCCCCGGGCAGGAATCGAGCTGCCAGGGTACAGTAGTGCTTTGGCCAGCAAAAGTGTCTTTATCAGGCCTAATTTCAAATATGATTAGAGCAAATGCTTATATGGTCTTAAACAGAGGCTGCTTTAGTCACAGAATGGGATGCCCCGGGCAGGAATCGAGCTGCCAGGGTACAGTAGTGCTTTGGCCAGCAAAAGTGTCTTTATCAGGCCTAATTTCAAATATGATTAGAGCAAATGCTTATATGGTCTTAAACAGAGGCTGCTTTAGTCACAGAATGGGATGCCCCGGGCAGGAATCGAGCTGCCAGGGTACAGTAGTGCTTTGGCCAGCAAAAGTGTCTTTATCAGGCCTAATTTCAAATATGATTAGAGCAAATGCTTATATGGTCTTAAACAGAGGCTGCTTTAGTCACAGAATGGGATGCCCCGGGCAGGAATCGAGCTGGCAGGGTACAGTAGTGCTTTGGCCAGCAAAAGTGTCTTTATCAGGCCTAATTTCAAATATGATTAGAGCAAATGCTTATATGGTCTTAAACAGAGGCTGCTTTAGTCACAGAATGGGATGCCCCGGGCAGGAATCGAGCTGGCAGGGTACAGTAGTGCTTTGGCCAGCAAAAGTGTCTTTATCAGGCCTAATTTCAAATATGATTAGAGCAAATGCTTATATGGTCTTAAACAGAGGCTGCTTTAGTCACAGAATGGGATGCCCCGGGCAGGAATCGAGCTGCCAGGGTACAGTAGTGCTTTGGCCAGCAAAAGTGTCTTTATCAGGCCTAATTTCAAATATGATTAGAGCAAATGCTTATATGGTCTTAAACAGAGGCTGCTTTAGTCACAGAATGGGATGCCCCGGGCAGGAATCGAGCTGCCAGGGTACAGTAGTGCTTTGGCCAGCAAAAGTGTCTTTATCAGGCCTAATTTCAAATATGATTAGAGCAAATGCTTATATGGTCTTAAACAGAGGCTGCTTTAGTCACAGAATGGGATGCCCCGGGCAGGAATCGAGCTGGCAGGGTACAGTAGTGCTTTGGCCAGCAAAAGTGTCTTTATCAGGCCTAATTTCAAATATGATTAGAGCAAATGCTTATATGGTCTTAAACAGAGGCTGCTTTAGTCACAGAATGGGATGCCCCGGGCAGGAATCGAGCTGCCAGGGTACAGTAGTGCTTTGGCCAGCAAAAGTGTCTTTATCAGGCCTAATTTCAAATATGATTAGAGCAAATGCTTATATGGTCTTAAACAGAGGCTGCTTTAGTCACAGAATGGGATGCCCCGGGCAGGAATCGAGCTGGCAGGGTACAGTAGTGCTTTGGCCAGCAAAAGTGTCTTTATCAGGCCTAATTTCAAATATGATTAGAGCAAATGCTTATATGGTCTTAAACAGAGGCTGCTTTAGTCACAGAATGGGATGCCCCGGGCAGGAATCGAGCTGCCAGGGTACAGTAGTGCTTTGGCCAGCAAAAGTGTCTTTATCAGGCCTAATTTCAAATATGATTAGAGCAAATGCTTATATGGTCTTAAACAGAGGCTGCTTTAGTCACAGAATGGGATGCCCCGGGCAGGAATCGAGCTGCCAGGGTACAGTAGTGCTTTGGCCAGCAAAAGTGTCTTTATCAGGCCTAATTTCAAATATGATTAGAGCAAATGCTTATATGGTCTTAAACAGAGGCTGCTTTAGTCACAGAATGGGATGCCCCGGGCAGGAATCGAGCTGCCAGGGTACAGTAGTGCTTTGGCCAGCAAAAGTGTCTTTATCAGGCCTAATTTCAAATATGATTAGAGCAAATGCTTATATGGTCTTAAACAGAGGCTGCTTTAGTCACAGAATGGGATGCCCCGGGCAGGAATCGAGCTGCCAGGGTACAGTAGTGCTTTGGCCAGCAAAAGTGTCTTTATCAGGCCTAATTTCAAATATGATTAGAGCAAATGCTTATATGGTCTTAAACAGAGGCTGCTTTAGTCACAGAATGGGATGCCCCGGGCAGGAATCGAGCTGCCAGGGTACAGTAGTGCTTTGGCCAGCAAAAGTGTCTTTATCAGGCCTAATTTCAAATATGATTAGAGCAAATGCTTATATGGTCTTAAACAGAGGCTGCTTTAGTCACAGAATGGGATGCCCCGGGCAGGAATCGAGCTGCCAGGGTACAGTAGTGCTTTGGCCAGCAAAAGTGTCTTTATCAGGCCTAATTTCAAATATGATTAGAGCAAATGCTTATATGGTCTTAAACAGAGGCTGCTTTAGTCACAGAATGGGATGCCCCGGGCAGGAATCGAGCTGCCAGGGTACAGTAGTGCTTTGGCCAGCAAAAGTGTCTTTATCAGGCCTAATTTCAAATATGATTAGAGCAAATGCTTATATGGTCTTAAACAGAGGCTGCTTTAGTCACAGAATGGGATGCCCCGGGCAGGAATCGAGCTGCCAGGGTACAGTAGTGCTTTGGCCAGCAAAAGTGTCTTTATCAGGCCTAATTTCAAATATGATTAGAGCAAATGCTTATATGGTCTTAAACAGAGGCTGCTTTAGTCACAGAATGGGATGCCCCGGGCAGGAATCGAGCTGCCAGGGTACAGTAGTGCTTTGGCCAGCAAAAGTGTCTTTATCAGGCCTAATTTCAAATATGATAAGAGCAAATGGTTATATGGTCTTAAACAGAGGCTGCTTTAGTCACAGAATGGGATGCCCCGGGCAGGAATCGAGCTGCCAGGGTACAGTAGTGCTTTGGCCAGCAAAAGTGTCTTTATCAGGCCTAATTTCAAATATGATTAGAGCAAATGCTTATATGGTCTTAAACAGAGGCTGCTTTAGTCACAGAATGGGATGCCCCGGGCAGGAATCGAGCTGCCAGGGTACAGTAGTGCTTTGGCCAGCAAAAGTGTCTTTATCAGGCCTAATTTCAAATATGATTAGAGCAAATGGTTATATGGTCTTAAACAGAGGCTGCTTTAGTCACAGAATGGGATGCCCCGGGCAGGAATCGAGCTGCCAGGGTACAGTAGTGCTTTGGCCAGCAAAAGTGTCTTTATCAGGCCTAATTTCAAATATGATTAGAGCAAATGCTTATATGGTCTTAAACAGAGGCTGCTTTAGTCACAGAATGGGATGCCCCGGGCAGGAATCGAGCTGCCAGGGTACAGTAGTGCTTTGGCCAGCAAAAGTGTCTTTATCAGGCCTAATTTCAAATATGATTAGAGCAAATGCTTATATGGTCTTAAACAGAGGCTGCTTTAGTCACAGAATGGGATGCCCCGGGCAGGAATCGAGCTGCCAGGGTACAGTAGTGCTTTGGCCAGCAAAAGTGTCTTTATCAGGCCTAATTTCAAATATGATTAGAGCAAATGCTTATATGGTCTTAAACAGAGGCTGCTTTAGTCACAGAATGGGATGCCCCGGGCAGGAATCGAGCTGGCAGGGTACAGTAGTGCTTTGGCCAGCAAAAGTGTCTTTATCAGGCCTAATTTCAAATATGATTAGAGCAAATGCTTATATGGTCTTAAACAGAGGCTGCTTTAGTCACAGAATGGGATGCCCCGGGCAGGAATCGAGCTGCCAGGGTACAGTAGTGCTTTGGCCAGCAAAAGTGTCTTTATCAGGCCTAATTTCAAATATGATTAGAGCAAATGCTTATATGGTCTTAAACAGAGGCTGCTTTAGTCACAGAATGGGATGCCCCGGGCAGGAATCGAGCTGGCAGGGTACAGTAGTGCTTTGGCCAGCAAAAGTGTCTTTATCAGGCCTAATTTCAAATATGATTAGAGCAAATGCTTATATGGTCTTAAACAGAGGCTGCTTTAGTCACAGAATGGGATGCCCCGGGCAGGAATCGAGCTGCCAGGGTACAGTAGTGCTTTGGCCAGCAAAAGTGTCTTTATCAGGCCTAATTTCAAATATGATTAGAGCAAATGCTTATATGGTCTTAAACAGAGGCTGCTTTAGTCACAGAATGGGATGCCCCGGGCAGGAATCGAGCTGCCAGGGTACAGTAGTGCTTTGGCCAGCAAAAGTGTCTTTATCAGGCCTAATTTCAAATATGATAAGAGCAAATGCTTATATGGTCTTAAACAGAGGCTGCTTTAGTCACAGAATGGGATGCCCCGGGCAGGAATCGAGCTGCCAGGGTACAGTAGTGCTTTGGCCAGCAAAAGTGTCTTTATCAGGCCTAATTTCAAATATGATTAGAGCAAATGCTTATATGGTCTTAAACAGAGGCTGCTTTAGTCACAGAATGGGATGCCCCGGGCAGGAATCGAGCTGCCAGGGTACAGTAGTGCTTTGGCCAGCAAAAGTGTCTTTATCAGGCCTAATTTCAAATATGATTAGAGCAAATGCTTATATGGTCTTAAACAGAGGCTGCTTTAGTCACAGAATGGGATGCCCCGGGCAGGAATCGAGCTGCCAGGGTACAGTAGTGCTTTGGCCAGCAAAAGTGTCTTTATCAGGCCTAATTTCAAATATGATTAGAGCAAATGGTTATATGGTCTTAAACAGAGGCTGCTTTAGTCACAGAATGGGATGCCCCGGGCAGGAATCGAGCTGCCAGGGTACAGTAGTGCTTTGGCCAGCAAAAGTGTCTTTATCAGGCCTAATTTCAAATATGATTAGAGCAAATGGTTATATGGTCTTAAACAGAGGCTGCTTTAGTCACAGAATGGGATGCCCCGGGCAGGAATCGAGCTGCCAGGGTACAGTAGTGCTTTGGCCAGCAAAAGTGTCTTTATCAGGCCTAATTTCAAATATGATTAGAGCAAATGCTTATATGGTCTTAAACAGAGGCTGCTTTAGTCACAGAATGGGATGCCCCGGGCAGGAATCGAGCTGCCAGGGTACAGTAGTGCTTTGGCCAGCAAAAGTGTCTTTATCAGGCCTAATTTCAAATATGATTAGAGCAAATGGTTATATGGTCTTAAACAGAGGCTGCTTTAGTCACAGAATGGGATGCCCCGGGCAGGAATCGAGCTGCCAGGGTACAGTAGTGCTTTGGCCAGCAAAAGTGTCTTTATCAGGCCTAATTTCAAATATGATTAGAGCAAATGCTTATATGGTCTTAAACAGAGGCTGCTTTAGTCACAGAATGGGATGCCCCGGGCAGGAATCGAGCTGCCAGGGTACAGTAGTGCTTTGGCCAGCAAAAGTGTCTTTATCAGGCCTAATTTCAAATATGATTAGAGCAAATGCTTATATGGTCTTAAACAGAGGCTGCTTTAGTCACAGAATGGGATGCCCCGGGCAGGAATCGAGCTGCCAGGGTACAGTAGTGCTTTGGCCAGCAAAAGTGTCTTTATCAGGCCTAATTTCAAATATGATTAGAGCAAATGCTTATATGGTCTTAAACAGAGGCTGCTTTAGTCACAGAATGGGATGCCCCGGGCAGGAATCGAGCTGCCAGGGTACAGTAGTGCTTTGGCCAGCAAAAGTGTCTTTATCAGGCCTAATTTCAAATATGATTAGAGCAAATGCTTATATGGTCTTAAACAGAGGCTGCTTTAGTCACAGAATGGGATGCCCCGGGCAGGAATCGAGCTGCCAGGGTACAGTAGTGCTTTGGCCAGCAAAAGTGTCTTTATCAGGCCTAATTTCAAATATGATTAGAGCAAATGCTTATATGGTCTTAAACAGAGGCTGCTTTAGTCACAGAATGGGATGCCTCACAGCAGACTTAAGATCAGTTCAGTATATATGCACAGTTAGTTACTATAAGCAGCCTGAAAACGCTAACAAAGGCTGGATGAAAAAAAAAAAATCTCCCTGTCAGCCAGCTCCGTTTTTCCTACCTTTCCCTGGCTTTCTGTCTGTCTCCTGTCTGTCTCCTGCCTGTCTCCTGCCTGTCTCCAGCCTGTCCCTGTCTGTCCCTGTCTCCAGCCTGTCTCCAGCCTGTCTAACTGCCTCAGCTACACAGCGTTCTGTCTGTCTGTCACGAATGCAATAGAGAAATGAGGAAAAGCAAGATGGCCGCCGTTAAATACCGCTGTGTGACGTCACCGGGCTTGCTGGCTGCTGATAGGCTGCATGTGACTGCCCCAGCTTGCACTGGCGCGGGATACATGTCCAGACATGTCCCGCCCGCCATCTTAGAATGCCTGTAATGTAAATGAATGGATGTTAAAGGAAAACTTCGAGTGATCGAATCGCGGGGAAATTCGGATTCGATCCGAATCGAATTTTTCCTGAAATTCGGATCGAATCCGGGTTCGTCCGGATCGATTCGCTCATCCCTAGTGCTAATTACTCCACCTGTGCACCTGTGTGGAAATCTGCAAAACCTGGCCTGTTGGTGGGCCTTGAGAACAGGGTTGGGGACCCCTGGTCTAAAGCACTGTTTTCAGATAAAAGTACATTTTGCATTCCATTCAAAAATCAAGGCCCCTGATTCTTGAGGAAGAGTGGAGAGGCACACAATCCAACATGCTTGCGGTCCAGTGTGAAGTTTTCGCAGTTTGGGGAGCCATGTTATCTGCTGGTGTTGGTCCAACACGCTCGCTCTTGCTGGCACTGGCTGTTGCTGTCTTCCTTCTCCTCTCTAACATACAGTAAACAAGGATTCCCCTCAGATGGGTATGGACAGAAGAACAATCTATTACGTGTGGACCCCCATAACCACTTCCAGACGAGGCGTATACGACCCATATGCAGCTCATGTGACAACTGCTTGTTCAGTCTGGTTTGGGTTGGTTCCTGTCAACCAGGTTTTCCCTCCAAAGCCAGAGATAAACTCATTTAACTCAATTGGACACATAAACTAAAGACTATGGGGTCCTATTCTTCCGCATGGCTCAATTTTAGAACACTTTCGGCTTCCCTCTGCTGACAAGCTTTGTGGAGATGCTGATTCTCCATCAAGACTTGGCACCTCCCCTCACTGCTAAAAGTTCCCAGAAAGACTCAATGAGGTACTATCAAAGGAAAGACACCTGAGACAATGCAGCTGAGCTAAAGCCATTATCAAAGCAACCAGGGCTTCCATAACATCTAAACCGACTGATCACCTCCATGCCACACTGCATTGAAGCAGTAATTCATATAAAATAAGCGCCAACCAAGTATTGCATCCATATACTGTACATACTTTTCAGTACGCCAACATTCTCCCGCCACCTACTAGGTGCACTTGTTTAGGTGCAGGCTTGTAATCTGACACAGTATTCTAAAGTGTACTGACAGCATTTTTCCTCTCAGCATGACAGCCATATCCCACTGCCTCCCTGCCTTTCTCTCTCTTAAAAACGATTCCCTCCCCATAGGCCCCCACTTATCTTTTGGATGTTGCCACGGCCTGCTGCTTAGCTGTCTCACAGCCCCATTGCATCCCATTAATGGGCACTGTGCAGGCGCATGATCGGGGGCCGCACGCAGTGCGTGATGGGATGCAAGATGGTGCAGTCGGTCACACAGAAACCAGGGAACCTAGAAGATGGATCTCTTGGCAAGGTGAGTAAAGAATGCTCTAAGGTAAAACTGGAGGGGGGGAGCAGATTGGTGAGGCTTGGGGGAGGTTTTAAGGCTGCCATCTATGCAAGAAGCACTGTAATTGCTGTTCCCTGCTGGTGCCAGACATTTGTAAGAATTGTTCTAATACATGTTTGGTCCATCTTAACATGCCCTCGGGAATTCCTGTCAGGGATGCATACTCAACTACCTCTGGAAAATGTGGCATTGCTGGGCCTCACATAGAATATGCAGTTCAGTTTTAGGCCCCAGTTTACAGAAAAGAAGGAGAGGGAGAGGGTGCCGAGCTGAGCTACAAAACCCGGGAATTAAGTATCTTATTTATGAAGAACCTGACTTTTATTTAGTGTTTGGAGGAAACTCATAAGGCAGGGCACATGATTAACTCAAATAAATAATTGGATAAATACAAAATTATGGGTAAAATCTATTTAGAGGCTGGTTTACTAAGCGTTTGCCGGGCATTCTGCATGCTTTTGCTAGTTTGCTACATTTACTTTAGTACAAGTGGCCTATTCACCAGACGAAGACCGTGTTTGCCATATTTACGCCCCGTTATTTTCACCAGGCTAATGCTGTAGAACGGCTTTTCAGTGCACCGGTGCACAGCTTTTAGCAGCGAACCCCATAAGAATCAATGTTAATTTTTGCAAAAATGTCTTTGTAATCTTTACAAATTCCACTAATACATTGAGTGTGAAGGTCAGATAGCTAACTAGTACTGTATTTGAGAAACACTATGACTTTTATTTTTCCGACGCTTCCCAAACACCCCAGACACTCCAGAGACACCACACACAAATTCTGAGACAAATGCCATATTCCCATAAGCTGTTAAGTGAGTTTTGAGCAACATTTCTTTAAAGCTAAATTCGCCACCGCAGTTTGCCCACTGTCAAGTGCACCCTTTTCGCAAGTAAATACCACACATTATGACTGGCAAACTGTGGCAAAGACGCAGCAAAATGCCGGCAGATAGTCAGTTGTTGCCCACGTTCGCCACTGCAATATAGCTCAGATCACCACTGTGTTACACACTCGTGGCACACATGGAGCAACCACCCAGGGCTAAACTGACGAACAGTCGTGAGTGTAGTAAATCAGGCCATGAATGTAAAACTCCATCCTCTGGGAAAACAAGGGGCACTCCATTTTCCTGGAAACAAAAAGATTCATTCTACAGAGGCAATCATCCTTCTTCACCTTAAGCACTGTAAATTTGTCTCCTGCCTCCTGCAGAAACTTGTCACAGCAGCAAAAACTGACTAGATTAGGATTCCACTGTTAGGTGTTATCTGTATGTTTCTCTACCCCATCCCTTGGCTGAACTTAATGGATATATGTCTTTTTAGACCATCTTACCTATGTAACTATTTATATCAGTGGTGCTTCTTTATATAGATCTCACCCTTCCATTGTACTAGTAGCAATAAATAATGAAGCCACATAGCAGGTCTTTAACTTGTTAACAGCATGAAATCATTCCAAACCTATAAATCACATCTAGTGACAACTATTTAAACTCTTTAAAGGAGCTTTTATATATTTTGCATTACGCCTTTGTATGGCCTTTGATATGGAATTCCTCAATGTCTGATGCATATAACTAATAATAATCTTCCTATTTTTGGTTTTCTAAGCATGTTAGAAATTCATTGATGATGACATTTTACTATGGTTTGATCTACTGCATATAATGTCTCTATACATGACATTTCAAATATTCTGTCAATATGATCATTATTCAGATCATTATTCAAAGGAATTATATACATAACAAAATAGAATTAACTCATCCAAAAGATATTTTGTTCATATAACCCGCAGCAGCATAAGTACTAGATCTACATACAATGCCTTACCATTGACCACTCTCCATATCCTCAATCTTGGAAATCTTCATACCAGACCGAGCAGTTCTCTACAGATATGAGTTCTATCATCGGTTCCTTACTCAAAATTGCTGTAGGATGTGTCACACAGATTCATTCACCAACTTCAGGTTCTTACAAGCTGACCATCGGCCCAACCGATGCTACAGTCTCAGGAACAAGCTCAGAAATCATTGGGCTTGTCCCCTCCTCCAGAATCTCTGACATATCCTCTTGTGTGCGTGAAAGCACACGTACATGACTATCTTAGGGCGTCTGGCAGCGCTGCAAGCAGTGCGCCCACTGGAGGAAGGATTGAATGGGACAGTGAGCCCTTAGCTTGGTTTGGGGCTATTGCCCTTGTGTTCCTGGTGGGCTAATCAGCCCAGGGGCCCTTTTACCTGCCAACCAATCCCCACACACGTTCCCCAATAAAGGTGTTCCTGCTGCCCACGAAAGCTTAGACTGTGCTTTGTATTGCTCTTCTCATTGAGGTCGATTCAGAGCCAGGTGAGAATTCACACTCCTTTTTTAAGAGAGAAAACTGCCATTGCCACTGCCACTGTAAAATCCTGTTTTACACAGAGATGTGGAATCCCCTCAGCATCATTCCTGGACATGGGGAGGGTGAGTACTGTTAAATTGAATGTTCCCCCCAGATTACTCCCGCCCACTTCTGAGCGCTAAGAGTGTAGAAGAGCTCAGCACCCCTGGATAAGCACCAAACCTGTGTCAAAGGGAATAAGGGCTGGTAACTTGCTGGGAGTGGGGCTGACCCCCAACCCTGTGTGACCAGCCCATGTCTGGGCGCTCCTTTTTTAAGATAACAGTTAACCCCTATCAGAAAAGGCTGACATTTGCTGACATATAATAAAAGCTGATCATGTGGAATGCCTGAGGTGATATCACTTCAGGGCTTTGCTGTGAGGAGACCTGCTGGTTGCATATGGATGGCACAGCATTTTAATTGCTGTTGTTTACAGATCCAAAAAATCCAAACCTTGGACGATGCCCCTTATCTGTAGAAATGCTCCATAGCATGCGCAGTCGATTTGCTGGGAAAAATGGGAATGTCATGTAAATTGTTCCCAGGATGTGCCACTGGAAGCTGGTTCAAGTAGTTAATGGTAGCAGTGAATTTTCCAGCTTGTCCTTTAAAAATTAACTTTTAATGTTCATGATTAAAAAATGGGCAAAAACGAAAAAATCCAAAGGTAAATTATAGGTTAGTCATAGAAGGGAGACCCAGAGCCATGCTTGTCCTGCTGCTGGGATGCATTTTGGGCCTGGAGTGACCCTTAAAGAGGACCAAAACCCACGTCCCATCGGCCCTGAAATCTATAAGATTCCAGAGCCACTTGATTCCCTTTCCCCCGGGGCATCCAGATTTAGGATGCCCCACTGTGTTAAACCCCCCAGGTCGTTCGAAAACTCACCTTCTTTCCCGGTCCAATAGCGCATGTGCGAGCTGCGGCCACATCCCCGCTATCCCTTTAGCAGGGAGCAATGCCCGCACCAGGCATTTGTGAATGGCCGGTGCAGGCACGCTCCCTGTTAGCGAGCTCGAAGCTGCTCACCTTAGATGAGCTATTAGACGAAGGGGCTGGAGCGGATCCGAGCGCGCTGATTGACAAGAGGTTTCGCATGGGCCGTAGGAAGGGTGAGTGAGATCGAATGACCTGGGGGGTTTCACACAGCAGGGCACTCCCGATCGGGGGTCCCGGGGTCAAGGACCAAAACCCAGGATAGTCCAATCTGGGTTTTGGTCCACTTTAATCATATTTATAGGCTAGAAAACTCACTGCTACTTATTTCTATTGAAGATGTCTGCCAATATGATCCTCTTTTCCTGGCTTTTCTGATGGATTGGGTGAGTTGGATATACTTGCTTTTTCTGGGCCAGTGACAAACAAAACTATGTACCTTGAACACTGCATTTTTTCATATTTGCCCACTTTTTAAAGATCCATCTTGTTATTATGACATGATAAATACAAAAGGGTATTTTTTACTCATAAACTTTTTATATGTAAAGTAATAAACAACTACTAAAATGATTATGCAGATCCTACAAAAAAAACATATACAGTACGTCTACAGCTCTATTTTGTACTACCATGAACTACTGGGACTGCATATTTGCTTTTTACCCTCTTGTAAAGACATTTTTATTTTTATCCTCAGAATAAAGCTCTATTTTCGAGAGCAATTTATAGACACAGCATGATAATTGTGCTGAATACTTTAGACTGGGCACTTGTTTGAATGGTTTTCTTTCCTTGGAGAACCTTTTGATGGTAACTAAGGAAGTTGGCTTCCCTCCCTTACCCAAGGCATTAGTATTTGACTCACATAACACAGGCGCTCCCTTGCCAAGTGCTCAAGATGAAATGAAGCCCCTATTAGTTATCAGCATCCCCCTGAAAACATACAACATTAAAGCAAACACATTAGAGTCGTTAATCTATGTTTAGAGATATACCCCGTGCGAGAAAATAAAACACATATGTATAAATACAGCCAATTGCTGTCCCATTGAAACTGCTGTGCTAACAAATATTTCAGATTGGTGGTAAGATCTGACACTGCCAATGTTCTTTCTGAGACATGACATTCCAGATTTTGGTGTTCTCAATATCCAACTTTCCCAAACCACTAAAACGGCAATCAGTGTCGTTCTTCATGCTCCGTGACATGCCAATAAAGTCAGAAACGCCTGGCCTGCAAACAGGGTTTTGGTGTTACTCTTGGTTTCAGTAAAAACAAAGTAGCCATTAACCCCCCCACCCCCCCCAAAAAAAAACTGGATGAAGGGATACATTTTTAGATTAAGATTTAGACCTTTCTCTCATTTTCTATTGTTGTACTGTACTTTTCTTGTAGCTGTTTAATTTCACTTCAAATGTTTTTCCCTCATCCTGGAATGATGTGACGTATTCCTTAATGACCTAAATTAAAGTTAAAACTATATATTGTCAGACATCCAGTGATGCACAGGAGAACTTCAGTGTTTCTAGAATAAACCAGATTTCCCACTTTCGGTGAGACGGTCCCACTTTGAGGTGATTTGTTCCACTGTCCCTAAATACTCAGGGGACAGCTAAATGTCCTATGGGAATACTGCCCCACATCCGGTCAATATACAATGCTGCTGATGTTTGTTCCTCAAAAACCTTCTGATAAGCCACACCCCCAAGCCACACCCAATACCCTAAAAAGTGGTCATTTTAGCGTGGAAGCTGATTTAAGACCAGCACCATGTATTGCCATTTGAGTGTCTATGAAGCGGTGCTTAGAACATCCGCTAGTGGAAGCTGCAAGCGAGTGTCTGGCGCTATAACCTAGCTTAGCGGCTGGACAAGTGACGCTGTAGTATCCTGTCCAGCATTGATAAATGTGATGTGTGCAGGGCGCTGTAGAAGTGCTCTCCCTCAATCAATGCATATGTGGTGCCCCAGGGAAAAGCTGCCCAGAGCAACGTCACATATAACAACAGGACCATGCTGCAGCAAGCGATAGGTAGCACCAGTTAGTGCGTCCAACACTCGGCACTGAAGCCCATATTTAGGACTGTAACAATGACCCTGCAATGGCCAATCTGCACATACAATTCTGCACAAAAAAAAAAAATATAACAATATGTGTTTGGTTGCTGGGTAGGAGAGGTCCCACAATAATTATATCCTAAAATTGAGAACAATAATTAATTAAAACGCTATTTATACACAAGCAATAAAACACCACTGAAATGTACAGGATAACGCTGCTGAGTGACAGGAACTACATAACGCTGCTGAACACACAGCGCCGATGCTTTACACTGAGCCACCGCTAGTGATACACTCAACGCTACATGGCGCTATTAGAGGCGCTCACCGGATTGACTTTCATATATATGGTTTTCACATACTGCGCCCGACGTTCACCTTATGCTACGTCGTACTACGTTAGCGTTAGCTTTCCTTAAATAACCCCCATAGCGTCCCACTTTTAGTTCCCCCAAACAGGGTCAGTTTATTTTAGAAACATTGGCAAGTGTAACCTTGTAATAAAGTTACAGGATTATTTAGATTTCTATGCATGTAATAATGAGTTTAAAATGTATGTGTACATTTTTAGCAATATATTGGATAGAGTAAAGGATGTGAAATTTACTGGCAGGTTATAACTTTGGGAACTTGCCTCACTGGTGCACATGTACTTGTGGGTTGATCATTATCCTTACCCAGGAGTCCTTTCTCTTGCCATATACATTGAGCAGGATGACAGAACTTTACTGACCATGGCTTGGTCAGTAAAGTGTGTATGGTCCTTTCCAAAAATTAAATTACTTCAGTATAAGAAAGTAAAAAGGTTTTTCTCCCAAACAAAAGGGAATCCAGATGCTGTAGAGCAGTGGTCCTCAACCCTGTCCTCAAGGCCCGCCAACATGTCATGTTTTTTGGATCTCCAAATAGCTCTGCAGCTGCACTAATTACTCCACCTGTGCATCTTTGTGGAGATCTGCAAAACCTGGCCTGTTGGTGGGCCTTGAGGACAGGGTTGGGGACCACTGCTGTAGAGAACCCCTATCAATTGTGCACTGACCATCATCCTCCAAATGGGATGGAAACAAAAGGGTTGATTTATGGTCAGTGCGCAAAAACAGTAGGGCAGAGCACAAACAATTCTGCATGGGCCTAGGTGCATGGCTGTGTGTGCACCCCAGACGCACATGTAAATCGCGCCAAATGGTAAGCGCACAAAAGAAGCACAATTTGCACCATCTGCAAGGTAAATCTGCTGTTTTTAAGAACAAATGGCCCTGTCCCATGCACATTTGGCTGGCTGAGTGCTTAACTGTTCCCTATGATCTCCCATGTTTCTTCCGTTTCCTTTTCTGTTTCTCCATAGCGATTTGATTGCTCCAGTTTCTGTGTTTTCTGCAAAGATCTATTCGCCATTTCAGAATGTATTCTTTTTTTTGGGGGGTCTCTATTTTTTTTTGGGGGGGGGGAATATTCTGATTCCAGTTTAGCCTTAACATTTTTTTGCTGAATGTTTTGTTCCAGATGTTCTCTTTAACCCTCCCTTCCCTGTTTGGTCTGCATATTAATGCTTAATAATTTAACTATAGTTTTTTATTCTTTTTGTTGTTTGCTAAACTTTGGGACCCAATGTTCACCTTTTTGTTGTTTTGACCTTCATTTTTGTGTTTTTGAAGATTTTTTATCATTTTTTTTGTAGAAACCCAAACCAAAAAAAAAAGGTTCATTCCCTAAATAGAGCTTGTGACTGATCTAATAAATGAAAATAAAAGACACTCAACTTCACCCCAAATCCAGCCCCCCGAAGTCGACGGTGCCGCAGCTGGCAACACCGAACGCTCACCACCATCTTCTTGAAGTCCTGACTTGGAGCAGTGCTCCCACCCATTCACCGTATGTATGCAGTATGTAAGAAATGCCATAGTGAATGCCATAGGAGGTAACTAGTACAATTAGGTAATGTGCTTACCTGGATATTCCTATATGGTGGGCATAAGTGTCTGTTAAAAACGAGTCCCAGTGTTTGATGTGTTGCTGTGGGTAATATCAGAGAGAGAAGAAGGACTGAGTAGAGGGGTTCTATGATAGCTTCAGTAGTTATGCAGGGGGATAAGGAGTTAATTGGCTTACCTTGCCTAGGTGGTGATGGATATGCTGGGTTAAGGCTTGTGAAGGTGTGCCTGGAGGCCGGGTTGTGTCCTGTGGTTAGGCCCTGCCGTGATATGGAGGGACTGCTGCTGTAAGCATGTGTTGTTGGCCCTGGGTGTGAAGAGGGAGTTAACTTCCTGGTAGGAGGGTGAGAGTGGAAGCTTGGTAATGGCTCATGCTGATAGGTTTGTGATGTGGTGTGGGAAGTACTTCCTAGTGGCTGTGGGCTGGCCGCTGAATCACCGCCGGTAAATGGGTGGTGATCACCTTGGTGGGTGAGGTGATTGGGGATGGCACACGGGCGGAAGTAAAATGCGTGTGTGCGCCCTGAGTAGAGATATTGGCACACGCATGACTCATGGTATCGCTATAGAGACATGTGATGCCATGGTAATGCACAAACGGCAAGCAGGCACTGCCCACACGCAGATGTTAACTTATTACAATTATTGTATATTTGTTTTCTTTTTTCTTACATTAATGTGGGATAACAATTTACCGTAATAATTTACAGTCTCCCTGATTGTCTCATCTTTCCTGACAGAATTACTTGTACACTTAGAGAATGAAACTGATTTTGATAAATTAAATGTGGTATATGTGACGGCTTCTTGTCCCTCTTGTACGATTTGATGTGGAATTTCCCTTCTCCAATCAGCTGTGTTATAAATGAGTTCATTGTACAAACTTTGGCGAATTTGGGCCAAATGTTCCTAATATGATTGTCATTGTTTAGTAATACACGCATTGGAAATTCTTGCGACTGATGATGTAAATAAAATGACATATCTTCTTGAAGAAACGCATTTGTACATGTATTTAATAAACATGGATGTTAAGGGAATATGACAAATGATTCCTTCCAGGAGGTTATTCTTGTCAGGACAATGTTGGGATGAGGTCCACGGCTCAGGGTGTCACGACCTATGAAGCGGAATTTGAAAAGATAATAAAAGCGTCAACTCTGCATTATTTTTGTCAGTAATCCAAAGCACACATCACCTAAGAGAACAAAAATGGAATTATAATAATTACAGATGGATCTACAACACCACGGGGGGCTTAGTGCACCACCCTTAAATAGCACCACTTTAGTAAAAGACCCAGAATGTATTTTTCCATACTTTAATATACAATAAAGGTACAGATTGACCTCCATATGCTAGATCCTTAACATTTTTTAATTTACAGCTGCCCTGACTTCCTCTTCAGTCTCCAGAGACCTAAGAAAATGTATGTAGCTAAAATCAATGGTTTTAAAACAGCAGAAATGTAGCATCATACAATGTATTTTCTCTGAAAGTGACACTTCTCTCATTCCACCCCATGCTCCATCAGCACAGTGTATAAAACACAGAGAATGGGCTTGCCTTTCTTTGTATATGACCTTATTCTTTTATAACATTATTTTATACCTTATACTGGGCTGTCTTGAATGACAAGTTTGATGATCTAAAAAATGCTCAATTGATGCCTGTCTGTATAAATTCAGGTGAGAGATACTTACCAGCCCCGCTTTGCTTGGTAGTCATTGATATCTTTACACTGGTGCCTGGCAGCATGCAGTCTTACACTGGACACTAAGGGGTTTATTCATGAAGGGATGGCGCCAGGTAGTGCTTCGTAGCGGCAGGCAGCATCTGGTGAAAGCCGGGCGCTGTAGGCAAAACCACATTTATGAAAGCGATTCTGGTGAACGACTCTAACAGCGCCATGTAGCTTCTGATTCCTCATTACAGGCAGCTCAGCGTATAGCGACGGTGCTCTAGCATCCAGGGCGACAGGTATTACCTGTCACTACCTGTCGCTCTCCCATACATTTCAATGGACGTTCCTTCTAATCTCTTTAAAACGTTTTTATTTTTTTTTTTTTTGGGTCTCAAAAAATTGTGTCACCTCTCCTGGCCTGGAAAAACTAATTTTAATTTTTTTTGTTTTTTTATTTTTATGCAGAATTGTCATTACAGGTCTGGCACTAAAGTGTTAATGTCACAGTGTTATAACAATGTAATTCCATGTGTTTTTGCTTTGTTACAGGTGTATATGTGTTCAAAAACAGACTCTAATCACACAGCCTATAATCTGTCTCTAAACTTGGTTAAAAACAGAGGACTCGGTCACACACATCTGCAGAAGTATTGCAGCTTAAGCTGCACCACTACGCCAAAGTGCCTCTGTGGGGTGCAGTCCTAACTCTAATCTCTGAGTGCCCATTTGGGACATACAGTGCAATAGATAAATTGGGAGCAGGCTTACCTGAGGTTGCCCTAAACCTCAAGTGCAAGCCATGGGGTGGAAGGGTCAAAGACCTTGCAATACAGCCTAGACCCCACACACCATGTGCTTGCACAAATTCAAAAGAAACAAAGGGGGGGTGGCAGCCGCTCAGACCATTTTATAACTAACCTGGGAGGTGCACGTTAGCAGGGCAATTAGGATAAAAAAGTCTTAAAGGAGCCACAGCACTCAACCCTGTTAGCTTGCAGGCCAGCCTATAATCTGTCTCTAAACTTGGTTAAAAATAGAGGACTCGGTCACACAGATTATAGGCTGGCCTGCAAGCTATTCTTGCTTTTCAGATGTACCTGCCATCTAGATGCAGGTTTATCAAGACACATAGCTGTACCTGTTATAACCTTTGTAAGGATTCTTCTGATATAATGTATAATGCATAAGTCACCTGTTATAACTTGTAAAGTGTGTAACATGTAACATTAGATTGTTAGATTTGTTATTGTTGTGTTTATTGTGAAATGTCAAAACATGAAACTATTGCATTGGGGTATCTGAATGTTTATTTGACAGTTTCTTAGAAAATGGTACATATGTACAAAGCCAGTCTTCTAGCTCCCAAAGCGCACCCCATTTTCTAGCAGAGCCCTGTCAGATGGAGCTCAGACAGTAAAAAAGTCAGTATCTGTTAATGGTGGAATTTTGCAAAAAAACTACTTTACCATAGGTCTGCGTTTAACTGGGCTATCCCAAAAGCTATTTGAGGTGCAACCATAGACTTATGGTAAAGGAATAGATTTGTTACCAGGGCTGTGGTGTCGGAGTGGGAAAAAGGTGCCAACCCTGACTTCAACACAAAATCTCTCCCCAATATTGAATAATGAATGTAGCTTTCATAGGAAGTTTAAAAACATACATCATAAATATATAATATGTTTATAACAAGTGATAAGCAGCAGGGTAGATAGATAATGAGTTCCCCAATCCCTTATACTGAGTATCTTCATGCTGCCCCAAGGCC
The DNA here is from genome assembly GCA_027917425.1 of Gastrophryne carolinensis. NCBI lineage: Eukaryota > Metazoa > Chordata > Amphibia > Anura > Microhylidae > Gastrophryne > Gastrophryne carolinensis. Next base: position 184,903,612 of record CM051234.1, on the reverse strand, counting down.
TTTCATTACAATGGCTCAAACTTACAGGTATGTAAAGGGACAGTACTGTCCAGGCAGAAGCGAAAAAAGTCTATACTCACCGGCAGTTCCTCCATGCAGTGCCAGCATCTTCTTACTTACCAATGGTGGGGAGCAAGTGATTCAATCTTCCATTGAAGATTGGAATATTCTTATGAGGTGTCCATAGAACCTTGTTTACAAACCTACAAGCCTGCACCATTCATATATCTGGAAAGGTAAGGCAATCAGCATGTGTATTGGTGGCATGTGGGGATCGTAACATATAAATGTGGTAATGGGTTGGGGTGAAGGAAGAACCTATGAGTAAAAAAAACTATGGAGTTTGTGTATCTTGATTGGTGTAGAGTCTCTTTGTTATGCTATTTCAAATAAAAAAATATGAAATCTGTATCTAGTCATCATCGCTTATACGGCTTGTAAGGTTAAGTACCTCTGCTTTAAGCTTTTTGCTCAGAATTTGTCTTCCAATAAATATGCTTTATATTCCATATAAGTAGCCCTATTTCTTTTATTATGGTGAGAAAAAGGCAGATGTTCCGATTTTACCACAGAAAATTTCTTACTAATTTTGGGCATTTATGAATAGGGTTGCCACCTGGCCGGTATTTTTTTTTACTTTACTAGCCAGTGGCCTGATGGTGCCGGTATTTGATTTTTTACTGATAATTAAGGAGGGGAAAAGTATACCCGCAATAACAATTACCAGTAAAAAAAGATACCGGCACTGGCAAGTGGCTAGTAAAGTGAAAAAAAGAGTCGGGCCTTGATAAAATGAAGGAGTCAGAGTCTGGCTTTTGCTTACTGACTCCCCAGCCCTACTTGTAACTGGAAGGTTGCAGGTTTGATTCCTGTCTGGCACATGACTGACATGGCCTTGAACAAGGCACCTAACGCCAAAATTCTCCCCAGGTGCCATAGACAGGACAGCCCATGGCTACAGACATGTGCACTCACTGCCTAGTGTGTTCACTGGTGTGCCACTGGCTTGTAGATTGTTTCTGTGCATGGATGGGTGAAATGTTCGAGGATGAATTCTTTGTGTGTGCAAGCAAACATTGGTCATATATGCACATTATTTATTATGTAAGATCATGTGAATACTCTGTCTTATAAGGAGACATCTTATCATCTGTCTTATAAGCACGCATGCCATTAAAAAAGACTGCCAGCATCCCTTTTGGGTGCTACTATCTAACAAATCAACAGTTTTAGCAGCCTAATCAAGATGCCCAGGCTGGGAAAGTATTAAGCAGTCATGAGACCCCTGTGGTTGTGCACGTCCTCTTTAAAGGAAAATCCACTTGCGGGGACATTCCCTTTAAGAGCTGCGTGGTGCATGTTGACAAGCTAGTCTAAGGTCTTGAAGAAGGCTTGGAAATAAAAAAAAACAATTCTGTAATTTCTCACCTGTAGAAAAGTTTTTACTGTATACAGCACGGGTTGCTTCATTTCAATTCTTCACGATTGGGTTAACCGCCACAAGGTGGCGCAGTCGACTGCAAAAATACTTGTGGCTCCTCCCGGCCCATAAAAGGCAGGAAAATACCCAAAATCCCCAGTGTTGAAAAGCAGTAATGCAAGAAGCCGGGAGGCAAGACCATGTTAAGTAAAACACAGTCCACAAGAACACTCTAGTACTTAATAGAAATCAACATAAAAAGGCAAATGAGGATAACAAAAGCAAGGGTGGGATGAAGCAACCCGTGCTGTATACAGTAAAAACTATTCTACGGGTGAGTAATCACAGAATTGTATTTTTCCTGGTATACAGCACGGGTTGCTTCATTTCAATTCTTCACGATCGGGACATCCAAATGCAGTGTCCAAGAAAAAAGGGTGGGATCCCTAGTGAGCAACAGCAGGTAGTTCAAATCACTACCACCTGAAGCACTTTGCGACCAAAAACAGCATCTGCTGAGGCCCTAACGCCAACCTTGTAAAACTTAGAAAAGGTATGAACTGAAGACCAAGTAGCGGCCTTACAAACTTGTTCAACAGAAGCTTGGTGACGAAAAGCCCAAGAAGCACCGATAGCCCTGGTGGAGTGAGCTGTAACATGGAAAGGGGGTTCCTTCCCCTTGGCAGAATACGCTTGTACCACTGCCTGTCTGATCCACTTGCTGATAGTAACTTTGGCTGGAGGCAAGCCCTTCCTAGGTCCGGAAGGAAGAACAAACAGAGAGTCTGACTTACGAAAAGACTCCGTGGCAACCAAATAGTACCTAAGAGCCCTTACCACATCCAGAGAATGAAGAGCCCGCTCCTTGGAAATAGAGGGGGCAGGACACAAAGACGGCAAGATAATGTCCTCATTGAGATGAAAGGATCACGATCTTAGGCAAAAAATCCGGTTTGAAACGAAACACCACCTTATCCTGATGTTACTAAAATAAGGAGGCTTAATAGAAAGCGCCGCCAACTCAGAGATGTGACGCAGAGTCAGGATGGACAGAGCCGCATCACACAAGGGTTCGAAAGGAGGGCCCTGTAGAGCAGAAAGCACCAAGTTCAAATCCCACACCGGAAGCAAGGGCTTACGCGGTGGACGTACATGAGTAACCCCTTGGAAAAAAGTCTTGATAAGCCTATGATTGGCGAAAGATCTTTGGAAAAAAATTGCCAAGACTGAGATCCGGCCCTTGAGAGTACTAATCCCGTCCCGTTGTAATCCCATCTCCAAACCATGTTGAAGAAATTCCAAAATCCTGGAGACGGAAAAGATGCGACAAGGAAGAGACTTAGATTCACACCAGGCAATGTAAGCGTGCCAGATCCTGTGATAAATCATAGCAGAGGATTTATTTTGGGCCTGAATCGTGGTACCAACCACAGAGGCCGGCAACCCCTTATCCATCAGGATGGAGGTTTCAGCAAACCACGCCATCAAAGCCAGCATTTCTAAATTGGGATGGCGTAGCAGTCCCTGAGTGAGAAGCTCTGGATCGCCGGGCATGACGAAGTGATCCGCCACCATCTGGACTACGTCTGTGAACCAAACTCTTCTTGGCCAGTGGGGGGCCACTAGAATGGTCGGCACCCCCTCCTGGGCTATCTTGCGCAACACACGTCCCAGCAGAGGAAAGGGAGGAAAGACATAGAGAAGTTGAAACTCTGTCCAAGGAATAGCTAGTGCGTCCATGACGAAGGCCTGAGGATCTCTTGACAGGGAGACGAACCTTGGAAGCTTGTGATTGTGATGGGAAGCAAACAGGTCCACGTCCGGCTGACCCCAGCGGCGACACAGGGCGCGAGAAATCCTGTTGCTAAGAGACCACTCCCCCAGGCGAGACGAACCCCTGCTCAGGGAATCCGCCTCCTGGTTCTCCACTCCCGGGATGTAAACTACCGAGATGCATGGGACATTCTCCTCCGCCCAGGACAGGATCAGAGACACCTCTTTAAGGGCTTGTTTGCTCCGAGTCCCGCCCTGATGCTTGCTGTAGGCAACTGATTGTCCGATCAGACCTGGACCGCTCGACCCCGAAGGTGCGGAGTCAAGTGGGAGAGAACCAATCTGATCGCCCTCAACTCCAGAATATTGATGGAGACATGAGCCTCCAGCAGGCCCTGGAATTTCAGAGATTGCCAGAAGCCTCCTCAACAGGTCAGACTGGCGTCCGTGGTGACAATCTCCCAGCACGGGGGTAGAAAAGACCTGCCCACTAGAAGGTTACTCGAATCCAACCACCATGAAAGGGAGGGCCATGACACCCGCTAGCACCTTGGTGAAGACCCGGGGGGCCGAGGAGATTCCGAATGGCAGCGCCAAAAACTGAAAATGTTGATCCTCCAAGGCGAACCTCAGGAACCTCTGATGTCCCTGGAAGATAGGAATGTGCAGATAAGCATCCTTGATGTCCACATGGTCATGAAGTCGCCGGGCCAAAGGGAGCTCACTGCTGACCGCAAAGTCTCCATGCGGAAGTGCCTGAACCTGACAAATTTGTTCAGACCCTTCAGGTCCAGGATGAGTCTCAGAGAGCCGTCCTTCTTGGACACCGTGAAAAGATTGGAATAGAAACCCCGACCTCGCTCCTGAAAAGGTACAGAGCAAATCACTCCGGACGACAGGAGGAGTTGGACAGCCAAGCTTAGGCCCTGTGCAGTGGCAGGGTTGTGGGAGACCCGGAACCGAAGAAACCTTGGGGGCGGCCAAGCTGCGAGCTCTATCTTGTAGCCGGAGGACACCACCTCCTGAATCCACCGGTCCGAGACAAGCTGTCTCCAAACGTGAGCAAAGAGCAAAAGCCGTCCCCCCACCCAGATGGGTGAGGGCGCCCCCTCATGTCTGAGGGAGGTTGGAGGGGGGCTTAGACTTGGACCCCCAGGAGATGCCAGGTAGACCGCGGGCCCTACCTCGTCCCCAGGATTCTCTGCGACCGCCAGAGAAAGAGGAGCTGCGCCCCCCTCGGAAGGGACGAAAGGAGGAAGACCCCCGAAAGGGCCGTGAATGCTCCCGGCGCTGGGGAAGGCGGCCATCCTTGGTCAAATGATCGAGCCGTTCCCCAAAAAAGATGGAACCCCAAGAAGGGGAGTCCAGTGAGAGACTTCTTAGCGGCAGCATCGGCCGCCCACTGCCGCAGCCAAAGCGACTGGCGGAGAGCCACCAGCAGAGCTGAAGCCCTACCACCAAGCTGGACGGCGTCATCCATAGCTGAAAGCACAAAAGCAATAAAGTCAGCACAATCCAAAAGGTCCTCATACTCATCCGCTCGCTTGCGGGAATGAGTAGTCTCAGCAAGACGTTTGATTTTCTTCTTAATGGCAATGGATACCATTGCTGCAGCACACACAGGACGCAGGCTGGCCCCCACAAAGGTGAAAGCATGGCAAGCAAGCTGGTCCATGCGCCGATCAGCAAAGTAGTAGTGTCCGGAGATGACATCACGGAAGTATTGGAAAGCGCTAGAACCGGAGCATCCACCTCCGGGGGGCAAGACCAAAGACGGACCAGGTCCTCCTGATCTGTCATTCCCCTCCTATCGTCAATCGCTTTCCCGCTTGTGTCGTTTGCACCTTTTTTCACAATGGAAACAGCAAAAACTCTTATCGTGGCCCTTATCCATTTTTGTGTTGATTACTGTAACCCACTACCAATTAGTCCCCCCTTCACTAGACAATCTATCTAACTGTTACTGCCCATACATTATAGGATACTCACCCACACAGCTCTCCATGGCGCTGCACATCTTCCCTAATCTCTGCTACTGCCCTTCGCTTAGCAATCAGTTAGCTGTCTCAAACTAACATCTTAGTACGAACTCAACCTCCCACCTAAAAGACTTCTTGCAAACTGCACCAGTTCATTACCCCCAGCAACTAGGTTAATTCATAACATCCACCATTTTAGGCGCTCCCTAAAAACTCATTATTTTAGTGTAACCTACCACATCAACTAATTTAAGTAGAATTCTACAAAATCCAAACCATCATCAAGCACTATACACCATAGCCTGCAGCCACCAGCACTAAGACATGGGCTTTTTTTGGCCCATAAAGCTGTAGCCCTTCTTTTCTTATCTGTCACTCCTATTTCCTGCTTAGATTGTAAGCTTTTGTGAGTAGGGCCCTCACTATCATGTTTCTATTGTTGACTTTTTTATGACAAAGCACTGCGTAATATGTTTACACTATATAAAGAATAATATATTCTCTAGATAGGAGACATGCCTGTACTGGTCACACATGTATTCCCCCCCCCTGCAACTGCTGTGCCAGTGGTGCATTCATATATCTGAGCAAGTCTATCTCTATTGTCAAAGCAGTAATTTTATGTACTTCTTTACTAGAAAAATGTTTCTTTTCTTACATCATCATCAAAAACTTACAATATTAGTGTAGTATTATTATTATTATTATTACGGTAATTACACCATAAGATATATAAGATTTTGTTGTCGCTATGCAGTCGCATACACCGCGATGATACACAGCAGAGTGGTATTAGTTTTTAAATGACCAAACATTGTTGTACATAATTACAGGATGTCAATTAGAATGAGCTTTCCCATAACATACAGAGCACTAAAGTACATGACCAAAAGTAGAAAATAGAAAGTTCAGAATTTCTAAACTATTGGGGTTTAAATAGAGATGACCAGTGGCCCCGAAGAGGAGTTCTGTTGCCAATCATAGGGGAGGAAGGGGGCGGTGTGGTACCCAAATCCGGTCTTGCACGGGAGGAGGGTCATTTCTATTAAATGGATGTTAGAATGTTTTATGAAAGCCTTCACACTAGTTACAGCTAAACAGCCCCAGATAATTATTTCTGTACAGTCAAATGTATGGTGGTCAGTGGTCACCATGCAGAACCAACATTGGTGGGGGGTTTCTGCTCAGCTCATTTGTACCAGTCCATGCACAGTGCAATCTGCTAGGATATTCTTATACTGATATACTTCCCAGTGTTCAACGGCATATAGAAACATGCAAGACAACATGACAACAGAAAACACTTTACCAATAAATCAATCAACAGGGACTGTCCAGGCATATTGTATAAACTCTGATTTATCAGCTTATCTCCTCATGGCTGCTCCCCCTTTCTGTCAGCTCACATCAGCACCTGTAAGCAGATTTTTTTTGCAATAGACCACCAATTATAGGGCTAGACTGGTGGTCTACAGTGTGAGCCATCCCATCTGCCTCCTACCCCTTCAGCCCTTCTGTCTATCTCTTCTCTGCCCCTGCTTGTGCTAGATACCCTAATGGCAAATTTAGCATATGAATAGCCCTCCTCAAAAGCAAAATGCTCTTCTGTAACTTTGATTGTGACACCTAGTCACTACATGTTTCAATCAAAGCTGTGGAAGAGCATTTTGCTTTTGAGGGATTACACCCTCTTCCTTCTACGCAACCATGGATAATTTAGGACATTTCCAAGTGTAGCCCTATAGTATTAACATAATTTAAAAATAGACCAACAGTCTTTGTCTTCAGTGGTAAAGATAAGAAATCACTTACCTACAATGGCTCCCAATTCCATGGTAGGAGCACAGCACTGTACAGCTCAGCTTCTGTTGCAGAGATTGTGAGTGACTTGTTAGCCACACAATTTCTGAAATAGTTAGGATACAATCATTCATGATCCTTACTGTCATTTGTTGCAGTGAAGCCATGCTACAGATGCCTCAGTTCTGCCGTGGGATTGGGTGCCCAGCACCAAACAGGTAAGTAGTAGGGGGTTGGATCCACTCCGAATCCAAATCTACTTTAAGAGCAAGATGTTTTCATGAGAACTTCCATTGGCATAACAGAAAATAAAAAAGTTCAAAACAAAGTGTTGGAGATCTTGCATGCATTGTGAATGTCCGCCCATTGAGTCTATTTAACAGCTGCTTCTTTCATCCTGAGAAAAACAGCTCACTCAGGAGAAAAACGGGTGATGTCACCAATTCAATAGATCCCAATTACACAGCCACAGATAAAGAGCTAATTGAGCTGGCATGCATTAGCATAAATGTCTTTCATTTTTCCAAGTCATCCATTGTGATCTTTAAATGCATAGCTATTAATAATGTTCATGGTCTAAATGATCTATCTTTGAAAATGTAGGTTTATTACAATGTGGTGTTATTCTTTTGGGATTGGCAAGTGTCATATTCAATATGGGAACTTCACATAAACCTAATATATTTCTAATTGAGCAAATTCAGATGGGTTATTTGGAATATTTTACCTTGCACCGGCATAGTCCCATGGACCCATTTACCTCATTCAAGCCTCCTCTTTACTTCAACTGCAGACCAGTAGCTATTCAATATTTTATGAATTTAGAGATTTTAGAGATGCATCATTTTTCTGCCAATCTATTCTAATGAAAGTACAGTGCTAGCAACCAATGGAGTGCAGCAACCAAAGGAGTGCAGCAAACGTAGTAACCCAAGGACATTTGACAATCAGGTCCTAGTGCAGAAGACTCATCTCTCGAGTTCTGATCATTTCCTTTTTTCCTATAACCAGGGAAACTTTCATTACCTCCTTTGCCCCCCCTCCCACCATCCTGTTATGGAAAATAACAGCCATCACAATTATATTGTGATATGGGTGGGGGTATGATGTTTTAGCCAAAAATGGGCAGGTGCAAGAATAACGCTACAATGCTTCCCATGCTGGTGACATCCCATCACAATTACTATGCAGAATTCCTCTTGCCCACAGCATGAAGATGCTACTATATGGCTTCATGGTACCCATGGTGTTTTATGGAGATATAATTTGTAGTAAATCGTACCAAACATGATGTTTAGTCATTTGTACAAAAGCTCATTAGTCACTGGAATCTTATTGCAGCTCCCTTTAGAGTTCCCCTGTGCCTCCTGGAAAACTGTAGGCAGGAACAACTTTTGGGATGTACAAACAGAGCAGCCACATAGGAGGCCAAAATCCTAGGGGCACTGATGGGTTGGAAAACTTCTCTTTTGTTTGGCAGTTTTTTTGTAAATGGACCAGTGCCGCTTTGTCTGCTCAGCTCAGGCTCTTCCAGGTTGTTTTTTTGGGGGCGTAAACAGGATTCATTAGAGAAACAGGCAAATAGTGCAACCTGGGTGCGGGCGGGAGAGGTGTCTGATCGCTGTCTGTGCCTTTGATCTTCATAAGTTTTTATGCTGTTTTGGATTATATGCTTTTAATGAGGACACCAATAAATGTTTTATTTTACGGAGTGCTGACCTACCAGTGATTCTCTCCTGTGTGATCTGTTCACCTCTACCAAATTTACCCAGATGAGCCCATTCCAGCAAGCAGAGAAAATCATAAAAATTGTGGAGGCTAAGGCCAATTATTTCTAAAACTTGAAGACACATTGACTGGGCATTTGTTAAAACCAAAATGAAGAGAGGAAAGAACCTGCTAGTACAGGTAAATGTTGGAAGCATGATACGACAATCATTACTTCTCCATCTGCTTCAAAAAGTGGAACATACTAAGGCAACAACTGGAGCACCTACAACAACTAATGCCAAAAACAAAAGAAGAAAAAATGTTCAAGCATTCCAGTGCATGGGGGATTGTACAGTTTGGATGTCATTTCACAGAAATGTCCTCTAATTTACGGGTGTGAATTAGTCATTCAATTTCACCAGGGCAGTGTGTAGGCAAAACAGTGCTCAGTGCGGGAAGGAAAAAATTCTGTCCCCTCTTCACCCATCCTGTGGCGTTGCTGTTGCCCTATACAGGTATGTGCCTTGCTCTTCCTATAACATAGCAGCAGGCAGTACCCCCTCCCCTAAGCCCAATATGAGGGGATAAGGGGCCCGTCTTATTGCCAACACCACTAACAGTGGCCCTGACACGTCTGCAGAAAACAGGACACCCTACTCGCCCTCCCCTAGAAACAGCCCGGAATTTCACATATGGCTGCCCAGGTCTGGTCAGTAAAAAAGCCTATGCATAGCATACCTCATGGTTATCAGGGCCCCACATCGGGAGGCTATGGCTTCACATGAACATTAATCATAAACTAAACTCCTATTCAGAAGGTCCTAACGGATACACCCGTGGGTATCTCATCAGTCCAAGACTGAAATATCGAGAACTTGGGTCAGGAGCCTTATCAAACAGTGATGTCAGGTCTCTTTGAATGCACAGTGTCTGTTGACACTAGAACCAGTGCCCTACAAATTTCCAGTGAAAAGGTATGCCATATAATGGCATATTAGCTGATTGCTGAGAGAACGGGGCTGCAGCCCCTCCAAGGGGGGAGTAATCAGCCAGGAGTTTATATGTAGAAGCAAAACAGAGGAGAGTGTTTTATGTCTGGGGAAGTCACAACAAATTGTGTGCTAGAAGAAACAGGAACTCACATTGATTTTCATTAACAGATTATGCAGAATGTAGTAACATTCCCAGGATTTTTTGTGAAAGGTAAATGAGAGTCTGGGTCAGTCGTTCTAAACGAGAAAATCCAGTTGAATGACCAGCAAAATATCTAAAGAAAAGCCTTTGACTTTCTAAATATATGATCAGGAGAACACTGTGCTGCAATAGAACACTATGGGAGTTTATAAAGGAAGTTTGACCTGGTACCCTCCAAAAGCCTGCAAAAAGCCAAAAACTGCCATTCCCCTTCAGTTTCTACCTAAGAGTTCTTTAGTGTCAGGTGGAAAGAGAGGTTCTCTTTTTACAACTTAAAGTGGACCAACACCCTCCCATGATCGGCCCGGGAATCTATAAGATTCCCGGACCGATCAGACCCCTGACTGCGGGACACCCCGATCGGGGGTGCCCCGCTGTGTGAAACCCCCCAGAAACCCCTACCTTATCCACGATCCAGCGGCGCCCGCCGCCGCCTCCCGCGCGTCCCTCTAGCAGGACGCGCACCCGCACCGGCCGTTTGTGAATGGCCAGCGCGGGCGCGTGCCCTGTAAGAGTGACGCGCGGGAGGCGGCGGCGGGCTTGCTCTCTTGTCCGGCGGGGATTGACAGCGGCGGTCAAGTGCGAGCGAGGAGAGGTGAGTTTTTCGGGGTTTCTGGGGGGTTTCACACAGCGGGGCACCCCCGATCGATAGTCAAAATCCTGGGTGTTGGTCCACTTTAAGTGCTCATTTTAATACAAAATGTACTTTTTGGCACCTAGTGCTGAATTGGCTCTATAGCTTATTGAACACATCTTCGGAAAATTATCCTTAAAATCACACAAATCTTGATTAGGCACTCTGTCTTAAATTAAGAAAAACAAATATTATTTTTAATGAACTAGTAGAATTGTATTACATTAACACCTACACATATGATCATTTCAATGAAATTTTATTTATTTTTATTTTAAATTTGAAAGGTAATTTCCTTGTGGTTAATTCTTTTGCTTTTGTACCATTGAAAAAAAGGTTTATAGCTCCTATACATATATTACAAAACAATATGTTCATAGGACAAATGCCAGTGGGTGGACTGTAAAATAAATATAAGTCTGGCATAAATTATTATCAGAAAATGTATATAAAATAGTGCAGTTTTATATTTTTACATAGTAAACTCATTCTGTATTAAATCACATCCTATTCATTAGCCTTCTAGACTTGTACAATTATTATTTCTGCCTGAGCTTGCAGTAGAAAATCTATACAGGTGGCCATAGATTGAACAGCTTACAATCGTGATGCCTTCATTTCCTAATATTTTCATAAAAGCAGAGTTTTCATTTCAGGATTGGGGTTATCCTATAAGAGATTGCACAACCTGTTCAGTTTTACCGCTGCTAGCTGTTAAGTTGAATGAAGAGGCGCAAGAAGAAAGTATTGAGGGGCTTGTGGGTGGAAGGAGTGAGTGGGTTAGGAGTAGGCTCCCTGCAGATCAGGATGCTTCCTGGTGCAGAGTTGCCAAGGAGTGTTTAGATTTATTTTAACTTTTCTTTTGCCTTGACATGCTTTAATGCAGCCTACGAAAAGTATGTATGAATATATTATGTGCTATGTTGTCTACCAAAATGGTGAAACATACGATGAGCAGGCAAATCTGAATGCCAGAACACTGGATTTGGCCTCATAAGGTCTTGTTCACACCTCTGCAGACTCCTGTGCATTTCTGTTTTCCTTTATGGGCCCTTTCACACCTGGGCAAAAAAAAGCCAGAACACTGCTGGCAGACAGCTCACTGGCCCCCTACCTTTTGAACTGGTATGGGGGTGTAAAAATTATTTCCTAATTTTTCATTCTTGACCCTGCTACTATTGTCCTTCTAGGCTCACTGTAGTTCTGGTCTTGATTGTAGTCTTGGGGGCTTGCTTGAAGATTATACTCTCCAGTGATTCTCCTTTTGGCAAGTGGCTTCTCTCTGGCAATCAGCACCACAGGGAGGGGAATATAAGACCCCATGACATGTATTCTTTGGGATGTCCTTCTGCATAAGTCAGACCCCCACCTTATATGGATTGTACCTATAGCAAATGTTCCAGACAAGGCTGGTAATGGATGGTAATGAATGCAAATGCATGCAAAATGCAGGTAACATTTGCAAAATCTCTAGATATCTACAACCGGACTGGTTAGGTGCTAGGTGTGAACATGTCCTAGGACTCCACATAAGAATTTGGCACCTGGCCAGCAAGGAAACCTGGCTGGGGTGTCCAGCTTCTACATGGACTGCCAGTATCATCCTGTCTACTAGAGAGTCACTCTGATAATCCATGAACTGTTCACTACCTGCCCTTGCTGAGGAGGGTAAATAAATGATAATTGTTAGGTAGCCTATGGCTGCCAGAACTGATGTAGCACTTGCTACAATGCTAATCTTTTTCTGAGTAGGACTTTCTGGGAGTGTTACAGCAACAACATCTTTCCAGCTGCTCACTTAGGTAAGGAGGGTCCTCAACTGATGCCCAGATGCTGTTACCCAGAGGCTGACAGAGGCAGTGTCCCATTCAGAGAAATGATTGGTGCTAGCATTAGAGTGGCCAGAGACCCCTTGCTCTAGTAGATTATACTTTTTCTGGCTGACGGGGAACGTGGGAGATGAAAATTGATGCATCAGGAGAGAGCAAAAGTGGAAAAAAAATGAACCACCAATTTTTTTGTTCCTTAGGAAATTTGCAGAAATAGTATGCAGTAAAACGCACCAGAAATGTTTGTAAATCGATAATTACACGTGGCCTTAGTTGAATAAAACTTCCTAAAAGAATTCCAGTGACTAAAATGCATGAATCACACTTATAATTCATGGCTTATTCTGAAATAAAGCATAAAACAGTCCTTCATTTGGGGCAATACTTCTAAGAAAATATATTAAATAAATTATATGTTGTAAATGGGTTTTACATTTGTCAGTTACAGCAATTACAAAGTAGCAAACTGCATTCCCGAAAACCCTCAAAGGTCCTGCCACTGAGTTAAAGAGGAACATTGTACCAAAAATAAAAAGGGGCCGATTCCCCCCCCATCGGCCCCTACTTACATTTGGATGTCGCCGCTGCCTCTTTAAACATTCCCCCCCTTGGCAGGAGGTGTATTCCTCTGGTTGGGGATCAGAGCTGAAAAATGGGGGGGGGTCCTGCTTTTGAAGCTGCAGCTGCCCCTAGTGCAGATGAGGAGCCACCCAACAGGAGCAGAGACTTGCACCACCCACAAGAGGAGATGCCAGGAGTGGCCCACCGGACCTGAAACTGGACTCTCTGGAAGAGCACCAGACCCTAGTTATTACAAGGGTCATTCTGTCCATGAGCCTTTGGTTACAAGCTGATAATCTCTAGGTAGAACAGTAGAAAAAATACAGATTTTGCATTCTTTCAGTCATTTATGCCAACAATTTGCAGACAATTATCCTTTCCTGCAGCTGATAAAAATTCACCTGGCAATTTTCACAACCATGAAAAATAGTGCTTTGCTGAATTGCACAAAGAAGAGAGAAATTCACAGCGACTATACTGCGTTTCAGCCTGTGTTACATCTAGCTCAATATTTGTAGTCTTCCACTAGATATAGTGACCAAATGCTCTCTTTGCCTCTTACGGTTATGTAAGTAAAACTAATGATGGATCAGTTTGACATTTATTTTGCATTTCATCTAGTTCTAATATATTTCATTCCTGTTTGTCTTCACCATGAAATGACTAATTTACCCATTATCCTCCCTAAAAATAATTTGTTTTAATTGTTTATAAAGTGCAATATGAGAGTTTAAATGTAACAATGAATCTGTGTGTCTGACCCTGGAGCTATCACTTCTGTTCCAGGGATGCTTGGTACATGGAGTTATGCCGCACTAATTGTTTTTCTACCAGCTGATTTCTGTCTAGACATAATTACTTAAGCAGAATGAGGAACCTGTCAGCAAACGTGATCTCTCACTTAACAGGCTCCTAAGAAAATAATCTATCACTTAATATACTTACCTAAAATAATCCCTTTAGGTTAGAATATTGTCAAGCAGAATGAAGTGGTGGAAGTACCTATTTCTTTAAATGCACACGTGGTTAAAAGTCTCTTTAATTCTGGCCTAGTAAGCTTTTTATTTTAGACTAACCCGATTACGCACTTTTTGGACAATCTTTAGTACAGCCAAGGGCAAACTACAGTTGCTGGTGTTTTTTCTTGGCTGTTCTTGACCCAATGGTGGGCTTAGCTTTGTTTCATATGTGTGTTGATGAGCATTGCTGGAATATACCTCTGTTTGATTCTGATTCATTTTGATTGAATTTTGTAGTTTTCAGGTTCAGTGGACTCCTGAATAGGAGGGGAAAATTCGAATTGTCTGATATTGGTTCTTTTCTTTCTCTTACCTAGAGCTTTATTTTATAAATATGCGATATAGTACACAGGGGCTGCAATCACACTAAATGGACCTAAATCCAATGTTGCATGGGCACACTAATGTTGTAAATCAAATGCCCCATGTTAGAACATTATGAGAAGCATTGTATGTATACAGAATAATTTTAACAATGAAATGATTACAATACCTAAGCATGCAGAGACCATTATGTTGCCTAAATCAGTGTATGTTTCTATTACCTTGACCTATGAATTGTTTTTCCTTGTAAGTACTTTGCTAAAAATGTTGTAAATTATGGATCTGCATACCAGGATGTTTAATAGAACTGTGCCATTGGGTAAGCCTGATTGTGAAATGCAACCCAATAGGTACTGATATCTGGAAGTGCTAGTCTACTATGTTTTTGTCTTAATTTCTACTCTTGGAAGTTTGCTTCCTGAAATACATTTTATTAATAAGGAATTAACTTAGAAATTAGCAGTAGTCATTGGTAAGGCGTGAAATAAAAGCTTGATAACATGTTGACCTTTAGCTCTCGCATAAAGATTGATAGGATTTTTTTTTTAATACTCTGCAGGGGAATGTAAAAATATTTGTCACAAAAATTCTGCACCTCAACTAGAGAATTTTCTAATTGCAAAAGAGAGTCAGGTGCAGAGAAGTAGGGTTTTCTTAGTTATGTGAGTTGCAAAGGCTCTCAAATCTTTAATGACTTCTTGCACTAAAATGGTACCAAATCACCCTACAAGCCTCATAGTTTCTTTACGATGCCATTTTGTAGACTCTTTTTAAAGGATAATACGGAACACTTGATGTAGAACCCTTTTCTACTGTGTTTTAAGATAAACGTAACACATTTAATTTTAATTGTCTTTAATCTAACACACCAATGTAGTTTGGTTAGCGGCCAAACATAGATAATAAGCCTTTTTGTTCCATACTATAAAGCTCTACATTATTCATACATTATTCCTTGTAGTTCCCATAAAACTAATTTGTAGGTTTTGCTTAATGAATTACACATTATCCTTTGTCTTCATGCTAACCAAAATATATCTACTGGTGATTAGGTTCCTGACTGTTGGTTTTCCACAAATACATTTTTAATAATATTTTAGTTAAATTACACAGATTGCATTGTGGGATTCGCTGAGCAAATCGATTTATGAAAATAGGTACTTACTTGGTTAAACTTTGCCCATGACTTATTTCAGTGGAGACTTAAATGCCTGCAATAACAACTTCCTTTATAATAATGGCTTATAAAATATCATAATTAAGTCTGGGCAAGCTGCTGTAGACTTTTAAGTAAACAGAATTTTACAAGTAAATACCATGTTCTTAGTTCTCAGGGGCTTTTTCCACATTAAAGGGGACAGCATTGCGCCTATAAGGGGACCAATAATTGCTTTTTTCTATAATCTGACCTATTTAGTAGGGAATAGTTAGACTTTTTTCCCTTAACACTATGCAGCATTAAAAATTGATGGTCTAGCGAGCTTTCACAACAGTTTTTACTCAGAATGAAGCATGCTTTTGGCATCCGGCACAGGCTTGTCATATTTGGTTTGGAAAAGCCAAACAGTTTAGCCTTTTTTGTCCATACAGATTTCTTCCGGGTTATGGAAAACAGCTGAAAGGTGGACTCTGGAATGGTCTGTACTGCAGTTCCTAAAAGGCAATAACCGAGAACACGGTAAGTTTGTGGTGAAGGCTTCTAGCATGTATTTAGCCAGAAATGTAAGCTCTACTCACATGGATCACAGGTAAAAATAGTGTGTTTTGGGGCGTGGCCGCGGCATGGCGACGGGTGGACGTGAACCTTGAAGCTCTCCGTGACCCCAGCCCAGGAGCCTCTTTTAAAAATTGTTGATAGCACCTACCTGCCCTCGACGAGTATGGGGAGGCGTCGTGGTCAGCCGAAGGACCCCAGGAGAGAGGATGGGGGCGGCATTGCCCGTTTTCTACGGCCGGGCGACCCCCCGGGAGCAACCACGCGCCAAAGCAAGATGGCGGCGGCGGCGGCCGACGGGAAGGAGGAAGGAGAGCGAGCCTCAGCGGTTGCCGTGGAGGCTGGACGGCGGGCGGAGGGGATGCAGACACCGCCGGAGTTGTGTCTCCCCCGGCAGACGTCCCCGCTGTGTGGCCGGGCGGGAGGAGGAGGAGGGAGCGGCGCCTGTCAGCGGGAGGCGGCAATGCGGTCTGTGACGGCCGCCGCAGTGGAGGAGCAGCGCGAGGTGACCTGCACACAAGGCGGGGACTCCCCTATCTCCCAGAGGCAGGCCACAGGCGGCCTGGATCGCATCCGACGCCCGTCCCCGCCGAGTGACCGGACGAGAGAGGGAGGCGGCTGTCGGCGAGAGGAGACAATGATGCGGCCGGCGCCATCCGCCGCTACAACACACCATGAGGTAGGCTGCGTGGGTGACAGGGAATCCCATCTCCCGGGATGGGGAACCCCAGACCCATCGGGAAGGGAGAGAGGCCCCCCCCCCGACCTGCCGATCAGCCAGTTGATACATTCCCCCCCCTGCTCCTGGGGGTCACAAGCCGATGAGGGAGAGGGATGGAGAGAATCCCCAGCAATGTCCCCAGTTAGGAGAGACGGTAACGCTGCTCGCCCTGCCCAGCAACAAGAGCGCCTTAAAGAGACGGGCGCCGCTGGCACTCCGAGTGCAAGGTTCAGCTCTGACTGCAGGGAGCCAGGAGCCGCTGCGGCGGGAGTCCAGGAAGAGGCTCCACTCGCGTACGAGGCCATTCCGCGGGCATGGTCAGTCTCCTCGGATGGGATGCCCCCGTCACCCCCCCCTCCCCGGGGCACCGGAATGGGGACCAGCGCTTCTGGGGGCTATGTCGAGAGGGCGTCTCCGTCTCCGGGTGAATCATGGACTGCACGTGGGTGGCTTCCGCCTGCTGGCCCTGGTCCCGCTCATGCCTGGATGAAGGATGGGGAGAGACCTCTCCAAACGCCTGCAGACGCGCATCTGACGAGCCTGGACCTGGACCTTCGGTCGGTGCTCCTCTCCCTCCCCACCAAGGCCGACCTGGAAACCATGATGTCCAGAATCGAAAAAACCTTCAAAAAAGACCTGGAAGTTGTCCAACACAATGTGGCGGCGGTCGAGGATCGGGTCACCACCTTGGAGAACACAAGAGCATCGACGGAAGACCGTCTTGCCCATCTGGAACAGACCAGTGAGCTTCAAGCAACTCAAATCTCTCTTCTGAAGATCCAAAACGACGACTTAGAAAACCGCAGTAGACGGAACAATCTCCGTATACGGGGTCTCCCTGAGTTGCCGCAGTATGCAGACCTGGAATCGGTGGTCCTCGCTGTCTTTAATCAGTTGCTGGGTAACCCTCCGAATGCTGCCATCAAACTGGATAGGATACACAGGGTGGCAGGTCGGCCGCCAGGCGCCCCGGAGGCCCCTCGTGACATCCTCTGCAGGGTCCATCACTTCAGAATTAAAGAGGAGATATTGAGGAGGGCGTGGGAGGCGGGCCGGATCGTCTACGACTCCAAACCATTAACCATCCTGCCGGACTTGGCCCGTTCCACACTCTGGATGAGAAGACAGCTGAAACCTCTTCTTCAGAGAATAAAAGACAGCGGAGCAGCCTACCGTTGGGGATACCCCTTCCATCTCATCGTCCGCAAGAACGGGGGGTCTTTCACTCTCAGAACACCCGGGGATCTTGATGGCCTGTTCGTTTTCCTGGACGCCGCTCCACTGGAGGTTCCCAACTGGCTGGACTTCCCATCATTTCAACCTTTACCGCAGAGGATCAGGCGTAGGAGGGCCCCGCCTAGACGGGGGGCGCCGCCGCGCAGGGGGGATCAGCCTCCCCCTCTAGAAGAGTAATCTCCAATTTTGTCCTGTGCCTCGGGTCCTTTGCTGCTTGCTGTCCTGCGCCCCTGCCTGCAACTTCCGACGATGTCCTGTGCCTCGGACCCTCTGCTGCTTGCTGCCCGGCCCCACGGCCTGCTGTGGGTGGGGTGGCACCGGGACCTCCGTCGCAGTGACACCGGTCCTGGCCGATGTCATGCCCTCGGACGGGGGACCTCCTGTGTGGCCGTGCCTGGGCCTCTGAACTGCCCCGTACAGAAGTGGACTGGACCGCTGGACGTGGTGTGCCCCCCCTCCCCCCCCCCCCCCCCGGGCCACCGATTGGCTCCGTCTCTGGGCCGCACCGGGGGCCGTCGGCGGGGCCTCGGCGCTGGCTGCTGCTACTGCTGGGGGCCCTGGGCCCCTCCTTGATGGCTGGCCGCGCGATCCCCGACCGGTGGGGCGGTGGCGCTGGGGGCCCCGTACCGGGCGGCTCTTCGGGTCCGGTTGAAGATCTTGTGGACGGACTTCGTGCGGGCCTCTGTCCGATGACTCTTCCTACGTGACATGTGGTGGTGTTGGGGGAGTCCCCCCCCCTGGGGCCGAAGTGTATTCCCGCCTCCCCCGCGGATCGCGCCTGAGATGGGGTCGCTGGGTCTGTCCTTGGTCCCCGGGCCGTGTCGGTCCCTGTCCCTGACTCTTTTAGTTGGTGGATTCCCGAGCCTCATTGTGGGTCTCGCTCCGGGCCGGGGTCGGGCTGCCCGGGGACCCGGGATGGCTGATGGGGTTGCTCCCGGGGGCCTTCCCTCCTCGGCTCCTCCCCCCCCCCCCCCGGTGCCTCCGCGGTGTCGGGTCCGGCCCCCGACTCTAGACGGTCCCCACTGGCTCTTGGACCTGAGTTTCGGCCGTGGGCCGGGTCTGGTTGGGGGTTGACCGGGTCGTGGCTTGGCATTGTTCCTCGTGGGGCGGGGCGCGGGCCGTTGCCTTCGGGGGGGCCGGGGGGGGCCCTCCTCCCTGTGGGACGGGCCGTCCTTAGCGCTGCCCTCTCCCTCTGTGGGGAGGCGACTGGGGCCGGGCTGGGGATGCGCTTCCGGGATCCGGCCTGGGACTGGGGTGCCTCTCCCCTTGCCGCGTGCCCCCCTCCCCCGGTTCGGCTCTACTGCTTGGTCTTGGGCCGGGCCTTGGTGGGGGGGGCGCTGCGGGGGGTTTCCTTTTGAGGTCTCCTGGGGCCTGGGGTGGACCCCTTGGGGGGGGTAGGGGAGCGGTGGCGGTGGTCATGTACGTGGCTCTCTGGTCGGGGGGGGTGGCGTGGCCTGGGGTGGTGGGCCGGGCTGCCTTGGGCGTGTCCCCCCCCCGGGGTCGGGCCCTGGTGAGGGAGAGATTTGTCGTGCCTCCTCCCTGGCCTCCTGGGCCTGGTCCTGGGGCGGGGACGCGGGGTGCTCCGCGGCCGGGCCGGTGTGGGGGGGGTAGGGGTCGGTGGGCGGTGGGGGCCTGAGGTTGGGACAGTTGTTCACCTGTGTGTTATGTAAATGGTTAACATTGTTACGGGTTTATAGATGTTGTCAGTGAGACATTGCCGACCCTGGTATCCTTGACTGGGGACGGGTAGGTTAAAAGTTTTTTGAACCGTTCCTCGCGCGAGGAACTGCCCTGGGCTGGGGGCGCGAGTCCCCTGTCGCTGCGCAGCGCCACAGTTTATACTCCCCACATAGGCCAGCTCGTCTAGGTCCAAGCGACCTATCTAGACGGGTGTTTTCTCTTGATCCCCTCTACGCTTACACCTATCCCTTCTCCCTTTGCCAATCTCTCTCCTTTTCCCTACTTATCCCTTCTCCCCTGCCCTCCCTCCCGGTGTACTACCCCTGATTTGTGGGGGGTGGTGGGGGTTGCTGTCCCCGCTTGCCCTCCCCCCCGGGCTGGCCCGCGCTCCCTCCCTGTCTCCCTTTGGGGCCCTCCCCCCGGTTGGGTGTGTGGCCTCGGTCCTGTTCCGCCTCGTCGTCGTGTATCCGAAGTGCCGTGCGCACAATGGATCTGCAAATTGTATCTTTCAACGCTAAGGGCCTTAACATCCCTGAGAAGAGGAGAATGTGCCTGTCCCTGTTCTGGAAGAGAAGAGCCCAGGTGGTGTTCATCCAGGAGTCACATTTTCAGAGAGGAAAGGCTCCGAGATTTTCGGACAAGCGCTTTCCTACGGGCTACCACTCATACTCACCCGATGCAAGGTCAAGAGGAGTGGGCATCTTGCTCGCCTCCTCGCTCCCGTGGACCTTAGTAGATAGCAGGTCAGATGAGGAGGGAAGGTTTATCTTCCTTAAGGGGAGAGTAGGTAACCAAATGTGCACCTTTGCGAACATCTACGCTCCCAACACGGACCAGACACGCTTCTTAGAACAAACTCTTGAGACCCTTCAAACTTTTTCGGAAGGCCTAGTGATCTTTGGAGGTGACCTCAATGTAGCGTTAGACCCCTTGTTAGATGTGTCACGGAAAGCCTCCCACCTCTCATTCTCAGCTCTTAAAAAACTTAAAACAGCACTCAGGCTGACACAGCTGGTAGACCCTTGGCGTATACAAAACCCCCGTGGGAGAGACTACACCTTCTACTCGGCTCCCCACGATTCGTATTCCAGGATCGACTACCTTTTCATAGAGCACAGATACCTCCAGCTCGTGCAGAAGGCCACAATAGATCCCATTACAATCTCGGACCACGCCTTGATCTTACTGTCGGTGAGGATACCTGAGTGGCCCGCCAGACCAAGCTCGTGGATTCTTAACGAGTCCTTGTTGCAAGACCCTCTAGTAAAAGAGGAGGTCAGGAGAGAGCTTAGATCCTACTTCGAATTGAACGACAGACCAGAAACGAGCCCCATCAACATATGGGCGGCCCACAAATGCTATATCAGGGGCATTTTATTAAAGATAGCGTCCAGACGAAAGAAGGAAAGAGAGAAAACCATTAGCGACTTATTGGGGAAGATCGGTAGATTGGAGGCCGAACATAAAAGGCAACAGGCAGTGAAAGTCGGACAGGAATTGGCGCTGGCCCGAGAAAACCTGAGAGACATATTGATGGTCAAGGCCAAAGCTTCCCTCCTAAGAGTTCGTCGCTCCTTTTACGAGTACGGAAATAAGTGTGGCCGCTCCCTGGCGAGAGCAATCCGCGAACAGAGGGAAAAGAACTACGTCCCACAGATCCTTGGGGCGGGCGGACGGGTGTGCTCCGGACCAGATGACATTGCTGAGTCGTTCAGGGAATTCTACAGTAGGCTGTACAACCTGCCGGGTGAGGGGAGTAACCGGGCTCACCTAATGCAGGACGCAGGAGAATATGTGGCTGCTTCAGGCCTTCCTACGCTAAGCCCCGAGATAGTGGAGACCCTGGAGGAGCCTATCTCCGAATCAGAGTGGACACAGGCAATTAAACTCTCGCAGACGGGCAAGTCGCCGGGCCCGGACGGGTTTACCCTGCCCTACTACAAAGAACTGGGAGACATCCTGACCCCACGTGCAGTGACCGCCTTCAACTCAATCTCGGCTGAACAGGCAGTGCCCAGCGATATGCTAAGGGCCCAAGTGGCAGTCATACCGAAACAGGGAAAGGACCCACTTCTCTGCGCGAACTATAGGCCAATATCGCTACTAAATGTGGACTTGAAATTGTTCGCGAAAATTCTGGCAAACCGATTGGTAGCGCACCTAAGTGACCTAATAGATCTTGACCAGGCGGGCTTTACACCAAAAAGAGAGGCGAGAGACAATGTGACAAGAGTCCTCAACCTTATTCATCTGATTCACGAAGATAAAATCCCAGCTATGTTGCTTTCCACGGATGCGGAGAAGGCATTCGATAGGGTCCACTGGGATTTTATCCGAGCCACATTAGAACATCTGGGCCTCCGAGAGAATATGAAGACTTGGATACTGTCACTATACTCTTCCCCGTCGGCGTGTGTTAAGGTCAATGGCATTCTTTCGAAGCCATTCAAGATCACAAATGGCACAAGACAGGGCTGCCCACTTTCACCGATTATATTTATTCTGACGCTGGAGTCTTTCCTCTGTCGTGTGAGAGCGAACCCAGACATAAAAGGAGTGATGAGAGGCGGATCTGAGCACAAAGTCGCCGCCTTCGCGGATGACTTGCTCTTTTGTGTCACCCAACCGGCAACCTCGCTCCCCAACTTGCTAAGAGAATTCAAGGAATACACCGCGCTCTCAAACTTCAAGATCAACCTACAAAAGTCGGAGGCGTTAAATGTCTCCTTGTCACCGAGACTCCTGAGGACCATTAAGTCTAGCTTCGCTTTTCGCTGGGCATCAGAATCAATTTCCTACCTGGGAGTACAGATCACACCCTCCTTGCAAGACTTGTTCGCTAAAAACTTTCCGCCATTGTTGACAGCAATTAGGAAGGATCTCGACAGCTGGAAGGACAGGATATTGTCCTGGTTTGGCAGATGTAACGTTCTCAAGATGAACGTCCTGCCACGCCTACTTTACCCTATTCAGGTGTTACCTATCCACCTGGCAGCTTCCTTCTTGAAAACCGTTCGTGCGGAATTCATAAAGTTCGTGTGGAGTGGGAAGAGCCCGCGAGTCTCACAGAAATTGCTTACTCTACCTAAGGCAAGGGGGGGAGTGGGACTCCCTGA
This sequence comes from Gastrophryne carolinensis, assembly GCA_027917425.1. NCBI lineage: Eukaryota > Metazoa > Chordata > Amphibia > Anura > Microhylidae > Gastrophryne > Gastrophryne carolinensis. Next base: position 184,880,902 of record CM051234.1, on the reverse strand, counting down.
CATTAAAATGTATTATACGGCGGCACACTTAAGTAGAATCGTAGACTGGAACCTTCATGGGAAACACAAGCGCTGGGTCCAGATCGAACAGACATGGTCTCCGGTCCCATTGGCGAGTTTACCTTGGTCCCCCGGCCCGGTTCCAAGTGCACTCCGGTCACACCCAACTATAGGCCCTACCCTGAGGGTTTGGACCAGACAAGCAGCGAGTGAGAACCTAGCCCCCTCGCCCTCCCCACTCAGACCGGTCTTAGGGGCTCTAGACTTTGTCCCGGGACAACTAGATGCAGGATTTCGGAGATGGAAGACGCCCGGTAGGGGTGCTGCTCGTGACTTTCTATGTGGTTCCAGATGGAAGACCCACCAGGAGATCATGTCATGGGGGGATCCTCCACACTTGTCGCACTGGAGAGCATTACAAATCTCTCACTTTCTGGACAACTTGCCCCCACCAGGGGAGTTCGGAAGGGCTCTATCACCTTTTGAGCGGTTATGTGTGTCACCGGAACCTGTTAGAGGGGCGCTATCCAAAGTGTACCAGCTGTTGCTGGATCCTGGAGAATCTTTTGTGCCTGGCTTCATAAGAGCGTGGGAGAGGGACCTCGGAACCACCTTCCCACCCAATCAGGTTAAGAAAATCGTGGAGCTGGCGCAGCGGGCGTCGATCAGCAACTCCTACCAAGAGGCGGGTTATAAAATCCTCTGCCGTTGGTACAGGACCCCTCAGACGCTGCATCGCTTCTACCCATCTGTCTCACCATTGTGCTGGAGGTGCGAGAGGGCTCAGGGCACCATTCTGCACATTTTCTGGGAGTGCGAGAAAATTCAGAGCTTCTGGAGGAATGTGGTGGACCTGATCCGTAGGGTAACGGGCGATGATATTCCGCTTTCTCCGGAAACTCTTCTGCTCCACTCCATCGAAGGAACGACCAGCAACTACAGAAGGTCGCTGACTATCCATCTGGTGAACGCGGCCAGGGCGTGTATACCGGCCCAATGGAAGAGTACAGCTACACCTCTCATAGGCTCCTGGATCCACAGAGTGGAGGACATTAGGCGCATGGAGGACATGACTGCCCTACTTAAGGGCTCTGAGGAAAAACACAGGCACCGGTGGCTGCCATGGGACATGTTCATGGAGTCGGCCGAAGGCAAGGACCTGCGGATTAAGATATGACCCCTTGCTGTGACGGACAGAGGCGGACGGCGGGGTGGGGCGCCTGACTGGAGGGTGTGGCATGTGCCGGGGTGGGGCGCGGGGCCGCCTTGGGGGGGTGGGCGGCCGGGGGTGCTTCCCCCCCCCCTCCTCCTCAGTCCCTCTCTTTCCCCCCCCCCCTTCCCTTTTCTCCCTCCCCTTTCATACTTCCCACCCTCCTTCTTTTTCATCCTTATCCCCAATTCCCTCTTTACCATTTAAAAGAAAAATCAGGTGGACTGGTATGGCGAGGCCCCACTCAAGGGATAGCTGAGGGAGCGAAGGTCACAGAGGTCGAGTAAGGTTATGTAGGTCATGGACAGGATTGTGGCTTTAAATGCTGTATATGATGGACCTTCCTACTGCATGAAACTGTTTGGTCTTCTTTTTTTTTCTCTGTGGAGTGCTTTGCTATCCTTTCTACCTCAATAAAGATTTATTGTTATAAAAAAAAAAAAAATAGTGTGTTTTGGCTCACTTTAAGACACTGGCTCATGACATCGCTACACTACCTCACTGGTTCTGTTTCACTTATATTAATTGTTTAGTAGGCATGGTATGCAGTACTGAGTTTGGACAGCTTTGGGGTAAAATATATAAGGGATTCAGATCATCATGTGGAAGCTACAAAATCTTTGAAAGCAAAGACGCTTGCTTATTGTTAAGTGAATCGCTTTCATATTGAGTTGAAATGTATTAGTTACTATACATTTGGAGATGAAACACCAAATGAAATAAAGCTCACCCAGATGAGGCATAGTTCCATAGAAGAACATGGAAAGACTAGCACCAAAGTTCTAGTAGCAGTAAGAACAAAAAGATTCCAGAAGCAATCCACAAAATGTAAAGGGCGTGAAGTGCAACAATTTCTGCTTCCGTATGCTAGTTCCCATAATGTCGGCACCACTAATGTCATGTTGTCGAAGTCACACGCCCACCACGGGGAAACAGAAACCAATGGATAAAGGCAAAATGCAGTTGAGATCTGTTTGGCCCCATTGCCAGTACATCCTCTGATGCTTTCTGCCACTTTGTGCCAGTATCCGCCTATGAGCACCGCAAAAACTACATGACACTAACCTTTGAAACAATTTTCACATGAACACACATCAACGGAGTATCATTTCTATGCTGCATATATTTCTGGCAAAAAAAGACCTCAGGACATCACCTGGCCACGCAGACTTTGTGCTTGTGGCTGAAGTAACCATAGGTTATATATGCCTAAGTGCAGCCATTTTTGTGAAAAAATAGTATCTATAGCAAGACAGGACCTACTTGTCAGTCATATTTAAAATATGTTGAAAAAAACTGACCACACTGCGCTATGGTAATCAATTGGGATAACACTGGTGAAATCTGTCGGATTGGCCTCTTTTAGGATAATAAATATGACACACACTGGCGGACATTTATTTAGTATTTTGGGGATTGCTGGTGGAATCTATATGCTCTTACTGCTATTTGGAGATGATTATTGGCCCTGGAACTCCTCTAAAAGGTCAAACTGATTTATTTCAAATGAGTATTCTAGGGATACACCATTTTTTGCCTGGGCTGGATTTTCCACTTGTAGGCAGCATCATTTACCTTTGAGTGAATCTCAGTGATAGATCCTTTTTCGGGGGGGGGGGGGGGGGCTGTCTCGTATAACTCTTGTAATCATATGCGATGTTCCCATTTGCATCAGTCCCCATCAGTCCATGGTGTTTTTTTTATTATCACAGCACCACGGAAGATGATGGCGCTATATAAATAAACAATATTTTTATTATATTTTCTGGCAGCAATGTTGTGCTTTGGTATGAAAGGGTGTCACAATTAAAGATTGCCTAGGGTAACATTAACCCTTGTTTGTTCCCCAAAGTGGGATTTCTGCTGAAAATAGTTAGCAGGTATGAGAGACCTCTTTACAATTAAAAAATAAAAATTCCAGATAGGTGGTGGGGCCTGTGGATTATATTTATGCTTCTGAAAGTTATATTCTTTTTAAACTTGTCTCAGGTTATTTTTTACGATATATTTCACTTCTGTATGGCTGTTTGGTCACTCACTTGCCCCATCTGCATGCATGATACTGAATCATTGTCAGTACTTACATTTGCTTCTGCATCCACTCAAAGCTGAAATGCCACCTCACCAATTTTCTTCTGGTAGCGGCCATTTTGAAGCTTTCTTTCCCAGTATCCCAGCTGTGCTGCTGCTTGGATTCAAATGACATACCCCACAAATGCAGACGCAGGAAATCTAGCAGCAAGCACTTTCTCTTTGCAGGTGGCCTCCATGGGACACCATTTTGGTTTTAAAGCTAACCACACCGGGAGTTACTAAAAGGTAAATTAATTTTTCTGTGCAGCAATCTGAATTGCCCTGGGGTGGGATGCATGTGAGCCCTGCGTTTTCTAAGGGTGTCGGTCCGATTTAAGTGCGGTCCCATAAAAAAGACATGTGTTGGGAATTAATAAATGGGGGGGGGGGTGCATTTTTTTGACTATTATTAAAAAATGTGTCTCCATTTATATCTATGGAATAAATGTGTAAAAGATTCCAAAAGCCAACTATTTAGTGAAAGACAGAAGGGTTGAACTCTTTTATTCATTATGAGTTGGAGTTGTTTTAATATTTTTATAACATTTTAACATTGTAATATGCTTGGCTGTTGTATGTTTCTTTCATCACAAAAAAAACATGTTCTTATATAGCTGTTAAAGAATATCCATGCTCACAGTGCAAAGAATATTGCAAACATCTATGTATCCACAGGAAAACTGCAACCCAATATGTGATGAGTCTGTGTAGTTAGATTGAAACATCCAGCATTTTTAGATATTGGGGATTCTGTTAAGTAGTATTTAGACAGATGCTCTCTTTCATCGTGAAACAAATGTAATAACATGGTGCAGAGATCTAAAACAAATAAAAATGTAATTGCACAATGATAGACTTAGTGGAGCCACAGTGACAGAAAAAGATTCTAATTTGACCATATATCTTCACAGATTTCTAGCAGAATTTTAAACAGCTGATCTAAAACATTCCATGTAATGCACCACTACCTTTTTAAGACATACTTAAATTGGTATGTAACCAATTTTATGATAGATTAATATAGTCTAAAACATGAAAAGCAGAACTGTTGTGTACTCTGCTCCGTGATGAGTGACTTTTACTAAAATAAATTGTGTACCTGTAACTTTTTAACCCCAAACAGACACAGCCCACAGGAATCTGTGGGATTGCCATGTGTCAGTGTGCTATCCTCATCTGTTATTCAGTCTGGCTGTGTTTCAATTCTTTCCTCCTCAGTACCTGTCTTTCTTTGCCCTGATCCCATTTATGGGTTATGGGTCCCTCCTAACACAGCCTCCATATTACTGGTGAAGCCAGTGTGATTTGCATTGTGCATTGTCGTGTGGATTGCAACCTGAATCTCAGTGAGCTTTTTAGCGTTTCGACACAAATGCCCAACTCAACAATGACATTCTCAAATTTCAGAAAGTGCTTTGAGTTTCCCCATGTCAGGAGCTGACTTGATCTAAACAATGCACCACCCAAATAAAAAAAAAGTTTAACTAAATAAATATTCATTATTAAATTAATTAACTAATTCATTAATTAAATTTGTTATAAATTTTTAGGTAAACTTCCCAAAAATAAGAATGAAGACAAATGTACAGTTTCAGAGAGCAAGGACACACAGAATATTATACATCTACAACAGTTCCTGTCTCTAGGAACTTTTCCTAAATTCATGTTCAAAAAGCAGGATGTTTATGTAAGTAGTGTTGGGCTTCAGATTAGACACACATTTTGCCAATTTAGTTCAGTTCAGCCAAAACAGAATATTGGTGAAATTCGGGTCAAATTTTGCCATCTTTGTTTTTTCTTAAATTACGTTTTTTAACACAAGAATTTTCTGCAAATAATGGCATAGGTCACTATTAGCCAATGCTAGCTGCACTTACCTCATGCTCGGTTCCGCGGGTCCGCGCAGGCTCGGGCAGCTGGCTAGTACGCCTCCTGCCTGGCAGCCGCCTTCATGCCGGACGCCGGCTCTAGTAGCGTCGGCTCCAGCTGAGCTGAGCGTGCCCGTCTCCTCCACTCAGTAAAGGGGGTAGAAGTAGCTCTATCACTATTATTTATACAAAATTATTATTATTATTCAGGGCCTGGGAACCAATTTACCGCCCAGTTTAACCCTCTCATCATCTAAGTATTAAGCACCAAACATGTCTAGCTATGTGGAAAGACAGAGGTTTGGTTGCATATATCTCCTCCTCTCCTCGCTTCCCAAGCAAGCGTGGCTGTATTATGCTCACCTGCAGCGCTGCAGTCAGTGCGGCCGCCGGAGATTGAATCAAAGGGCCAATGAGCCCAAAGGTCACTGTGGGCGAAATGCCCTAAAAAGTTTGTAAAACACCAATCACTTACATTGCCCTTGCCCAATACCGTGTAGTTCAGTCCTATACAGGTTTTACCGCCCCCAATGTATCACTGCCCATGATAGCATTTAGCTGGGTGTGTTTGATCCTGAGATTCCCGTGTTGTTTATCCATTGTCGAACTTGTTTAACCCCTGGTACAGCAAAGCTCTCTGATCTCCTGGTTTGACCATTGACCATAAGTAAAAACAAGAATAATAAAATATTTTGTGTCTGTGTTTTTACTTTTAACTATTTGTGAACTGGTAAGGGGTCCATGAGACCCCTTATACCAGTTCACAAGGCTCTGGGGCTGGCAATCACCTGCGGCTAGCGGGTGACTTGCCATAACTCCCAGCCCCCATTACCTGCCTCCCCAACGGCCAGGGGGGGGGGGCAGAAGGGCCCGGCCACTTAGTGGCTATGTGGACTAATAGACTGCAGGGCCAGGGGCCATCAACGCTGGCCCCTGCGCCCTGTTCTACAAACCCCCATAGCTGGTCCAGGGCCTGTAATGCTGGGTAAGGGGGACCCTACGTTACTTTTGGGGGGATTTTAAGGGTTTTTAACCCTTAAAATTCCCCAAAAAAATGAGGTCCCCCCCCCTGGGAGGGGGGACCCTATGTCATTTTTTTTTTAAGTTAACCCCTTACAACTATGCAATCATATTGCATAGTTGTATCCTATCTGAAATCTCCTAAACTGCTGTTTCAGTTTGGGGGAGTTTCCTGGGCAGGAAAGGGCGTATACCAATACATATGTGGTACCGTTGTAATCGGGAGAAATAGGGCTTTCACACACAATAATATTTTATTAACAAACTTACATTTTTTATCACAAGAAAACACTACAAATTGTATTTTTTTGCACCCAAAAGTATTGAGAATACACTAAAAAAAGGCCAAACAAGACATTTCATGTTGAAGCCCCGACTCTGCTGAAAAAAAAACAATATATAATTTTCCTGGAAAATCCCTAGAAATCCCTTCAAAAATCAAGGTTGAACATGTGTAGCGCAAAAACGTGAAAAGTAGTCTGGCAACAGAGTGTGACAAAAAATCTAGGTAGGCTGGCACTTAAAGGGTTAAGAGAATGATGTATTTTCAAAGCAAAAGAACGATTCCTCTTTACCCCCTTAAGTTTTTTTTTCATAAAACTAGAGGTTCCATTTAACTGAATGACATTAAATTTGGTGCAGAATAGCCCCCCCTTTCTTTAAAGTTTAACATATGTTTATTAAGCCAATGATACAAATGCATCAGTGTCCAAGGAGACGATCATCAATCCCATACCACCTTGACTGAAGGAGCGTTGCACATGTGCTGCAGGAGAGGGGTCTCAGCATGATGGGAAAGAGGCAGGGAGGGTAGGTTACCCAAGAATAGACTTCCTCTTAAATACATTGATAGTGCTGAACTGAGGGCTGACGCAGCAGATCCCAGCTGGGGGGATTGGAAGGAGCAAACCTATAGCTTTTTTGTGACAAAACTTATGACAGAAGCAAATTATATTTCAGCACTCCTTACATGTTCTCTAATGACAAAGTCAGGAGCAGTAGCCATCAGGTAATCAACTCTCTTGGAAATGGTCTAACGGACAGCAACTTTGCATTGGAACTTCTAATTAAATACATGCATGGTACTACTGGGTCCATAGTGGTGCGCAGCTAACTCTACTCACTAGTTTTTTGGAAGTGAAAAGGTAGCTGGATTTTACAATTATTTTCCCTGGCAAATACTATAATAAGTGGAAAAGATGTGTTTTAAGGAAAGTCTATGTTTAAATGTAAGCATTGGTTTAAATAAAGTCCCTTGCTGACACATTCTGAGGAAGATAGGAATTTTGTTGTGGTAGATGATATGGTGAATAAAGCAATTAAAATAGCTGACGCTTCCTTCCAGCCCATTGATTCTATTGTGAATCCCATTTTTAAAGAGGAATTCCCTTGTGAAGGCTTTTCTGGAGAGCTAAATTGGCTTCCTAGCATGTTATTCACTATGGTGGTCAATAAAAGTGTGGCATTTGTGTGACCATTGCTGTGAACGTTACTGCTCCTATTGCTAAATGAGCAGCAGATTTAAATGGTCTATTCTGCTGACTGGTTGATGGCTCCAGCAAGGTTCCAAGATTTCCTTCATTCTTTTAAGATAAGTGAAGAGCTCTCCTTTCTTTTTGAAGGAAAGTAAATTCAACACATTACATGACAATAGACCCTCTACCTACATCAATGTGATCATTTAACTTTGGTCGTTTTTGTCCCTTTGTCCTCTTTGTTATTGATTATTTCACTTTTGGATGCAAGGGGATACATCAAAGGTTTGCAGCAAATACAGAGCTGACATTGGCATGGCTTTAAACAGTTTTTTTTTATACAGAGAACAGACACAAAGATGAATAAATGCATTTTTGGATAGCTCTATATCTTCATACACACCTTTGGTAATTAACAATTAATTTGATTAAGTTAAGATATTCTAACTTTCTTAGCATTCCCTTTCTCTCCATATCCTGGACACAGACCCCGTAGGACCCCTTAGCTTATTGTATAAAATATATGACTGCTGAGGAGAAAATGAGCAGCCAGCAGTAGGTAGAATTATTATGTACACCGTTTTAAATATCATGATGCTATGTTAAACATAAAATGATGACAATGGGCTACAGATTTGTTTCATGTACTGTAGATTAGAGCAACAGGACTGAGGCACCATTTGTGTAATATCCTCTGTTAATAGGCAAGCAGTTAAATGGAGGAAACCCATTCTAATGAATAATGCTGGTTAGGCAACACTGTATTTACACGCATGAAAGTCATTGTCCAGGTGCACTCAAAAGTATTCCTATAGTGTGTCGCTGCACAAGACAATGTTTTTTTCCTTTTCGAAAACAAAGCTATGTTTTCACAGTATTTCTAAAATAAAAAAAGCTGATTTAAGACTAGCACCACGTATTGCCATTTGAGCGTCTATGTAGTGGCGCTTAGAGCGTCTGCAAGAGTACACTGCAAATGGGTGTCTGGCGCTATAACATAGCTTTGTCGCTGGATAAGTGACACTGTAGTATCCTGTCCAGCATTGATAAATGTGATGTCTGGAGGGCGCTGTAGAAGCGCTCTCCCTGAATCAATGCACATGTAGCGCCCCGGGAGGAAGCCGCCCAAGGCAACGCTACATATAACAACAGGACAATGCTGCAGGGAATGATAGGTAGCGCCAGTTAACTGCATCCGATGCTCTGCGCTGAAGCCCATATTTAAGAAAAAATCACAACTGAGCGACAGGTGCTAGGGGGCGCTTTACACTGAGCCACCGCTAGTGATACATGTGACGCTGCATGGAGCTATTAGAGGCACTCACCAGTTTAACTTTCATATATTTATGGTTTTCACATACTGCGCCCGACTTTCACCTGACGCTACATGGATGGAAGTGATAGTGCTGAGTGTATTGAATGGTGTGTGTATTGAATGGAGCTTAGGCGCGGCCAGATACTGTGGCCAAAAAGGTCCCAAGATGGACAATCCCCATCCATGTAGGGCAAAAACACTGCCCACCTCATGACCATCAGACGGGCTAAGACAGAGAAAGACACAAGAAAGAGGGAGAGCACAACCTTACTCATTCTCTGAAATAAATGAATATTAATAAATATAGTATACTTTCAGAATAGTGCTTTCAGACACACAGAGACACACACATACAGCGCCAACATAATACAATAATACTATCAAACATAAAATAAACATAATATGCCCAATGTAAAAACACCATTATGATTATTATGAAATACAAAGATCGACACTACAAAGATGGTTTAGTGCCCATTTAGAGATACAAACATTTTTTGATCCATTACATCTTGGTTTGTGCCAATGCATTCACTGAACCCCTGAAGAAACCCCTTCAATGTCATTACTTCTAGAATAAAAATTAATGGAAATACAGCAATACATTTGAAATATTAGGACTGGGAATACAGTTGCCTATGTAGGGGAGGACTGGCATCTTTTGACCTGGAAGCAAACTAACTGGCTTATAGACAGTAGAGGAAACGGCAGGCCTTACTCAAACAGTTGTCAAGGGGCGGACCTGAACTTCTTTTTCCCTCTGCATCAGTTAAAGCAAACATTAGCTAAACCTCTCGTGGTAAATCTGGAACCCATCTGCACTTTCTGGCTCTTTGCCTCATCTCTTTCCCTCTTAAATTCTATCTTGGAGTCTATGTATCCTCTTTTCGGCACTTCTGTGTCTCTAATTTCTTGGTAAATGGGGCAGTGGGGAAAGCCCTTACTTCTGGCACAACTACTGACTTGAGAAGAATATGGCCACTGTGCAAGGAAAAGTGGAGAGAATTGGACCAGTTAATCAAATAAACCAGGTGCCATTGTTTATATGAAATCAGTAATCGGATTGGTTATTCTTGCTAACTGCTCCAACTGAGTCCACTTTTCCATGTGCTGGTTTTGATAAATCTGGCCCAGAAAGTCTAAAAACAGGTAACCACAAAGCATTCAGTTACATTTACACAATTGCACTGACTGGCAGAGAGCCAAGGTTATCAAGGCTTTCCAGCAATCAAGCTGAATTCTAATCGCAGCACTGACTTTAATTACCTGTATATTTTGTCTGTACAAAGAGGCTTGTGTGCTATTTATTGGTATTTATATATTGCAGGTAGATATCATCTGCAGTCTTAAAGAAAAGCAAGCCTCTCTAAGTAAGGCAAGCAGGATTCAGATAATAGCAGGCTCATTTATGCCCTAAGGCCGCCTAAAATGGTAAAATCGTTGTGCAAAAAAATATGTTGCAGTACATGAAAAAGCCTCATCTATCAGGAGCTGAACCGATCCCAAAGGATACAGGTGAACAAGCTTTCTACAGTCTGCTAAGCCCAAAGCCAAGAGATTGGCTTGATTACAATCCGCATTGCTTACGGGGCTTAAAGATCATTATTTTACGTTGGCTGGCTTCTGCTGCCTTTTTTTCTTTTCATATATGAATTTCTGTTAAAAAAACTGAGAAAATGTCTTCTAATGATATGGTCGAATACCATGAGTATTAGATATTTAGATCTAGTTCTCATTATTTAAAAGCAAACTTTACTGCTACTATTTATACTTTACCCAAGCCTCCATGAATACCAAACTTGAATACCAAATCTTCAATATGTGATGGAAATAGTGTTTTATACACTTTTTATTTGTTGTTTTAGGTTACTGACAACTCATATGCGCCATCCAAGTGGTAATTAGAAAAAGGAAAGTGGCAACTAAAAAAAAGGAATTACACATTATACTTGCTTCTTAAAAGTTAACAACCACCGGCCTATAGTCTAAGGCTCTGGGGGTGGTGGTCTACCTCTCTATGGGACATCCCTACATAATATTGCATAATCTAAAAATCTCATAGTTGTCACAATAATACAAGGATCAAAATGCATTTAATCATTTTTTGGACTATGAGAAATCATCAAAGTCTGGTCAAAGTCTGGTCAAAATTAAGGTTTTATTCTTTTTAAAGAAAAAAAGCAAACCTGCACCCATGTGTAAATGTCTTTCCCAACTAGGAAGGCCTCTCTTCGGAACCCAAATCCTCTGACCCACTTCCCCCAACCTTCTGTAAAAACGATTTTGTTCAATCCAAGTGTGAGGTTCTGCTTTTACCCTTTAAATATCAATCACGTAACTGTCACGTGGTTGCATTTCCTGCTGTTAAGTGCCAAGCACATGATAGTTATGTGCTTGGTTCCCCCCCCCCACTAGTGCCCACAAAAAGTAAAAAAATACTCACTTGGCCCCTCCATTGATCCAGCTGGATCTTCTCTTCACCTGGGGGGCATCTGTGACCCCTGGGCTCTTCCAGCATCAGGAGAGGGCCTGAAAGAGCCCCTCCCCCACCGCTAACATCTATAAAAAAATGTACTCACCTGCAACTGTGATTCCTTCCACTGGGTCTGCTCTTCACTCGGGGGGGGGGGGGGCTCCGATCCCCCTGGGCTCTTCCGTGGTGAGAGGAAGGCCTGAAAAAGGCCCTCTCCCCCACTTCCTCCTTCAATGCCACTTGCCCTGCCTTTTTTGGCTGGGGTGGAAGACGTAATCCGTGACAGCATCCTGCACTCGACCGAAGACACTCAGTAGTGCTGGGTGATCAGCGGGGAGAGAGTTGGAGTGGCAGGGGGCTGTGATACCCTGCCTTCCCAGCCCCCCTCCACCGATCACCTGGGATCTGTCATCGGAACCCCACGGGACTGGATTGCCGGGGCAAAAAGGAGGATCAGATTCAAGTAAAGAAAAAAAAATTTAATTTACCCTTATGTGTGGTGTGAAGAGTCTGGTCCCGGGCTGGTTATGTTGATTAGGGGGGACCCCACGCCATTTTGTCTCTTGTCACCCAGCAGGTATAAAAGGCTTCCAAGTAGGAGAGCAGAAGCTAGAGTTGTCGGCGTGGGACACAGTATTCGGGGATAGATCGGAGGTAAGTATTAAAAAAAAGAAATTGTGTATGTGCCCCCATTACCAACCTCCCCAAAGCACAGGAGGGCAGAAGAGCCTAGGGCCATTTAGGCTGTGTGGGCTTGTAGGCCTTGTGCCCTGTTCTACAAGCCACCATAGCTGGTCTCCGGGCTGGTTATACTGGGTAGGGGGGGGAACCCATGCCAATTTTCGTGGGACTTTTAAGGATTTTTAACCCTTAAGAACCACAAAAATGAGGACCCCATGCCATTTAAAAAAAAAAAATTGCCCTTTAGACAGGAACGGGGGCTACTGATACATATGTGGTACTGTTGTAATCAGGAGAAATGGGGCTTTCACATGCAATATGGATTTTTATTTAATAAAATCAATGTTTTATTTAAAATAAAGAAGACAATTCTTTTTTTATCATTTTTTTAGGGAAACCCTGGGCAACCAAAGAAATCTTTGAGGGATTACTTCCACAAACATGAAAACAGTACAATAATCTGGGTACACCTAGAAATCTTAACCTATGTACTTTCAGATAATATATGTTTTTGAGGGGTATGTCAAATTTAAAGGGTCATTTTGGTAGAAAAAAATAGAAAGTGCGCACTTTGTCTGCAGAGCTGAAATCTTCAAATAAAAATTACCATTACTTGCATGCATTACTTTGGGGTGTTTGGCAACTCTTCCCTTGACAGTAATGCATGTTGGGTATTGTTCTGTTCAGGGGTCTGGCTTTTTTATTCTTAACTTGCTTTTTCTTGTTTGCATATTTTTTTTTAGAAAAATTTAACTCCAACGTCAACAATCCTAGAAAGATTGAGTTGTGTACTTCCAGAGAATCTATAGTTTGTGGGGGGAGGGGACTTCAGATGTAAAGGGTTGTTTTTCTTGAAAAAATGAAAGGTGCGCATAGCAATTGTATTTTATCCTATAATCTCCTAAAGCGCTGTTTCAGTTTGTCTCCTAGGCAAGAAAGTGTGTCTACCAATAAACATGTGGTACCAATGTAACTCGGAGAAGTTGGGATTTTACACGCAATAAGATTTTTTTGCAAAACTTTTTTTATTACAAAAAATGTAAACATTTTTTTTGCACATATTTCAATCATAAATATTGAGAATGCATTAGACAAATGCCAAACAAGACATTTCTTGTTAAAGGCCAGACTCTGCTAAAAAAAAAAAAAAAAAAAAACTGTTATAATATAAAATAAAATATAATACAATAATATAATATAATATAATAATTTTCTGGGAAACCCCTTCAAAAATCACAGCTGAACATGTGAAGCGCAAAATGGTGAAAAATGCTCTGGCAACAGAGGGTGACAAAATCTCCAGGTAGGCTCGGCAGTTAAAGGGTTACGAGTGTAGTCTGGCAGAAAAACATTTTACTTCTTAGACTGCATCTATAGATAGACAACACTTCAACTTCAATGGCCCCACTATCTACTCACAAAAAACCCACTTGGCCACCACTGGTCTCAACCTTCCCTTCAAAGTCTAGGTCCAAATACTACATTTTCTTGATGAGCATAGAACAGTGCACAAGTATTTAAGTACAGGATCAAGGCTCAAATTCTCTGAAGAGTTGGTGTTGCTTCAAGTTCAGATAAATTGGATTAAGAGAGTTGATGTTGGCTAATGTTGTTTGTATTTTCACTGTAAACTAATCCTCTGGCTGCCAAGACTAACAGCGTGAGATCATGTTAAGCTCACAAGGGACATTGTTATAGGCCAGTTTATTAAATTATGTGCAATATCAGCCATTTGTTTTAGTTGTGCAGAGCTACATGTTTTATAAGCAGCTAAAATGAAAAGACTTAAACACCCTTAAACAGTTGAAGTAACTGTGCCCCTACCAGCAGTGCTTCCTCTTCCCTTGTGGTGGCGGCATTGCTGGCAATACCATTTTATTAAGTACTAAACCTATTTCTGCCAAAACCTGCAGAGTGGCACTACAGACAACTGAAGTATTGTGTTGCCCACTGGACATTTTGCCACAGCTTTGGGTTATTTAAATCTATAAAGTCTGAAATATGGTCATTCATTTTAAGTGATCTAGAAAACTCAAAACATGCAAAAAGACATATTTTAGGTGCCTTACATTCAGATTTGCATGAGACCTGGTTGACACTGACTCTGTGACGTAGATTTCCATATTTAAATTTGGAAAATGCTACCAGTATCCTATTAGTTTTATTATGTGCAAACATTTTATTAGCAACTGATGAGCATGCCAAGTCACCTATAAATTCATAATGACCTGGCACTACCTTGGTTCCCATGTAAGATGTAATGCCAGCCCCAGCTATATAGTGAAAGAAAAGTGTGCCAAGAGAAGAAAGCATACAACACAGGGTGCCTAATTTCTTATATGGAGTTAACTACTGTTAGGTGAATTATAAGTTTCTCTGCCTGCTGCGATACTACATGCACATTCAGTATGCTTCATTGACTATCCAAGTTCCATAGATTTTAATAGCAGCACACTATCTAGACTTTCCTTTAGCTCCAAATCTCATTCATTTCCGCAAACAGGCCTTATTATTTTTATAACTAAACAGTCCTCGAAATATAAAGATGATTGTTTTTACCTTTCCCCAGAGGATACATTTGGCTTTGTGGATGAAAAGCTAAAAAAACACATGGTTGTGGTATGTCTGTAGATAGTTACAAATTATTAATATTACTTAGGCAGATGGCTTACTCTTACATGGCTTTAGGTGGCCAAATCAGATTATTCCAAAATGATGCTAATTGCCCAGATATTTGTATTATGACATCCAATTGGATAAAGGTCTCTGGTAGACAGTAATAGGTCTTAGAAAAAGGTACTGAGAAAGCGAAATTTTATTCTTTGTGTCAAAGTGATCAAGCCAAGTTAAAACAGAAGAAACAGAGCATAGTTATGTCCTGTGTTCAGTGAACATGGTCTGAACATTGCCTTAGGTGCTAGTGCTTTTTTGAAGTGGTCTCTCAGCATTTTCATATACGTCCTTGATCAGCCCAGTCTCCCCCTCAGATACTCACTAAAACCTCTTCTACTTTGATCATGATTGCCCACCCAACCAACTCTGACGCTACAATCATTTACAATAAGTCAATATTTATCTTACTGGGGAATATATAGTTACATAGTTAATATGGTTCAGAAATTGTACCTAGCAAGTTCAACCAGGAGACGGGTTTGATATTTTATGTGACGGATGTGTTCTTACTCCATAAGATCTTGCAATAAACACCTCTTACAGCAATGAAAAGTACATTAAAAACAGTAGGAAACGTGTCAAGTAATTCATAACAGCAGCAGGTAAAAAGACTGTAGGCTGCAGCAGGTGTGCACTGCTTCGGTGCAACACTAGCAATGGCTGAGAGAGAAGAAGAAGGAGGAGCTACTTGCATTACAGCAAGACTAAGAGAGCCAGGAAGGGACAACGGGAATTAAAGGCACACTGCTCAGCCTATGTAAATAAACATTATATTAAGCAGTTACCTAGGGTAAAATAAAACACCCGTCCTGGAACATGACAGTAAAAAATACCAAAGAGCTGCTGCTTATACTGGTTGCAAGACAATGGTGGTGGTGATGGAGGATTTCTCACTGGTGGTGATATTTGATCAGGCCAATGTGATCTGCTGCCCTACTCATACAAAAGAGTCTGTAATCTTTTTACTTAGCTGTTCTTATGGCTGTTCTGTACATTTTGAACACTGTTTTAGGTCACTAATAACCCACACATACCATTCAGGTGGTACTTGACCATTTGAAAATGGAAAGTGGTTAATGAAGCAATAATTAAAAAAGTGCTTAATAACGTTGGGAACCCCTGACCTAGAAATTGCCCTCCCTGTATCTGTAAGATATCTTTCCAAGTGTTTTTTCCATCGCCTAAGTTCAGGCAAGAGGACAGAAGACATTTATAATAAGCAGAATAACATGTACTAACACTAAAATAACAGAATCTATCTTTATTAATATTGAAATAAACATTTTTGGACGTTGTAAAATCTTTTATAGCTATAAATATATTTCTAAAGTTAGTTCCAAAAAATGACTCTGGTCATTTAAAATCCTATTCATACACACTCAAACCTTTGGATAAGTGTTGTGTCTCATTATACTTTGACATAGAGCCACCTTTACAGGTAAATGTACCCCAGGTGTGAGCACAGTATTGAAAACCAAGAGACATGCATCAAAGCTTCCAATAAAGCTTGTTGAAGTGTGTATCAGAGTTGGTCACATAGACAAGATGCATCCCAATGTTTGGTGGAATTTCCCACGGGGTCTTCCATAGCGGCACAAGGCATCCTATGCTTGCCCACAGCTGCTTCTGTGCCATCTACTGTCTGGTGATCTGCACACCAGATCCTTAATTCAATAAGAATTGAAAAGAATTCTCATGGTAGTAAAAAAATCACTATGAGAAAGAAGCACTAGATAAAACAATGCAAGTCAATGGTTCTTTTTTACTCCTAAGAAAAGTAGAGAACTTTTTACACACATTATCTTGTTATGTGGTGATTCAACAACAGTGACATTCTTAGGCTTTTTTTTTTACTATCATGAGAATTTTTTTCAACTCTTATTGAATTAAGGCCCACATCCTGTACTTCTAAGAAGGCATGTGTAGGGTACATCCATTGTGCTCTATGGTTGCCTCTGCCTGGTCCTATACTTCACCACATATCCAAAGAGCCTGAAGCTGGGTGTGTGTGGAGATGCTGGATCCTCGGGAGCACAAGAGAAACTGTGAAGCAGAGGCATAACTATTAGGGGTGACGAGGTTGCAACTGCACCAAGGTCCATAAAGTCAGGGGGACCATAATGGTTGTTCCTTCACCTTATTAATTAGATTTGCACTTTCATGGCATCATGTACAGAAAAAAAGCATCATTTGTCTCTGCCATTTAAGACCCTAGTTAACTAGTTGTATCCAGTTTAGTCAAATTACAGGAAAAGGGTCACTGTATGAACCACGATGGGGACCCATTCAATGTGCGCACCAGGGTCCCGTCACATTTAGCTACGCCATTGCTGTGAAGGCAGCGGCAGGTAAACAGGGAAGTGCCTTTACAATGGTCCCAGTTTGGAATCTAGAGGGCAAGACCCCCAATGTGTACTTCAAAAAGATTTTACTGTACTTTCTATGAAATACTTGGCGGCATTTTAGAATTTGTGATACATTCTGAATTGCTTTTTAATGCCCATTTAATCCTCATAACAGGACCGTAGCTTACTACATCTGCCCCTTTTTATTGTAAAGGAATAGAAAAATAAATACACTAGCTTTGAAAGCTTATTACTCCCACTTAGTATCTGTTGTATTGCCAAGTTGCATCACCAATCAAATAAAAGGTCTAACGTATGTTTATAGTGTTCAGTATTTATGCTGGCAATGAAAGCTTTATTTGATGAAATTACAGAACCTTTAATAAATCTTCCATTAACTTCAACATTTTAAGTAGGAATAGATATTAATCATCTGATTTACAGTGTTATCATTTACCTTGGC
The DNA here is from genome assembly GCA_027917425.1 of Gastrophryne carolinensis. NCBI lineage: Eukaryota > Metazoa > Chordata > Amphibia > Anura > Microhylidae > Gastrophryne > Gastrophryne carolinensis. The sequence goes on along the minus strand of CM051234.1, from coordinate 184,863,306 downwards.
TGCATCCAGACATTCTGATTATTAGCCACAGTTCAACTAAGGTTTACTTCCTAAAGAATCTGTGATGCTCTTAGTGAGCCACTGAGATTGTACACTTGGTGGCTGGGCCTCAACCTCTGGCTGATTTACATACTAAAGTGGGGGGGAGGGTGCACCAAATCTCAATCACCGAATGGCTTATTTGTACTATTTCTATAACTAGCTCAGATATGTTCTGGAAAGCAACTAAACCAGTCAAATGCCCCTGAACTGAAATAAAAGTAATGTACTGCTGGACATAAAAAGCTCACTAAAATGTATTACTCCCTTGTTCTTGGCTAAAGAGTGTTTTGCCTTTATCTGCAGATTAAATTATTGGTGATAAGAGCTTCTTCTCGCACTCTGAAAATGCATTAAGGGAACATTATATAAAATATTTTTACCATAGTAATATCCTTTTTCATCTAAAAATATTTTTTATATCTAAATCAGCCAAATGACTGTTTGCAAGAGCCTTTTTTTATGATCATTTTTGAGGCTATAGCTCCAGCTTGGGAGTACCGGCATTCCCGTTTTATCTGGCGCTGTGCCGTGTACAACATTGGTACTAACAGTCGCTTCGCAGAACGGTACTTATTGGCTTTGATTGCTGCACTAGGTATTGGCTAGCCATGTCAGCGCTTTTGTACCTGACTGCCGATTATCCCAGTGCGTTTCGGATTTAATTGTTGGTGCCAAAATGACACATTGTTAAGCAAAAGAAGCCATTCAAATAAATGTTAGTGCACCTATACCTATATTATACGGAAGTTTATGTGGTCACCTTCCATCCCCAGCCTTGTGCCCGAAACAGCCCGTGTTTCTTTTTTTTATCTCAGCCTTTGCCCAATATTTATATATATTATATATTTATATATTTATAATATATATTATATATTTATTTATATATATTATATATTTATTTATTTATATAATATTATATATTTATAATATAACAACACCATGAAAAATAACGGGAAGCAGTATTACGGTGAATGGCATGCCATATGTTAATTAATTCAGTTGCAACCAAACTGTCACATAATGGCAGTTAGGTTGAAGTGCAAATCCCCATTGCTGAGCTGTGTGTACTCTAACTGATTGCATCACTACTGGGGGTGGGGCTGCTCAGCCAGGGAGCAATATGGCCGACTGCATCCAGTTCTTATTGTTATGGATTTTGGGCAATTGCTGAGGTTAAAAAAGAAACACCAACTGTCTTGGGGCACTGGGCTGGGGGTAGAAGGCTCCTACGTATACTTACCTACGTATAGGTGCACTTTAATAACCCCCCAAAAAAATATTTTGGACCATCTAGATCCTGCTTTTCATTACTGACAAGTAATAATTTATGGGATCTTGACCTACAGTGTTAGGTTTCATCACAGCGCCCGGTGCTGCATCCTTTTCGGTGCTACTGATAAGATGCTAGGCAGCAGTCGCATCAACGATAGCATTTTTATCGTTGTTAAATCAGACACTGAATGCCAAAAAAGGGGTGCTGCGTGGCTCTGTGTGACAATGACGCTCCTTAAATAAGGCTCTAAGATTGGACAGATTTGCCAACCTAGTGATGAATAGAACCTTATTCTCTTATAGGTTTTATTTAATGGTTAAGCTACTAGGCCAGTAAGTTAATGTGACTGTAAACCCAAATAAAAGACCAAACATGCACTTACCTTCTCTCCCACTCCCACACAGCAGCTCCAAGGTGGTCTATAACTCAAGATCAAGGGGAGCCATAATCATATGCCCCAGAATTCTTTGGGACAGGACCAACGTTCCCTCTACTCTCCGACAGGCACTGTGCCTGTGCACAGCCCCCTCCATTCAATGCAATGTACCAGGCAGTGTCTTGGTCTGCCCCTCCATTGCAATGAATATTGGGGGCTTTGCACAGGCACAGTGACTGACCTGAGGTACATGAGCAGCACGCAAGGACACCGGGAGCCCCCTTTTTGAAAACCAGGAGGTTTCTGAGTGCGAAAATGGCAGGAACCTGCTGCAGGGCAGAGAAGGTAAGTGCCTATTTGTTTGTTTTTATTGGGTTTACAGATACTTTAATAGATTACAAAGTCAATAGACTCCTGGTATGTCTTTTTTGTTTAATAAACCACATGTCTATTATTTTAAAGTACTAACTATTATTCAGTAACATATCTATATATATACACACATATATTTACACTTACACTTTCACATTATGCTTACCTTACATCCCATGCTGCTGCAGAACCTTCAAGCTCAGTAGTCTCAGCATGCAGCAAATAGCCTGACTGTCATTTTGGCATCAGGCCACACCCCATTTGGCATCAGACCACACCCCATTTGGCATCAGACCTACACTAGGAACAGAATAGTCAATAGAGACTCTCCCTTCGCTTTATTACAGTATGTAAGCAACCAGCCCCGAACCCTCAGTGCCCTCTGCAGTACACGGGCAGGCTGATTGATTACTAACGCCAGGTAGCGACAGATGAGCGTCTGTAGCAAAGATTTCAGAGCGAACGCTAGTAGTCGCTGTGCTCGGCCGTGGTTCGTTGTGTCAGAGCGCCTCAGTCGTAGGCCGACATTGTTGAATACATTATGTGATTCGCAGTACTACGCTGTATGGGAGCGAATGGTAGCGCAAGCTTAGTGCGACTGAGTCACACCGCATTCATCAAAAAAACAACCTCAAACAGTTCCGGCGCTCAAAACCGAGTCGATGTAGCCCACAGCGACAGACGCTGTGTGATTAAAGTCTGTTTTTAAACATGTATCCACTAGTAACAAAGCGAAACCATATGGAATTACATTGTTATTACATTGTAACATGAACACTTTAATACCAGACATGTAAGGACAAATCTGCATAAAAATATTATTAATCCAAAAAGTTTTCAAAAATGTCATTTTCTAGGCCAGGATACATGTCTAAAAGATTTGAGTTTAAAAAAAAAATGGGATCAGGAAAGGGATTTAAGGTTTGTCCATAGAAATGTATGGGAGAGCGCCAGGTAGCGGGAGGTAAGATGTGGCGCTCGGCGCTGTACGCTGAGCCTGGGATAATGATGAATCGTACGCTACATGGCGTTGTTCCAGTGGCTCACCAGAAATCGCCTTCATTAATGTGTAATTGCGCGGCGTGCCCGGCGTTTACCTGACGCTACCTGCCGCTTACAAGGCACTACCTGGCGCTATACCTTCATGAATAAGGCCCTATATTGCAGGAAGATTTGGGGCACAGGAAAGTAAAAGGGGATGCCAGATTTGGTCAGTAAAAAGCAGCAGTGTCTGGGCTGTAGAACCACACAATGTGACAGAGCCAGGGGAGCAGAGCAATGCCTGGAGGTGTGCTCTAGGTAAGTAAATGTTTTTTTTAATCTAGTGAGTAAAGGGGGTGGGAGTAGCTCCATCACTACTATTTATACAAAATTATTATTATTATTATTCAGGGCCTGGGAACCAATTTACTGCCCAGTTTAACCCTCTCATCATCTAAGTATTAAGCACCAAACATGTCTAGCTATGTGGAAAGAGAGAGATTTGGTTGCACATATCTGCAGATACATGTGGAAGCCACACTGCCCCGGCAAGGCACTCTGTATTTAGTGTGGTCCCTACTCTTAATTTTGAGTCCCCAAAATTGGGACATGCAATGCAGACAAATATATGAGAGCTACTAACCTGGGAAGCGGCCAGCCTCCCTTTAGAACACTTCACAGGGAGAAATCCATATTGACTGAATTCCCCCCTGCTTGTGCTCATGGCAATTCAAACTGAGTAAAGGGGGTGGGAGTAGCTCCATCATCCTATTTATACAAAAATATTAAATTATTATTCAGGGCCTGGGAACCAATTTACAGCCCAGTTTAACCCTCTCATCATCAATCTCATCCAAGTATTAAGCACCAAACATTTCTAGCTATGTGGAAAGACAGAGATTTGGTTGCACATATCTGCAGATACACTCCCTGTGAAGTGTTCTAAAGGGAGGCTGGCAGCTTCCCAGGTGATTAGCTCTGAAATATTGGACTGCATTGGATGTCCCAACTTTGGGGACTCAAAAATAAGAGTAGGGACCACACTAAACACAGAGTGCCTTGTCGGGGCAGTGTGGCTTCCACATGTATCTGCAGATATATGCAACCAAATCTCTGTCTTTCCACATATCTAGACATGTTTGGTGCTTAATACTTAGATGAGATTGATGATGAGAGGGTTAAACTGGGCGGCAAATTGGTTCCCAGGCCCTGAATAATAATAATTTTGTATAAATAATAGTGATGGAGATACTCCCACCCCCTTTACTCTTTTTTTAATCTAACCGTTTTTAAAGAGGTGACCAGATGCATCCACTGAACCTAACTATTTTGTTTTTACATTTATCTACAGATAGCAGCTTTTAAAGGGGATCTTAAATAAAAAATGACTTCAGATCTTCTTACTTGCGTGCCAACAGGACACAATTAAGTAAAATGACTTTCAGGGCCTCTGCTTACATGCTGGTCTCACAGCTCATGCGACCAATGGCAGCAACCGTTGCTGGTTGACTGTTTGCTTGTGGATTAGGGGCAAGTGATCAATAGCTGATTGGAACACAATAGAATTTTGGTCCCCCCCTCTGAGGCATCCCGATTTGGGATGACCATCTAGGTGATGTGCAGTGGGCTTGTTGGCGAGGTAAGCTTATTGGGTGAACGGGGGGGGGGGGGGGGGGGGGAGAGGTTCACACAGTAAGGGAGAGGGAATTAGGTGGCCCTGAAGTCTCATAGACTTCAGGACCGATTTTGGTCCACTTTAATTTAGTGGGCTAAAACAGAAAGTATTTATATGGCATATATAGACCAAGAACAGCAGGCTGTACCCATTATTCTTGGTGAGTAGAAGGTCCATGAAAACAATCTCCATTTATCTCTGTGCCATCCCAAGTACTCAGAAAGTCACTGAGTGTGCAGTGATTGGGTATAGCCTCTAATATTTACACAGCCACTGATCCTACTTGTGAGCACGTGTTGCATGTGTGTGGCCCTCATCAGCACAAGGATGGACTTGATGGCTGTAGAAAGATAAAGGAGGAGGAGGAATCAAACAGGTCTAAATAAGCTCTTCCGGTTTGTATATTCAGGTGTACAAATCTGTCAAGTTTTATGAAACACCCTTTCACAATATGGTTCCCCTCCAATATATTTGAAGTGTTGCATCAAGTAAGCTATCATATAACACTTGAGACGTCATGTAAGGTGGCATATTGATGGAACCCAACCCGGTTTTATAAACCCCATGGCATCCTTACTTACTGGCCTTCACAATATCTAATGGCATTAAAACACTCAGCTTTTTCCTTTCTTCTGCACGTTTGCATTTTCCATTTCATTCTCGTGCTTTATTCTGTGATGCTTTACACCTGTAATTCCATTTCCTGCTAGCACTCATGTGTTTTTATCCTTAGGAGTCCACGGTGCGCCATTCCCGAAGTGTTTGTATTGGACAGACAATCCTAATATCCCAGCTGCAGATGGGATTGAGTTTCACCAACTCTACTTCTCACAGCACTATACCCCAGCACTGCCACCCGTAACATTGCCCTGGAGTGTTTTGGGAGTCAGTGTATATTTATTTCCAAATAACAGCGAAGTGATTTTCTTACCAGCTGGTTTAGAAGCCATACATTGCGTGTTTGTCATGATCTGCCCATTAAACAGTTGACCCTTGGGGGTATTTATGGATGGCTTAGGAGGAGACATGCCAGTCTGCTCTTCTACACAAAAATATGATAGCGTTTTGGAAATCTGAGTCAGGAAAGCCTAAAGAGTTAGCATAATATTTACATTGCTGATTAATTTATCAAATACTTTAAAACATATGGAGCTAACGGGTTGGGGCAAGGTTATAAATAGTAAAAGCCTTAAAGACCACACAGGCAGAATTTTTGTTACATGCACAATTAACTATTAAAACTGTCAGAATTGCAGATTAATTAGTTGTGGAAAGACTTAACATGGAGCCGTATGTATGCATGGGTAGATTTAGCATTCAAGGATAACTGATATTCATATTATTATTGGACGCCTTAAATGGCTTCCACTGTTCACTGAATCAGTAGGAGACAAATACGTCTTTATAGAAACAGTAATATACAATAATGACCACATACACCGGTGTGAACTCGAATGACTCAAATTACTCTTTAAAAGTTATTTTTATATTTTCTTTTTGAAAAACCTGGCAAGTCTACCATGGCTGTATCTTATCTGCGCATGGGGGGGGGGGGGGCAGGTGGTAAGAAAATCTAGTTTGATGCCTGAAAGGGGACCAAAACCCAACCTACAGTATAAAAAAAAACTCGGGCCTAGGGTGATATCCTTCTTTAGGAGCCTCCATGCTCTGTGTAAAACTCGCCTAGTTCGGGGATCCTGCAGCGATCATATTAGTAGTTAACACACCATGCTGCTTTGCCACAGCATCCATGGGCAAGGAGCAGGGATGCTACAGAAAAGCAAAGTGATCTGCTAATTGGTGATTTCATAACCAACGGATCCTTGGCTGGTGAGAGCTGGAGACTAGGTATTTGGAACGCTCCCTAAAGGGACTATTGTGAATATGCTAACTTTCATTCTATTGCAGAAAAGTAAATGTAAGCATTTAAAGCAGGTGCACACTCAACATTATCAAGGTTATTGTTTCTTCCAACACAGGCATCCCAAAAAGGAATGTTCTTCCACTTTCAACCCCCCACTAGGAGAGCCTAAAATCAGACTTTATACTCGAGCCTCCACATAGACTCAAATGGACATAGGCCTCCTGCTAACCAAAACAGTGCCATGTTGGCACACCCCATTGATCCTCATTGGTCATCATAGTGTGTTCATGAAATAAACAGAGCTCCAGGATAATCTTTAAATTTGGCAGGCATCCCAGTCAGAGATATCCTGGTGGGTGTGGGGGTAACTCTAAAGCTCAGTCTGGTTAGTCTCCCCAATCTGCATTGGCTTTTTTATTCCATCCGATTCTGCTGCAAAGAGGGTACTGGATAGATTTGGTGCAGCCAAAAATAGGCTCATCTATGACTAAGGACTAGGATACGTGTGTCCGAAATGTGAAAGAGACTTGCTTCACTGCCATCCCTGCCCTAGTAATGCTGATTTCATCATCACAGACATGTATGTAAACTTAAGCTGATTTCATTAAAGATTGAAGTTTTTTAGGGGCATTGCTGGCATTGAATTGTTTTCATTTGGAGTGAAGGATTGTGGAATTATGTGCAATGCAGCCCCATCTTCTGTTTTAACCCTTTCGCTGCCAGCCTACCTGCAGCATTTGCCACTCCCTGTTGCTAGACGATGTTTCACTATTTTGCGCTACACATGTTCAACTGTCATTTTTTAAAGGATTTCCAGGGATTTCCCAGGAAAATGATATATTGTTTTTTTCAGCAGAGTCTGGGCTTTAACATGAAATGTCTTGTTTGTATTTTTTAGGTGTATTCTCAATATTTTTGGGTGAAATATGTGAAAAAAAATAAAAAAAAATTATTTTTTTACAATTTGTAGAGTTTTTTTGTAATAAAAAATGTAAGTTTGTCAATAAAATCTTATTGCGTGTGAAACCCCAATTTCTCACAGTTACAGCGGTACCACATATGTATAGGTAGACACCCTTTCCTGCCCAGGAGACTCCCCCAAACTGAAATAGCGCTTTAGGGGATTTTCAGAAAAAATACAACTGTGATATGCGCTATGCGCACCTTGCAGTTTTTCCAGAAAAACAACCCCCAACAAACTATACAAACTATATATTCTCTGGAAGTACACACCTCAAGCTTTCTAGGTGTACCAGGCATGTTGATGTGCCCATAGTTTTCTGGAAGTAATTCCTCAATGTATTCTTTCCCAAAAAAAAGGATAAAAAAGCAGAATCAAAGCCACATTTTCCTAAAAAAACTATATACAAACAAGAAAAAACTAGTTTAATCTGAAAAAGCAACATTCCCCGAACAGAACAACACCCAACATGCATAGGTTCTGTCAAGGGAAGAGTTGCCAAACACCCCAAAGTAAAGCATGTGCGTAATTTTACTTGAAAATTTCAGTTCTGCAGACAAAGTGCGCACCTTGCGATTTTTCAACCAAAACAACCCTTTACATTTGGAATATCCCCCATAAATCATATATTCCCTGAAAGTACACATGTTAAGCTTTCTAAGCGTACCCAGCTTGTTGTAGTGGGCTCATCTTTCTGGAATTAATTCCTCAAAGAATTCTTTGGTTGCGCAGGGTTTCCCTAAAAAATGTATAAAAAAGCTGAATAAAAAACACCTTTTCCTAAAATATAAATATGCAAACAATAAAAAACAAGCTAAGTCTGAAAGCGCAAGGTCTCCCGAACAGAACAATACCCAACATGCATAGCTACTTTTAATCCTTTTAATTGCCAGCCTACTTGAGATTTTGTCACCCTCTGTTGACAGGTCATTTTTCCCCATTTTGCGCCATATTTTGCGCCATTTTTGCGCCATTTTTTTCCTGTAATTTGTAGGAAAATTATATTTATATTTTTTTGCAGCAGAGTTTAGGCTTTAACATGAAATGTCTTGTTTGTAAATTTTATTTTGTTTTTTACAATATTATTAAGTAAAAAAAAAAAAAAAAAAAAAATAAAAACATTTTCAGAAAATTGACTCCTTTATTTTAAATAAAAAATGTATTTTATTAAGGAAAAGCATATTGCATGTGAAAGCCCTATTTCTACCGATTAGAACGGTACCACATATTTATCGGTAGCCCCCCGTTCCTGCCCAGGAGACCCCCCTAACTGAAACAAGTAATCTAGAACATTTACAAATAAAATACAACTACCATCCACACTACAAAGGGTTAAATCGAGAAAAAAAATGACATAGGGTCCCCGATCCCTGGGGGGGGACCCCATTTTTTGGGGGGATTTTTAAGGGTTAAAAACCCTTAAAAATAATAAAAAAAAAATTGACATGGGGTCCCCCTTACCCAGAGTAACCAGCCCGGGACCAGCTATGCAGGGCTTGTGGAAACAGGGCACAGGGGCCAGCTTTTGTGGCCCCTGGCCCTGCAGGCTACAAGCCTGCATAGCCAGTGGGCCCGGGCTCTTCTGCCCCTCCCTGGGCTTTGGGGAGGCAGGTAATGGGGGTGCCAGGGGTTAATGGCAAGTCACCCGCTAGTCACAGGTGACTTGCCACCCCCCCAGCATTGTGAACTGGTATAAGGGGTCTCATGGACCCCTTACCAGTTCACAAGGGGTTAAATGTAAAAAAAAAAACACCACACAATAATAAAAAGTATTTTATTAAAAAAAAATTTTTGTACTGTACTTACCTTCGATTGCAAGCTCTTGTCCCTCGCCGCTCAGCTGACAGATGCCGGTGATCGGCATCCAGAGAAGGGGGAGGCAGGAGATCAGAGGATCTCCTGTCACCTCCTTCCAGTGCACCGATCATCTGACCGGCATCTGACAGCTGAAAGAGCTGACGCCGGTGATCGGGGCTGGGATGACGTCATAGCCCCGCCCCCAAAAGGGGCGGTGCTTGGCGCGGAGATGGAACGGGATGACGCCATAGCCCCCCTCCCAAGGGGGCGGGGCTTAGCGACAAGATGGCGGCCACCATCGAGAAGGAGAGAGGAGAGAGCCGTCCGGGCTCTCTCCTGAAGATCGGTGAGTCCTGGGGGGGATCGGAGGCCCCCCAGGTGAAGAGGAGGGACAGCGGGAGCCAGCGCACACACAGGTAAGTGAATGTCATTTTTTTTTTTTTTTTTTTTTACAGTTAGCAGCTTCTGCTGCCAAAGCGGGGGGGGGGGCGGCCTATTCCGGGGGCTCTCCTGGAGCCATCCGACCCCGCACGGGGGATCAGATGGCACCAAATTAAAGAGGAGACCCGGCCGGATCCAACAAGGGGTCAGGTGAGTATTTTTTATTTTTATTTTTTAAACTAGGAGGGGGGGAAAGTCAAGCAAATAACACCTACGGGCTTGGCACTTAAGGCCCAGCCAAGCCAGCACGTAGGTGTTACGTGCTTGGCAACAAAAGGGTTAAAGCAAGACTAGGCTTACCCAAATCTTAAAGGTCCAAAAAAGGCCTAATTTGGGATGCCTTACTACACATTCCCTTCCCTGCAAGCCTGGGACAAGCCAGTCCTTCCTTTCCGTGCTTAAGGGTGCCATTCTGCTGCCCCATGTCACCACCAACAACAAAATAAGAATACTGCCTTTACTGCAGAGTGAAGTTTTAAGTTTCCTTTGTAAGCCAGGGATTCCCAACCTTTTTCTATCAAGTGCCACTTTCCATTTTCTAATTTCCTCAAGTAATTGGAAAACCTAATCATTTATTGCTGTGCACAGTGATGCATGCCACTGATTACTATCTATTATTGCAAAACTATGCACAACAATAAATGATTTTTGAAGGAGATCCATGCATGTACTGTGAGATAGCCGGTTTGAGGTAAGCAATTGGCATGTACATGCGACATCCCAAATCTGCACTTAGAAAAATGGACCAAAAGCCAGGGAGGTAAAGATCCCAGGAAACAGTCTGTTTTAAGGACATTGGGCCTGATGCAGAGCCTCCCCCAATCTGAGCTTAAAACCTTCCGATTGTCCGGGTGTTTGAATTGTGGCTCAAATGTGATGCAGAGCCTCCGTCGGAATGGCTCCCTAACTGATCCGTCAATTTGTCTTCACTCGGGAAGTTTCTTTTGCTCTCTCGGGTGCCTTCAATTTGATCGGGGCTTCCTTTCCCGTTCACACGGGCGGCCCGTTTTTCCCTGCTTTTTCCTTGGTTTTTGAACGTACCTGCTTGCCTTCCGTCGTATTTGACCTTCCATTTTGGTGTTTTCTTCAAGTATACTTACATCTCCATGGCTCTTCAGTTGCCAATCTGGCTACACGCAAGCGCACATCCTTAAACCTCCATTGGAATATACATATGGCACCAACTGCCAATTTGACACGTGAATATATTGTCATATTTATTTTTGGGTGTTCCTTGTCCGTTGCCATTAATGCATACCTTAATCTCCTTGGTGTTCCTTGTCCGTTGCCATTAATGCATACCTTAATCTCCTTGGTGTTCCTTGTCCCTTGCCATTAATGCATACCTTAATCTCCTTGGTGTTCCTTGTCCCTTGCCATTAATGCCTACTTTAATCTCCTTGGTGTTCCTTGTCCCTTGCCATTAATGCATACCTTAATCTCCTTGGTGTTCCTTCTTCCTTGCCATTAATGCTTACCGTAATAGTTTGATAGTTTTTCAGATTTATTGGCCTTTATCTAAACCTTTTGTGTCATGTAAATGTGTGATGATGTTGTGTGATTGTACATTTGCAGGAAAGACAACACACCAAATCTTTTTTGTTTTTTTTTTTTTAATAAAATGTTGTGTAACTTTTTTTTTTGGGTGGCTTTTTCAGATTAAAATTTTTTTTGTTGGAAAAAGAAATAAAATTTTAACATTCTCCTCTGAAATCCATAAAATTTGGCCTCGGGGTCTTGACCATGCCGTTTTCTTTTATCTGTGAATGCAAAACAACATTAGTTAAGCATTGTTTTTAAGGTTTGGTTGGGCGTGGTTTTTTTTGGGCCCTTTTTAAACCGGACCTTCAGCGTGATTTAATGAAAAGCCAAAACGCTTCAAAAACGAGTCCGCAGCATCTGAAATTATTTTTTTTCTAGTTTTAAATCACTAACTTATTATTCTTTCCCCCACTGGGCTGCAACTCTGTTCATGAATTTAGGATACGGACGCCGCTATCTTGACTCAGAAGCATCACACTTACGGAGGAGAGGAGAGTGGGATAAGGTACAGGGGGTGGGTTATAGCTGTGCTTTGCTCAGACAGAGCAGAGCTGTGCTCTGGAAAAGGTCAGCAATCCCAGAATGCAGAGCAGCACAGTTAGAAGGCACTTCCTGTTTGCAGGCTGCCTGATAAGATGGCGGCTTCCATAATCCGCCATCTTGGATGTTTAAAGGCTCATAACATGCAGTAGATGCAGGTAGGATGAATTTTAATGTGGGCAATCTGTATGTACAGGGTGTGGGAAACATATAAGATAGTCTCTTATTCAGAGTGAAGGTCCGCTTTAAGGCCTTTTGTTCCAAATTTTTAATTTTGTTATTTTTTTAATTTTTTTATTTTTTTGGCAATGGAATTGTTAGTTCATTTACTTTGCATAAAAGAAAAAAACACTTACAATGCTTTGGGTGCATATTGCGTCGGGGGCGTCTCCTTTCTTCCTCCCTGGGTTGCTGCTGTGAATCTGTTTGGATGACAAACACACTGATATTAGAGACTGTTGTTGTCTCATGAATATCATATTAAGTTAGGCTTCTAGGTATCAATCTACTCACCTTCCCCAGCCACCTCTTCCTCGTCGCCCCCTTCCTCGCTCATCCCTTGGGATGTCCCTGCGACGTCTGAATCTACAACTAACAATAGTGCACATGAGTATCTGTATTTAATGCATGTATTACCACATATCTAACTATATTTCCCTTACTGGAGTCAGGTTGAGGCTCATTTCGGCTCGACTCCCTGCCGTCAGATTGCCCCCTCCCCTGCATGCTGAGGTCCAGAGGCTCCTCATACTCACTTGCAGAGGAGGGGGTGGCCATTGACACTGGCGGTGGGCCACCTACACCTTCACCTGTTTCGCCCAACACTGGGCTGCGTGTCCTGGTCCGGGTGGGGCGGAACCGTATATTCCATTCATGGGCTGAAATACAAACACAATCATTAAACCACGCCCAGGCGATGCCAGGGTTATAGGTGCATTAACATTTTAAACACTTACATAGGAAATGTTTTGCGAAGTACCGCCTCACCCGGGGCTTATGCCTTCTCTTTAAATCAGACCAGTGTTGGGCGATCTGGGTGAAGGTATAGGTGGCTTGTGATCGGCGTTCTATCGCGTCCACCACCGCCAGGGCCAATGTGCGCTTGTCATAATCTGACGGCAGGAAGTCGTAGCGATTCCTCAGCATCATCTGTCAAAAAAAGATACAAGGACCCACCATTAATACACAAAATACATTAACAAGTTTCCTGGCCTAACTAAAGTCACTTTATTAACCTCTTGCTGCCTCACATCGCCCTAGTTCTTCTATCTGCATGTAGCCTAGTTTGTAGCTGCGTACATGTGTTAAACTAAGGTGGGCTTGTATTTAACGTCACAAACTAAGTTGGTTCAGACTATTCTTGCGCTTTGTTTTTTTTTATTATAAGGAATGTGTGCGCGCACATAAACGCACGCTCGCATACTCACATCCATGATGATGTCGTCCTGCTCCGGGGTAAAGATGGCGGACGACATCTTTTCTTGGTTTGCAAGGTATAGCTCTGACGTTCCCCCGTGGTGACGTGCGTGCGTGCGCGCAGGCAAGCACCCGCTGTTGACCACGCCCACACGGGAAACATATTTAAAGCACAAGGCACTCAGCTCTGTGTTGGATACCATACCATTATGGGCAGACTTAAAGGGAGAAAAAAGAGCCAACCAAGGCCCGAGGCACATAGCAGCCACACACATGCCTCATCCTCCAAAAGACAGAAGAGCAGGCACCAGACACATTCAGAACATGCCCCAACTAAAACGGTGGATACTCCACACACACAGGCACATTCCCAAAAATGCAGGACCAAGGAGACATTAACCCATTCACCACCACCTGCCAAAAAAGCACGAACACACAAGGGTGCCAAATCTAGTAAGACCCTGCAGCATCCTCAACCTCAACACACCAAGCATACCCACAAAACAAAACACATCAGCAAGGGTAAGCGTATTGCCAAACCCACCACCCCACCAAGGTCACCCACCCCTCCACCTCAACCCTCTGGTTCTCCCAATTCCAGTACCTCACATTCCACATGCAGCTCCACATCTGATAGCTCAACAGGAACCCAGACATTAAGCCATAGCAGCACACACACAACATCACCCTCCCCCATAAGCCCCAGAACCACACACGACTCACCAGATAGCCAACCATCAATTTCCACAGATGCAGGGGACACCACACACCCATGTGGCCGACAACTACACCATGGCACTAACTGCACGTTTTTGCGATGCTCAAAGCATGGCTGTTGCAAATGCAGTTTGTGAGCATTATGATGCCCTATTTGGCAGGACCTCCAAATCAACCACTAAGCAGGCTAAGCTGGAGATCTGGACGAATATTTGCCGCCAAGTAAATAGTGTGGGATCTGTCCGGCGAGATATTCAACAAATCAAAAGGAAATTTGGGGACCTGAAATACTACAGTAAAAAAAAAAATGGACATGCGCCGTCAGCAGAGGTAAAGGGCAAATTAAATGCATTTTTAGTCGTATTGGTAACAGGATGTAACACTTATTAGGTGTAATTTAATCTTCCCCAGCCAACAGACAGGCGGTGGAGCAGAGGTAAAGGGCAATGTAAATGCATTTTTAGTCGCATTGATAACAGGATGTAACACTTATTAGGTGTGATTTAATCTTCCCCAGCCAACAGACAGGGGGTGGCTTACCCACTAAAATAATCCTTACACCCGCAGAGGAACATGTATATACATACATACACCTGGCCAGCATCCAGGGCCTGGCAGAGGCACAAGACACAGACCGGAATGTAAGGTCCCAAGGTGAGTCTGAATTTGCCATGACCTATTACAAAAAGTTCAATAAGGCAGTGTTATGCTACACAACACACTGTACTTGGCCATTTAGCTAATCTTCAAATCTATATTCTAAGGACCAAGTCAACAGGACACACCAGGCCCCCAAACCCCTGCGTTAGCACCGAGGCCAAGGGCACACCAGGATTCTACACCATGAACCCAAATTATGGATTGCGATGAGGTGAGTCAATGATCACTGGTGTGTACTTTTAACATTGATCTTTGAGAGCTTTTGTGGACATAAATAACTAAAATGAACCAATATTTCTTTACAGACCACAGGAAGCCCACCCATCATCGAACATATATGAGATTTGGAGGAGGACACCCCACATATGTCACTAACCACTACTGAACCAGTGGCAGCAACGCAGTCAACCCCGGCACAACCACCACATCCACAACCACCTTCTGAACCAGAACCAACCACCCGTCCCACTGCTTCAACCCAGTCCAGACGCCATATTTCCCAAAGAAGGCAACTTCAAATTTTGGAGGAAGCGTGGAGGCAGGAAAATATGTGTGCACCCAGCTCACAAACCTCAACGCCCAGTTAGAGGTATTAAACAGAAATGTCTCTGCCCTAACCAGCCATATGGGTGAGATTAATCAAAGCCTGGCCCACATTGCAGCCAATTTGCAGGCACAACATCATTCATCGTCACCATGCACCCCAACATACATTTGGGGAATACATTTTCTGACCTCACGTGTAATTTTTCTTTTGTTCCAAAAAAAAACAAATGACACACCAAAATTTGTTTGTAAAATAAATAAAAAAAAAATTAAAAAAATTTTGGTCTCTGAAAAAACATTAAACACTAGTTGTGCACGGATGGTTTGCACGGTGCCACTTTGGGTGCAAGAAAAAGGAGGGGTGGGGACGTCTGAAACTAAAGGTTGTGGACTAGCCCACAAGCCATGATTAGGTTTAGGACCGTTGCAGGCGTCTATTGTAGTGCCCCCCCCAGTCTCATCAAGACAACGGAACCTCATCTTCAAGAGACCAAAGCCTGGCTCCAACACAGAGCGAGTCCTCCTGGGGGCAGTATTGTAGCGCTCCTCTGCCTGTGAAGATGGGTGCAGGATGGGGGTCAGCAGCCAGGGGAGCAAAGGATAGCCAGAGTCTCCTGCCAAACCCCCCCAAAAAAATTTCAAAATAACAATAAAAAAAGGTGTGCATTGCAACAATAGAAAAGAGGGACAAATAGGTGAGCAGGGAAGGGTGGGAGGAAAGGACATTTCTAATGAGACTACATGCACATCCAACCTGTACACTCATTAAAAAAGTCTGGGGAATACTACTTACATAAGAGGGCAAGAACATGATGCAATAGAGTACAATCACTTAACCCATTTAATTTGTAGCTCACTAATTAGGCTCAAAATATACTATGAAAATAGTTACAAAATAGTGTGTTAAGGGAAAAAACACAGTCAGACAGGGTGGGCAACCAATACAAGGTTCATACACATACCCAGTAGCCAGCCACCAAAAAGATCGCCAGATTTGAATCGCTCATCTAGGCAGGAATTCCTCAAGATGTGCGCATCATGCGTCGAGCATGGAAAGCCAGCAAAACGACTCCCAAAAACCAATTCAGGGCCAGCCACTTCCTGCACATTTATGCAATGTCCCATCTTCCAGTTCCTGCACACAGGCAATACAAAATAAATTAAGTAGACCCTGTAAAAAGGACAAAAAAAAAAACCAAAAATAAAACAAATACTCATGCCATCGATGTCCAAAGGCGTGCGGTGCAGCCTGGTTTCTGCCATACTCAGCAGGACAAGACCGCGGAGCTGGCGCCGCTGATGTGCTCCAACAGAGGACTGCATATTATTGCCCGAGTGCAAATACGGCTGCTCTGACTGCCCATAAGTGAAGGCTCGGCGGCCCCATTTGATTAGGCTGATTCCCATCGGAAAGCAAGGCTCTGCATCACTGAAAAAAACGGAACAATGAAGAGGCGTCCGTTTTCCTGGGAAAAAGCCTCGTGCGAGCCGACAATCGGAAAGGCGGCTGAGCGCACACCTGAGCGCATAAACGCACACTAAAATCAATGTAGCACCCTTTCCTGACCCGATCAAAGCCCAAAACCAACGGGAAAACGCACGGGATAGCTGAACGGGGAGGCTCTGCATCAAGCCACTTGTTCAAATGTTTAGGTGTTTTGGGGTTGTGAGTATGCTCGATCCATGAATATAAAAACAATGCAAGGCAATTAATGATCATTGCTTCCTCCTTATGGCCTCACACTTGCTGTGCGCATCTGCTGCCAGCCATTCAGATATGACTGTGTAGGTTTATGCAGGAAATAGAAGGATGCTGGGGGTTTTCTGAGAAGGTCGGGGTGGTGGGATCACCAGTTTGAGTTAAAAGTAATGGTGAACTGGGGGTGTGGGAAAGCTGACTTTTGACATTCCCACTGGACCCCAGGACTGCTATTGCAGCACAAGGCTCCCCTGCTTACCATCTGCCATTCTTGTGACTGTTATTATAAAGGTCTCTGCATTACTGTAATCTGCATATCAGATCTCATACACTGGCCTTCGTTCTTGCTACTGTAGATGTAGGAGCCTTGGGCTTATACTCCACACAGACTCCTAACAGACTGAAAGAATGAACTGCAGGACCCTGTGCTGAGATCACTGAGATGCTGGGCCCTATATGCATAAAAAATAATCTGCACATATTAAAAATACCATTTTAATTTCTGAGCAAAAGTCGATTAAAAAAAATGGTACAAAGTGCAGGAGTAGAAATTATTATATTATAATTAAAAAATTAACCTGATACAACATGGGCTTTCTCATTTGCTACTTACAGGAACACTGTTTTGCTTGAATGTAATTTTTTCTAAATATTTGCAGTATATTTGAGCCCTTAAAGCCCTAAGCCGTTAAAAGGCTCAAAGATATATATATATATATATATATATATATATATATATATATATAGCACCCCATTGTCTAATACATTCATATGTCAGTGACTCCAAGAAAACACAAATATGCACTTTAAAGAGCTATTCATACCCTACTTGCTGAAAATGTACAATACACAGAGCGTCAAGCTCTGCCACAAAGGAAAGCCTCAAACAGGGCAAAAGTAAAAACATGCATAAAGCCTAAAAAAAGATAAAACAGATTACTTATCTGGTTTAAATGGTCCTGATCCAATCTCTACAAGATGGCTACTGCATTCAAGTTCACAAAAGCAGGTCTCTCTGTTTCTCAGGTGATCTCTGATTGGACCCGACAAAATGGCACAGGTGATCTTCTGCTGGCCAGCTTATTTTGCTTGCAAATACACACATGAAACTAAGCTCAGGCCAAAGGTACCACCCAGTCTCTTCAGAACAAAGAAAGATCTTGACCATGCTGAACACTAATTCCCACCATTTTGCTAAACAAAGGATTTTATGAGATTTTACAGTATCTTGGGGAACAAAATATCTAAAAATATCATAGCGTTACAAACACACACAAGGTAATTAAGCAAACACCATGTTCTTTTGCTTCTCTGAAGTACTGTCTATGGGCAAATAAATGGGATATTGGGGCTGAAAACGTATTCTTTTAATACAGATCAATGGCCCAGTTTTTCAAATTAAAGTACACCCCATCGGCATGAAACCAGTGGCTGCTTGTCTTTTGGTTATCAAGTAACTAGATACATTATTTTTGTGTCATTTCTTTGTAATAAATCCAGATTAAAAAGCTTTTTGATTTATGATTGCCTGTTAGCTTTGAGCAGCCACAATACTCATGTACTGATCGTGAGAAGTCTATATAGTAATAAAAAGTTCTAAGAGGATTAACAGCTCAGCAAATTTAGCCTAAAGGCCGCAATTAATCCAGGGTATAGTAGACTTCTGGATACCCTGGAGAGAATCATGCTAATCAACTATATCTGATCTGTTAATCATTTCACATTGGTTCAAAAATACATATACTAGAAATAAACTAGAACAATCACAGTCTCTCATGACATTATTTATTAACATCTTTTAACATCTCAAAAACATATTTTCTGTAGTCATCATTTTGTTCATTTTCTCTTATCACACATAAAGAAGAGGTTTACTGTTCATTTAAAAAGTCTCTTTAAATGAAACCCATTTCTTTTCTTTAAGTGAGACAAATAAGTATAGAATGATACTGTGGGATGGCCATGGTGTAATCTTCAGTTTATTGCAGCCATTTGTATTGATACTGCAAGCAGGAGATTAATGAGAGAAGCAGCTCAGCCGACAGCCCTATCAACAGCCTTGTAAATAATGCAATATTCTCCTTATACTTCATTAGCGGTAGCCAGACTAGACAAAATTTCAGCTTTGCTTGGACTGATAGTGTTGTCTTGATTTTCCTGCATATGTTGCTACTTTTATATTGGATTAGACACGTTTGTTGGCATGCCTATTATTGGTATTCTGAGAAAAGGATTTGTAAAATCTATAAAGGCAAGTTGAAAAGATCTGTATTGTGGGACATTTTTTTAGTATTCCTTACTTTAGCATTTGGTTTCTTTTTTACAGATAGTTTTATCGCTTTCAATTATTAAATCGAACAGTCAAAATGTTGGCGTCTCTCCATGCAGCCAACATATCACAGTGGATTCTTTCATGCATTTAGGTGAGAGCATGCCTTCCTATGGTTTCATACCTCCTGCCACGTTTAGAAGCAGAACATTTGATCTGCCTTAAGGTCCATAGGGTTGATTCAGAGAGACAAAAAAAGACTTTCGTTTTTGTGTCGATCTGTTTTTTTAATGAAATTTTCCGCTCTTGTATGAGTGTACCAGTGATTCTATGCATGCAATGCAAGCCTTCTGTAAAGTCTTCGTCCGTTTGTATGCCAACGAGAATGTAAATTTCCAGCTTTCGTTTTCCGTTTTTTTTCTCATGTTACAACGTAGGCTTTCATTTTTGCCCTTTTTCCATTATCTCCTCCCACAAATCCTTTACGTTTCCTGTTAGATTCTGTTTCCCTTTTTCAATAAATAATCGTCCAGACGTAAATCCTTACGATTTTACGCCTGCGCACTACAAACTTAACTCATTAAAGTGCTCGCCTACATAATTGGTTCACTCACTTGTGCTACAATGCTTAGCTAAATCACTTCGCGCTTTAATTCTTCTTCCATTCCTGACCCCTAAAACTTACCCAAATCACTTTGTGGTTAGGTTCTTCTTCCATTTCTGACCCCTAAAACTTACCCAAATCACTTCGCTGTCTCATTCTTCTTCCATTTCTGACCCCTAAAACGTACCCAAATCACTTCGCGGTCATGTGAATCTTCATCTCTAAATGTTTCTTGGCCCATTCGTTTTGTGTTTTGTATTTTGAAAATAAAATGACACTGAAACAGTTTTTGTTTTTTTTGGGTTTAATCAAAAGTGCCATTTTTATGGCTTTTTTAAAAAAAATTATCATAAAAATGTATAACCTTTTTTTTTTTATTTACAAAATATAAAATTTAATTTTTTTTTAACATTTTAAAAAATATAAACCTTAAAAACTATATACAAAGCAATGGCAGGACCCAGAACATTAGTCTTCTTCTGTGGTCCCCAACGAGTCACGCAGCTCCTGCATGTCGGCCACCAACTGAAGGACCCTTTCATTGCTGCCACTCTGGCACGTGTGGTCCCTGTATAAAAAAGAAACAAACATTATTTGTTGGCAAACACATGTTTCTCAGCTGTGGATGGAATGTTTTTTAGGTGGCAAGCTAACTTATGACGCCATATGTCATTATGCTAAGTAATTAATCTAAGGAAGAGGGCATATGTCATTATGCTAAGTAATTAATCTAAGGAAAAGGGCATATGTCATTATGCTAAGTAATTAATCTAAGGAAGAGGGCATATGTCATTATGCTAAGTAATTAATCTAAGGAAGAGGGCATATGTCATTATGCTAATGCCATTGACTATGGCTTTAGGTATCTTGGTGATCATGTCAATTACCACATACTCAAAAGAATGACATTACAACTTACTTTGTTGGTGGCCGACGTCTGCGTCGGGGACCACCCTGGGTTCTAGGACATGCCACTGCTGGGAAGTTGAGGCTGTAGAGACATGTCAAATATGGTCACTTCTAATGCCTGAGTCAACATTAAGCAAATTACAATTTGAATGTGTGTGTGACATCACCCACCTTCTCCATGTGCCTCCTGGGCATGATCTGCTACAGTCCCTGCTCCAGATCCTTCACCCGCTAACGAATCATCTAGAAAAAGAGATTAAGGGAATCAGCTTTTGTTTAAATAGCATGTATGTGTTTGCGGTTACATTGAGAGTCACATACCCGAGGCTAAGGGCTCCGTCGCTTGGTACGACTCCCTGCCCACGCCATGACGCCCCTTCTGTGTTGAGAAGTCCAGGGGCTGGTTGGAGGCCCCTACAGAGGAGGGGTAGGACCATCGCCCTGGAGATCCACCACCTGCCCTTGGTGCTGCAGATTCATGCAGCACTGGTCGGCTTGTGCGCCTCCGGGTGCGTCATATTCGGTACTCCATTTCCAGCACTAGAAAAGAAAAGAATTTATAAATAAAGGCCTACCTTCTGTATTAGTTACATCTAGCATGCAATCGCTATGTACTTACTTGGGAAATGGAGCCCGAAAAATCGCAGCACCCAGGGCATGTGGAGCCGTTTCAGGTCTGACCAATGCTGCATGATCTGCGTGTGGGTGAAGGTGGTGTCCGTCTCGTGCTGGATCCTGGAAACGATCTCCAGGGTGATGGCCCTCTTCTCAAAAGAGTTGGGCAGGTAGTCGTACCTGCGCTGAATTATCGTCTAAAAAACACAAAATAAACAGTTTTTAGATCAAACTGCATACAAATATCTGTCACAATTAGATCAGTTGACAGTTGAACAGTTAGATCAAATGACATTCCCAGACACATTTCTAGCCTCAAACTATCCTTCTAGATGTTAGTGAGTTGGTTCGCACATGTGCGCACTAACTTCTGTTTACCACGGAGTTTTACAAACTTTTACACGTTTCTTCCTGCACTTCCTTAAGGCCTAGGCATGCATTTAGATGGCAAATCAAAGTCATTACAATACACTTACGAGCATAATCAGCTCTTCTTGTTGGCGGGTGAAGGTTGTGGGCGCCATCTTTCTTCTTGTCCGCAGCAGATAAGTAATGCCCCAGTGGTTTACCGGGTTCCGACGAATGGCAGTAAGCACGTGTATGCGAACGCGTAAGCGTCATACCCAGGCATTAGTATTTAAAGGGTCCTGGACACACAGCTCATTCTCTTTGAGAGTCTCAACATGCCAGCCAAAAAAACAGTCGGGAAGGCAATGAGGCCAGCAGCAAAATGCCACAGCGGCCTGAGGAGGCTTCTACACGGCAACCCCCCGGTCACAAATACCAACACCGAAGGTGCGGGAAACGCGCAGCCACAGTGGCCAGGTCAAGGCGACAATACCCACCAAGCCCACTAAGCCCAAAACAGCATAGCAAAGGAGGCAGCGGCAAAGAAGAAGACTACAACCAAGCAGGCAGGTACGCCCACAAAAATGGTCACTAAGAGGATGCGAAGCCCCAGCCACCAAAAAACACCATCCCCTTCTCCCCGACCTAGCACATCCGTTCTGAAAGAACGCTCCACTGGCAAGGTCAATAGAAGCCACAGGCCCAGAAGCCCCAGCCCACCCAGCTCAGCATCTCCTGAGCCACGTGGGAAACGCGGCCATGGAACCACCAAGAGCCACAGGCCCAGAAGCCCCAGCCCAGCCAGCTCTGCATGTAGTCAGCCACGTGGGAAACACACCCATGCGCTTGGAAAGAGCAAAAGCCACAGACCCAGAAGCCCCAGCCCAGCCAGCTCAGCATGTAGTCAGCCACGTGGGAAACACACCCATGCGCATGGAAAGAGCAAGACCCACAGGCCTAGAAGGCCAAGCACAGCCAGCTCAGCATCTCCAGGACCCCGTGCAAGTACCTCCCAGGGGCATGGAACCACAAGTGGCAAGGGCACAAAGAGTCACAGGGCCAGAAGCACCACACCCTCAAGCACACCCTCTCCTCCTTGGTCACATTTGCCACCGGCACAGGTGGCAAGAAACTATCCATATGCCACATCCACGCCTGCAAGTTCAGTGGCCACCCAGGCAAGGACCCGCAGTCCATTTCCAAGTCCACTCCATTCTTTATTTAGCCACCTGTCCAACATTTCAACACAACAGAGCCAGCCCAGAATGTCCCCCAAATTGCATACATCCAGAGATGAGCCCGAACAGCAAGCAATTGGCCAGACATTGTGGCGAGGACAGTTGAGTGGCAGGTTTGGTGAGGCCCAAACTCTGGCATTGGCAAGTGGGCTGACCCTACATTATGACGAGCTATATGGGCAAAAATCAAAATCTACAAGCAAAATGCAAAAAAATGAAATCTCGGAGGAGCTCACAAGATAGGTCAATGCAGCGTGGGAGGAGCTTAAAGATGTGGAGCAGATCCATCGCAAAATTTCTGACCTGAAGTATGCAGCACGGAAGAAAGAAAATAAACGGCGCAATTACAGGTACATATTTGAGTTGTGCATTTGTCTGCTTCTTGTATTGTTCCCAATTTCCTAAATTTGTCAACCTATATTTTTCAGCTTACAAACTGGTGGAGGCTTCCCCACAAAATCACAGTTTACCCGAGCTGAGGAGATGGTGCTGGCTCTGATACATCCCGTGGCATTAGAGGGCCTCTCGGGGCGATGGGACATGGACATCCCTACTATTCCTGCAGGTTGGTAATGTTAGTGTGTATGTGAAATGTTTTAAACATGTATAATGAGGCTCACAGGCATATATGAACACATGCCCCTAGGGAGTGGCTTGTAGGGGAGGTTACAGTTTTGGCAGGGTGTGCAATGTCTGCGGAATGTTCATTTTCAAATTTGCCAGGCCATACACGACCTTGGAGAGTATTTATGGTCACTATTAAAGTCTTAATATTAGCAAAGCACTGCCTGTTATGTGATTCTACTCAATCATATCCAACACTTCCTTCTTTGTCTTTAGGCCACTTGGGTTTTAGCTGTGCTTTGGTCTCAAATACTTGATCTAGGGTCAGGGAAAGGTCTACATAGGAAGAATGCCCACCAGCATACTCCTAAGCCTAATGCTATTTGCAAGCTGAGTGTGGGTCCCTAACGGCCCTTTAGGGATGTGTGAAGCCTCATAACATGCAGTACATGCATGTTTGTATTATTTTAGGTGACCAATGTGTATGTACAGGGTGAGTCATACATATAACAGATAATGACATTCGTAGTGAAGGTCACCGTGGACCGTTGGGGGAGTTGCCATTCCTGCTTGCCCACATGTTTTATTGAAGCATATGTAGTAATCCAGATCATCAATGGATGTTTGGGTGTTTACGTGCCTTTTTATTTACAATACAGCCCAGCATCAACCCTCAGCAAGTGTGGAAGCTTCATCCAGTTGGACCACGCCGTCAACTTCCGTTCTGCCTAGGAGCCAGGAGCAGATATATACAGTAAGTGTATTTTGATGATTCTGCTGATGCATGTGAATGAACATGACTAATTTGCATAACTAATATATTTAGGGACCAAACGTAACCTTTTTTTGCACATGTCCCAACAGACCCACACACTGATGGAAGAAATCCAGGAGATGGAGGAGGATGCCACCTTGATGGGACCTTCACAACTGACCCCCCTGGAACATAATCTTCCATGGTCCCAACATGCTACTGCACCAAATCCTCTGCAGCAGAGTGAAACTGGACGCATGCTGCCAGCCCATCGTGGGCAGCATGCAGAGACGGAGCCTACAGTACCCAATGGTAGCTCTGCTGCAGAGGATTTGCTGAGCACATCTGCGACTCTTGCTCACCCTAGAGGTCCAGCATCTGCAGGCGCTCAAACCCGGGGAATTGGGAGATGTAGTCAGCAACGTCGACCAGTTTCCCAGGAGAGGCGCGTGCCGATCCTGGAGTCAGCGTGGCACCATGAGAGGTGTTTATTTCGCCAGGTGACTCAAAGAACCACAGAGCAGCTTACTGCACAATTAGATACATTAAATAATACATTCACCTCCATGCTGACAGAATTTAGGACGAGCAGCAGCCACATGGCCATCCGCAAGGCCCACCACCAGTGTTTTATGGGCAACACCCATTTTAACAGCTATTTGACCTGTATCTGCTCCAAATCTTTCCTCTACATCCCCACTGTATTGACCTGTCTGGTGAACGCTACCAAGATTGCCTTTTTTATGGCTTTGCTTGTATTATTTTGAATGTCGCCCATATAGCTCATTCGAGTGCTGAGATACCCCACTAGCCAGTGCCTGAGATAAAGCCTCACTGAACCTGCCGCTTAAGCTGCCACGCTGCAGGCTTTGGCCTAATGAAATTGTGTCTGGCTCATCCTGTTTCTAGGTATGATTGGGGGACATTCTGGGCTGGCAAACTACTACCTTGAACCCTGGCAAACATTGGACTGGACTTGCATTTGGACTGGGGGTTATTGTTTGGGTGGGCCACTGACCTACAGGCTGCTTTCCACCTGTGCCTGTGACAAATGTGGCAAGCAGGAGAGGGTGTGTATGTGGCGCTATGTATTACTGGCCAAATATTGACATGCAAATGCTTGCTCCCTATGTCTGTTTATTTTATTTGTTATTTAAACTTTGGCCTGGAGTGCGTTACTTTAAAACTCCTGGATGTGGCCAATTGCTAGGTGCCATGAGTCTGCACCAATGTATATTTCTGTTGTACTATGAATGTACATGAAGTCTGCGAGTGCCCTTCAACTCCAATTTATCATATTTCCAAAAAATATATTGAATGTGACTTTAGCTGTTGTTGACTAAATTGATGCATTAATGTTTGGGTTATTTTGACATTACTGAAGGTTTTTTAAAACAAACAGGGCCCCAAAAAAATGCATGAGTCTCAGAACACGTTTGAATATTTTAGTAATGAACTCATTACTATTTGATACAAAAAACAATACTAAAGCCTTCACAAAGCCAAATTATAGTATAAAATTAGAATTACATGCAACAAACAAACACAGGACAAACAAATTAGGTAAAATAGGTATTAATCAAATTGGCCCAAACAGCTTGGCCAGAGGCACTAGCTGTGCCACGGTAGTTATCTGGGCTGGGTGGAGAGGGGGGCAGATCCACATACCGGGGGACACGCTGCATGATGGCAAAGTTATGTAGGCCAGTATGATATCGATGACCTTGTTGGGGTGATACTGGAGTGTCCCCCCCGGTATGGTCCAAACACCGGAAGTGTGTTTTTAACAGGCCAAAGGCACTCTCCACAACGGCCCGGGTCTTCCGGTGGGCCCGATTGTAGGCGTCCTGTGCCGCATTCTGTGGCCGAAGGATGGGCGTCATCAGCCAGGGAAGTAGTGGATAGCTGGAATCCCCTGAAAGAATAGGAAAATAATAACTTAAATTACACATTACAACAAAATATTTTGTGAAATGAGGTCGTTCCCCCTGACTAAGAGCCTATCTTATATTTTAGACACACCCTGTACATACAGATTGATCTGCTACAGAAACAGCCTAACACCATCTACTGCATGTTCTGACCCTTTAAACATTAAAGATGGCGGATGAGGGCAAATCAGGCAGACTGCAAACAGGAATTGGGTTAGGACTGTGCTGCTCAGCATTCTTGGATGTCTTACCTTTTCAGGACCCCAGATCTGCTTTGTCTGAGCCAAGCACAGCTCTAACCCGCCCCCTGCACTTTCTCCCGCTCTCCTCTACTCAGTTAGTGTCATGCATCTGAGCAAAGATGGCGCAGACCCTATCATAAAGTCAAGAGTGTGGGAAAGAATAATAAGTAAGTTACTAGAAAGTAGAAATATATTATTTTGAAATGCTGGGAAATCAGTTTTTAAGGGTTTGTGCTTTGCTAAAGATCATGGTCCGGTTTAACATGTCATCAAGGGGTAAAAACAGCCATAGGTTCAGACATGGGTCATCAACTATATTCATAGACATACATTGAAAAGTGAATGACGTTATTTGCGTCAACTTACCAAAGAGCCATCCACCTGATAATTCTCCAGACTCAAACCGACCGTATAATCCAGATCGTCGCAATATGTACGCGTCATGGGATGAGCCTGGAAACCCGGCGAGGACGCTAAGGAACCGCATGTCCGGGGCCACCACTGCTTGGACATTCAGTGAGTGGCCCATTTTGCGATTCCTGGGAAAAAAGAAAAACAAAAATTAGCAAGGCAAGGTAAACTACTCAAACACTAACTCCTAACATCCTCCAAATAACATGTTGGCCAATACAAATAACACTAAGTACATAAGTAGTTTTTAGCCCAAATAAGGATATGTGTTGGATCAAATAAATATTAACATTCGAATGACTAATTTAGGTCCACATGAAAATGTTTGACTTTGGCTGACATGAAAAACATTGATGAAGCTAAAGACGGCCAAATGTATCACAGGGACAATTTACAAGGAGGGATTAATAGATATACAGGGTAAGCTATTTCACATGGACAATTTACAAGGAGGGATTGATAGATATACAGGGTAAGCTATTTCACAGGGACAATTTACAAGGAGGGATTAATAGATATACAGGGTAAGCTATTTCAAAGGGACAATTTACAAGGAGGGATTACTAGATATACAGGGTAAGCTATTTTGACAGGGACAATTTACAAGGAGGGATTAATAGATATACAGGGTAAGCTATTTCACAGGGACAATTTACAAGGAGGGATTAATAGATAGTTAAAATACAATTTATGTAAACTATATATGCATGACCGATTGAACTTGCCTATAGATGTACTCGTCGGCTGCAGGAGGGACCAAGGCAACGTGGGTGCAATCAATGGCACCCATGACGTTGGGCATGTCGGCGATATTATAAAATGCCAGCTTAAGCGCGTTCCAGGCTATCATGTTGTCAGGAAAATATATTTCTGACTAATGGTAGCCATGCCTTCCAAAAACTTGGATAGCGCGCGGCTCAGCATAGGCTGGGAGATCCCCATGGAGAGGGCACCCAGCCTCTGGAACGAGCCATTCGCCAAAAATTGCAGACAGCCAAGCATCTTGGTCATACCTGAAATTGCTTGCCCCTTCTTTGTGGTGCGGGCTAACCATGGCCGCAGCTCACTATACATCATACCAATAACGTAAGTTATCTGAACGAACACAAAATATCAGATTTAGATGGGAAAATGATCAGAACTAACGCAAATGATCCATTTTACTCTCATTCATCGAAAGCGCATATACCCATGAGCGCGAACAAACGTACGAATGAAAATGCAATGAAAAAACCTGAAAAAATTACAAACACACACAAAAACTTTCACAGACAGCTACGAAAGTCCAGACGAATGTGTCTATGAATCAAGGCTCATGTCCAGACATATGCTGCCTATTGATGGGGTTTCAGATTGAGGCTTGATTTGACCCTGCTGATTTGGTCGTTTTCATCCCATCCCGGATAGTGACAAGATCTGGGTCATATCATCCAGCATGTCACCCCACCAGTGCAGCTTCGTAGCATGCTGGCCACTGCTACCTGTGAACTAATAGGGGGAGCCCTTGGACTCATTACCAGTTAACAAACTGTTAAAAAGTTACATTAAAAAAACTCACATTTTTCTGTCCTCCTCTTTCTGTCCCCCACAAGGCGGTGTCCTCTCTTCAGGCCAGCTAAGTTAGGGGCTCTCTCCTGGTCTGACAACGCTGATCTTCTGACGCCCTCCTCTTCCTTCCTTGATGGTCACCAAGCTAATGCTGGGCTGCCGGAAAAGGAAACTTTTATACCACACAAGTGGAGCCTTTGTGGAATCCCCCTCATGTGACTAATGACATGGGGAAGACAAAGGCCCATTCACATTTGAGAAAACTAAATTTTCTCATCTGCATGCATAAAACTGAATCATTGTCAGCACTTACATTTGCTTCTGCATCCACTCAAAGCTGAAACGATGCCTCACTAATTTTCTCTTGATAGCAGACATCTTGGAGCACCCAGGAAGGTACCTTTCCTACCATCACAGCCATGCTGCTGCCTGGATTTCCCTGTGGAGGGATGCATATGAGTAGTGTTAGTTGGTCCAGTTTAATTAATTCTGCTCCCTTTCCTAAAGTGCCCACTTTTCCTCTCATTTTGTTCAAGCACCCACCTGGCCAGATTCAGGGCCACCAGCACTGCCTGGCTGCTCTGTCCTCTCCAATATGGCTGAACAAGCCGACGCTCGTGAACCACCAGGATAACTATATGGTGACTCTTCTGGCATTCTGGCACCACCTCTAGAATATAAGGACCATTTTCTGGCTTATCTTTCATCTCTTTGCTTTTGTCTGTGATGTGGGCACTGCATGCTGTTCGCTGTCATTGTTCCAGTCATCTTCCAGAGGCACCTGCAAAACAAAGAGGTCTCCTTAACCTGTCCAATGTTACTGTCTGTGCTGGCATGTGGTTTAAGTAGCTGGTTGGAATCCCCCCTCTATTAAATTACTATACATATTTGATGCTTTAGATGAACTTTGTGTGGTTCTCTAAATAGCTTATTTCCATCCTCCCTCTGTCATCTGCAGCCTAAATTTAGGTCCAAGCTTTTTCCTTACTGTTCTCTCCGTTACCTCCTTAGCTATGCACGCACACAAATCAAACTATTAATATTAGAACAAACATAACCAAAAATAAATAAAAAGAAAAGAATAATGTACAGACAGTAACGGTATAATTAGCAACCCTCAAACATAAATAATATTACCTCCCCACCACCACCATTTACATGACAAGAACAGATGTTTAACATTGCTTTTAGAGGAATATCTTGTGTACTGTTAGTAAATCAGTGTATGGGGAAAATGTAATGACGCGTGTAGGAGATAATGAATATTTGGATAAAATATTTGAGATAATGATACTGTAAATAACAATTCCGAAGGGATGGACATTTAAGTGAGTGATGGCTTTTAAACCCTTTGAAGCAATAAAAAAGGATTTGTGGAATGTCATATCAGTTATTGTGGAAACAACATTACTGCTGGAGGTCATTGTACAGAATATATTCAGTAAACATTGCAGACTCGCACTTCAAAAGAGATATTAAGAAACGCTCTTCGAAATAGGTCAGCAGTATGACTTAAAATAGAGATGTAGTGAAGGCAATATAAATGAATTGACTTTATATGTGAAATCATGCAGCATTCTGTTTCAGATGATGATTATTGCCCTATAGTAGACCTTGACCCTCGTTAGTAAATCGGGAGATTTTTGAAAGTTTGGAGCGCCCACAAAGAAAGTACAAAAAATCAAGAAAGAGATTTCGGTACTTTTTTTGCCAGTTAACTAAATAGCAGCACTTTTGGTGTCATAAAAATGAGTGTCTGGTACTAAGGAGACCCTACTATGGGGAGCCTATCCAATAGGGGGCTACTACTTTTTTATCTGAAACATGTACTAATTTTTCCACTTTTACCTTATGGAAAAAAATATTCTTGTCCTCATCTGTGAAACTGCTCTATCACAAAACACAGATGCAGTTGATTTAAAACTTGTGGTGTTGGAGAGCATTGGGATGAATCATGGAAAGGCAGTTACAATGTACAAAGCTTCTCTGAATCTTAATGAGTTGCACCAGAAAAAAAGAATCTAATAAAAAAATAGATAAAAACTAGTAAATGTTATGATTTATTCATTGAGTAAAATAATCGAAGATCAAATACCTGTAAGTATTTGCTTCAGTATCTGCTATGATCCTATGACCACATTGTGGACCACATGCTAGTCCTGGACACCGGCAAGGAATTTGAGCTCACTCCTTTATACAAAACAGCTTTAAATCTGGTGTGTGGTATGTTGGTCCGATAAACTTCTTGATTAAGTCCTTCCACAACATTTCTATTGGATTAACTTGCTTTAAATTTCTTTCATCAGTAGTGACAAGCTGTCCTAGCCAGATGTAGAAATAGCCCAAAGCATGATCCTGGCACCATAGTGTTTCCAAGATAATGTTTTGGCTGGGATGCAGTGTTTTACTTTCTTCTCAACTAAACCAAAATTCTATTTTGATGTCTTATGTCCTCAAAATATTGTTCCAGTTTGTGAAATATTGTTCATCTGCCTTGTCCAGGTGATCTTTAGCAAACTAAATGGTAGCAATGTTTTTTAGGATAGCATTGCCTTTCTCTTTGTCATCCTGCCATGCACACCATTGGTTTTCCATGTTTCTCTGAAGGTGGACTTATGAACAATAACATTAGCTAATGGGGTTTTCAGATTGCCTTGGGTGTCTGTATGACCTTGCAGGCTATAATACGCCTTGCTTTCGGCTTGATCTTTGTTGGTTGACCATTCCTAGGAAGGTAATAATTTCCCCCATTTGATTGTTGGAGTCCAAACTCTTTAGAGAGGGTTTTGGAACCTTTTCCTGCCTGATGAACATCAATAATTCATTTTTCGAGGTCCCTATAAATCTCTGTTTATGCTATGAAACACTTTTACAAACATGTTTGAATATTACTGAGGACTTAGAGCTTTATTTAAGATGCCTCAGTGCCACACATTGCCACTTTTTTGGCCTCAGCACTCGGTGTGCAATTCAAGAAATCAAGAAACACAGCATTGATGTGGCCTCCAGCTAGTGTTTTATTTAACACTAGCACCGAAAAGGTTGCTGCACCGGGTGCTCTGGTTGAGGCTGTGCTAGTTGTATCCTGGCGCGTACGTCAAGATCCCATAATGCACAATGGGCAGAACTGGATTGAAGTGTTTTATGCTTATAATTAATATAACACATTTATTTGTACAGAACCTGGGTTGTTACTTGTCAGTAATTGAAATGCAGGACCTAGATGTCATAAAGTGTATTTTTTGGGGGGTTACTAAAATTGATTTATATGCCTTGTTTTGATTAACAGTGTGCAATTTGGACACCAACAACTAAAATGCAGCCTAAATGCAATGTAAAGTTTGCACCCTTTGTCCCCAGCAGTGATTTCTTTTATAAAAAAAATTCATAAATATGCTTTAGAGCACCAGAAAAATGGGGGCACAAAGTGGCGGTCACTAGCGCTGGGATAAACGTCAGCCGGATCCACCATGTGCCTGCCCCCCCCCCCCAGAGGCAGGGTCAGCTCAGTGGCACTCAACGGGCGACTGGGTGAGTGACAGGTGCCATTTAACACAATGCAGAGTGTGCAGCAGATAGGAGGCCACAGTACACTTACCTGAGGCAGCTGCAGAATCAGTGCTCTCAGCTACATTCATTTATGCAACATGCTGTGATATCACAGCAGCTAGAGAGCTGAATGGTGCAGAGTGGGCCACTGGTTGGATCCCCGCTCACCTCTTGCTGGGGATATGCCCCAGGCTGGCCAATCACAAATGCCCCAGGTATGCGTCTAGCTAAAGGTATAGAGAGGCAGTGAACTATGCATTTGTCATTGGAATGAGGTCAGGTGAATGGGTGCAGCGATTTAATGGGGTTTCACACAGTGGGGCATCCTACTAGTTTGGGATGCCACAGGGAGTAGAAATTGGATGGCTATATGGGCAATTCCTGGACAGTTCCCTATCCCATGGATGGACAATGTCAGGATGCCCCTGAGTGCTCCCACAACACATGAGCAGACTCCTCAACAAGGTGTGTTAATATTATATTTGTCTTTGATTAGGGCCCCCAGACACAACTTTGCATGGCGGCCCAAAAATGATAAGCCCACCCCTGCCTGGTCATAGGTCATGTTTTGTGGATCTCCATATAGCTGCTTTATGTTTTTTTTGCTGCACTAATTACTTCATCTATGTGGAGAGCCATAAAAA
The DNA here is from genome assembly GCA_027917425.1 of Gastrophryne carolinensis. Lineage (NCBI taxonomy): Eukaryota > Metazoa > Chordata > Amphibia > Anura > Microhylidae > Gastrophryne > Gastrophryne carolinensis. The sequence continues at coordinate 184,830,778 of CM051234.1, read as the reverse complement.
CCTGACCTGTTGGTGACTCACAAGGAAAGGGTTGGTGAACCCCGAATGAATCCAAGTTAAGACAATGAAACCTAAGTGCTTTTGAATTTCCACATATTGTTAGTAATTTTGAGGAGGTAATAACTAGGAGCTAAATAAGTGAAAGTGCTCCTAAAACAGTAGGTGTTAAGCTCAAAATAGCTTAGAATACATTAAGAGCATGCTTAGCAGTTAGAAGATTGACTGCAAATAAAACCTTGCAGATATATTTGTCGTCCTGATAAATTAATTACAAAAAACTCTACAGTACTTCATAGAAATTGTAAAGGACATTTAGCATGACTCCCCCACATTAAGCATAGACATACACAGTACACACCCAGAGCCTTATTACTAGTTGTTGTTATATGCCTTGTGTTTGGTTGTGTTGTGTGCCTTAAGAACAAAAGGAATATTTCACACGCTTGCCTTAGCTTCAATAAATCAGATTGCTTCTGGTCAGCTGTAGAAACATTTTCATGCTGTGTGATTGTAACTTTCTTGGACCACTCTCCCTGGAGATGCTGGGGGAGGCTTGACCTAGAAGAAAAACAGGTAATCGAGAGCTGATCTTCCATCTGGTTTGATACAGCTTTCCTAGAAAATATTCATAATTAGCTTGATAGGAAAGTCCACTTTGGTGACCTTTCGTACCACCAGACCCCAGACCAGGCCCATTGAGACATGAGGCTTCCCTGCTTACCAGATACTCTCTTGACATATATTCTGCTCCTAAAGGCTCAGCCACTCTGCATGCTCAAATCTCGAATCAAGGGAGCATGTGCCTGGCCATACTCATGTATCCATCCTGCGAGACCAAAGATGTGTAGGGCCCTTGGGAGAGCAAACAAGACACTGCAGCAGCATTTGCAGCTAAGCAGGGGAGCCTGGTGGCACAAATAGCTGTTCTGGTATGTAGTCTAATGGGAAAATCTATGGAAGTTTTCCATCAATGTTCTTACAGCCAGTGCTAGGAAGGAGCAGCAGGCTGAGTGGCAGTTCAAAATACAGAGCAAAAACATCCGATCTCTCCACGCATACAATATAGTAAAAAAAATAAAAATAGCCATTTAGTATTAATCCTTACAATTACAATTGTTAGTGGGCACACCTGGAAGAGCAATGGGCTCACCTACAAGAGCAATGGGCCTATGTTACGCTTTATACTTGTGTTGAAGGGTATAGCCCTTATAGGCTGGCCACTTGGCTTCTGAGCCTTAGGGATTCCAGCCCCCATATCTAGAAATTAAACCCTATTGGCCAACAGCTCAATGTTTACCAATGATATTATCAAATATTGCTAGGTGGGCCTACTCACATCTGACTCAAATACTACTGCCTTTTAAAGGCAAATCAATGCTTCAATGTTTCATACATTTAATACTTGATGGTATACCGGTATATACAGCACATAATCTAATAATACATACAAATAAAACCAACCAGAAGGATTGATGGGGGGGGTCTAGCAGGAAGTGCTGCAGATTCTATACACATTGGAATGTGAGCAGAGCAAGGCTGGACACAGTGGGAGCCATATTATAGGCTATATAGGGCTTTATTCATCAAGGTATAGCGACAGGTGATGGCAGGTAGTGTCAGGTGAACGCCGGCAGCGGCACGCAATACCACATTTGTGAAGGCAATTCTGGTGAGCGCCTCTTACAGCGACACGTAGCGACCAATTCATCATCACAGACGGCTCAGCGCATCCCGGCGGCGCTCTGGTATTACCTGTCGCTACCTGTCGCTCTCCCATACATTTCAATGGACGTTACTTTTCTTCTCTTTAAACAGGGTTTTCTTTTAATATTTTTTTTTGTTTTGTATCAAATCATTGTGTAACCTCTCCTGGCCTATTTAAATACATTTTTGAAAACTTTTTATATGTTTATGCAGGATTGTCATTACAGGTCTGGTATTAAAGTGTTAATGTCACAATGTAATAACACTGTAATTCCATGTGTTTTCTGTTGTTTTTTTTTTATAAATATGGTTTGAGTCGCTCACACTGACCAGTTGCTACCGTTTGCTCCCATATAGCTCTGTACTGGTGTTATAGCGACTCGCACATCAAATTCATCAATGCCGGCAATGTTACTACAGCGACTGAGGCGCTCTCTAATAGCGACTCACGGCGATCACAGCGACCACTAACGGTTGCTCTTAGCGCCGCTGTTCAGACGCTCATCTGCCGTTACCTGGCACTAGTAATGTATCAGCCTGCCCGTAGACTGCAGTGCTGATAATCTGCTAATTGGCCGGAAACAGAAGGGGGTGGGTTAGGATACTGCATTATGTCTACCATTTCTGTGAAAACACTTCACACTTTGGGTTCTAGGGCTGGCTGCTTGCATGTTGCCATTTATTTATGGGGTCCGTGAAGCAAAACACTAAATTACTTCTAACCATTCCTTATTATATTCAAAATTCAAATGACATTTTGGCCTGAGTTAAACCAACAGCCTTGCACAGTTGAAAAAAAAACTCCTCAAAACTCCCTTGCCCCTTCTGCATACATGATACTGAATACTCAGCACTTGCATCCACTTATGCCTGAAATGCCACCTCACATGTTTTCCCTTGGTAGCAGCCATTTTGGAGCTTCCTTTCCCATCATCCCAACCATACTGCTGGATGAATTTAACTGACATAACCCCACAGTTATGCACAGCAGCAGGAGACTTCCTCTTTGCAGGCAGCCTGCAGCTCCACGAGACACCATTTTGTTTTTAAAATTGATTACCGCAGGTGTTACAAAGAGGTAGAGGGAGGGATGCATATGAGCACTGTTTTCTGTAGGGTGTTGGTCCACTTTTTTAGGCGAACTGCAGGTAAAAGCAATTATTAGCCCATTGTGTCCTAAACTGTTTTCCATTTTTAAATTGAAGAAGAAATGGCAGAGATATTGAGGTTTACAGTATCACCTTATGATTTATTTTATGAAATACATGGGCATGGCCCTTGGCCCTGTGAAGCAGCTTAATAATCAGCATAACACTCATAATAAGGGGCAGGGTTTGTAAGTGCACAAGATATTGCTTAAGACACAGGCATTATCTCCTCACCCTAGCTGTGCTCCTCCCTCTCTTTCAGTGTCCATACTCTGATGATTACTGGTGCAGCCATGAGTGACTCAAATGCTCTAATTAGGCACATTGACTATTCATTTGCTAATAAGGAGCGCATGCAAAGCGATGGGTGGGAACAGGGACAGAGAGGTGGAATGAGAGTTAGATGTAATGACTGAGACTGCATAATAATAGTGTTCTCATTCTTACTGAGCTGACAAATGGGGCCGAGCTACAGACCACCAGTCGAACCCTCTGCTTGGTGGTCGATGACAAAGGAATTTAGGGGGTGTGCCAAGATGCTTTGCCTTGTTTCTACTTCCAGTAACAGCTGCGCTCTGACAGGAAGGGAGAGGGCAGCCAGTAGGAGGTGAGCTGATGAGAGATTATTTATGAATTTTTTTATTGAAATAAAAAGGCTCAATTAGCACATAGCATACAGAGAATTGTGTGAAGGTCACGTTGCACTTGTCTCACTTAAACAAAAGAAAAACCTTTTTTGAAGTTTCATTTATCAAATGCAGAAGTAATTGTGACAGATAGAAATAACCCATATCTCAATATAGTATTATAAATAAAACAGCCTCTCCTCTTTTTCTTCCATAAAATATTAGAAGACAACAGGAGTGATAGCTTATGTACTATGCCTGCAAAGTCTATTTAAGTTAATAAACCTTTGGTTCTATTTGAGCCTTACACTTCACTGTACTTTTGTGTTTTCATGCCACAATTATAACTAAATAAGGACCTTTATAGCAAAAATACTAGCTCTAAATAATAACATAAAAAAGCAAAATGCTGCTATATTCTTGTGGTTGATCATTTTGTATTGTACACTGCAGAACAAATCACATATGCTTATATAGGAAATAGTGGTTACTGCTCAATACTCTCTACATGTGCTGAGCCATCGATCACAGAAAGTAACACAAGGAATTAGATAAAGACAAATCACCCAGTTGCATCACTCAATAGCAATTTTGCTGGAAAAGAAAGCTGCTGGTTTGTAGAAATCTAGCTCTGAATTAAAGTCTCTGTCCAAGTACACAGACACTACTTCTTACTGTATCCCCCATGGGAACATATATGTAAATATCTTATGTATTCTAAGTAAAGCTTCAGTTTCTGTTTGTAATCTGGAAAGGGCATGTCATGGCCCAGCTTTATCAGTAATGAATGCGCTCTGCTGCGGGACCACTGTGGCTTGCCATGCTCCCTTATGCTGAGAGCACAGGACAGTATGGATCTTAAACTGTTTTTGTAGGGTCATGAAGAAATAAAAATTGGAATGAGGGCAAACTTTGGATCTCAGCTATGGATTCTACCCATCACTGCAGGAAATGGAGGAGAGGGACACATGACATGCAGCAGGCGAGTTGCTTGCCGCCTTATTATTAGGTGTACAGTTAAATATATAATTCTAGTAGCAGCAGGCAAGCATGGTAATGATGGTGTTTGGGCTACTTGCTGCTACCAATAATACACTATACAAATCTAGACAGACCATAAAGTAATGATTCATGTAAGTTCATTCTTATAATCTAAGAAAGGTTTACTCAACCCTTTGAAAAACTATGGCCACGTAAATCAGTCCAACACCCTAAATGGGTGCTTGGCCACATGGGATAGTTGAGGGGGCATATCCAGATTGCTAGAGCCCCCCACCAACATACCTCTACCACAATCTCCTGTCCAGCCCAAGGATTGGCCACTGTCGGGAACGAGGTCCAGAGTCCCTTCTGCTTTTTCTACCGCTGGCTGATACATGGACTATGTTACTGCAGCCAATTGTAGGGATTTTGTCACAGGGAATTGCCTCAGAGGTTAGTGAAAGTGGTGTTTGCAGGAGCTTATGCGCATGAGGGGGTGGTCCAGCAATATGGGTACCACTACCTCCTACAACTATCAAAATGTAGTCCATCACCAATTTAGGGCAAATTACTGCTTTAAGTGATCTGATAGCTGGTTGAAGGCCGCAATGAAATTGTACATTGGATTCCCCTCTTTATTTCTATTTGAGATTATCTTGGGCTACAAGCGCCAAATAATTAATTAAATGCAAGGTGATCCCTCTCTTTCATGTACCTTGCAAGATCCTGTCCCTGTAACCTCTTTTGACCGTGTTTCTCCAAGCCACCTCTTCTTGCCTTGCAACCTCTTGTTCTTATGGAATATTTCTTTAACTCCCTGTATGCCACAGCTTTATCTACCCCTTTCCACTTTTCTCACAGCAGTGTGCATACATCCTTCCACTCTTGATGACACTGTTTAAGGTTGTGGGCCACTTCATATAGCTCAGAGGGCCACATGTTGACCATTCCTGATCTTGATGACACTGTATAAGGTTGTGGGCCACTTCATATAGCTCAGAGGGCCACATGTTGACCATTCCTGATCTTGATGACACTGTATAAGGTTGTGGGTCACTTCATATAGCTTTGAGGGCCACATGTTGACCATTCCTGATCTTGATTACACTGTTTAAGGTTGTGGGCCACTTCATATTGCTCAGAGGGCCACATATTGACCATTCCTGATCTTGATTACATTGTTTAAGGTTGTGGGACACTTCATATAGCTCAGAGGGCCACATATTGACCATTCCTGATCTTGATAATACAGTTTAAGGTAGTGGGACACTTCCTATAGCTCTGATGGTCACATGTTGACCATTCCTGATCTTGATTACACTGTTTAAGGTTGTGGGACACTTCATATAGCTCCAAGGGCCACATGTTGACCATTCCTGATCTCGATGACACAGAAGATCCACCATTTCTAGCTATTAACTAGATACAATAACTAATACAAACTGTATTATAAAAATTGATACAGTCTACAGCAACTAAAACATGTTTAAAAATGGAATGGCCCTAAAAAACCATAGTACACTAATTTTCAGTTACATTGACGTACGTTAACATGTTGCTCATAGAAGAAAACTATTCTGATATAGTGTAACATCTCCCGGCAGGTTTGTGCCTTTGTAGTAATACCATATTGGTAGAGTAATGAGCAGTAAATTCCCTGAGAATCAGGGGCAGGTGTCTATGGTTATTACTACTTTTCTAGGTCTTGATGATAGTGATGAATACTTACTTGTAGCATTCCTCTAAAATGGCAGGGGCGAGTAATCTGCTCTCAATACATTTCAGTAATACGGCTTTTGAGGGTTCACTATTTACTTTCCAGTTGTGTTGATTTAGTTTGAGAATGCAGACACTGTAAAGACAAAGTTAGACTTCTGTATGTAGAATTGATGGACACCATTTTATTACGTGTTACCTGATCAGATGTGCAAATAGTTTATAGCACCTAAGTCATGTGTAATAACCATCCAACATCAAAAAGCAAACAATCTTTCTGACTTTTACCGTTACAGTGCTCTGAAGAAATGTAGTCACTGCAGGAAGTCAAGCAGCAAGAACACGTGAAATGAGATACGCTTAAACAAAGGATTCCAAAACTTTCAGCGAAATGTCCGGGAGAAAAATAATCTCTTTAGAAGCCAAGAAATACAGACAGCCTGCTGCTAACATCCATTCCGCTATGTTTAGTATTTAGCGGTTGAGACTTTTGCAAAGTGATTTAGCATTTTGAGTAAATCAATGGACGGACTGTTGTGTGTGCTCAGTATTTTGGGATTCCCATTGGAATTTCTATTTCCATCTTGTTTTGTACAATATACTTTCTTGACACTTTTAAAACAAACTACATACAGCACCCAACATTTCCTCCCCTTCCATCACATCACAAAGGAACAGCAGAATGGATGATGACTAATACTGGTTTCTCAAAGGTATTTTTCACATCCACATGGAACATCCCTTCATTCTTCATTCCTTCAGCGTTGATTTAAGATCATGTTACATTGGAGCTTACTATCTAATGTCTCTATCAAATGTGGGCCCATTTTAGTTGAGCTTTTAATTTACATGCTAAAAGACTCCAGACTCCAGGGCCATTCGAGTTCCACTCCTTGGGGCATCCTGCATTGGGATGCCCCACTGAGTAAAACCCCCCCAGAAGCCCTGTTTCACTTACCTGGTCACAGTGCCCTCGCCACGTCTCTACACCTTGGCTCACCTCTAGCCGTGCTCCCAACCGCTCTGAATGAACAGCGCAGGCACGCGATGGCTAGAAGGTGAGCAGGGGATGTAGGCAGCAGGACACGTGGCTCCCTTTGGTGCTGATCGGCTGCTTAGCTTCCCAGAAAGCGAGGAGGCAGGCTGATTGGTTGAAAGTGGACCAAACCCACCGCGATTCTCTCCTCCCGGGATGCCTTGCTGTGTGAAACCCCCTAGGTCACCCCATACACTTACCTTGCTTCCCGAGGAATGGCCAACATGGGCACGCTCCCTGTTAGAGCAGCCAGTGCGCTCAGAGCTGATTGGTCGAGTGGCCGCGCATGTGCCATAGGACCAGGAAGAGGTGAGTTAACTTCTGATCTGGGGGGGGTTCACGCAGTGGGGCAGGAACGGCATCAGCACTTGGCGGGGCAGCTGCCAGGGGCCCCCACCCTACAGGGGGGGCCACTGACAGGGCTGGCCTTTGGGGTGTGCGATGGCACATGACCAGCGGCAGACTGGGGGGGGGGCACCGCCACAACTTGTGCCCACATCTCCTTGAATGGCGGGGTTCCACACAACTGACCACTTACCAACTGACCATCTCAATTTAGATTCCAGGGGGGGAAGTGCTGGTTTTTGTTCTGCTTTTAAGATGCCCACCCCAACTGATTTCCTATCCCTGGAGCATCCCAATCTGTAATACCCTACTGTGTGGAAACCCCTGGCTATGCAATTAATTGTTTGTGAAAGAACCCCCGGGTTTGGCCGTTAACTCAAACTGGCGATTCCACAGTGCATTCACCAGTTATAGGAAAGTAATGAACAAAGGGGGGGGGGGGGTCACACACAGGGGCATCCAAAATCAGGAGAATTAATTTAAAAGGGTTTTGTGCACATCAAAGTAGACCAAAACTAGAGTTTCAGCATGATCCTTAGGTGGGATCTAGATTTGGGACGTCCCTCGGTGATGTAACGTGACTCTTCACCACAAAGGGGCCCACTGAGGCCATGCCGCCCAAGGGTCCACATAAACCTGGAGCCAGCCCTGCAGTGGGGCACCCCCGATGGGGGAAAGGACCAAAACCCAGGATAGTAAAAATCCTGGGTTTTGGTCCACTTTGAATAGAGCAAGTCATCGCGCTAGTTCTTGCGCGATTCTGCATCGGTATTGACACTAATTCGGCAGCAAGGATCTCACCTGAATCCTGCCCCGTGTGCCTCTCCTCCTTTCTTTGCAGTGCGCTGTAGATGCTGTAGCAGATCCACCCATCTTGACCTGGATTCAAATGCATTTACAAGTGTTGGCATAACATATCCTTGTCCATCACCTTCATCTTTGACTTGCTTTAACCTCTTTAAGACATACCTTAATTAAAATGACTTTTAGGTATTTTTAACCCTCTACTGCAGGTGCATACCATTTTAAGATGCCTCTTGTGTAGAAATAAGTAGAAAGCCCAAGAAATGTGTTTTATTTACCTATTGGTCTTTATAGGCTGCGGATAACAGGGCCTGTGTGGCCCCTTGTCTAACAGTGACCAATCGGGTCGCAGGTAGACAGGTCTGCACTTGCATGTGCCAAGTACATCATTTAAAGTGGACCAGAACCCAGGATTTTGACTATCCTGTGTTTTGGGTTTTGGCCTACGCCCCAGATCTCACACTTCCTCAGTCCTACGATGCATGAGCAGCCTCTCGTTCAGTCAGCACACTCGGATCTGCTCCCACCCCTTCGTCCTAGAGCTCATCTAAGGTGAGCCACTGGTGGCCGCATCTCCCACTACCCTTTAACAGGGAGCGTGCCATCCACAAATGCCTGGCGCTTGCACTTGCCCTGCTAAAGAGATAGTGGGGATGCAGCCGGTGCTTGCGCAAGCGCCATTGGACCGGGAACGAAGGTGAGTTTTCCGGCGTCCTGGGGGTTTTCACACAGTGGGGCATCCTGAATCTGGATGCCCCAGGGGAGCGAGTATGCCTGCCCTGGAACCTCATAGACTCCAGGGTGGGTTCTGCTCCACTTTAAAACACACACTTTGTGAACCCTAATGGCCACCCGCAATCGCATGGGGCACAAATGTAGTGCAGCAATGGGAACCCAGTTAATAATCTCTTTTACTTACAGTTTTTTAAATGAAGGGACACAATAGCGGTCTAAAGGAGTCCTCTTCTATTATATGCAGCTTAATTACTGGAGCATCTTCTTTCACTCTAAAGATACATTACTTGGCTGAAAGAGAATTCTAGAATTATTCACTGATGTTTTATTGCAGTCAAAGGGTCTTTTTAAAAATACATGCTGTGGAAGAGAAACTTTAGAATTATTTAACATTTTTTTACGTATTTTTGCCCTCTTTTCCATTTCATTTTCCATGACCATGTTCCAAATGTGTCCATCAGTCCTTTGTTTGCTGTACATATTTAATATTGCACATTGGCTTGGCATTTGTTCTTATGGGATATATCTATATACCTATGTTTTTTCAGATGTTTTCCAATGGTCGAATGTAGATCTAGTGTTTGTGATATTTGTGATACATAATAAACTTTATATTTTTTATAACTTAGAGTTGTTAGTGGCGTGTGTCAGGTTTTCTGACCTACAGCAGATGTGTTTTCTGTGCCACCCTCCAATGGGCTGGGATGGCTATAATTATTTAGGCATTTTATAATATTTTTAAAAACATTTGGGGGGGCTGGTGCAAAAGCCACGGGATCCCTGGGCTGGTTGGGATTATTTTTGTATGCATTTTTAGCACTTTTGTTTTGCGCTGCAAACTTATGATTGTGAGAAATGTGATGTGATGTGAAAAAGCTGTGTCATATTTTACATGGATTAAATTCCATGCCGCTAAAAAATTACAAATTGGAATTCCATCAGGCACTGTTTGCCTGGAATCGCTATGTATTTTTTTCATAAATATCATAAATACTTTCAACATGTGGCGCTCCTGCCCAGCGCTAGGCATCCCAAGAGCATTGGCATATAAAAGCTGCCTGGCCGGGATCGCTACACCTGATAGCGCCCGACAGCCTGAAGCCGACGTTGCGGTGCGTGCGCTGCCGAGTGTCTCAGACGAGCCGCTTAAGTGCCACCCGCACCTTTAATAATAAATTACGGTAGACTCTTTCTTTTATAAAAGGCATTAGAGATTTTCTTTTATTAAAACAAAGCAGGCTAAATTTTACCTAGATTTTGTCCGAATTCTAACACTAACAGCAAGATTTTCTAGATATCCCCATCCCTATAGTCTAACATTAACCACCCTTATCTCATTATCTAGCCTGAGATATCTTTAATTTGGTCAGTGTTTGTTGGCATGGTGCCTGAACAAGCGCATGCACCATAATCCAGATCCAGATTTGGGGGTTTTTAAGTGTACAGATTCTTTATGGTTTTTCCTGCTCACCCTCGCTTGTTTTTAAACTGGAAGACTCCTTCTGTTTGCCAGCTGTTTCTACCACAGAGGCTGACCCGAAGCGGAGACTGGGGAGCTGGCCTGCAGCCAAGTTTACTCTTTCTGGTGGTTTCAGTAACTTCTTATTCCTGTATGCCTGACAGCCTGCCAGATTCACAATTAGTCGTCTTAGTTCCTACTGTATCCCCTCGATTCAAAGAGCCAAAGTTAATTGATTTCGTATCGAGAATCGTAAGTTTGGGTGGGTGTTTGTCATTTTTTCTTGTTTTTTTGGCCATTTCGTATTTGCACGATCGTTCGCGCATAGACGTATATGAACATACGAATTTCGTACGAGAATCGTATAATTTGCGTTAGTTCGTGTGTTTTTCCCGTCCAAATCGTATTATTTGCGTCCGATCCTATTTTTTACGTCCTTCACATGGGCTTGCGACCAATTCAGAGAGGTGATTGCTAATTGTTTTGAAGCCCATTAAAGAGCTGCTTTACGAAATGTTTGCCGGCAGCTATTTGGCCTCGGGAGTAGGATGGAGCGGAGCGAGTTTGTGGCACATCAAGGGCTTATGCTTTTTGGCATTGAGTTGATCGAGATGTCTGAGAGCAGATTGCCCCTGCGTCGTCGCATGAACATCGATAGCATGAATGATGTTGAGCTGTTCGAGCTGACCAGGCTTAATCGCGCTTCCCTCCATAAATTATATAGTGAGCTGCGGCCATGGTTAGCCCGCATCACAAGGAAGGGGCATGCAATTTCAGGTATGACCAAGATGCTTGGCTGCCTGCAATTTTTGGCGAACGGCTCGTTCCAGAGGCTGGGTGCCCTCTCCGTGGGGATGTCACAGCCTACGCTGAGCCGCGCACTCTCTAAATTTTTGGAAGGCATGGCTGCCATAACTCCAAAATATATTTATTTTCCGGATGATATGGCAGCCAGAAACGCCATTAAGCTTGGGTTTTATAATGTGGCCGACATGCCCAACGTTATTGGTGCTATTGACTGCACACATGTGGCACTCGTACCTAGGGCTGCCGACGAGTATATATATAGGTATTGAGATTGGTTATTATGTTGGCCAACGTGTAATGTAACCTGTTTTCCTTTGCGGCAGCATATTTGTTTATCCCTCATTTGTGTAGCTGCTTTCTCTAGGCTTTTCATTAGTATTTCCCAATAGAGTGCAGACATGTTTTTTTTTTTTTTTTTTGGGTCAAATATCAATTACCCTTTTTGTATGTTTTTGCCTTAAGGAATCGAAAAATGGGACACTCCCTTAATGTCCAGGCCGTGGTTGGTCCGGACATGCGTTTTATGAGTGTCCTTGCCGGCTACCCAGGATCGTCCCACGACTCCTATATCCTCAGGCGATCTGGGTTGTTTCGGAGATTTGAGGCAGGTGAATTTTCGGGGGCATGGCTGCTTGGTAAGTGTGTCCTATTTGTGTGCTATTAAATGTGGGATTAATCTTGTATTTGTTGCTATGTTAGTATTTGAATTCTTTACATAAGCCAGAAACTGCCTTTTTCTTGGGTCATATATTATGAACTTCCCAAAAAAATGCTTGCCTCGCTTTGTCCTTCAGAATGTTTTCCCTTTAGTTAGGATGTCTGTAAGTTCCATGTCCCTAAATATATTGGTTGGGAGTTTATACCCAAGGATCTGTGAGCTTTGGCTCCTTTTGTACTATTGGTCTTTAAATGTCAAAGTGGACTTAAACTGCATACATTGTAGTTTTCATCTAAATGTGGATAGCCCCTCAGCAGCATCCTAATTGTAACATGTCTGAAAACTAAAAATATATTTAAATTCCAAATCCCCTTGGCCGTGCAGATGTTTGTTAATTAATTGGTATATTGAAGTGCCATTTTTAATTAGGTACTACATTAGTGGCAATATTTATTTTGCTAATGTGCCCTGGGTGTTTTTTTTTGCCCTTTACCTTACATCATTATGATATATGTAAAATTCTTTGTGTTTGTTGTGTTGCCTTTTTAATTTTGATTACATTTCATTGTCTGTTTAAGGTGATTCCGGGTACCCACTTCTACCCTGGCTCATGACGCCTGTGCTGCGGCCCCAGGATGCCTCTCAGGAAGCGTACAACCGTGCGCACCGCAAGACCCGTGCTATTGTGGAGAGGGCCTTTGGGCTGTTGAAGACACGTTTTCGTTGCCTGGACCATACTGGGGGCGCCCTGCAATATGATCCCAAGAAAGTGATCGACATTATCATGGCATGTGCTGTTTTGCACAATTTTGCCATCCTGGAACGTGTCCCACGTTATGTGGATAGCCTGCCCTCTTCAGCCGTAGAGGATGATGTCGAGAATTTTGTGGGGCCACCCAGTGAGTCTGGCCAATCAGTTAGAGCCAACCTGATCTTGCAGCATTTTACTTAATTTTATTTCGTGTCTCAACATTCTGTGTGTCTGTGTTATCCTTTTTGTTAAATATGTTGTTTTGCCGTAATGTGGCATTACCTCAAAGTAAAACATTTTTACCTTAATTGTTGCCTAATGTATTTCATGTAGTTTCCTTAGCTTTAGATTTGCATTGTTACACCTCTTCCAACCAAAATTTTCTGGTTTAGCCCAAGCTGTTTAAAATGTGTTCCCACTAAAAACGCCACAAGTATTGTAAGTGAGAATATTTTTAAAAGTAAAAATTATTGTGCTTAACAGAAAATATTCCACATACATCTGTGGTTACAAATGGATGACATAATAAAAAAAACATCGAGCACATCTACACCTGGAAGTGAGTGGCACAACCAAACAAGGACACCCAGTCCAAAGGCCAGCCTAGTCCAGTCATTAATATTGCCTGTGCCCAGGGATATTTGGGCATGGCCATAATGTCACACAAACATGTCTGCAAACAGGAGGAGCACCAACCAAATACATATTTAAAGCCATAAGTGGCCAGATACACTCCCCATAGACCTATGGCATTGGCTAGTGGCCTTAAGCATTACTCTAAGGAGCTATATGGGAGCAAATACAAAACACAACCTGCATGAGCAACACAAAATGGATTGTTTGAAACCTCAAAGGACAAGTAAATACAGTGGGGGTTAAGAGAAAAGATGTCCCACACACCCATGGCTTAATAGGGTGGCTGCCCATAATACCCAGGTGGAGGTCCAGGTGGAGGTCCATGTGAATGGGACCTAGCCTGGGCCATGGCAGCATTGTGAATTTGAAACTGCTCCACAATGTTTCTCTGCATATTGGTCATCTCAGCCATGGCTGACTGGATGCCATTACTTGCAGTGACCACGTTGCTGTTGAGGGTACGCAACTCCGCGAGGATGCCCTGTAGACTGGTATTGATGGTGACCATGTCGGCATGCCTTTCCTCACGCTCTGTAACGAGCTGAGCCTCATAAGAGTCCCTTTGTTGGGTCCATAATTGAAGCAGGGCACTCTGCCTCCCCTGGGAAATTGTGGGGCGGCGTAATGGAGTCCGCCGCACAATTACCCTGGCTCTTGGGCGTGCCCTGCCGCGTGGTGTCGTCCCCTCAACAGCAACAGGCCTGCTTTGCAAATCCTCAGCAGCAGAGTGAACACCGGGGACTGTAGTGTCAGTCTCCCCATGTGCATGCACAATGGATGGAGATTCACTCTGCTGCTGAGGATTGGCCAGAGAAACATTATGGAGCAGTTCCAAATTGGGACCCAGGGGGAGGTCATCCGACGTGCCCTGCATGGAGACATCATCATCTTCCTCCATTTCCTGGATCTCGTCCATGAGTGTGCGGGTCTGTAGGGACATATAAAAAAAAAGTGTAAGTTGGCGTCCAAATTTGGGATTCCCACAGTTTAACACATTCTTAAGCACTTGGTAGTATTTATGGTAATAAATTAACTTACCGGAAATCTCGGATCTGGGCTCCTATGCTGTACGGACCTGGTAGGCATAACCAAACTGGGGGGTGAGTTTACCCTTGCTGAGGGATCATGCTGGGCTGAAGAAGAGAAAAACAAACCACGTAAACACACACATAACCATTTTTGGGATAGGTAATCAAATAAACCTCTATTTGTAATATTAAGCAACTCTAGAGCAATGGGGACATTTGTTAAAAGACACGCAAGTTTAGATAGGTGCAATGCCTCGAGAAAACTGCTAACTGACCTCAGTTCTAAGTCAGGAAGTGTACCCAGTCAGCATACAACTTGCAACGCACATTTTTGGATTTAGCCTAACATTCGCTAGGTCCGGGGTACTCAAACAATTGTTGTAAAGGTCCATTTAAAGGTATGTGGGGAGAGGTGAATGTCTGGCCATGGGGCTGACGCAGGGGGTGTCTAGTTAGAAATAAACACACTGGTGGAGGGGCTTGAGATTTCAAAGTGCAAACTAATAAAGGCTGCTTGCCCTTGCTGGGCTGGATGGGGCAGAGCTGAGGGGACAGGGATTGGATGGCTAAAGGGGGGAGTTCACGAATTGATGGTGATGGGATGGATGGAGCAAATCTGTTACAAATGTATGGGGCTTATGTGGGGGGGGCGGGCATGGGGGGACTGTGGCAGATGGGGCAGAGCAGGGGCAGCGGGACACGATTGTGCCAAGAGAAAGAGGTACCAAGTTACTGTGTACCTTGCAATGCCACTTCCTGTGCAGTACTTCATATTGCAATGCTATGTTTCAGGGAGCCATGACATTGGGCAGGAGAACAACCACTACATCGCCGATCAAGGGGGCAGCTCTGAGCACGTCAACACAGAAGTAACTGAGTGCAGGGCTGTCTGGCCAGGGGTCCTGGAATCTGGTGCCAAGGTCCGCATTGGTACCCCGGCCCGCCAGTTGAGTCTCACTGCTGTAGGTCAGATATGTTTGGGGGTGGGTAATTAAATTGTTAACTCAAACACAACTCACACAACAAATAGGCAACCCATCCATAATGATGTGTGTTTTGTGATTGATTCAAAATATATCACTTTTCTGGAGAAACTTCATGACTTTACCAAAACAATTAGAAATTTGATCTTTGCCATAATGGATGTGGGCCTAAATGTGTGATTCACAGGGACCAAAAGAGGACACAAACAGGCACAGTAGTGCGAGGCCAAGCAAGGCAAACCATAGGGGCATCCCGTTATCTTGTTACTAGTGAACTTTAGATTATTTAGCAAACAGGCAAACATGCAGATTTAAGCGTACTCACCGTGGGTACGGGTCGGTGAGTCTGTGTCCCTTAGACCAGCATGTCCACCGACCGCGACCGGATGGAGAAGTCCAAGCACAATCTCCTCAGCAGGGGTAAACTCCAATTTAGAAGGAAAGCCACCTCCAGTTTTCAGGCTGAAAAGATAAAATCGTTTGGTACTCAGAAAAGGTGCATACAGTACATCCTAAACATTATATTTGGAGAAAACATTTATTTACCTGTAATTATGCCTTTTAATTTCTTTTTGCCGTACAGCATACTTCAGATCAGAGATTTTCTTCTGAATTTGGGACACATATTTCCTCTCTTCCCCCGCTGCATTTACTTGTCGTAGGATGGTTTCAAACAATTCCATCTTGCGCTGCTTTGTGGTGTGTTTTGATTTGCTCCCATAGAGCTCGTCATAGTATAATGTAAGGCCACTAGCCAATGCCATATTTTGGTCATGGGAGAATCTCCCACTCAACTGGCCGCGGCGCAATGTGCGGCCAGATGGTTGGCTTGGCTGCTCCTCCATGTGTGCAGACACATGTGGTGACATTATGGCCTGGGGCTGGGTAGGGGAATGGCCGGATTGGTGGCTTCCCAATGACTGGACTGGACTGGCCAAGGGACTGGGTGTTCTTGCGTGGCTGGCCACCGAACTTCCAGGTGTAGATGTGGTCATGGTTGAAATTCTGGGCCCTCTTGGTGGGCTATGTTCCCGGCTGGTGCCAGGTCGGGGGCTTCTGGCCCTGGATGGGGTTCTTCGGGCCCTGTAGGGGCTTCTGGCCCTGGATGGGGTTCGGCGGCCTCTGGCTGGGCTTCTGGCCCTGGATGGGGTTCGGCGGCCTCTGGCTGGGCTTCTGGCCCTGGATGGGGTTCGGCGGCCTCTGGCTGGGCTTCTGGCCCTGGATGGGGTTCGGCGGCCTCTGGCTGGGTTTCTGGCCCTGGATGGGGTTCGGCGGCCTCTGGCTGGGCTTCTGGCCCTGGATGGGGTTCGGCGGCCTCTGGCTGGGCTTCTGGCCCTGGATGGGGTTCGGCGGCCTCTGGCTGGGCTTCTGGCCCTGGATGGGGTTCGGCGGCCTCTGGCTGGGCTTCTGGCCCTGGATGGGGTTCGGCGGCCTCTGGCTGGGCTTCTGGCCCTGGATGGGGTTCGGCGGCCTCTGGCTGGGCTTCTGGCCCTGGATGGGGTTCGGCGGCCTCTGGCTGGGCTTCTGGCCCTGGATGGGGTTCGGCGGCCTCTGGCTGGGCTTCTGGCCCTGGATGGGGTTCGGCGGCCTCTGGCTGGGCTTCGGGCCCTGGATGGGGTTCGGCGGCCTCTGGCTGGGCTTCTGGCCCTGGATGGGGTTCGGCGGCCTCTGGCTGGGCTTCTGGCCCTGGATGGGGTTCGGCGGGCCCTGGATGGGCTTCTGGCCCGGGATGGGGTTCGGCGGGCCCTGGCTGGGCTTCTGGCCCTGGATGGGGTTCGGCGGGCCCTGGATGGGCTTCTGGCCCTGGATGGGGTTCGGGCCCTGCTGCGGGGCCTGGGTTGCCGAACTGCCCTACTTGAACCCATGGCCGGTGTGGGCTCCCTTGTGCGGCCTCTTCTGGGGGCAGAGGTGGTGGGTGCTGCAGTTGGCTGCTTTTTGGCTGCAGGGGCACGTGGCTTGGGGCCCCTTTTTTGGGTTCCTGAGGGTCCAGTGTCCCTTGGTGGGGCAGAGGTAGTAGTCTTGCCTCTCAGCTTTCTCCTACCTTGCTGGGACCTTGTTGTTGGGCCCTCCGCGGTCTGGCTTTGCTGGGGTCGCTTGGTCATAGGCTTTTTAGGTGCCATCTTACACAAATGCTCAAAGAGAATGAGCTTTGGGTGCAGGGACCTTTAAATAATGAGCCCAGCGTGTGACGCCTATGCGCACGACTACGCGCTCGTACGAACGTACGTTCGAGCGGAACCAGGAAACCGCTGGGGTTTCACTTATCTGCTGCCTTGAAGAAGCATAAAGATGGCGCCCACTATCTTCACCCGTCAACAGGAAGAGATCCTCATGCTGGTAAGTGGCTGCCTGTGCATTTTAATCTAATAGTCAATGATGGCCTAAATGTAAATGATGCGTTTGGAACTAGTTTGGGGTCTCTTAATGTTTAAGAACTGGCTCCTCACACTTCATCCTCAAGGGCCGAGCCTGGCCACGTTTTCACCTGTCTATGCTGATGTCCTAATTCGGCCAATTGCTCCGGCTTAGCAACAGTTAATTAACCTGTGGAGTAGCGGGGCTAGCTGGAAAACCTGGCCTGTCTCGGACCTTGATGCGGATGTTTGAGGAACACTGTTTTCCTAAGCCATAAAAACAAAACGGGAAGCCACACACGTGGTCCAAAAGCCTAAGCATTAGCCTACATCTTGGATGTTTAAACCATCCTAACATGCCATAGATGCAGGTGGCCTGATTCTTGATGTTGGCTATTATCTGTATGTACATGGTGTGTGATAAATATAACATAAGACCAGACTCTCATTCACAGTCAACGTCCTCTTTAAGGCACTCCCCAAAAATGGCTGCCACTCTAAATGTGTGTGTTAATGACATGAAATTCTCAACTTGTGATGCAACACATATGGGTGTGTGTGTAAAAGTAAAATCTCTGTGTCCATTATGTTTTTCAGATCATGCTTCAGCGCCGGTATGACTTCGCGCCCAATGTGTGCGAGAAAAGGGACATCGCCCGGGAGATCATCGCCGAGATACACCGTGTCACCAGCACCACCTTCACTCACACCCAGATAATGCAGCATTGGTCGGACCTGAAACGTCTGCACATGCCCCGGGTGCGGAGGTTTTTTGGAATCCATTTCCCAAGTAAGTAACAAGCAATTGCATGGTATATGTTCCAAATGTATAAGTTATGCCTTTATTGATAATGACTTTTCTTTGGTAGTGTTGGAAATGGATTTCAGAATTCGCCGCACCCGGAGGCGTACAGGCCGACCAGTGCTGCATGAGTCTGCATCTGTGAGTGAAGGTGGTGGATCTCCCGGGCGACGGACCTACCCCTCCTCTGTGGCCTCCTCAGACCAGCCCCTGGACCTTACCACAGAGGAGGGGCAAAACCGCGTGGGCGTGGAGTCATACCTGGCCAGGCATGGGGAAGGCTCTGGTATGTCACTCTTCATGTATAGGCACAAAGATATACATGGCAGGCCAAAAACTAAGTTATCCTTTATTATGTATTTGTAGAAGCTTCTGGTGCGGGTGAAATAGTGGAGGAGGAGGCAGCAGAGATGCTGGAAGTCGATCCTGGCGAAGGTGAGTGATGTCAGCCAGACTGGGAGCCAGATATGTTGGGAATAGTGACTCTCTACAAGTACTAACCAAATGTCACATGTTTCTCCAGGGACTTCTTCACAGCATAGCCAGGACCAAGGGCAGCCTGTTGGCCCCAACCAGCCATCTGTCGGCCACCAACTCCGTAAGTCTCCATGCCATTATTCATATTAATGTTTGGTTAGCTAATAACACACACATAACTAAAGGCGTAGCCAATGTGTAGTTCACACTTTCATGTGGGCACTTCGTTAGCTTAAAGAGGACCCTAACTTGTATTAAGAACCTAAGAATTAGCCATCACACTGTACCTACAGATTAGAAACATTGAAAAACACCCTTCAGCCATCTAATGCATGTTATTAGACTGAACAAAACCAATATTGCGGAATATGGAATGCGCAATATTTACAGGCAGCATGGGATACAGATTGAAAAAAGGAAGGTGCTGCCATGCATTGTGTGAGTGATGACCTTTCCCTCAACCCAGCTATGCTCGGGATTCCCAACGCACCACTGTAACCTACTCCCCTGTACTTTATCCAACTCTCCACTCCTCATTAAGTGTTATGCTTCAGAGTCCAGATGGCGGCGCTGTAATCCCAAAAAAACCCAAATTTACTTTGAGCTGGTGCAGAATCATTTGGGAATAGTTATTGGTTTTCATTAAATAATGTTGAAGGTCCGGTTTAAGGAGTTTAAAGACTTACCTGTGGGAAATGCATTAACTGTATCCCTTGGAAGAATGACATATGTCATGCATTTACATGTATTTGATTAACCCCAAATCTATTTCCAGCATACAAACCGGTCTGGGACTCCTATTTATGTTTCTTTCTCTATTGGTTACAGGGATGATCCCCAAAACATTGGCGGCCAAAAAAAAAAGAATGAAGGAGTTGGTGGCCGAGCTGCTGGCCATACAGGCGACGTTGGGGCCAACAGATGAAGAAGACGAGGAGGATTAGTGCCCTTGGTCCTGGCTACTTTGGTTCCAAGTTTTAAAAACTTAATTATGGTTTTTAAAGTTTTACAGTTTAGGGTTTTTCAAACCCCCCCAAAAAAAACTATGTTTTTAATGAAAGCAAAAAAAAATTTTAAGATGTTTGTTACAAAAAAAAAAAAAAAAAAAAAAAAGGGGTTTAAAACCTTCCCCAAAAAAACCTTAAAACACCCCCCAAAAAAAAAAAAAGGAAAAAAAAAAAGATGCCAAAAGCACCAAAAAATTTTAAATAAATTATATTTCAATACTTCAAAAATGTGTCTTTTGTAATATGCGCAAACACAAACAATTACACAAACCAGAAAAAACACACTTAGAAACATATAGACATATGTACATTATGTGGTTTGGGTAAGTTTTAGGGTCGTCAACATGAAGAAGTATGCAAGCGCTAAGGGGTTTAGGTAAGTTTTATGGACCGAGAAATGAAGTTGGATGCAGGCGCTAAGGGGTTTAGGTAAGTTTTATGGACCGAGAAATGAAGTTGGATGCAGGCGCTAAGGGGTTTAGGTAAGTTTGAGGGACCGATAAATGAAGTTGGATGCAGGCGCTAAGGGGTTTAGGTAAGTTTTATGGACCGAGAAATGAAGTTGGATGCAGGCGCTAAGGGGTTTAGGTAAGTTTGAGGGACCGATAAATGAAGTTGGATGCAGGCGCTAAGGGGTTTAGGTAAGTTTTATGGACCGAGAAATGAAGTTGGATGCAGGCGCTAAGGGGTTTAGGTAAGTTTTATGGACCGAGAAATGAAGTTGGATGCAGGCGCTAAGGGGTTTAGGTAAGTTTGAGGGACCGATAAATGAAGTTGGATGCAGGCGCTAAGGGGTTTAGGTAAGTTTGAGGGACCGATAAATGAAGTTGGATGCAGCCGCTAAGGGGTTTAGGTAAGTTTCTGGTTGAGGGTGCGCATGCGCAAGATCTTATAAACATACGAACGCACGAATCTAAGAGGCCAAAAACCAATGAAAACCAGAGGCAAACGCAAGTAATTGGAAGAGGTGGACGATGGAAGCAGGCCAAAAAACAGGCTGCCGCCGCAACAGGTGAGCACATGAACGTGATTTTTACGATTGGCAACTGACTGAGGCAAGTTCGGGAGATATCATACGAACGGACGTATCTTTTAGGATAGAAACGTATTTGCTTATTGAATCACTCGCAAGTTCATACGAACGCACGAGCGGACGTGAAAAATAGGATGATCGTGAGCCAAATCCAAGCTGTTACATGTTTCTTTGAATCAACCCATATATCTGCTCAACTAGTATAGTGGTAGCTAGTGGTGCATGAAAGTTTGGTTGTGAGCCCTCAGAAATATCTATATTTCTACAAAAAAATATGAAGGGAACTACATCAAACAAATGCTCAAAAATATTAGACTTGGTCATTTTTTTGAGGAAAATGATACAATATAAAATATCTGTGGCAGCCGTTAGGATTAGCAGATCATTTAGGATGAAATTATTGTCATGTGTTTTCAATCAGTTGGGTGACAATCAGGTGTGAGTGGACAACCTGTTATTTCTAAAGAATGGCGATCTTTTAAAGTGTGATTTTAACAACACATAGAACCTTATTTAAGAAGCGTCAGCGCCACACAGAAATAAAAAAAATGAATGCCAGCTAGCTTCTTATTTAACACTAGCACCGAAAAGGTTGCAGCGTTGGGCGCGCTGGTTCAAGCAATGTCAGTTGTAACCTGGCGCTGTAGGTCAAGAGCACAATGGCCAGAACTGGATTGAAGTGTTTAATGCTTATACCTAATATTACACACATTTATTTGTACTGAACTTGCATTGGGACTTATCAATAATGGAAACCCAGGACCTAGATGTTGCAAAATGTATTTTTGGGATGTTAATGGCTTCTTGTTTGGACACAAACAACTAAAACGCAACCTAAACGCGCTGGAAAGTTTGTCCCCTTTGTCCCCAGCAGTGATTTCTTGTAACTGTAATGATAAAACGCTAACCAACGCCAGGAAAATACAGCGCCAAAGCTTTCAAGGAGGAAATAATTCATTAATATACTGTTGAACATCAGAAAAACGGCAGTACAAAGTGGCGCTCACTGTCCCTGGGATAATCGGCAGCTGGGTCCAACAGGTGCTGACATTGGCCAGCCAATACCTAGTGCAGCAGTCAAAGCTAATTACTTAGCGTCCTGTACAGTGACTGTTAGCGCCAATGTAGTCCACAACACAGCACCAGATAAGACAAAAATGCCAGCGCTCCAAAACTGGTGTTATAGCCACAAGAAAGATGCTAAATGGCGCATAAATAAGGCCCTTAGTTTTTAGAAGTGTATGACGGCTCAAATAAAGTTGATTTCTTGGGGCCCTCGGATGAAATATTGTTGATGCTCATCAGGCTGGAAAAGTTTACAAAACCATCTCTAAAGCATTTGAACTTCACCGATCCTTAGTCAGAGAGATTGTGCACAAATCAGGGAAAGGTAAAGCCATTACTACGCAGCAAAGCTCATGTCCAAAGTTCAATTAACCTTTGAGCAACTCGGGGCCGCCTTATGTAAGACTTGCGGCATTTAGTATCATTTTGCTAGAATAGTACAAT
Organism: Gastrophryne carolinensis; assembly: GCA_027917425.1. Classification (NCBI taxonomy): domain Eukaryota; kingdom Metazoa; phylum Chordata; class Amphibia; order Anura; family Microhylidae; genus Gastrophryne; species Gastrophryne carolinensis. The sequence continues at coordinate 184,808,179 of CM051234.1, read as the reverse complement.
TTTGGAGCGCCATCACCTCTTTCTTTTTTAGCGCTGCTATTTTGACTAGAATGGCGCTGGAATTCACAGCGGCCGGTGTGAACTAATTTGCTTTTATTATTGCATTAGGTATTGGGAACCTGTGTCAGCGCCTGTTGGACCCGACTGCCGATTATAACAGTGACAGTGAGCGCCACTTTGGGGTTTATTCATCAAGGGATAGCGGCAGGCAGCGTCTAGTGAACGCTGGGCGCTGTACGCAATACCACATTTATGAAGGTTACGATTACGATTCTGGTGAGCGACTCTAACAGCGCCATATAGCGTACGATTCATCATTACAGGCAGCTCAGCGTATAGTTCCGGCACTCTAGCTTCCAGAGCTCCAGGTATTACTCGTCGCTACCTTTCGCTCTCCCATACATTTCAATGGAAGTTCCTTTTCTTCTGTTTAAACAGGGTTTTTTGTTTTTAATTTATTTTTTTTTCTCTCAAATAATTGTGTCACCTCACCTGGCCTAGAAAGAGTCATTTTTGTAAACTTTTTTAATTTTTTAGATTTTTATGCAGAATTGTCATTACAGGTCTGGCATTAAAGTGTTAATGTCACAATGTTACAACAATGTAATTCCAAGTGTTTTTGCTTTGTTACTGGTGGATATGTGTTCAAAAACAGACTTTAATCACACATCGTCTGGCGCTCTATGTTATAGCGCCCAGATCCAGAGCGCCGACGCTGTTTTGTACAAAAAAAATGTGTGTTATATTAATTATAAGAATAATCCTTATTCTTAAATCCAGATTTGCCCATTGTGCTCTATGGGATCTTAACCTACAGCCCCACTATAAACTAGTGCAGCAAAAGGAAGAGTGCCCAGCCCTGGACCATGACACAAATGATAAATTAGACACAGGTTGTTTGATTTTTGTTTGGTAAATCAGGCACTGAGTGGTAGTAACAGGCGCTGATGCTTGATAAATCAGGCTCCCCAAACCTTTCTTACAGTAGCCGGCAGGCTGATTCATTACTAACACCAGGTAGCGACAGATGAGCATCTGTACAGCGGCACTATGAGCAACCGCTAGTGGGCGCCCCAATCAGCTGTCAAACACTATTACAGAGCTCCTCAGTCGCTATATGAACCTGGCCACCAATGTTGAATATGATGTTTGTCAGTCGCTATAAAGCCACTGTATAAGCAAAGCTAAAAAGGGGGGGAGTCCCGCACTGTCTAGGGTACTATATGTGCTTCTGGATGCTGGCTGGGGGTAAACCTAACCCCAACATGCAGGGTATATGAGTATGCTAAAGAGATGAGCTGCCAGTACCGCCCGCTAGGTCCCCCCCCCACCTGTCGAAACAGATGTGCCGCTCTACAGAATATTGCAAAAATACATGTTTATTAAAGGCCAAAAGAACAGACATACATTTAAAACATAATTAAAACCATAAGGCAGGAGATCTATTGGACTATAGTAATTCTGATGGCATCAATTCTACTTATTTGAGTCATACCATGTGGATCATACCTAATCAAAATATTAATATAAGACAACAGGTAAGTACACTGTGCCTATATTATAAAATATTTATAGAATATTATTATGTAAAATATGTACCGGCCTAATGTCACGGGAACCCCTTTAAGAAAAAGTGCTGTAGTGCTTGTGCAAAGTAGTGCAAGATTGTGCAAATTGTGCAAAAGGAAACAGAAAAGAGACAAGAGTGAAAACATGCAAACAGAGGGACAAAGTGTCCCAACAATAACTATATATATATAGATGCACCAGTAAGGTGCAGAGAGGGAAGTGCAAAATATAACGTGCATATATTAGTGCTAAAAGAGGGTAAAGTTCCCGGACATAAGTCTCAGTAATATTAGGCAATATTAAGTAATCTCAGCAACATCAACTGATATTAAGGCGAGAGCACAACAAATAAATTGGTGTACAGCAAGTATCAAAAATAAACACAGGAACAGTGTACATTACCGAATATCAGGGTCCCAATCCACCTGCGCTTAACATGCCCGCACTGACGCGTTGCGTGGCCAGTAATTAGGCCACTTCATCAGAGTGTGGCTGCCCATAGTCTGCCCCAGCTTATATAGCCCCACCATTCTCTAAAAAACAGAAATCATACCTTGAAAACCGCCAAAACTCCTTGATTGAATTGAGGGCGGAAGTGGGGGCGGAAGTGAGTACATGCATGTCATATCCGCCCCTACTTGTAACAGAAAATATTTTCTATCAATTGCTGGTATATAAGACCTGATACCGAAGGCGCCGATCATCTGCGGCCAGTGCGCAATGTTAATGTGTACCCGGCTATATTAAGGTGCGTGTAACCGCTGTTACTATCCACGCCCACTCAGCTATGCTGAAGCCATATATCAACAGCTACTGCGCGTGCGCACCGAGTCCGTCTCGCCATCCAACCCGCCGCACGCAGCGCATGCGCGGGCTGGCGAGGCAGGCACGGGCGCAGACGCCGCAGCCATGGAAGTGACAGCTGCTGACAGCTGTCAACGCCTTCTAAATCAGGTGAAGAGGGGGGTGGGGCCTGACATAAACGGGAGCAGACGATGTTCAGTAACATTAAAACAATGAACATACATTATCTACGGCTACTATTTACATGATTGTCATTGATTTGAGTTGGTTTGTAATGAGGGCTGCATACAACCTGCCTCTGTGGTTCGCATAATCATGTACTAGGAGAAGCCTTATCGCAGACTATCTAGTGTCTCCAAGTCTTGAAGATATATAGGGAGAGGTAATTTGGGCTATTTCTGGGAGCACGTGTAAAGTTCTATGTCTAAATTCTCTACACTGTAAATGCTGTGTAAAGAATGCTCCATCCAAATATGGAGCCCAACATAATATATCCTAGTATAAACGCGGGGAGGGAACCATCTCCATGGGTGGCCTAGGTCATTTTATATTATATGTCCTTGGCAATAGTTCAATGGCATTAGGAAGTGTCCATGGAGTGGTTGACTATTAGTCGTATTTATCTTCTAATAGCCATGTTCAGGCCATGCTGCTCCATCTGATGCCGCTCTGTTGTAGATCAGATTCAAATTGGCTTACGATTTTTCTATCCAATCGTGTTATCAATGAAGCAGAGCAAAATAGAGCAGACAAATGGGCTTATGGTCATCCAATCCCATCAAGATGAGTCAAATTGCTACTGACCAAAACGATCAGGACAGGAAAGAGAAATCCTCCCACACTTCATGTTGGATCCACTAGATGCTTTTAGGATTGATCAGAGGTGGCAAAGCGGTGTCTTCCTCTAGTGTAGTTTTTGATCATTGCAGCAGTCGCGTAATTTATTCTTATGATTGGTAAGTTCACCAGATCCCATCTTCCGAGTTATCGCTCCAACGACCTCACAGGAATACAAAGATGAATGGTAGTGCTTTCACTATGATCTATAATATGACACAAAAGAAAGGGTGAACAGACATAAACTCCAACAGATGCCGTTTGGAAGAACGTGGATTTCAACATAAACAATACGTCTTAACATACACATGCTTTGTTCAAGTTTCTGTGGGCCCTCTATATGCTTATATGATATGGTGTGAGGTCTATTGTCGTCCCAAAAACGATGCAAACGAAAACTCATTAATTCCTTGAGGTGCCCTGGTGTCCAACTTAAAAATCCACTCCAACTCTCGCTGTTGGAGTTTCTTTTTTAAGTTGCCACCCCTGCCTCCCATGTTAACCCTATCCACATAGGTGATGGTAAGTCCTTTATTTTGGCCATTATGGTATTGGAGAAAGTGGGTGGCCACTGGTGATATGTTCTTACCCATATCTAAATCCCTTTTCGCTAGTTTGATGTTGGATAGGTGTCCTTGCATCCTAGTGACCGCCTTGTTCCTGGTTTCTCCAACGTACTGTTTGTGGCACCCACATTCAAGAACGTAGATCACGCCCTCAGTTTGACATGTTAAGGTTTCCCTAATTTTAAATGTCGTCTTCATACTTGTGCTAGTGATCTCATCTGTTTTGTGTACTAAGGGACATATACTGCACCGTCCACAAGGCTTACTGCCCTTCGTGGTGATTTGTGACAACCAAGTTCGGGGACCCCTGTAATGACTCTGGCATAACTTGTCGCGCAAATTGGGGGCGCGACGTGCTGTCATTTTGGGGCCCTTCTTGACCCATTTTTTTAGGGCCTGATCTGTTTCTAAGACCCGCCAATGGGTTTTCATGATCTTCCTAATGTTTTGCCAATCACTGCTATATTGGGTAAAAAACCTCACCTCTTCAGTGGTGTTCTTGTTATTGGATCGTCCCTTGTAGTGTAATAAGTCCTCTCTGGTTGTCTGGGATGCTCTGCTGATTGCTCGTTGGATTGTCCTATCGGGGTACCCGCGTTTTTTGAAACGTTTCCTCATTTCTCTGGTTTCCTTTTTGAAATCTTCATCCCTGGAGCAGTTCCTCCTAGCATGTAACATTTGGCCCACTGGGATGCCTTCCTTGCATCTTTGTGTGTGAAAACTAGAGAAATGCAGTACGCTGTTTGTGGCTGTTTCTTTACGGAATAATTTAGTGGTGATCTCCCCGGTGGTTTCGATTGTTATGTCCAAATCTAGAAAGGTGGCCTGGGACGAAGATAATGAATAAGTCAAATAGATGTTATAAGGATTTTTGTTTAATTTCTCCAAAAATTCGACAGCCATCTCAGGGCTACCTTCCCAAAGCATCACAATATCATCAATGTATCTATGGTAACTTAACATGTGTGCATGGTATTCACTATACTCTTCTTGCCAGACCACCTCTCTCTCCCACCAACCCAAAAACAGGTTCGCTATGGAGGGAGCGCATCTGGCTCCCATTGCAATGCCCCTGATTTGGCGGTAAAATGCCATATCAAAAGTGAAGACGTTATGGGAGAGAATGAACCTAAGAAGTGTCAATTGGAATTTATGTTCATTAACTTTGTCTATGGATTCCATTTCCAAAAAGTATTTTACCACATGCACGGCCATATTATGGGATATGCATGTGTATAATGACTCCACATCACACGTTATAATGAGAGTGCCCGATGGTACATGCATTGCATTGAGTCGACTAAGAATGTCTGTGGAGTCTTTGATGTAAGAATCCAAGGTCAGTACATGTGGTTGGAGAATGGAATCAAGGTATACACAAGCAAATTCGGTTAGCCCTCCAATGCCAGACACTATTGGCCTACCCGGAGGTTTTACAGGATTTTTATGTATTTTGGGTAGGGTGTAGAGGGTAGGGGTTCTAGGGAACTCCACCTCCAAGAATTCAAAGAGTGTTCGTGTGATGACTCCTTCATCTAATGCTTGTTTTAAGATGTTATCGAGCTCAGCCTTGTATTCTTTAATGGGGTTATGTGTTAACTTTTCATAAGTATTGCGGTCCATTAGTTGACGTTGTACTTCCTTACAGTAATACTCTCTTGAGAGTATGACCACATTTCCCCCCTTATCTGCCTCCTTAATAATTATCCCCTCTTCCTTCTCAAGGGACCGGAGGGCCTCCAATTCGCTTGTGTTTAAGTTACCCTTGCATTTATTTGGGTTCAACTTTTTAATGTCCTCACTTACCAAGTTAAAAAATGTTTGGATTGCGGGACTGCTATTCCAAGGTGGCAAAAAAGTTAAAGGCTTTTTTAAGATGTGTTTCCTCTGTGTATCTCGTGACGGGTCTTGTTCTTCTAGTAGGTCCATAAGATCTGTCAAAGCTTGTGCATCCTTCTCATTCCAGTCAGATGAAATAGAAACAGAATGTGGATTATCAAAAAAATTTTTTAAAGATAGTTGTCTACAGAATAAGTATACATCTTTGATGGTAAGAAACTTATTGAGTTTATTTGTGGGTGCAAAACTCAAGCCCTTCTTCAGCAATGAAAGCTGTGTTTCCGTGAGTTTGATATCTGATAAATTGATTACTTCTAGTTCCCCAAAGTTTAATTTCTTAGTTGGAGCTGGGCTTTGGACCTCCTCGATGGTGACTGTCTCTGCTGTCTGTTCTCCCGTGATCTGAGCCTCCTGTGTTCCCATATGTCCGGATTCCTTTGCTCCACATAATGTGTGCCTCTTTTTGTTTTTGCTTTGATTCTTTCCCCTCCTGGTTCTTCTATTTCCTGATTTGAATCTAAAAAATGTTCCTGAGTAGAGCGATCTGAATTTAAACTGCTAAATGATGAATGTCGAGTGGAGCTATTTGATTCCCAATGGTGTCTATTCTCGTAGGGTCCCCTAGGGTACCCACGAGAGTTTCCTTGATGTTTCCATCTATATAGACGGTTATTGGATGCTTCGGCCCGATCCCTATCTAATTTGCGTTTTTTATTTGAAAAGATTTCTTTTTCATATTTATCCATATCCTTATTAATAGACTCATTAATTAGTTGTAGATCCTCTTTGGATATTTGGGATTCTAGGTTTGTGTATAAATCCTGCAATTCATTTTTAACTTTAATGAGGAGGGTTTTGTCTTCTCGAATAAGCATGTCTATTAATGCTGAGGAGCACTGTGTCTTCAGTCACTTCCCAAGTGGGAAAAATTTGGACACGGAGACCACGTGGGATAAGTTTTTCTTCTTTATAGATTTCTAGACTGTGGATATTAGTGTACTTACCTGTTGTCTTATATTAATATTTTGATTAGGTATGATCCACATGGTATGACTCAAATAAGTAGAATTGATGCCATCAGAATTACTATAGTCCAATAGATCTCCTGCCTTATGGTTTTAATTATGTTTTAAATGTATGTCTGTTCTTTTGGCCTTTAATAAACATGTATTTTTGCAATATTCTGTAGAGCGGCACATCTGTTTCGACAGGTGGGGGACCTAGCGGGCGGTACTGGCAGCTCATCTCTTTAGCATAAAGCCACTGTACATTTGCTCACACAATAGTGTCTGGGCGTTTTTATGTTGTTCTTACGCTTACATTTAGAATATTGTTATATTTTCAATGCTCACATTGGCAATGTTTTTTTTTTGTGTGTGTGTGTTGATATATTGTCAATGTTGTACAATCAAAATATGACTCCAAAATTATGAAAAACATAGAAAAATGTATTTTCTTTTAAAAAACAGGCCCAACATGGGCAAAACCCTATGCCGCACAGCGGCCACCCTAATTCCCCCCACCCTCTGGCTTTTTCTTCTTCCCCAGCAGCATCATCCGGGACCTTCGGATATACTGCCGCAGTCTGCGATGCTCCATACTGCAAGCTGTAGTGCGAAAAAAATATAATTAATTTTAGCAGTTCCAAAAATTCATTATATACCTATAAAGGGGGAATAATTTTTAGGATTAAATAATATGAATCAAAACTATTTTAACCCTTAAACAAGAGGCAAGTTTGTATAAATAATAGAGGAAAAAAGTTAAAAATCTGGCCCACCATTCTATATTATCCACCCTAGTCTCACATTTTAAATTTCCTTAACTAACCAAATAAGGCCGACTTAAGCAGCGGAAGACTGTACTTCCTGTATTGCTCAATTACTCCTGACAATGCTTCACCTATCCATTTGTTTAAAGTTACAATAGTAAGAGTATTATGATTACAGAATCACCGTCTGCCTGTATAATGTATTTTAATTTTACATTAGCAGAGCCACAAAACTAGCATGCTTACATGCAATTATGAATGTGGCTTGAAAATCTAGCATCTCCATGTCTGATAATAAGCAGCAGACTGTCACTAACATTTATACATGTTCATGGAGACAGACATATTTGTGTAATCAATGTATCAATGTGAATTTAGGGTACTCACCATCGCAGCTGTGGCTTGGGACCATGCTGCTGGGGGTTGCCGAAGCTGGGGTGGGGAGAATGATAACGGGCTCCGTCTGTGTGGAAACATCTGTTAGGAAAAAATAGACAACAGAAACATTCATAAGATCTATGTATTTGATGTTGTTATTCGGCATCCACAATTTTTAATGTCGAAAATAACCTCAAAAACATTGTGGTTATATTTTTGGGCATGTTTTTGGTTAAACCAAATAACATTGGCTAACACATGTTTTGGACACATTAGAATAGGATTTAGGGGTAAACCAGTAGTACAGCTACTGGGAAATAGGCCACATGGCCCCCTCAAAACCATATAAGGTATTTGGCCCTTTATATTATATATTACTATATATTTTTAAATAAAAATTTGAATATACATTTTTGAATATTATAAAAAAAACTTACCACCACGACTATGCCCCAGTGCCTCATCTGCAGCATAGCTGGTAGAGGAGCCGGCTCTATGATGTCATGTAAATCATTTGTAGATATAAAGTAATATATTAGTAACAACAAGGTACCAAAGGAAATTCTAAGCCACAATAATAAATCCACTCACCAGGGGATGAACAGCTGCTGATATCCCAGGGAGGGATATGAGGTGGACGCGTGGAGTCTTCACTCCTCACAATGGGCCCAGAAGATCCCAAACCCGATGGGCCACCCTCCTCCCTCTCACTCCCTGATCCTCGAGGGAGTGTGGTGAAGTCCCTTGCCTCCTCCCCACTGGGACTCCCCATTTCAGAGTGGCCACAGGGGGTTTGGGACTCAGCTGAGTCCGATTGTGAGGAGCTGAGGCTCCATACTGCCCTCACCCCAGCAGCACTCTCTACTGGGGCGTCATCCCCTTCCTCCCCTGGGTCCTCAATATGGGATCTACGAGAGGGTCCCTCCCCCGCAGACTCATCCGAACCTTCAACACGTCTGCGGGGGAGGAACCCCTTCCCGTGTTTACCCAGGGGAGGATGCTTATCTGTGGAGAGGGAAACAAAAGAAAAAAAGGAACAATACACTCAAAGACCTGACTGTGCACGTATGACATTATTTTGAAGGTGCAAGGGGGTTGGGTGTGGGGCGATCGGAGTCTGAGGAGGAGCTGGGGAAGCGTCTGGAAGGTCGCCTGGGCCTCATGGTGGATCCATGTAGGTGTAAAACCGGAAGTTCACAAAGTAAAATTAAAACAACAACCTTTGACCCTCCTCGCAAAGTAATTACGCTATGAAACGCCCAATATCCCGCTATGAAATGCTACATTAAAACAGCATAACGACACCGACTGCTCAGTGCAACCGAATCTCAATGAACCCAACATCAGTGAGAAAGCAAAAACGTATGGGATGACATTGTAGGAGAAGTGTGACATTAACACTTTAGTGGCAGACCTGTAATGACAATTCTGCAATAACAAAAAAAACACAAATAAATGTTTTAAAATAGGCCAGGAGAGGTGATGCAATGATTTTACAATTATTAAAAATACCATTTTGTGAATACTCACCTGTAAATTGGGTATTGTAAGTATGTCACACACCCCGCTTCAAGAAATTCATAACGTGTGGGTAATACTGACCTGTAGAGGGCGATATGCAGAGATGCCAGGAAAAAAGAGAGCCCCTCCCGGTCCATAAATACCTGGGACCTCCCACTCATTACCCAGTATAAGAACAGCAGTAAGGTAAGGGACCAGGAAGAGCCCAACACAAAGCATAACAACGCAAAGTTCACCATATAAAGGATCCAGAATACAAAAGGGCAGGGTGAAGCGGGGTGTGTGACATACTTACAATACCCATTTTACAGGTGAGTATTCACAAAATGGTATTATTCTAAGTATGTCACACACCCCGCTTCAAGAAATTCATAACGTGTGGGACATCCAACAGCAGTGTCCATAAAGGGCGGGGATCCAAAACAAGGCAACAAGGCACAACTTAAACCACTGCAGCTTGCAGAACTTTGCGGCCAAACACAGCATCCGCTGAGGCCCGAACATCAACCTTGTAAAACTTGGAAAAAGTGTGAACAGAAGACCAAGTAGCAGCCTTACAAACTTGCTCAACAGAGGCCTGGTGCTGAAAAGCCCAGGACGCCCCAACCGCATGAGTAGAATGAGCAGTAACACGAAAAGGGGGTACCTTCCCTTTGGCAGAATAGGCCCCAACTATGGTCTGACGGATCCATTTACTAATGGAAGATTTGGCAGGCGCCAAGCCTTTTCGGGGCCCGGAGGGCACCACAAAAAAGGCATCCGTCTTACGAAAGGAAGACGTTACCTCCAAATAATACTTCACAACACGAACCACATCCAAAGAATGCAGGGCCCTCTCCTTGTCATTGCTGGGATTAGGACACAGAGAGGGCAGAACAATGTCTTGGTTTAGGTGAAAGGCAGAAACAACCTTAGGAAGGGAATCAGACTTGAAACGAAAAACCACCTTGTCCTGATGCCCCTCTGCGTAAGTGAAGGCAAGGCAATATAATTCAAGGGCTCAAAAGGAGAATCCTGAAGAGCAGAAAGAACCAAATTCAAATCCCAAACAGGGAGCAAAGGTTTTCTAGGAGGCCGCACGTGCGTGACTCCCTGGAAAAAAGTCTTAACCAAAGGATGTAGGGCAAATGACCTTTGAAAGAACACTGCCAGGGCAGAAACCTGCCCCTTCAGAGTACTAAGCTGGAGCCCCAGGTCCAGACCATGTTGAAGAAACTCCAGGATTCTGGAGATGGAAAATTCCCTACAAGGCAACGCCCTGATCTCACACCAATCAATATAAGACCTCCAAGTCCTATAGTAGATATTAGAGGAAGACCACTTCCTAGCACTAATGAGAGTTCGAATCACAGCATCGGAAAGACCTTCCTCCTTCAAGATGGAGGTTTCAGCAGCCACGCCGTCAAAGCCAGCGTTGGTAAATTGGGATAATGTAGTTGACCCTGGGTGAGCAGATCCGGCAGCAGGGGCAGAACGAACTGATCCTCTGCTAACCTTACCACATCTGCGAACCAAACCTGTCTTGGCCACCTTGGAGCCACCAGAATTGCTGACGCACCCTCCAGGGCCAGCTTGCGCACCACTCTGGCCACCAAGGGAAACGGAGGGAACAGATACAGAAACCCCAGATCCCTCCAGGTTAGAGACATGGCATCCACTGCCAGAGCCAGTGGATCCCGTGAGAGAGACACAAATGTCGGAAGTTTGTGATTGTGACGAGAGGCAAAGAGGTCCACCACCGGGGACCCCCACCTGAGACAAATCAAGCGAAACACTTTGGGGCTGAGAGACCATTCCCCCCGGCGAGCTGAGAACCTGCTCAGAGAGTCCGCCTCCGTGTTCTCCGCTCCTGGAATGTAAACTGCTGAAATGCACGGGACGTGGGTCTCCGCACAGGCCAGAATCAAAGACACTTCCTTGAGGGCACTCCTGCTGAGAGTCCCTCCCTGGTGATTGATGTAGGCGACCGCCGTCCGATTGTCCGACCGGACTTGAACCGGCAATCCTTGCAACTGATGAGTCAAGCGAAACAGAACCATCCTGATGGCCTTCAATTACAGAACATTGATGGACTTGTGAGCCTCCTGAGGCCCCCACAGTCCCTGAAATTGATGATCCTTCCAGAACCCCCCCCCATCCTGATAGACTGGCATCCGTGGTGACCGTCTCCCAACAAGGGGCCAGAAAGGATCTGCCCCTCAACAGACTGATTGGATCCAGCCACCACTGAAGGGAGCACCGAACTCGGGGGGTCATCAGGAAGGACTGATCCAACGACAGTGGCGACCCGTCCCAGGCCGCCAACAGATGGAGCTGGAGTGTCCTTGTGTGGAACTGAGCAAAGGGAACCGCTTCGAAGGAGGCTACCATCAATCCCACCAGCCTCATCCCCAGTCTGATGGCCGGACGAGGGATAGACAGGAGGAGTCGAACCAACTCCTGAATCAAGAGAACCTTGGACTGAGGAAGAAACACCCTGGCCTGGGAAGTATCCAGGGACATTCCCAGAAAAGACACTAACCTGGACGGAGAAAGGGAGGACTTGGGGTAGTTGATCACCCACCCGAATCTCTCCAGAGTGGACACCCCAGTTCTGGTGTCCAATACCGCTTGGCTGAAGGAAGATGCCATAATGAGAAGGTCGTCCAGATAAGGGACAATGCGAATACCCTGGGCTCTGAGGAGAGCCATCACCCCGGCCAGCACCTTGGTGAAAACCCTTGGAGCCGAGGTAAGACTGAAAGGAAGTGCCACAAACTGAAAATGCCGATCCTCCACCACGAACCTGAGAAATCTCTGGTGCGCTGGAAAAATCAGCACATGCAGATAGGCGTCCTTGATGTCTACGGACGTCAGAAAGTCCCCCTGCCAAAGAGAATGGATAGCTGAACGCAGCGTTTCCATGCGAAATTATCGCGGACGGACGAACCTGTTGAGGATCTTTAGATCCAGAATGGGTCGAACCGAGCCGTCCTTCTTGGGCACCGTGAACAGATTGGAATAAAAGCCCCGACCCCTGTCTGAGGGGGGCACTGGGCAAATAACTGCCATATCCAACAGACTCTTTGCTGCCGCCTGGAGCTCCTGCGCGGCCAGAAGGTCCGAAGGCACCCGAGACCTGAGGAATCTGGGAGGGGGCCGGAGCTCGAATTCCAGCTTGTAGCTGGAAGTCACCACTTCCCGGATCCATCTGTACGAGACCTCCCGGTCCCTGACCTGGGAGAAGTGTTGCAGCCGTCCCCCCACCCACATGGGTGAGGGCGCCCCCTCATTGCTGAGCTGGCTTGGCAGCGTGTTTGGGCTTAGAGCCCCAGCTGTATCCTGGGCGGGCACGTCCTCTGCCCCTGTTCCAGGAATCTCCTCTGGCTGCGGGGAAACAATTCCTCTGTCAGCTCTAGCCCCACGAAAAAGAAGGAGCAAAGGAACCCGCCCCCCCGAAAGGGACGACGCTGTTTTTTGCGTTGAGGTAACTTACCACCCTTGGCAACTGAATCCAACTTCTCACCAAAGAGCCGTAATCCCACAAAGGGAAGAGCGGTCAGCGACTTTTTAGACACAAAATCAGCCGCCCACTGGCGCAACCAAACCGAACGCCGAATAGTCACCAATAGAGCCGACGTTCTGCCACACATCATCAGTGTGTCATCCAAGGCGGCTAGTACAAATGACAAAAACAATTCACACCTTTTAAGGCCAAGGAACTCGTCACTATCCGGATCTAACCCGGAAGAAGTCAACAGGTCCCTGACCACCGACCTGGTAGCCACCACCAGCAGTGCTGAAGCACAAACTGGCCTCATGGCTGACCCAACACTGGCAAAACCATGACAAGCCATTTGGTCCATGCGTTTATCCTCACCATCTTTAAGCGTGGAGCAATCAGGAGAATTTAAAACAGTAGTGTTGGATAAACCCAGAATCTGTGCATCCACCTCGGGAGGGGACGCCCAACGCTTAACCGTATCCAAGGGAAAGGGATATTTTTTGTCCCAACCCTGAGGGACACCTGGGAGCCGGGCAGGCCTCTCCCATTCCTTAGCAATAATCCCATCAAAATGCTTTTGGTTAGGAAATTCCAAGCGCGGCCTGGATTCTTCGAAAAATTCCCCCTTTTGCTGTGGAACCGCCTCAGGAGGAGAAATAGCCAAAACCTCAAACATATGATCCAGAACAGACCTTCCCAAGCCCCGCTCGGTGTCAGCACCCACAAACTGCTGATCGTCTGAATTATCTGATTCTTCATATACCTACCCTTCCTCAAGTTGGGAGTAATCAGACAAGTCCAGATTATCAAGATCATCCAAGTCGGCCGCCGGTGAAGATGGCGACAAGTGCTTTCTCTTAGCCGGAGCCTTTCTGGTGACCGTGCTGGAGAATAATTTTTCAAGATTGGCCAATCGGGCCCACATCTCCGATTGCAACTGCCCGCCCATGACAACGTCAGACTGAGCACGGATCAAACTGGGAGGGGGGGGAGGAGAGACCGGCGGCGCTGAACCAGACGCCTGGGGTCCGGATTGCTGTGTAATCTGCTGTGCGCATGGTATACACAGATATACATCATCGCCAGTAAAGGATGCCCCACACCCCATACATTTCCGGGATTGCCCCGAGGGGAGCCCGAGCCCAGAATCCGGGGATGCCTCCATAAGGTGAACTTATAGTTGGTTGCAATGACCGAGGGAATTACGCATATAAGCAACCCGGGATGCCCCTTTAATGTCCCAAGTGGGAGGATTTGCAATAAGCCAATTAAGAACCCAGGGACCCTAGGACCGGGAGAAACCCCCTAACACCACTGTAGGTTATATCTGAAAGACATAATAAAAAAGGCTAATAAGAAAACCAGAGTATAAAATATATATATATATATGACATAAAAATATATAATTATAGGTGATGGGACAGAAGGGGGGCCCACCAGGCCACTCACTGTGGTTCTGAAGACAGCTTCCTCTCTCCGTGAGGTAAAGAGCAGCTCTGAGGAGAGAAGGGGGGTGTGGCCAGCTCCTTCTGAGGAAACAGGCACAGAGAAAAGCACCTCAGCGGTGCCTGTGACGCAGGGGCAGGCCGCAGCGCTGGAAAGCCCGGCCCCGCCCCCAAGAGTGAAAGCGTGAGGGGAGAAGAGACAGAAGGAGGGGAGCGGGCCGTGGCTTTGACCCTGACGCCCGGCCCCGCCCCTTTTACCTCAGGGAGAAAGCCTGCATAAAAATGGCGGCCACAGCGCCGTTTTGACAGAGAAATACACGCTGTTATGAAGCAATAAATAAGTTAATAACTATTGGGAGGATAATTTAATAAATTAATACATTAAAACATTATTAAGAATTAATGATTACAAAATTTGGACCTAACACCGAATAAGGGGCCCTGCTCCTACCCTCCGCTATCCCGCTAGAGAGAGGGGCATTACCCAAAGGGGGGAACCACCCAAAGTGTAAGGCCAAGGGACAGGGCATCCCAAACCGGGGTCACCGTCCCGGATGACCACCTACCCTCTTATATAGGGTCTCACGGGTGCTCTTAAGCACCAAGGGTGCTTTTCTACCCTCACCCGGACCGTCAGCCTAGGCTGGGAGGCATGAGGTAACAGAAAAAAAAAGATCCAGGCGGAAATAGATAACTAAAGGGCCAGGAGTCATCCCGGCTACCTGAAATCCCCCTGTGCAAGGAGGAGACCACATCTTCTGACTTGCTCACCGACTGCAGAGATGAAGACTGGGTAATGAGTGGGAGGTCCCAGGTATTTATGGACCGGGAGGGGCTCTCTTTTTTTCTGGCATCTCTGCATATCGCCCTCCACAGGTCAGTATTACCCACACGTTATGAATTTCTTTAAGCGGGGTGTGTGACATACTTAGAATAATATAAAAACAAAAAAAAAAACATGTTTAACCCAAAACCCAAAATTCCAAGCACGTAGTTTCTACGTGGTTGCTTCTCCTACCGTTAAGTGCCAAGCACGTAGAAACTACATGCCTGGCATTTCCCCCTAATAGTTAAAAAATATTAAAAAATAAACACTTACCTTTGGTATTGATGTGAAGCTGGGGGGTCCCCTCTTCCTCCGGGGGGGCCCCCAATCCCTCCTCCGTTGTCCTCCGTCTTCAGGAGGGGGCCCGAAACCGTCCGCCCCCCGTTTCCAGCGCTAACAGTTTGGCTGTAAAGAAAAAAAAACAAAAGCTGTCATTTACTCACCTCCACGCCCGATCCTTCTGCCTCCGGTCTCCTCTTCAACAGGGGGGGGGGGGTTTGACCCCCCCCCCCTGGGCTGCGCAGGCTTCAGGTGAGGACCTTCTTTTGGGTCCTCAACTCTTCTAATGGCGGCAATGGCCGCCGCCCCTAGCCCCGCCCTTTGTGGGAGCAGCGGGATGACGTCATCCCGCTCCTCCTATACCCCTTCTGACAGCGGCGAGGGACACAGGATCGGAGGTGAGTACAGTAAAAAAAAAAAAATTATAAAGATCATTTTTTTCTGTGTGTGTGTGTCTTTTTTTTACATTTAACCCCTTGTGAACTGGTAAGGGGTCCAAGACCCCTATGCCAGTTCACAAGGCTGGGGGCTGGCAAGTCACCTGCGACTAGCGGGTGACTTGCCATTAACCCCCAGCACCCCCATTGCCTGCCTCCCCAAAGCCCGGGGGGGGGCAGAAGAGCCCGGCCCACGGGCTATGCGGGCTTGTAGCCTGCAGGGCCAGGGGCCACAAAAGCTGGCCCCTGCACCCTGTTCCTACAAGCCCTGCATAGCTGGTCCCGGGCTGGTTACTTTGGGTAAGGGGGACCCATGTCAATTTTTGGGGGGATTTTTAAGGGTTTCTGACCCTTAAAAATCCCCCCCAAAAATGCCCCCGGAGGGGGGACCCTATGTATTTTTTTTATTAACCCTCTATGTTCTGTCACCCAGCAGCTATAAAAGGCTTCCAGCAGGTGGGCAGAAGCCAGTGATTGCTGAGGGACACAGTGCTCCAGGATGGATGGGAGGTAAGTATTAAAAAAAAAAAAATTTAATATATATTTTTTTCTCTTTGTGTGTGTCTGTGTTTTTTTTTACATTTAACCCCTTGTGAACTGGTAAGGGGTCCATGACCCCTATATCAGTTCACAAGGCTGAGGGCTGGCAAGTCCCCTGTGGCTAGCGGATGACTTGCCATTAACCCCCAGCACCCCCATTACCTGCCTCCCCAAAGCCCGGGGGGGGGCAGAAGAGCCCGTGGCCATGGGCTATGCGGGCTTGTAGCCTGCAGGGCAAGGGGCCACAAAAGCTGGCCCCTGCGCCCTGTTTCTACAAGCCCTGCATAGCTGGTCCCGGGCTGGTTACTTTGGGTAAGGGGGACCCATGTAAATTTTTATCTTTATTTTTAAGGGTTTTTAACCCTTAAAAATCCCCCCAAAAATGGGGTCCCCCCTCTATGTCATGTTTTTTTCTCGATTTAACCCTTTGTAGTGTGGATAGTAGTTGTATTTTATTTGTAAATGTTATAAAGTACTTATTTCAGTTAGGGGGGTCTCCTGGGCAGGAACAGGGGGCTCTCAATAAATATGTGGTACCGTTCTAATCGGCAGAAATGGGGCTTTCACATGCAATATGGTTTTCTTTAATAAAATACATTTTTTATTTTAAATAAAGGAGTCAATTTTCTAAAAAAATTTTTATTTATTTATTTTTTTTTTTACTTAATAATATTGTTAAAAACAGAATAAAATTTACAAACAAGACATTTCATGTTAAAGCCTAAACTCTGCTGCAAACAAAAATATATATAATTTTCCTGAAAATTCCAGCAAAAATGGCGCAAAACATAGCGCAAAATGGGGAAAAATGACCTGTCAACAGAGGGTGACAAAATCTCAAGTAGGCTGACAATTAAAAGGGTTAAATGTAGCTATGCATGTTGGGTATTGTTCTGTTCGGGGGACCTTGCGCTTTCAGACTTAGCTTGTTTTTTCTGGTTTGCATATTTATATTTTAGGAAAAGGTGTTTTATATTCAGCTTTTTTATAAATTTTTTAGGGAAACCCAGCGCAACCAAAGAATTCTTTGAGTGATTCATTCCAGAAAGAAGAGCCCACTACAACAAGCTGGGTACGCTTAGAAAGCTTAACATGTGTACTTTCATGGAATATATGGTTTATGGGGGATATTCCTAATGTAAAGGGTTGAAAAATCGCAAGGTGCTCACTTTGTCTGCAGAGCTGAAATTTTCAAGTAAAATTACCGTTACGCACATGTTTTACTTTGGGGTGTTTGGCAACTCTTCCCTTGACAGTAGCAATGCATGTTGGGTATCGTTCTGTTTGGGGGATGTTGCTTTTTCAGATTAAACTTGTTTTTTCTTGTTTGTATATAGTATTTTTAGGAAAATGTGGCTTTGATTCTGCTTTTTATCCTTTTTTTAGGGAAACCCTTTGCAAAGAATACATTGAGGGATTACTTCCAGAAAACTATGGCCACATCAACAAGCCTGGTACAAATAGAAAGCCTGAGGTGTGTACTTCCAGAGAATATATAGTTTGTTGGGGGTATTTCAAATGTAAAGGGTTGTTTTTCTGGAAAAACTGCAAGGTGCGCATATTGCATAGAATAGTTGTATTTTATCTGAAAATCCTCTAAAGCACTTTCAGTTTGGGGCAGTCTCCTGGGCAGGAAAGGGTGTCTAATAATACATATTTGGTACCGCTGTAACCGGGAGAAATTGGGATTTCACACGCAATAAGATTTTATTGACAAACTTACATTTTTTATTAGAAAAAAACACTACAAATTGTAAAAATTTTTTGCACATATTTCACCCAAAAATATTGAGAATACACCTAAAAATGACAAACAAGACATATGATGTTAAAGCCATTGCCTGGGAAATTCCTGGAAATGCCGTCAAAAATCACATTTGAACATGGGGAGTGCAAAATAGTGCAAAATAGTCTGGCAACAAAGGGTGACAAAAACTCCAGGTAGGCTGGCACTTAAAGGGTTAAAGAGAAGAAATGTAATGTCTATTGAAATGTATGGGGGAGTGCCAGGTAGCGAGAGGTAAGACGTGGCACTCTGCATGGCTGAACGCCGTGCTGTACACTGAGCCTGGGATAATGATGAATCGTACGCTACATGGCGTTGTTCCAGTCGCTCACCAAATTCGGCTTCATAAATGTGGTATTATGTGCCGTGCCCGGCGTTCACCTGACGCTACATGACGCTACCTGACACTTAACAGGCATTACCTGGCGCTATACTTTCATGAATAAGGCCCTTAGATTAATTCATTTGTCCACCATCAAGAGGACACTAACTGGAGCAAGCTGGTTTCCAGGCTGCAGTGCTGCATGTGACATGTCCTGCCTTGGTTCTTGTGCTTGCTTGTGATCTACTATCCAGGGCCGTAATTAGGGTTTATGCTGCCCTAGGCACTATTTGTGCGTCCGCCCCCCCCCCAACCAAGTGGGAGAGGTGGAGTGAGTGTAACACCCAGTAGATAAGGCTACAGCAGTGGAGTAAATGCGGGATGCAGCTGGAGAGCAAGTCAGCTACGGTGGTGGAGACTGAAACAAGGTCTGCAAGGATCCACAGTAATTGAGTGGGGTTCATCGGCGCCTGAGGAGGTGCTTGTTGTTGTGTGTGTTGTTGGCAGATGCCCGCACCTGCGTAAAAAAGCACTATTGGCACCCATGATCAGGGCTGAACCTAGCCTCTCTGCTGCCTGAAGTGATCTTTAGTTGACAAGCTAATTGTCTTTAACAAAAATACCACTAGCTCCAGCTGCCTTGACTACAGATATACTCTGACCATCATAAATGAGAACTTGCACAGAAAAAACACAGAATTAACTTGGTCCCTAAGAAATCACAGAATGGGGCAGTCATGGCCTTAGGTAAGGGTGCAGACTTGTGACCAGAGGGTTGCAGGTTCGAATCTTGATGCTCTCAACTTCAATCAAGGTACCTAACCCCCCAAAGGCTTACCAAGTACCGTAATTAGGGCAGTTCACCTCTTCGGGGATGTGTACACCCAAAGCATGGATGGGTTAAATGCGGAATTGTTGAGTCGAAAGTCAAAACTTTTGAAGTCTGGTTGTTAGGCAGCTTTACGTTCCTGATGCAAGAACAGAGCCCACAATAAATTGGCATAGTACAAAAAGATCTACCCAGACCCCACAATTAATAATCAGAACCCTAAACACAATTGTCGGCTTAGCCTGCCAGTCAGTTCAGTAGCAACCCTGCTCTCACAGTGATTAGCCAGCCAGTCAGTGCAATAGCAACCCTGCTCTCACAGTGATTAGCCAGCCAGTCAGTGCAATAGCAACCCTGCTCTCACAGTGATTAGCCAGCCAGTCAGTGCAGTAGCAACCCTGCTCTCACAGTGATTAACCAGCCAGTCAGTGCAGTAGCAACCCTGCTCTCACAGTGATTAGCCAGCCAGTCAGTGCAGTAGCAACCCTGCTCTCACAGTGATTAGCCAGCCAGTCAGTGAAGTAGCAACCCTGCTCTCACAGTGATTAGCCAGCCAGTCAGTGAAGTAGCAACCCTGCTCTCACAGTGATTAGCCAGCCAGTCAGTGCAGTAGCAACCCTCCTCTCACAGTGATTAGCCAGCCAGTCAGTGCAGTAGCAACCCTGCTCTCACAGTGATTAGCCAGCCAGTCAGTGCAGTAGCAACCCTGCTCTCACAGTGATTAACCAGCCAGTCAGTGCAGTAGCAACCCTGCTCTCACAGTGATTAACCAGCCAGTCAGTGCAGTAGCAACCCTGCTCTCACAGTGATTAGCCAGCCAGTCAGTTCAGTAGCAACCCTGCTCTCACAGTGATTAGCCAGCCAGTCAGTGCAATAGCAACCCTGCTCTCACAGTGATTAGCCAGCCAGTCAGTGCAATAGCAACCCTGCTCTCACAGTGATTAGCCAGCCAGTCAGTGCAGTAGCAACCCTGCTCTCACAGTGATTAACCAGCCAGTCAGTGCAGTAGCAACCCTGCTCTCACAGTGATTAGCCAGCCAGTCAGTGAAGTAGCAACCCTCCTCTCACAGTGATTAGCCAGCCAGTCAGTGCAATAGCAACCCTGCTCTCACAGTGATTAGCCAGCCAGTCAGTGCAATAGCAACCCTGCTCTCACAGTGATTAGCCAGCCAGTCAGTGCAGTAGCAACCCTGCTCTCACAGTGATTAACCAGCCAGTCAGTGCAGTAGCAACCCTGCTCTCACAGTGATTAGCCAGCCAGTCAGTGCAGTAGCAACCCTCCTCTCACAGTGATTAGCCAGCCAGTCAGTGTAGTAGCAACCCTGCTCTCACAGTGATTAGCCAGCCAGTCAGTGCAGTAGCAACCCTGCTCTCACAGTGATTAACCAGCCAGTCAGTGCAGTAGCAACCCTGCTCTCACAGTGATTAACCAGCCAGTCAGTGCAGTAGCAACCCTGCTCTCACAGTGATTAGCCAGCCAGTCAGTGCAGTAGCAACCCTGCTCTCACAGTGATTAGCCAGCCAGTCAGTGCAGTAGCAACCCTCCTCTCACAGTGATAAGCCAGCCAGTCAGTGCAGTAGCAACCCTGCTCTCACAGTGATTAGCCAGCCAGTCAGTGCAGTAGCAACCCTGCTCTCACAGTGATTAACCAGCCAGTCAGTGCAGTAGCAACCCTGCTCTCACAGTGATTAGCCAGCCAGTCAGTGCAGTAGCAACCCTGCTCTCACAGTGATTAGCCAGCCAGTCAGTGCAGTAGCAACCCTCCTCTCACAGTGATTAGCCAGCCAGTCAGTGCAGTAGCAACCCTGCTCTCACAGTGATTAGCTAGTTAAGCCGAGATTCAGTTGTAGCCACCGAGTGCAGGGGAATGGCTGCCTGTCGTGGGCCAGGTGATTCACTTTTTTGAGAGGGAAATTCGAGGGGTTTCACACATTAGGGCATCCCAAGACAATTAAATTCCTGGTGATCATGTCCAGGAAGCCAGACATACACTTTAGCCCATTATCCACATTCATCACAGCCACCCAAAAAATATCTATTGATCACATTTGTTCACTGTGCGGATGCTCATATACTACCCCTGCAAACCTGATCCTCATTCCTCCGATAGAACAGGGCTCTATGATTGTAAACTGGTGGTCATTGGGTCCAGAGTCAACGTGGCAGCTAGTGGCCAATCATAGGTCCATTTTGCCAAGGGAGCAAGGATCAGGTAAGAAATGGGTCATCAATGGGGGAGAGGGGAATCAAATGGCAAACACCCCATCAACCCCTCACACCATTAGCTCCACAAACCAGTTAACCCACAAACACGCACCATTATCCTCATTACACCGCCCAACCACTCTTACACCCCAAAACACACACACACACACACATAACCCCACACATGTGAAACCAGACCTTAACCAGTTTCATCCAGCCCTGTAGTGGCATGCAGCGGCATCTCTTTGTCTTAATGGCCAGCACAGACACACAGCAGGAGGGGAGCAGCCAGTGGGTGGTTCCAAGTCTTCTATTCATTCAGAATAGATGGCTGGGTGATTTATTCTATACTGCGTTACTGGAAGCCTGTGCGAGCACCACGGGAGATAGTCAAGATTTTTGGCGCTCCTTGAGGTTTCAGGATGCCCCAGTAAAGGGGCCAAAACCCAGGTGTTGGTCTGTTTTAGCCTCCCACAAATACAGTCAAAGTGGAACAAAACCCTGGTTTCTGACATTCCCGGTTTTGTTCCATTCCTTGGTGGCATCCCAAACTGGGATGCCCTGCTGTGTGAAACCCCCAGGACGCCAGGATTCACTCACCTTTCCTGCATCCAATGACTGATGCATGTCTCTTCTCTACTGCAAGCCATTTGCTGTGACTATGTCATTCAGCAAATTGCTCTCATTGACTTCAATAGAGAACGCAAGAGGTTACATGCCAAGCGGCGTCCAGCCTATCTAAATGGATGGGGCGGGAGTGTGCGCACAGCCTGAGGATGCAGAGGATTGAAAACAATGAGAGCCATTTGCCGAATTACATTGTCATGGCAAACAGCCCTGATTGGCCAGGAGTCCGCACATGCACCGCTGGAACCAGGAAAGGTAAGTGATTACTGGCACCCCTGAGGGCTTAACTCAGCAGGGCAATTCAGGGATGCCCCTGGGGCTGGCCAGGCTGGGTGTTGTTCCACTTTAACCCCTCACCTACACACATACACAATTACCCCCCAAACACTCTACTACCCCCACTACACACACTTCACACATATTGTAAAAGCATATCAAAACCGATTTGGACAGCCCTAAAGTCTAAAGGACTCCAGGGCCAGCCGTTTACCTCTTTTGATCTAGGATATCCCACTCGGATCCCACAGTGCATGTGCAGCCAGAGATGGCATCTTCGTGGCTAAATGGCCAGTGTGGGCACGCAGAGCGGGAGGTTCCTGGCACTTCATTCAGAATAGATTGCAGGGTGATGCAAAATATTCTAATTTGCTGTAAGCCTGGGCATGCGCCATGGGAGCATTACCTGGAGTTTCACACACAGGGACATCCCCAGGTTTACCAGCTTTTAAAGCGGAATAAAACTCATTAGCGGTCGGCCTGAGAGATTCCAAGGCTAGCTGCTGGCTTTCCATGGGGCATCCTAATTCCAGATTCCCCACTGTGTGAAACCCCCAGGGCGCCTGTAAACACTCACCTTCCCCCTCTCCAGCGGCGCTTGCGCGGGCTCTCGTCCGATCAGAGCCGATTGCTGAAGGATGTAAACACTGCAATGGGCTCTGATTGGACAAGAGACCGTGCATGCACCATTGGACCGAGGAGAGGTGAGTTTTACTGGGCAAACTGGGAGTTTTTTCACATAGAGCGGCATCCCAATTCAGGATGCCATGGGGGCACGGAACAAAACCCGGAAAGACACAATCCAAGGATTTGTTCCACTTTAAGTGAACCAAAACCCAAGATTTTCACTATCCTGGGCTTTGATACTTACTTAGGAACAACCAGATTTGTGATTCCCCACTTTAAGCCTTCCCCAATCTCCCCAAAGACTCACCTTTTCCTCATCCCACGGCACATGAACAAGCTCTCATACAAACAGCGCTTTATGCCATGCATTTTAATGCACAGCTTAAAATGCCATTTGTACCAGAGCTTCAACACAGGGTAACAAGAGCGGCCACATCGCTGGTCTCCCTGCCAGAAAGCATGGTGCATGACTACTGATAAGTGACCTAGAAAACTTGGGGGGCTCACACAATGGGGCATCCTGGAAAGGGATGCCCCAAGATCACTTGATCAGCTTGCCCCAGAGGCGTAGCTAGACTTTTCTGCACCAAGAGCAAAGATTCAGAATAGCGCCCCCCACAATGGGATGCAAGATGGTGTCCCAAAACAGCCATTTTGGCAGAGCAGCCCCACCCCCAGTGATGATGCGTTCAGTCACACCGCTCAGCAACGGGGAGCAGTTCAACCTAACTGCCATTATGTGACAGTTAGATTGTATCTGAATTAATTAGCATATGACCGCCATTTACCATAATACTACTCCCTGTTCTTTTTCCTGGTGTTTGTATAAATATTGGGGAAAGTCTGAGGTAAAAAATAAAACACAGGCTGTTTTGGGGCACAGGGCTGGGGATGGGAGGTGACCACATAAACTTCCTTTCTGGGTATAGGTGCACTGCACACAGGTAAACTGCCAAAGCCATATATAGTCCAATACAACTAAAGTCCATCCAGAACAAAACCACCTCCCTCCCTATGAAGACATGACAGTGGCCATAAAACAACCAAATTAATCCTAAATACATATTTAAAGCGGACCTTCACTCTAAATAAGAGTCTATCTTATATGTTTCCCACACCCTGTACATACAGATTGCTCACATTAAAAATCATCCTACCTGCATCTACTGCATTTTATAAGCCTTTAAACATCCAAGATGGCGGCTTATGGAAGCTGCCATTTTTGCAGGCAGCCTGCAAACAGGAAGTGCCTGCAAACAGGAAGTGACTGTGCTGCTCTGCATTCTGGGACTGCTGACCTTTCCCTGACCCCAGCTCTGCTCTGTCTGAGCAAAGCACAGCTATAACCCGCCCCCCTGTACCTTATCCCACTCTCCTCTCCTCAGTAAGTGTGATGCTTCTGAGTCAAGATGGCGGCGCCCGTATCCTAAATTCCTGAACAGAGTTGCAGCCCAGTGGGGGAAAGTATAATAAATTAGTGACTAAACATGTAAAATATATTAATTTTAGATGCTGAGGAATTGTTTTTTAAGAGTTTGGGCTTTTCATTAAATCATGGTGAAGGTCCGGTTTAAAGAGGAACATCGGACCTAAAATAAAAAGGGGCCAATTCCCCCCCATCGGCCCCTACTTACCTTTTGGATGCATGCGGCTGCTTCAGGGCCCGATCCTCACCCTGCCGCCTGCTTAGCCTTCACTAACTGACAAGCGCGGCTTTATCTGTGCTCTTCAATGTCCCACGACCATCTCGCAGCTCCACAAAGTCTCGCAGGATTTTGGGCTGCTCCATTGCATCCCATTCATGGGCACTGCACAAGTGCGAGATCGGGGGCGCATGCAGTGCCCTGATGGGATGCAAGATGGTGCCACCCGTCGGGAGGTCGCCCAAAATCCGAGGGATCCAGAAGATGGATGCCCTAGCAAGGTAAGTAGAAATTGGCCAAAAATAAAAAACGCGGGGAGGGGGGGGTATAAGCAGATTGGTGAGGATTGGGGGGAGGTTTTTTCTCTTTAAAGCAGAACCAAACCTGTGAATTTGACTTTTTTGACAAAAAAATTCACCTACTTGGCCGTGCCTATCAGAATGGCTGGGGTGGGAGCACCCATAAGACGCACATGCTCTCCGTTTTGGCTCTCATTGGACAAGAGCCCGTGCATTCGAGTTTTTATGGGCGCCTGGAAGGGTGTCACACAGTGGGGCATTCCAGTCGGAAAAAAAGCCAGCTGCAGGCCCTGGAGTCATTTTGATCCCTTACTGGCCGCTGTTGGATTTTGTTCTGCTTTAATCAGGGTCCCATCATGCAAACCATAGCCAGAGCTGGGCTGGCGATGAGGAGCTGGGCTGGGTGAGGCGGGGCTGGGCTGGCCGATGATGAGCTGGGCTGGCCGATGAGGAGCTGGGCTGGCCGATGAGGAGCTGGGCTGGGTGAGGCAGAGCTGGTCTGGCTGATGAGGAGCTGGGCTGGGTGAGGCGGGGCTGGGCTGGCCGATGATGAGCTGGGCTGGCCGATGAGGAGCTGGGCTGGCCGATGAGGAGCTGGGCTGGGTGAGGCAGAGCTGGTCTGGCTGATGAGGAGCTGGGCTGGGTGAGGCGGGGCTGGGCTGGCCGATGAGGAGCTGGGCTGGCCGATGAGGAGCTGGGCTGGGTGAGGCGGGGCTGGGCTGGCCAATGAGGAGCTGCCTCCTCACAGGCTGGGAGAAACAGGCAGCAGGTTGATGACGCGTCTGGGGAGGGGAGCCTCCTGAATCAGGAAGCCACACGCTGCTTCTCTGCCTGTGAGGGCCCTGATCACACACACAGCCTGGCTGCCCCTCATCTAACTCCCGCCCCCTGGCAACACAGCGCCCGGCTCAGGTGCCCCTCCCCATGCTACGCACCTGGCCTTGCACTGCCAGTTGGTCCACTCTACTCCCCCCCACAACCCTCGGTCTTACCACAAGGTCGGCATTATTGGTGCTCCTCCTTTCACGCGTACATATATCATAGGAAGGGGACAGGCTGCAGCTGCAAGCAGGGACGGGGCAGAGCTGGGCTGGACGGGGTGGGGATGGGCTGGCCGATGAGGAGCTGGGCTGGGTGAGGCGAGGCTGGGCTGGCCGATGAGGAGCTGGGCTGGGCTGGCCAATGAGGAGCTGGGCTGGGTGAGGCGGGGCTGGGCTGGCCGATGAGGAGCTGGGCTGGGTGAGGCGGGCTGGGCTGGCCGATGAGGAGCTGGGCTGGGCTGGCCGATGAGGAGCTGGGCTGGGTGAGGCGGGGCTGGGGTGGCCGATGAGGAGCTGGGCTGGGTGAGGCGGGGCTGGGCTGGCCGATGAGGAGCTGGGCTGGGCTGGCCGATGAGGAGCTGGGCTGGCCGATGAGGAGCTGGGCTGGCCGATGAGGAGCTGGGCTGGGTGAGGCAGAGCTGGGCTGGGTGAGGCAGAGCTTGGCTGGGTGAGGCAGAGCTGGGCTGGGTGAGGCAGAGCTTGGCTGGGTTGGCCAATGAGGAGCTGGGCTGGCCGATGAGGATTTGGGCTGGGCGATGAGGAGCTGGGCTGGGTGAGACGGGGCTGGGCTGGCCAATGAGGAGCTGGGCTGGGCTGGCCGATGAGGAGCTGGGTGGGGTGAGGCGGGGCTGGGCTGGCCAAGGAGGAGCTGGGCTGGGTGAGGCAGTGCTGGGCTGGCCGATGAGGAGCTGGGCTGGGTGAGGCGGTGCTGGACTGGGTGAGGCGGTGCTGGACTGGCTGATGAGGAGCTGGGCTGGCCGATGAGGAGCTGGGCTGGCCGATGAGGAGCTGGGCTGGGTGAGGCAGAGCTGGGCTGGCTGATGTGGAGCTGGGCCGGGTGAGGCGGGGCTGGTCTGGCCGATGAGGAGCTGGGCTGGCCGATGAGGAGCTGGGCTGGGTGAGGCGGGGCTGGGCTGGCCAATGAGGTGCTGGGCTGGCCGATGAGGAGCTGGGCTGGGTGAGACGGGGCTGGGCTGGCCGATGAGGAGCTGGGCTGGCCGATGAGGAGCTGGGCGGGGTGAGGCGGGGCTGGGCTGGCCAATGAGGAGCTGGGCTGGGTGAGACGGGGCTGGGCTGGCCGATGAGGAGCTGGGCTGGGCTGGCCAATGAGGAGCTGGGCTGGGCCGATGAGGAGCTGGCCTGGGTGAGGCGGGGCTGGGCTGGCTGATGAGGAGCTGGGCTGGGTGAGGCGGAGCTGGGCTGGCCGATGAGAAGCTGGGCTTGGCTGGGCGGGGCTTGTCTAGGCTGAGAGAAGCAGGGCTGGGGATTGCTCGCAAGTTGATTTTTTTTTTTTTATTATTAAATTGTTGCTGGCTGCTGCCTCGTACCCGCCCCTGTCTATAGCTCCGCTAGACACGTGCCTACCCGTGCCTAGTGGCAAATACGGCCCTGCTACTATCAGATAGCTTTGTTTACCTTCCTTCTTTCCAAGCAGGATTTTTAGGTACAGTGTAGATAGGTCAGTACTGAAGAACCAGACCACATGGCAGATGCTCTCCTTTTTTATGTTTTTTGTAATTTCAACTTTTTGAGTCAAGAGACAAATTAAATGCTGCTTGTTGATGGACTTGTCAAAACTAACATATGAATTCAGAAATATTCAGCAATATTATTTCTGAGTAATTCAAGTCTATTATAATGGGGTTATAAATGGCATCAGAAGATATGTGTATAAATATTTAGTACCCCTTCTCACTTCCTTTGAGGTCTGAAAATAAATAGGTGCTGATCAATTTCCTACCAATAAATTAACGCAGATACAGATAAACAAAGATGATTTATTTTATAGTCTCTGATTGCTTCCATGAATATCCTATTTTGTGGGTTTGAAAATATTTGGCCATTTATTGGAATGCATATAATAAAGGAAAGACGTTTACTATATTCAGTTTTACAGTTTTAGAAAACAGCTGGGCTGGCCGATGAGGAGCTGCGCTGGGCTGGCCGATGAGGAGCTGGGCTGGGTGAGGCGGGGCTGGGCTGGCCGATGAGGAGCTGGGCTGGCCGATGAGGAGCTGGGCTGGGCTGGCCGATGAGGAGCTAGGCGGGGTGAGGCGGGGCTGGGCTGACCAATGAGGAGCTGGGCTGGGTGAGGCGGTGCTGGGCTGGCCGATGAGGAGCTGGGCTGGCCGATGAGGAGCTGGGCTGGGTGAGGCGGTGCTGGACTGGCTGATGAGGAGCTGGGCTGGGTGAGGCGGGGCTGGGCTGTTCGATGAGGAGCTGGACTGGCTGATGAGGAGCTGGGCTGGGTGAGGCGGGGCTGGGCTGGCCGATGAGGAGCTGGGCTGGCCGATGAGGAGCTGGGCTGGGTGAGGCGGGGCTGGGCTGGCCAATGAGGAGCTGGGCTGGGCTGGCCGATGAGGAGCTGGGCTGGGTGAGACGGGGCTGGGCTGGCCGATGAGGAGCTGCGATGGGCTGGCCGATGAGGAGCTGGGCGGGGTGAGGCGGGGCTGGGCTGGTCAATGAGCAGCTGGGCTGGGTGAGACGGGGTTGGGCTGGCCGATGAGGAGCTGGGCTGGGCTGGCCGATGAGGAGCTGGGCTGGGTGAGGCGGAGCTGGGCTGGCCGATGAGAAGCTGGGCTTGGCTGGGCGGGGCTTGTCTGGGCTGAGAGAAGCAGGGCTGGGGATTGCTCGCAAGTTGATTTTTTTTTCTTATTAAATTGTTGCTGGCTGCTGCCCCGTACCCGCCCCTGTCTATAGCTCCGCCCTAGGCACGTGCCTACCCGTGCCTAGTGGCAAATACGGCCCTGCTACTATCAGATAGCTTTGTGTACCTTCCTTCTTTCCAAGCAGGATTTTTAGGTACAGTGTAGATAGGTCAGTACTGAAGAACCAGACCACATGGCAGATGCTCTCCTTTTTTATGTTTCTAGTAATTTCAACTTTTTGAGTCAAGAGACAAATTAAATGCTGCTTGTTGATGGACTTGTCAAAACTAACATATGAATTCAGAAATATTCAGCAATATTATTTCTGAGTAATTCAAGTCTATAATAATGGGGTTATAAATGGCATCAGAAGATATGTGTATAAATATTTAGTACCCCTTCTCACTTCCTTTGAGGTCTGAAAATAAATAGGTGCTGATCAATTTCCTACCAATAAATTAACACAGATACAGATAAACAAAGATGATTTATATTTATATCCTATTTTGAGGGTTTGAAAATATTTGGCCATTTATTGGAATGCATATAATAAAGGAAAGACGTTTACTATATTCAGTTTTAGAGTTTTAGAATACGGCTCAACAGCTCCCATTCCCTGCTTTTCTTTCCAGCTATGGATTAGATGTGTGTTTAAGTAGACTTTAAAGCCTTTTAAAGGGACACTGAAGGCCCAGGTACCATCATGTTCCGTGGGGCAGTTAAAGATAAAAATCGACTGCGGTCTAGGGGTAAAAATAGCCCGGGACTTTTTGGGACACACTGTTCCTGGCCCAAATGGTGTGCTTAAACCCTCCTCCTAACCACCCCATTACAGACAGTGCACAGAACCCCTTGTTTACAGACAGTGAAGGGCCTCCCTCATTACATGCAGTATGCGACATCTCTTATTACAGGCAGTGTGCGGCATCCCTACATTACAGGCAGTAAGTAGCATCATTCATTAGAGGCAGTGTGCAGCATCTACCATTACAGGCAGTGAAAAGCATCCCTCTTTACAGCCAGTGAGTAGCACCCCTTTGTTACACATAGTGAGGGGAATCCCCCATTACAGGCAAAGGGGACATCCCTCATTACAGGCAGTGAGGGGGCATCACTCTTTACAGCTAGTGAGGGGCATCCCTACATTACAGGCAGTGAGGGGCATCCCTAAATTACAGCCAGTAAGTGGCATCCCTCATTACAGGCAGTGTGCAGCATCTCCCATTACAGCCAGTGAATGGCAACCCTACATTACAGTTAGTGAGGGGACATCCCTCCATTCCAGGCAGAGAGGGGCATCCATCATTACAGCCAGTAAGCGGTATCCCCCACTCCCTTCCCCACACACTGGACAATAATAAGGCAGCACGCGGGCAGAGTAACCGATTCATGCCTGCCCACCCGCCCCTGTTGTTGCCCCCACTACTCACACAGACACACACACAAACACTCATGCTTATCAGTGCTTCCCAGTTGTTGCGTGCTTGTTCCCAGTGGTCGTAGGGCAGGGCCTGTGCCTAGGGGTGGCATCTATTGTTTTCATTAGAAGCCGGCCACATGGGGCATGCCCACCAACCAGCGCGCAATGACCAGGAAGTGCCAGTAAGCATGAGCGTGTGTGTTTGTGTATGTGTGTGAGCAGCAGCAGCGGTGGGGTGAAGAACAGCACCAGGCAGATCGACTGCCAACCATTCCACTGATTGCTGGCTGCCACCCCCTCCTCTCGCATGTGCTGCCACCCACTGTCCCGCATCTGTCATTCACCGGATGCGGCTTTACCTGGTGTCCGCCTACTGGGATTTTGCTTGGTATGCCCAATGGCCAGCCTGCCCCTGGACTATCGTCAGCCTGAATTTGGGTGGAATTCAAAATGTTTACTTGGAGTTGAACTTTAGCAAATTTATAAGAGTGCCAGTGGAGACCCAGAACCCATAAATAGGCAGTGTGGGAACCCCTCCAAGAACAGGCATCTTGGTATGCTGAAGATCACCGGATCTGTGATCCTGTAACATTGGAAGGCCAGGCCTTCCTACTGTAGTGCCATGTGCCTTTGCTGTTTGCCTTTGCTGTTTGTATTTCGCAGCCACTGTCACCTGTTGGCACCATTTCAGGTGTGTAATGCGGCACACATGCATAAGCGAATAGCATTAAAGTGTGACTTACCATCATAATTTTCTTCTGCCGCTCATGGGTGAGCAAGGTGGGTTCCATGTTGGATGTATTTGGATGTCGTCTATATGACGCAACCCTGGCAGACCCGGAAAGTGTGCTTGCATCCATGCACATGTAGCCTATAGGTTGCTTGTGCCTTTGAGGGGCTTTTAAATAGTTTCCATTACAATTACCCACTCAGTTAGGTATAAAAAAACACAGCTGAGGGTCAGATTTGCTTGCCACTGCTGACTTAGGACCTCACTATGCCACACCATAGGCGCCACCACAGCCCCCAGATCCAGGAACACAGGCATAGCCAAGGAACCCGCAGCACCAGGCCCAGGTACCACAGCCCCAGCCCAAGGACCCATTTTTTGTCCTGCAGGCACTCCCCTGCTGCTACTTACACTAGCTACTCTGAGCGAGTCACCCGCAGCAGTTTAAGGCATCAGCAGTGGGAGTCAGAAAACCAGGGCACCTGGCACAGCCCAGCACGGACCAACCAACAGTCAGGACACCAGAGCACTATGCAGACCCCATGACAAACAGTGCGGGCCCCAATGTGGAGTCCACAGCAAAGCCCCATGCAGAACCAACGGGGAAGCCAAAGGCTGAGCAGCATTGCCACAACCAGACCTGCTCTTTCCCCTGGAATCCATCTGTTCTAGGCACGAGAGTGGGCATAGTGGCTCCCCCTTCTGCCAAGACACCGCCCAAAATTATGATTGACTGACTGGGTCCCAGTTCCACTCAACCCCCCAAAGTGTTGCAGGAGCAGTTACGGTTGGAGATTGCCCGGGGGCGGGACCAGAACCCAGGGATGGTGCCCTGGCCAAGAAAAAGTAGGACAACCTCAAGTTGGTGGTTTTGCGTAAACTCAGCACCAGACGGCTGCTTGTACAGGAAATTATGGACAACTCACGAAAACCACCCTTTCCATTGTTTTATTATAGCTTGCAAACTGGTGGGGGACTCCCCAAATTTCTACAATTTACCCATGTTGAGGAGGGGGTGTTGGGCATACTCCACCCCAACACCTACCAGGGGGTGTCAGGCACCATGGACCCTGATAAACGGCATGTGCCCACCAGTGCTAAGACTTGTTAGCAAATTGTAGCTTGGCACAGGGAGGAGTAGGCCAACCAAACACGCCACTCACCAGCCTTAGTTCCCACATGCACAGTCTACTTTAAGGGCTTTCCTGCGCAACATATGTTGTGTGACTACACACACCAAGGGTATTAGGCAACCTTTATATGTAACCCCTCACATGGGTGTGAGCAGATCACAATTTTCGAACAGACGTCGATGTGGGACCCAGTGTGTATCCCTTGTAGGGATTTTGAAGGGCCACATATACTGTTAAGAGGAAACCTTTACCTTTATCATTTACCTTGATTTTGCAGCAGCACCCCAGCCAGCAGCACCTCAGCCAGAAGACCCGTCACCTGCAGCCACAGCTGGCCCCTCTGGTTTGGCTTCCACCAAGACAACATCAAGGCCGGCCACCCGGGCCCACCCACCAGCCAGCCACCAAGGGAGTCCAGATAGGGATGAGGTAAATGAGTGAGCTTTATAGGCAAAGAGCACTGGGCAGGGTGGAGGAGGAGGGTGAACCCAGGGTCCTGGAGACTGTGTGGTAACATTGGTAAAAACTAACACTAATGTTGACTTTCTCAACACAGACGGCACCTTTCCTGGATTAAATAAATGAGCTGGAGGAAGGCCACTCTGAACATCTGGATGAGACCCCCAATATTATCTGGATACCCCAACCAGCTGCTGGCACCATGCACACTGGCCATCACCACTCTTCCCTGCAGCTCCAGCTTCATTCTGCATGGAGGAAAACTGGCAGGCAAACAGCCCCACTTTTCGGCAAAAAGCCAATAGATATTGCTAATAGAAGTAGTGCAATGGACTGCCAGTTTGGTCCATGAAGACCTAGCTGCAGTGGTTGTGGAGCAGCAGCACCACCACCAGCAGATGGAGACACTGGTTGGGGCTCTGGTGGAGTCCTACAAGGTTGCATGCCAAAGGCTGGAGAGGCTTGAGGTACAGCAAGCTGCAAACACCCAAAGCCAGGTTACATCCCCCTAACCTGCCATGCTGGACTTTGGGTTTTTAACAATTTTAACAAGATGGTATTGTACACCGGATAAAATACACACACTATTCCCTCAGAACAAAGATGCATGTTGGAGGTGCCAGAAAGAAAAGGGGAGATTTCATCCACATATTTTGGAAGTGTGAAAATATTGTTAGATTTTTGGAGGAAGTAAAACACAGGGAAAAGTAATAGAGGACAGGATACAAAGAGACCCAGCCCAGATGTTGCTACATTTAAATAATACATTAAAGAAATATAGAGGCTCATTACAAATGCATTTAATTAATGCAGCAAGATTGGTGATACAAAAAAAAACTTGAAAAAGTAATAGATTGGATAAGAGAGGTAGAACACTTTCGACAAATATGATGGCATATGTTTACAGTACATCTGAGGCCTATAAAGTGGTATGGAAATAATGGTTTACATTTCAAAAAACAAATGAATACACAGAATATCAGAGGAGGATAGAGGTGATGGTTCCTTTTTTCTTTTCTCTATTTCTTTTCTTCTCTTATGCTCTCACTTTTTATCCTCTGTTTGGTTGTATTTCCATTTTTTCTCTTTTCTTCTTCTTTCCCTCTGCAATATTCTCCTCCTAAGTTAGAAGGAGAAAAAATAGGATCTGAGATCATATTGAAGGTGTTAAATGATCCTAGAAGCAGGATGGGTTTTAAAAGTTAAGCTATATAAGTTATGGCCTATAAACGCATGACGTAACTGGAATGTATTACGTCTGGAGATGTGTTAAAAAATATAAATAGAATAATATTAAAAATTAAAAATCAGTATTCAAAATTCTGCAAATTCAGTCTGCAAATTCAACTTCCAATCAGAAGTGGACCATGTGGTTCCTAAGAGAAGCACTTTGGCAGTTCTATTTATATAGGGGAAGTAAATGGCTCAATACTCAGCAGAGCTGATCTTTGGAAGTTGTGATGGGTATCCCTTGTGATCAAGATGATCTCCTGATCATATATGGTCACAAAAAACAGGAAGTAAAGATAACAAACATCAAGGACTGCAAGATAACCATTAAAGGAAACATAAGGTCCCTATGGCAATGACTTCCCTCTGGTCTCAATGTGACTCACTAAGTTTTGTTTGGTCTCTTCAGACAACAAGTGAGCCTGTATCATAGAAAAAAAGCAATAAGTAATATAACATTCAAGGGGGATTCATGTATCCTTACTCCATATAACACTAAAATAAATGGCTAGAGCTGTTTTTAAAACCGCGTGTGGTACATCAAGGCTCATAGGATTAGCTGTCCTGGTGGTATTGTTAAACTAAACCCAATGGCATCATTGTGCCGCATGGTCCCTCAGTAATTAGTGCTGTCATTTGTCTTTGATCCCAGATTAGCAATAACATATGGGATATGACATGGATCCAAATGTCTACCTTGACATATACACCTTTTTGAATTCTGAAACTGACAAATACTGTAGCACTGGATGTTTTTCTTCCTACAAGATTCAGTAGCAGCGTTTGTGGAGGAGATGAAAAGATCTCTAGCTCTTTCCAAAAGACTTGTGAAACAATCACATGTGGGGTTTTACATTCATCTACAATAAAAGATCTCCAGAGTAAGGTATACACTTGGAAGTTGCGCTGGAATTTTACTAAGGGAACTAGAAGAGAGGTACTTGGCCCCAAGGTGTGAAAACTGGCAACCTTCCATCATGGAAAAAGCTAAAGTAATAACAAGTGAAATCGAATAAGAGTTAAGCTTGGCTGCCAAGTACTGCAGTTCAACACCATACTTACTTTGAATTTCTTGAAATTGTTTGCAACATCAATGTATTGTTTTATATATATATATATATATATATATATATATATATAGACAGAACCGTGCTATATTACAAAGAGTTTGTACAATCCCACTGTGGCCATGTATAATATTATTTTCAGACAGTTAAACAAGGGCAGAGGGAACATGTTGTTAAGATACTAAGTCAATGGAAACAGCCCCCATTTAAAGATCCCTCTGGGTTTGTCTGTTGCCGTTTTAATATGTGAGTCCACTCTTGAGAAACAAACCAAATTAATTTATGATTGTATTAGCCACCAGCAGAAGACAAGAGAAGTAATATAAAACAAATTAAGCAAAATATTTCACCACAATTACCATCCACTGGATAATTTTATTTCTAGCGGTATTGTGTAAACAAGAAAATGTATGAATAAATGAATGCCTGGGGACAGACTGTTAGGTCTGCAGATTTTACCTGTAAATCTAAAAAGGTATGTTATTTTATTCCTTCCTTTTGAAAAAACAAGCTATTTGTTTCATTTCATTTTGTTCCAATTTTTAATATATTTTCTTTTAACATGTTTATTTAGATTTTAGACTATTTTTGAGATACACTCCCTTTAACCCTTCTAGCACCAGCTACGTAAAATGTACTTAGCTGCCTCTACAACCGTTAACTGCCAGGTGGTGGGTATGCCAGTCATGATGCTGAATCTATAGCATCAGAACATGACTGGAGTTCCTTGGCTGGGGTACAATAGGGACAGGTACAGGGGTCTGATGTGGAGACTAGGGAGGCAGGGGGTTTGGAAGAAGCAGACCAACTGGCCTCAAAGTGCTGCGGCCCACCTGAGATTCTTACAGGTCTCCCTATGGCCAGGCTTCCCCTGACAGTTTGTGCTTCAGAGGATGATCAGAGTTAACAGCAAGTACTGGTCTGTTTGAGAAGGTTTTCTGTTACTTTTTTTTCAACTTTCCACACTCACACTTTCCACACTCACTTATGATCAGTGTGTTTTCCTGCACATGTTCCTGTATAAACTTGATATTCTGGTCCGCTTTTGAGATGAGTTGATGTGTTCAGAGAAAGCTTGTACCTCTTTTTTTGGATCTTGACCTCAGTGTGGGAGCTCAGCACAGAAAGACCAACACCTCCAGCCAGGACTCTGGCTGTGCATCTACATCTGATGGACGCAGGTCACTCCTTTGATAATCAATATCACATTTTAGAAACTGAACCTGACTGGTTCAAAAGAGGTATGAAAGAAGTCAGTTATGTGAACATAAGGAAGCTAAGCTTGCGCAGTAGCGTGGGCTGTTGCACCTGTTGCCTGTGACTTACAATGCAGGGTTTACACTGAAGGAAGCAACTAACACATTATAATTCCAGGCATGCAACATCTCACATCCCTACAGTTTATGGTAGACAAAGGATTTGGACTGGAGTTACCATTTATTGCTGACAGATTCCTGTACAAGTCAATCTGACGTGAGAAAGCCATTTAGATGGCAAGCAAAAAGTCTTCAAGAAAATGAAACAGCAATTCCAGTTGTCTTCATTTATTCCTACAGATATATTGTGCTGATGAAATGATGGAATGTATTAAATATTCATATGAGCACCAGGCATTAAAGTGGACCAAAGCCCAGGATTTTGACTATCCTGGGTTCTGGTCCTTTGCCCCGGAGCATCCCCAATCGGGGATGCATGTGAAACCCCCCAGATCGCCAAATACTTACCTCTTCCCAGTCCTACAGCGCATGTGCGACTGTTCGTCACATTGTCTAAGCCTTCGTCTAAGGCCAGCAGAGCTCCAAGCGCACTGACGGCTGCATCCCCCGCTTCCCTATAACAGGGAGTAAGACCACGCTGGCTATTCACAAATGCCTGGCGCGGGCATGCACCCTACTAGACAGATAGCGGGGATGCGGCCAAGGCTTACACATGCGGTGTTGGACCGGGAAACAGGGTAACTGTATGGGGCGACCTGGGGGGGTGTCACACCGCGGGCATCCCGATTTTGGATGCCCGGGGGGATGGACTCAATCGGCCCAGGAATCCTATAGATTCCTGGTTCGATCACCGTGGGTTTTGGTCCAGTACTGCATTATTACTGATCTTTGGTAGAAATCTATGAAGAATGTAATATGGGGAGTGAAACTAGTTCAGCTAAAAATAGATGTTTGTCTACAGACTGATTGGTAATGTGGGAAGTTTCCCTTGAAATGATCAAACACAAAGGGTTTGGTTGTGGATGAATGAGCCGTGTCACACTTTGATGACAACAAAAGAACTTTTGGATCAAGTTAAGCTTGAGTTGAAAAACAATGATTGATGAAACAAATAAATAATCGTCCATAGCAACTGTTTTTGAGAGTACACTGCAAATACATGTCTCATACTTAATTGAGTATGCATGTTAATTTAGTACAAATAGATTTTGACTTTTTAGCTAAAATATTAAATAGATTTTTTTGGAAACAGAACACTTGAGCAGAGATCTTGGTATCCATTTGTTGCCTTGTTTAATTTCCCAACAAATGCAAATGACTGTGGTATTGGAAGAAAAGCAGTCCAGCCAATTCAGGGACCAATGCCCATTGTTTTAAAGCAATGTTTAGATGCTGCCTTTGGCTGAATAATCACGAAAACATTTCTTCATCTTAAACAACTTCCAGGAAGGCAAGATGGACTAGGTTAACAATGTTGTGTGAAATAATTTGGTTGTAATATGTGTTATAATGTATACTACTGTATAAAGAAGTTAGTTAAAAAAAATGAATCTTAATGTTCAGTAACTTTTCAATAGCACTTGACGCTAAATGATACTTGTGCAAGCTTAAAAAACAAAAATAAATAACAATAGGGTTGATTCAGAGCCCCTTTCTCATAATTTTTTTGCATGAAAATTTCTGTTCTCGTTCATTTTTCCACCTCATCTGATTCAGCAAAGCCTTTTTTCTGCAAGATTTTTTTATGTGAAATGTTTTCTTTTTTGTGTGATTTTTTGTTTGGTAGCAATACCTCCAAAAAATGTTGATAAAGGGGCTCTGAATCAACCCTAATGCACTGAAATAAATTGTAAATTAAAGCACTACTCTAGGCATAGGTTTTTTTATTATTTAAAATACCATCCCACCTTTTTTAGATCATTTTTACTCATTTAAAATGTAGAATACTTTTTGTCACATGTAAACAACAATTATTATATGCCTTATCAAAAGTTGGTTATTTACAGTGGACTACCAGTCAAATAATTAAAGCTTAGTACACCCCCCCCCCCCTTGCAATCAGTGACATATGTTATTTGAGAGGGCTTACCCCCCATGCAGATGTTGTGCAATAGAATGCAGATGATGCGCTCTTGAACTGCATGGGGGCTGCCATCTTGCTTTACACCTGACAGCCCTGCTTGTGAAAATTGCCTCTAGCTTTGTACAATCACCCCTTATTTTTAGCTAGAAGTGGTAAGCCTTCATTGTTCTGTTTACAGCATAGATCTCCTACATTGTTTCCACCATCAAAATGCTATGTGGCTGCTGCACGATTAAAATATGTGTAGATTAATATAACAACTTACCTCACATAGAATTCCTTTGCTACAGAAGCTGTTTATTCAATGTATGTGCAGCGTGACAGACATGAATCTTCATGTTTCTGAGGCATTTATCTTTCTTAGTTTGGTGTGGGTGGCTGCAAGCAAAGCTCCTTTATGCTCATGAAGCAGGACTGTCAGCAAGATGACTTCTTCCATGTATTTCCAGAGTACAACATCTGTATACCATTTCACAACATCTACATAGCCTCTCAAACAGCTTATGACCTTGATCATGGGAAGAAGGGCAGTTTATAAACTTTCTTTTTTGACTGGAGGTCTGCTTTAAGCACCAACCACACGAGAATCCTCCAAAAAAGATAATTCATCAGAAAAAAATACTTGTTGTTCAACACAGACTCCACCAATTAACTAGAACAGCAATTAATCTCCAGTTACTTACAGGGGCCTAAACTAGATTTTTTGCCCAGGGACCTCCACCACACAGCCCTGAATATCATTCCCGGCTATTTCTACAGGCCATGAAAGCCTAAAGAATTCCCTGAATTCTAGTATTAGAGCCCAGTGGTATTCGTGACATAACTCAGCATAATAAAATTACTTACACTTACCTCAATCTTACCAATTACAAATTCAGTCTAGTAAACATCACCAGATTATTTGTCCCTTAAACTGAACCAACAGCCTGGCACAGTTGGAAAAGGAAGGGTGCTGCCATTTTGGAGCTTCCTCTCATGGCATCTCAGCCTGGATTCAACTGACATAACTGACAATGCACAATAACAGAAATCCCAGCAACTTATAAAAAAACAAATTATTTTTTATGTGCAGCAATCTAAATTGCCCTGGGGAGTGTGCATATGCGCACTGTTATGTTGGGCTGGTTTAAGTCATTTCTGACTGTTGGTCATACTTACAGTATGTTGAACTGTATACCATAAGTCCTGCATATTATTGCTATGCTGCTTCAACCAATAGGCTTGGCTTCAAATGTAGGAAGTTGATGTTGAACTGAAAAGTGAATACAACAAATACAGAGCAATGTCAGAATAAGAAGGGTGGCCTTGTAGATGATGTCTGTGCTGTTGCTGAGATGGTATGATAAAGAGGAGGTAAAGACTGAAAAAATTACATTGAGGTGGGGGTGTTACTTGTCCTGAACTAGAGTGAAAACATGGAATAATCTTATGAACCTATTTGTAGGGTCGTCAACTAGACATACTGGTCTGACGAATTTCATTAAAAGCTGTTCCTTAATTCCCTTAAAGGTCAAACTTAAACAATGTCCTAAATATCTAGAGGAAGCTACAGTTACGTCAAAATGTATAAACAATATCTTCATTTAGCACCCAGAAAGACTATCCCATTGGCCTCACCCTAAGAAATATTCCATATGCTGGAATTCTGCACACCTAGTGCTACCACTGCAATGTAATCCTTTATTGCAACATAATGTTGGGGCATAATGCTTTACTGTCATGTGAGCAAGTAAATGAGATTTTATTCAGCGTAGAAACAAATACATTTAGCTTCATGTTTTTGTAATGAAGTTTGACTTTTAGACAGGAAAAATAGATTTAGATACCAAGAACACATATATGTTTATACAGCGAAAAACAAAACCAATTGATGTGGTTGGCAAAGTCTCTTTGGTAAAAGCCTCATTATGTAAATTGAACTACTGTGATTTAAAATTGAATTCTGCTTTTGACTAGCCACTTGTAATGAATAAGCAATGTGTATGTTTGTAAGGGATTTTAAAAAGTGCGCCAAACTTATGTCAAATACCATTATACAAGTTATTGTCAAAGTCACAATACAATATTGATGGTGTAATTATGTGGAGTTACCATGCAATGTTAATATTTTATTTAAAATATGTTCCCACTGTTACTGCAATATACAGAGGTTCTTGTCTGTAAGTTTTTCTGTTTCAATAATTTTATCTGAGGTTTTCAAAACCAGCAACTATAATAGGATGCACAAATGATACACAGTATAAAGGCCAGACATAATTATTCCAAGCTTCATCGGCATCAATAGGGCCAATTAGGCGCACAAACTATAGGACCACACATAGAACTGTATGATCCCCGAAATAACAAAAGAATTCAAAATATCCAGGGAAACCATCGCTCTGACCTAAGAACCCCACACTAGCATGGGAGAGAATTTCAAAGACAAGACCAGAATGTTAAAAGAGTTATAAAAAGAAGGAAAAGGAAGACTATATAGGGAAGAAGGGAGCAACAAGAGACTTGACCAGTGGAGATCGCCAGACCCAGAAACCACATTTTAGAATAAAATGGTTCTTGTTTGATTTCTGCTATGTTTGTTTTCTTCTATGCAATGTAATTAAGAAAGATATAATGTTTTGGTAGAACAAGAAGCAAATTATGTTGGCACCATAATTGGATGAAACAAAAATATATGTTTACCCTAGTATATTACGAAGATGCCATTATTTTTAGGCTACAATTGCGATATATTGGGTTCAAATGAATAGTGTATAATCTAATTCCTCATTGATCCCTCAGGGGGACATTAGGGTTGATTCAGAGCCCCTTTCTCACCTTTTATTTTGCGTGAAAATTTCCATTCTCGTTCATTTTTTCCCCTCTTCTGATTCAGCAAAGCCTTTTTTTTTTTGAGAACTTTAGTGTGAAATATTTTCATTTTTGCATGATTTTTCGTTTGTTTGCAAGACCTCCATAAAAATGATGAGAAATGGGTTCTGAATCAACCCTATTGTGTCCAATGTATGTATCCATCTAAGTACACGTCTCAAGAGAGCCTTATCCCTGTTGCTGCCTCTGCATGCAAGTGGTTCATGGTCAATAGCCATAAATCACAATTGAGACAATATATTGTAATTACTTAGCAGTTAGCCCTTAAAAAGGGCATCTTTCATAATATCATTGACCAGGAGATCACCACTGCACTGGTGGGCCACAGTATTTTTTTCCCTTTCCACCTCTCCATATAGCTGCATTACCATAAGATACTGAATAATAAATGGTGGGACATCTATAATATATGTGTTTATCCTTATTCAGCGCCTCTTGCCCTAATAGCTCTAAATATACATCATGTGGACTATATATAGTTCAAAGTCATTGGTCTTTATATATAAGACATTTTCTGAGGCACCACTATAATTACTTCTGAAACAATGCCTAAGCATTATAAAGTTTTTTTTTTAATTAATGATGAAATCCAGTTATCCCCTTCAAAAATCCAAGTCTCCCAAAGAAATCTTCACAGAATTGACTATTGGAATTGAATACAACTTTTTTGTCCTTAGAACTGCGCTGTTTCACTGCCATATTTGTGAAGTTGGCTGCCCCGTGTGCCTGCACAGAATAGACCTTAGGAGAATGGAATGGCAGATCGTCACTTCCACCAAACAGCTGACACTGCATCAGGTTGGAACGCTGGACCTCTAAGGTACGTCGCGAGGAAGTGCACCGCTGATGGCGATCACTCCCTGACCGGCCAGGGGGAAAGCATTGCGCTCTGCGCATAAATTAACGCTACCCTGATGAAATGGCTCACTGCCGTCAAATGGTGGTAACTAATTTAGTGGTCACTATGCATTTTCATTGAGACCTTTGAAATGCAATGGCTTTTATTCTGCCTGTATATTATGCATTTTATGATGGCACGTCGTGATTACTATGTTTAATTTACCCGGGTGGCTCTTAGGACATAATGATTACATATGGCACTAAACTAGTGATGAGGGGGGAGGGCAAGAGTGAAAATAATAGTGAAGACAGGTTACTTAGGGGACAGCATATGATGGTGGGTGGAGAATTAGAAGGGGGGAGGACTGCTATGATGGATAAGGAGATCCATGAGTTGCAAACCAGCAGTAAAAAATTAGATGGATGCATTACTGCAGGAACTAATACTATACCCCAATGTGTCAAACTAGATAGGAACATAAAGTGTATGTTCACAAATGCCAGAAGTCTGGCAAGTAAAGTGGGGGAGCTTGAGGCTCTGGTGCTGGCAGAGAATATTGATGTTGTTGGTGTGGCTGAGACATGGCTGGATTCCACACATGACTGGACTGTCAATCTACAAGGCTTTGCTCTTTTTCGGAAAGACAGAGCAAAAAGGAAAGGGGGTGGAGTGTGTCTTTATGTAAAGCAAGAACTCAAAGCATATATTAATGAGGGGATACTAGCAGAAGATTGTGAGGATGTAGAATCCTTGTGGGTAGAAATAGGGGGCGATATAAACAATGCTAAAATACAGTCTGGTGTAATCTATCGGCCCCCAAATATAACTGAGGAAATAGAGGGTCAACTGCATAAACAGATAGAGCGGGCGTCACAGGCTGGTACAGTGGTGGTGATGGGGGACTTCAACTATCCAGGAATCGACTGGAGACATGGTTCTGCTTCCACTACAAGGGGGAGAGCATTCCTCAGCTTGCTACAAGATAATTATATGAATCAGTTCGTGGAGGCACCAACTAGGGGTGATGCTATTCTAGATCTTGTAATATAAAATAATGATGACCTGATGGGGGCAGTAACAGTCCATGAAAATCTTGGTAACAGTGACCACAATATAATTGTATTTAACATAAACTGTAAGAAAGATTTTCTTCCTGGGAAGGCAAAAACATTAAATTTTAGAAAGGCCAACTTCCCCAGGCTCAGAGCTGCACTCAAGGACATAGACTGGGAGCATCTGTTCAGGAATAAGGATACAGATGCCAAATGGGAGTGCTTTAAATCAATTGTGAGTAGCAACGTTGCAAAATGTATTCCTACGGGTAACAAATATAAGCGGCTAAAGTTAAACCCCTCATGGCTGACACCTGCGGTTAAAAGGGCAATAAAGAACAAAAAAAAGGGCATTTAAACATTACAAGGCTGAACTCTCAGCTGTAACACTTGAACAGTATAAACTAGTAAATAAAGTGTGTAAGAAAGAAATAAGGTTGGCAAAAGCACAAAATGAACGAGATGTGGCCAAAGAAAGCAAAACAAACCCTAAACTATTTTTCAAATATATTAATTCGAAGAAAACTAAATCAGAACAGGTAGGTGCCCTAATTAATGATAATGGGGAAATGGTCACTGG
Organism: Gastrophryne carolinensis; assembly: GCA_027917425.1. Classification (NCBI taxonomy): domain Eukaryota; kingdom Metazoa; phylum Chordata; class Amphibia; order Anura; family Microhylidae; genus Gastrophryne; species Gastrophryne carolinensis. Next base: position 184,764,900 of record CM051234.1, on the reverse strand, counting down.
GGATGAGGATAAGGCAGAGCTGTTAAATGGATTCTTTAGCTCTGTGTACACAAGAGAAGCGCAAGGAGCCAACACAGGAGATGCCACTGATAGTAATAGCCCAAGTATAATAATTAACAAGCTAAACGTGGATATCATCCAAGAAAAACTCAATAATTTAAATGTGAATAAGACTGGAGGACCAGATGGACTTCACCCAAGAGTTCTCAAAGAACTCAGTTCCGTTATCTCGTCACCTTTGTTGTTGATCTTTAAAGACTCACTAGCAACTGGTATAGTGCCAAGGGACTGGCGCAGGGCAAATGTGGTGCCCATTTTTAAAAAGGGCTCTAGGTCTTCTCCGGGCAATTACAGACCTGTTAGCTTAACATCCATTGTGGGGAAATTGCTTGAGGGACTATTAAGGGACAACATACACGAATATGTAACTATCCATAATATTATAAGTGACAACCAACACGGTTTTACTAAGGACAGAAGCTGCCAAACTAACCTGATTGGCTTCTATGAGGAGGTGAGTAGAAGCCTGGACAGAAGGGCGGCTGTGGATATAATTTTTCTGGATTTTGCAAAAGCATTTGACACTGTCCCCCATAGACGCTTATTGGGGAAATTGAGATCTTCAGGATTAGAAAATGCAGTTTGTAACTGGATTGAAAACTGGCTGAAGGATCGTGTGCAGAGAGTTGTGGTTAATGATACCTACTCTGAATGGTTACCAGTTGTAAGCGGTGTACCCCAGGGTTCAGTGCTGGGCCCACTATTATTCAACTTGTTTATAAACGACATAGAAGATGGAATTAAAAGCACTGTCTCTATTTTTGCAGATGACACAAAGATATGTAGCACAGTGCAGTCTATTGAAGATGTTCACAAGCTTCAGGCTGACTTGGACACATTGAGTGTCTGGGCATCCACTTGGCAAATGAAGTTCAATGTGGAAAAATGTAAAGTCATGCACTTGGGGTCTAATAACCCGAAGGCAACATATGTCCTCGGGGGAGTAAAACTGGGAGAGTCACTTGTTGAGAAGGATCTGGGGGTACTAGTAGATCACAGACTAAATAACAGCATGCAATGCCAAGCAGCTGCTTCCAAGGCCACCAAGATACTATCGTGCATTAAAAGAGGCATGGAATCACGGGATAGAGATGTAATTTTGCCTCTTTACAAGGCACTGGTGCGCCCTCACCTGGAATATGCCGTCCAGTTCTGGGCACCCGTTCATAGAAAGGACGCCCTGACTCTGGAAAGGGTGCAAAGGAGAGCCACCAAACTAATAAAGGGAATGAAAGATCTTAGTTATGAGGAAAGATTACGAGAATTAAATCTGTTTAGTCTTGAGAGGAGGCGATTGCGGGGGGACATGATTAACTTGTATAAATATATAAATGGACCATACAAAAAATATGGGGGAACACTATTTCACGTAAAATCCTCTCTAAGGACAAGGGGGCACTGCCTTCGATTGGAAAAAAAAAAATTTAGTCTCCGGAGGCGACAATCGTTTTTTACCATAAGAACTATAAATCTATGGAATAGCCTCCCACAGAAGCTTGTTACAGCATCAACCGCTGACAGCTTCAAAAAAGGATTAGATGCTTATTTTGAAGAAAATAACATTAACAGTTACTACTAGTGGTTATCAATAAAAAAAAAATAGACAAAAAATAAAATAAATAGCTTCCCCTATGAAATAAAAAATAACTTCCCCCTACCCCAACACCCTTGGTTGAACTTGATGGACATATGTCTTTTTTCAACCGTATTAACTATGTAACTATGTAACTATGACCCAGATATACAATTTTATATGCAACAAAACATCAAATTATGCTTCCTTACCACTGTATCAGATACCTCCACTTCGTCACTAATTTATTTAGCCCGCTGCCTAATGAAAAAGTCAGTAACGACGAAACGCGTTGGGCGGGACCCTCCACGACGTCACCACGTTTCTTTTCTCTGACTGCTCCGAACAGCGGTGACTTTTAACCGGCATAGCCCACGGCCGGGGCGGCAAGGTTTTGTGTCTAATTCCCCTGCTTGATGACCCAAGGAGGAGCAGAAGTGGATGTGGACAGCCCTATTTGATTTTATATGCGTGTATGAATGTGCGGAAGGGTAAGCGCAATAAAGCTTTTTAAACTGACCCCATTGCAAACAGTATTATGCTATGTTTGGTCTTTTAATATCTTTCCCCATGCAATATCTGGATCTACTGAGGTGTTTATTTTGAAATACTGGATGACACCGCTGTGAATAACGTGTTTGATGATAAATTATCCAACAAGGGAAACGCTTGTATTGGCGGAGGTTGAGTTATAATATGATGAGCTTGTCTTAATCAGCAATCTGGTACGTGCAATGTGATTCTGGTGGTGGGGTCACATGAAGTTTCAAGATAAGCACAACTGGTGAATAATCACAAGAGACTTTTTAAACAAGTTTTATTCCCGCGGAGTCTTGTCTATGTAATTACATAGTGTGTTGATATTGGTATTTGTGGCTGGACTGACACAGCCTTTTAGGCTCCTTGCGCTGGACATAAATAATTTTTAATTGTGGAATTGCCATCACTGAGTAGATAAAAATTATAAAAGCGTCTGATTTAAAAGATCTGTAAGTTGTGAGCGCGGCCCAATAGGAAGGAGATTTCCATCTCTATTCCTAAAAATTAGAAACTTATATTTAAATGGTTTACTATTTAGTGAGGATAATAGGAGGGATTTATCGTCAAGGGGATACACAAATTACATAATAAATCAGCCTAAGGACTTGAAAGGTGTACTGACCAAACTATTAATTCAGCTTTTTGTGAGTACCCATTTTTTAGTTAAAATATAAGGGTTTATACAGTATAACACTACTGCTTGTCATTTTTAATTTTATGGATGTGCACGACGGGAGTTCTCAAAGTGCACAATGGATTGTGAATGACAACTGATATTGGGAGGCTTCGCTGCAGCATTGCATACATAGAGAGATAAGATTGGCTCACTTAAAGGGGGCCCAAACCATCTGGTAAAAGGACTTAAGTGCAGGTGGCGGGATCTCCTGAACAGTATCACTTAAGTGATCTATCTATACAGTGGTTAATTGTACTCACCTAATAAAACTTGTCTGGCAATAGAGTGCATGTAATTGCTTATAAAAGACTTTTAAGATTTAAAAGACTTTTTTAGCAAGCAAGGATATTCAAGTCTATAAGCATATGTCATGGGCTGGAAGAAGGCAGGCAGTAAATAGATGTAGCTGTCCAGGTAGGTGACTGTTAGGCACTTACCTCATCGCCGTTCCTGGTCCCGCGGCGCGCTGTCGGGTGGCCCCCGCCGGGCTGCTGCCCGACGGTCCCCGGGTCTGCCAGCTCCTCGGCACCGTCGTGGGGACCAGGGGCTGGCGGTGCAGGACGCCGTTGGTGGCCGCGTCGCAGCCCGCTCCACGCGGCTGCGCGACCCTGCTGCTCTCCCCTGTGACGCGGCGCTTCCTCCTCCTGGCGGGGGCGCGCCCGACTCTCAACGTGCTCGCGCGCGCGAGCACGTCTGCTTTATGCCTCCCGGCGGCGCTTCCCCCAGCGCGCCCGCCGGGGGCGAGTTTGAAATGACCTATCCATGGCTGGTTCCTGGGATCGGACCCAGGGACTGGTCGGCCTGCCTGGCCTGGGCCGTCCAGCTCCTGGGACCGATCCCATTTCCTATGTATGCACCAATCATTTGGTTTCCCTCCATTGTCCCCTTTTCCTAATGGCCAGTGTTCCCTATAAAGCTATACTGCTTCAGTATCCCAGTGCCCGTTATAGCCTCTGGGTTCTGGAAGTGTGTTTACAGTGTCTCTTGTTATTATTTGGCTTTGGACTTCGACTTCTCTTGCTTGCTGCCTGCCCTGACCCTTCGCTTGCCTGACCACGATTCCGCCTGACCCCTCTGATACCTCGCACCGTGACCTCCTGGATTTGACCTCGGCTCGTTTGACTATTCTTCGTTACCTCCTTCGGATACCTCGCCCTGTGACCTCCCGGTTTGACCTCGGCCTGTATTTGGACTTCCGCCATCCGGCATCCTCATTTGGGACTCCCTGCCGTTCATCAGTCTCCACCTTAAGCTGGTATCCTTTGCGCCCTATAAGTCCTGGGGGTAACCGAGTGGGAGAGGCATTACCCGTGTCTCCTACAAGCGGGGGCTTGTCTATAGGCAGAAGAGGCGGTGGAGATTGGGGATTTACCAGCTTAAGAATAGTCAAACGAGCCGAGGTCAAATCCAGGAGGTCACGGTGCGAGGTATCAGAGGGGTCAGGCGGAATCGTGGTCAGGCAAGCGAAGGGTCAGGGCAGGCAGCAAGCAAGAGAAGTCGAAGTCCAAAGCCGAATAATAACAAGAGACACTGTAAACACACTTCCAGAACCCAGAGGCTATAACGGGCACTGGGATACTGAAGCAGTATAGCTTTATAGGGAACACTGGCCATTAGGAAAAGGGGACAATGGAGGGAAACAAAATGATTGGTGCATACATAGGAAATGGGATCGGTCCCAGGAGCTGGACGGCCCAGGCCAGACAGGCCGACCAGTCCCTGGGTCCGATCCCAGGAACCAGCCACGGATAGGTCATTTCAAACTCGCCCCCGGCGGGCGCGCTGGGGGAAGCGCCGCCGGGAGGAATAAAGCAGACGTGCTCGCGCGCGCGCGCGCGAGCACGTTGAGAGTCGGGCGCGCCCCCGCCAGGAGAAGGAAGCGCCGCGTCACAGGGGAGAGCAGCAGGGTCGCGCAGCCGCGCGGAGCGGGCTGCGACGCGGCCACCAACGGCGTCCTGCACCGCCAGCCCCTGGTCCCCACGACGGTGCCGAGGAGCTGGCAGACCCGGGGACCGTCGGGCAGCAGCCCGGCGGGGGCCACCGAACAGCGCGCCGCGGGACCAGGAACGGCGATGAGGTAAGTGCCTAACAGTGACATAAAAGACGAATCCAGATAAAAGAACGAAGGTCTCTCAGGAATGAAGCCAGGCAAGACAAATCCATGTTCCTGTGCTATTCTGGCACCTCAGTTTACTTTTTAAGGCCCTTGTGCATATGTCATTGTTTGGCCAAATGGAAGTGAATTGGCAAAATAAGGGCTGAATTTTAATTATGGCTAATTCCAATTTTGATGGCATTTTTAAAAGTGTCCACTATTGTATGCCAAAATGATGTCCTCAAGGTTTTGAGCTTATCTGACATTTTTTTCATTTGTTTACAGCTCTGTGTTATAAAAGAAACAATGTGTTACCTTAGCAACTGTACACAAACTGATGTGTTTAGTGTACATAGCAGAGACTTCCTGACTCTGCTCCTGCCCTTGACAGTGGAAGGATTTTTAGATTTGTAGTCAGAAGCTATACTAAGGGCTTTACAACAGAGCAATATATGCCTGGCCCAATGGGACTGCCCAAGTGCATTCACAATTTACATATGTCATGCACGGCAGCTGTAAAAAAAAAGTCCTGGCAAGCATGATTATTGCCTGTGGGCCTGATGCAAAACAGTAATGTCTCAAAACAAATTTTTAGAAGTCGATTTTATTTTGCTTACGTCTTCTGTAAGTAAAAATATTACACATGATTTTAAAAATAAATTTTTTTTTTTTTTTTGTTTTTAAGGACTTTGGGTTACTTTAGCCGAATGGTAGTATAAAGAAGACATTTTGGGAATTGTTGGCTAAACTATGCAATTGTTTCTAATTACAGGCGCATAATAAGCAGTCAGTTTGGTGTTTAATACATTATAGGTGTTGGAAGTTGTGATTATTACATTTTCCCACACATATGGTTTGAGCACTTTATTGTATATACTATATACAATAGTATGGGGATCTTATTAAATCAGTTATTGCGTTTCCAATTAAGCTAAGGCGATAAGTGCTTTTCACGATTCAGTGTAAAAACATAAGCTCTCAGAGAACTACACTATGATTTAGGTGAGAAATTTGGGAGGAACACTTCTCTATTCTTTCAGTTTATTCTGCAAATGTATGCGGATAGCATGCATCTATTTTTTTTCATTTTTGTTTCATTTCTTATTTCATTTCTTCAGGTCTTATTAAATTAAGTGACTGCATTTGTAGTCATCATGAGATAATCCTATGGCCGCAATTTTTTAAAATAAAATGTATATAACCTGCCATGCTAATAAACCTAAAGCTGGATAGCTGTTACAGTACCTTTCCCCTGTAATGGAACAGAAGTTGATATCTCTGCAATGTAGGGCTAGTGGCCACAATAGTAGTAGTAGTAGTAGGTCCCCATAGCTTATTAATAAGCTACAAATGTCAGAATCCTTTCTAAAGGAAAGGTTGACTCTTTCAAGGTGGAGCAACACCCACCTCAAGTCTACATAACTCTCGGAGGGGTTGCTCTACTCTGTGTGAAATTTCCCAAATCGATTCACTGCTCTGGAATTTCAACCCCACAACTACGCACTGCATCCTTGGCATTTCGCTAGCTGTGCGGGTTAGGGAAGCACCCAGCAGCACACCGACCATTGAGATTTCCTTGCCACACTGAGCAAAGGAAATCCAAATGGAACAAGCACTGCTGTTTGGCTGAGTGGCCCTCAATGTAACTAGAAAGAGTTGAGTTTTTTGGGAAATCCATGGGGATGAATGGAACTAGCGTTGCTGATTGGCTGAGCGGCCCTATGTGGAACAAGGGTTTTTGGGCAAACTGCCAGAGAAAAACAACACCCATGAAAGTAATTTTCTTTCATGCACCCATGAAAGTCTTTTTCTTGGATGCTGTTCCTCAAAGTGGACAAAAAGTTCAAATGGTCTTTTGGTCCTGTGGCTAAGGTTCCATGGGAACATACTGATTCAGAATGCCCTGTAGAGAGTCCGTGTTCATGCAGTGATCCCATTCAGCAAACAGCAGATGGCGCTGCAGAGCATCAGAATCTGGGCTCTTTTCACTTTGTGCCCCCAGCAGTTGTATTGGAGTGTGGAGAGAACAGGGATACCATAGAGCTTGGAAGATGGTAATTGCATCAACCATAGAAATGGGGATATCCATTTGGGACCTTAGCCAGTGGTCCAAAAGACTATTTGAACATTTTGTCCACTTTAAAGACTAAGGGCCTTATTTATCAAGGGATAGCGCCAGGTAGTGTCTCACTAGCGCCAGGTAGCGCCAGCTATCGGCGGCTACCGACTCCAGAGCGCCAGGCGGCGGACACAATCACGCATTTATCACGCTAAATGAGGCTAGCGCCGGCGAGAGCTTCACCTAGCGCGGGATTCATCATGTAGCGGACTGGAACGAACAGCGCCGCTGCTAATCCCATCACAGCGCCAGGTATGACCTCTCGCTACCTGGTGCTCTCCAATGCATTTCAATGGAGCAATCTTTAAATATTCATAATTAATTGATATGACTGTTTTTTTTTTTTTTTAACTGTCAAAAATTCTGTGACCACTACGGCAATGTTAGATATTTTTTTTAAGGTAAAAAAAAAAAAAAAAAAATTTGTGCAGAATTGATATTACAGGTCTGATATTAATGTATTCATATTACAAAATGTTTAGAAAAACTTGTTTAATTTTTTAATCAAAAAATATGGTTGTTTGGGGGTTAAAAACTACTTTTAAGCCATCGCCGCCAGCGCTCTGGGGTTTAAACAAGCATTTCACAGCGCGAGAATTTTTTGAGCGTGATTTGTTAATGAATATGCTGGGAGCCGTTCGCTCTGGCCATTCGCTGTCAGGCGCACCCATACAGCGCGGAACCTGTGAACCCCGTATTCAACATTACCGCACACCGACTGAGTCGCTGTCAACAAGCGAACAACGGCCAAGCACAGCGAATACTAGCGGGCGCTGTGAAAATCACGCTACTGGCGCTCATCTGTCGCTACCTGGCGCTATTAATGAATCGGCCTCTAAGTAGTCAACATATAGGACCAGTGTTTTTTAAAATGCTTTTTGCTGATGTTATAAGGATTTCCATATTCAAAGATCTTATACAATCAGTAATGCTGTAATTGGACTTGTTTATCGGTTAGTCTTGGTTCTTAATTTAAAGTTGCAGCGCTAACACAGCACCACTTTTTTTGGCACTCAGCATCAGATTTAATAAATGAAAAAATGCTAATGCCAATGCTAGTGTCTTATTTAACTATAGCTATGAAAATGATGCAGTGCCAGATGCAACCTGGCGCTGTAGCTCAAGATCCCATAGAGCACAATGGGCAGAACTGGATTCAAGTGTTTAATGATTTTTATTATATTAAACACATTTATTTGTTCAGAACTTGCATTGTGACTTGTCAGTAATAGAAACACAGGACCTAGATGGTCAATGTTTTGTGTTATTAAAATTGATTTTAATGGCTTTTTATGCTCAACAATGGGGGTTATTTAAGAAGGGATAGCGCCAGGTAGTGCCTCGTAGCGGCAGGCAGCGTCTGGTGAATGCTGGGCGCTGTAGGAAAAAACACATTTATGAAAGCGAATCTGGTGACCGACACTAACAGTGCCATGTAGCGTCCGATGTATTATTACAGGCGGCTCAGTGTATAGCACCGGCACTTCCAGAGCGCCAGGTATTACCTTTCGCTCACTGTCGCTCTCCCATACATTTCAATGCCGTTCATTTGCTTGTGATTAAACAGCGTGTTTGACAATTTTTTTTTAGTTTTTTTGCTCAAATCATTGTGTGACCTCTCCTGGCTGCAAACAATCATTTTTAGAAACTCTTTTTTACTTTTTATATTTTTATGCAGAATTGTCATTACAGGTCTGGCACTAAAAGTGTTAATGTCACAGTGTTAAAACAATGTCATTCCATGTGTTTTCGCTTTGTTACTGGTGTATATGTGTTCAAAAACAGACTTAATCACACAGCGTCTGGCGCTCTATGCTATACCGACCAGATTTAGAGCGCTGTGTGTGTGTCCTTTTTTGATAAGTATGGTGTGGACAGGCGAGAGTCGGTCGCACTGAGCTGGCGCTACCTCTCGCTCCCTGCAGCGCTGTTCATCAATGCCGGCCAGGTTACTACAACGACTGAGGCGCTCTGTTACAGCACCCGATACCCGCTTACAACATCTACTAGCGGTCGCTCTAGGCGCCACTATACAGACGCTCATCTGCCGATACCTGGCATTAGTAGTGAATCAGCCTCCAACCCCAATATCCTAAATGCAGCCTAAACGCAATGTAAAGTTTGTCCCCTTTGTCCCCAGCAGTGATTTTCTGTAACTGTGATGATAAACTGCTGACCAGTGCTGGGAAAATACAGCGTCAAAGATTGCAAGGAGGAAAAAATTAATAAATATGCAGGGGAGTGCCAGAAAAATGGTAGTAGAAATTGGCGCTCACTGGCACTGGGCTAATCAGCTGGTGGGACCAATAGGCACTGACACAGGCCGGCCAATACCTCAGTGCAACAATCAAAGGTAATTAATTTAAATTTTTTAAATTTTCGGTGCAGCGTCTGCTAACGTCAATGTAGTATCCAGCACGGGGCCAGATTAGACAGGAATGCCAGCGCTCCAAAACTGGCGCTATAGGCACAAAACAGTTGCACATCATAAATGTGGCCCATAGTCTTTTCTGAAAAACAAGGGCTGTTTCACCAAATAAAAATTAAAGCCATTGTATTGTATTGTATTGGCTAATCATCAAACTCAGACAGACTGACATTTCCCCAAAGAAATTATTTTTTGCAGATTTTGGGCCAATGTTGAAAATACATCTCAAACCATCTGCAATTTCAGAGAGCACTGAAAGTTTAATACACTAATGGATCACCATAAAAGAACTGAGAGTCAATCAATGCAGATAAGTGACTTTCTTTAACCTTTTGAAGTTTTTGACAACATGAGGGAACTGACTTTGGGCCTTATTTATGATGTGCGCCTTTTAGCATAATTTTTGTGGCTATAGCACCAGCTTCGGAGCACCGGTATTACCATATTATCTGGTGCTATGGACTACATTGGCACTAGCATTTGTTGCGCCGAACGCTAATAATTATTTTTGATTGTTGCACTTATGTATTGGCCGACCTGTGTTAGCTCTTGCCAGTCTTTTCCAGTGCTCCCTAGCATTTATGATTTTTTTCCTCCTTGAAATCTTTGGCTATCAGTACAGTTACAAGAAATCACTGCTGGGGACAAAAGAGACAAACTTTACAGTGCGTTTAGTAGCTCCAAAATGGAGCTCTCAACTGACACAACTGACAAAGCCCAGTAACAGGAAGCCCAGAAGCACTTCCTGTTTGCAGGTGGTCTGCAACTGTCTGAACGTCCATCTTGTTTTTAAAATTGACCCCAGCAGGAGTTAGAAAAAGGAAAATGAATTTTTACATGCTGCAATCTAAATAGCCCTGGGGAGGGATAGCTTATGAGCACTGTTTGCTGTGTTGGTCTGGTTTAAGTAATTTGTAAATTTGTCCGCTTTAATCTGCTTAACCTACCACTTCTTTATTCGTATAAGGCCTGCCCCACTGAAAGCAATAGCGACCTCTGAACACAAGAAATGACATGCACAGTCCATGCCCATCCACCAGATGGAACCAGGAGGCACCAGTACTTGCGTCACAAACTGGAGCCGCAAGAGACCCATTAGCAGTGATGTAGTGGTGGTAAGGGAAATAGATTGTCTTGTGCCCTCTGGCACTGCCCGGACCTGGAGTCTTTGGAAAATTCTACACAATGGACTTTTCCTTTAAATGTACTGTAACTGAGCTAGTTGGTGATGAACTCTACAAAAGTCTGAAAGAAAAGCAACATACTTATAGAAGACCCTCTGTAATGGTGGTGTTTTGGACAGTAGCTGATTTTCTTTGTAGAAAGAATGTAACAGATGAGTTTGGCTGTACTTCAGTAAGGTGCTACTTTATATTGCTTTGCTTATAGTACAACTGTGCACAAATCCTAGTGAAACCATTCTGTAATGGTACTACATGGGTATTTTTTTCCATACACTCTCCCCTGCTGCTGGTCCCATCTCAGCATTCTTCAGACACTGGGGTTATGGGTGAGGGCCATGTCTGTAATTTTTTCTCCTATGTAACCATAGACCATGCATATTATGAACGTCAGCTGTAGAGCACAGTCCCTGCACACTTACAGGGCTGACTTCTTCACTGGCAGGTTTAGCACTTGCCTCTGTGTGCTTCAAAGGCAGAACCTCTAATCATTGCAATCCACCCTGCTTGTGTTTTTACAGGTGACTGGTGTTTCTTCCCCGCTATGTCATGTAACTCATCTGTGGAGCATTAAGGTACAGATGTGTGACTCTTACTGTCTTACAGTACACTTTCATGCACATTAATATGTTAATATAACGTTATATAATGCATGTGGAGTATGCTAAGGCAGATGTGACCAACAGTAATTGCCAGGTTATTGCATAGGAATGTGTCCGCATTAGTTATGACTATTGCTGACTCTCTTATTTGCAATACAAAGGCACTTTATAATAATATTATTATATATTAATATATATAATAATATTTATTATATTTTTTGCCTATATAACAGAGTTATTGTAAGCACATAAACTCATTTTTTAGTAGACTCTTTAAGATTTATACTATATGGGGTTGATTCAGAGCCAGGTGGGAATTCTCACTTGTTTTTAGGAGAGAATTCTCAACTGGCTCTTAATCGACTCTAAATTTATTAAAATCACTGTATTGTGCCGGACCCCTCACATCTCACTCCCTCTGGATCAAACATGATTAGCACATTTATGTTTCAATATGTTTATTTGTTTTATAAGCAATAGACAAAATGTGAACAATGCATAGATGTCAAAACATGTAGTCCTTACTGTTGCAATATAAGCAATAGTAGCAATAAAAGCAGGATTTTATACTTTATTATCACAGTTAGTTATGAAAATATTTTTCATCTTAATACTATCGGTTACGCAAAAAAGTCATAGATCAACACTGATTTACATAAGGATACACATTGACAGTATACAATGTTTGTTGATTGATTCTTCTCCTAACCATTTTTAATGCGTCCAATGGCAGTTGTGTCATCTGCATACCTGAGAACCTTGACAGATTCGAATGCTGTAGTAAGTAGTCTTTGGTGTATATATCTAAACCAATAAAGGGGAGAGCACACAGTGAAGTTTGTGGTTCTCACGCTCAGCATTGCAGAACTAGGTTTGACTTGTGTTCTACATACATACAGACCAAGAATAATAGGCTATACCCATTATTCTTCGTGAGTAAGCATAACCATGCAAATTGCCACTTTAAATCATGTTAGCATTAGCCAAAGCTGATGATGTCACCACTAGTATTATGAGTATGATTTTAGTAAACAAAAGCTATTGTCTCTATCCAGGATCTTAGAAAGCCCCTTAAATAAGAGTCAGCAGGTACACTGCCCAAGGGGCTTAGTTAAAGAGATTAAAATGGGAAACGGATATAAATTCTTTAGAATTAACTTGTAAGAACATATGAAGAGCACTGCAGGATTCCCTGCATTTCACAGGAAGTAATGGATGCGAGACAAAACACCTACAAGGGAAATACAACAACGACTAATTAAAGAAAACACACATAAACTAGTGCCCTTAGAAATACTTAATGCAGATGCTTGACAGTCAATATTATAAGCGGAAGAAGAGTGGGCAAACATGTCAGCCTCTACATGTGCAAAGCTGGTAGAGACATACCCCAACAGACTTACAGCTGTAAATGCAGTTAGAGGTGGTCCCACAACATATCGACTCGGGTGTTTGAATATATATCCACCCAGAACATAGTTACATAGTTCCATAGCTAATATGATTGAAAAAAAGACATATGTCCATCATGTGCAACCAAGGGTGTTGGGCTAGGGGAAGATATTTTTTATTTAATTTATTTATTACTGATAACAGCTAATAGTAACTGTTAATGTTATTTTCTTCTAAATAAGCACCTAAACCTCTTTCGAAGCTGTCTGCGGTTGATGCAGTAGCAAGCTTCTGTGGGAGGCTATTCCACAGATTTATAGTTTTTATGGTAAAAAATGATTATCACCTACAGAGATTTAATTTCTTTTTTCCTAGTCAAAGGAAGTGTTCCTTGTCTTTAAAGAGGATTTTACCTGAAATAGGTTAAACTTCATTTGCCAATTGGATGCCCCAGACACTCAAAGTGTCCAAGTCAGCCTGAAGCTTGTGAACATCTTCAGTAGACTGCACTGTGCTACGTATATTTTTGCCATCTGCAAAAATAGAGACAGTGTATTTAATTCCATCCTCTATGTCATTTATAAACAAGTTGCATAATAGTGGGCCCAGCACTGGACCCTGTGGTACACCGCATACAACCAGTTACCATTCAGACTAGGTATCATTAACCACAACTCTTTGCACACGATCCTTCAGCCAGTTTTCAATCTAGTTACAAACTGTATTTTCTAATCCTGAAGACCTCAATTTCCTCAATAAGCATCTATGGGGGACAGTGTCAAATCCTTTTGCAAAATCCTATATCTACAGCCGCCCCTCTGTCCAGGCCTCTACTTGCCTCCTCGAAGAAGCTAATCAGGCTAGTATGGCAGCTTCTGTCCTTAGTAAAGTGTGCTGGTTGTCAATTATAATATTATGCATAGTTACAAATTGAAGTATGTAATCTCTTAATAGCCTCTCAAGCAATTTTCCGACAGTGGGTTTTAAACTTACAGGTCTGTAACTGCCCAGAGAAGACACCACATTTGCCCTGCGCTAGTCCCTCGGCACAATACCAGTTGTTAGTGAGTCTTACAAGATCAACAACAGGGGTGATGAGATAACGGAGCTGAGTTATTTAAGAACTCTTGGGTGAAGTCCATCTGGTTCTGCAGTCTTATTTACATTTAAATTAATTAGTCTTTCCTGAATGATATCTATGTTTAGCTTGTTGAGTATTATACTTGGGCTATTGCTATAAGTGGCATCTCCTGTGTTCGCTCCTTGCTCCTCTCTTGTGTACACAGAGCTAAAGAATCCATTTAACTGCCTCGCCTTCTCTTTATCCCCAGTGACAATTTTCCCATTATGATTCATTAGGGTACCTACCTGTTCTGATTTAGGTTTCTTTGAATTTATATATTTAAAACATGTTTAGGGTTTGTTTTGCTTTCTTTGGTCACATCTTATTTAGTTTTGTGCTTTTGTCAACATTATTTCTTTATATCTTTTAGCAAGCAGAAGAATGCTCTCTCCCTTGGAGTAGAAGCAGAACCATTTTTCCAGTCGATACCTGGGTAGTTGAAGTACCTCATCAGCGCCAGTCTACCAGCCTGTGATGCCTGCTGTCTATGCAGCTGACCCTCTATTTCCTCAGTTATGAATGGGGGCCTATAGTTTACACTAAATTGTATTTTAACATTGTTTACTAGTATCCCCTCTTTAATAAGCGCTTTGAATTCTTGCTTTACATAGAAACACACTCCTCTTCCTATTTGCTCTATCTTTCCGAAAGAGAGTAAAACCTGATAGGTTGACAGTCTAGTCATGTGTGGAATCCAGCCCCACCAATAACATCAATAATTATTTCCAGTACTAGAGCCTCAAGCTCTTCCACTTATTTGCTAGACCTCTGGCATTTGTGAACATACACTTTACGTTCCTATCTAGTCTGACACATTGAGCTTTAGTATTAGCTTCTGCAGTAATGCATCCGCCTAATTTTTCACTGCTGGTTTGCAACACATAGATTTCCTTATGCATCATATCAGTCCTCCCCTCTTCTAATTCTCCGCCCACCATCATTTGCTGTCCCCTAGGAAACCTGTCTTCCCCTTTGTTCTCTCTCTTGTCCCCCCCCCCCTCATCTCTAGTTTAAATACCTCTCCATTCCTCTTCTAGTATCCTCTTACCCAACACAGCAGCCCCCTTCTATTCAGGTGCAAATTATCTGTAGAATACAGTTTGTACCCCAATGAAAAGTCAGCCCAGTGCTCTAGGACACAAATACTTTGTGTTGCTCTATAACATAAAATTTCCATAAAAAATAATTTAAAAATAGCTGCTGTAACATTTGGAAATGTAGAAAAGTTCAAGGGGTATGAATTCTTTTTTAAGGTACTTTATACATTTGGCTCTATGCACTATGAAGAGAAAGATGCTCCACTGAATACAAGGGTGTCTACCTTTACCCATTTCCATAAATCAGCCATAAAGACTTGATGAAGTTAGAGCTGAGCAAAAATGGATAAAAAGACACGGGGTGGGCTCAGTAGCAAATTGACTTGGTGCCACATATTTGAAGCTGACCTAAACCCTGCCTGGCAACTCTGTCCCAGAAACATAATTTAGCCTAACCTACTCTCTCACACATTCAATGAGCCCTGCATTAGAGAGATACTAACGTTACACATTACTGCTGAGCTATTTCACAAGTTCTATGCTCGTTTGCCTGCTAGGGATTTTTAACTTAATCATGATTCTCTAAGGAAATTTTGAAAATGCACTTTCATTTTTGCATTTTCTAACTATAGCCTTTATTCAGAGCCCCTTTCTCACAGTTTTTTTGTGTGAAAATTCCCATCCACTTCCATTTTTCCTCCCCATCTGATTCAGCAAAGCCTTTTTTCAGCAGGTTTTTTGTGTGTATTTTTTTCCTTTTTGCTTGTTTTTTCGTTTAGACGGGAGAGCTGCAACTGAAAAATCACGCAAAAAGGAAACATTTGTCTGCTCTTCTTTTGGGTGAAAACCAAGATTGCATGCCAGCAAAAAGCTGGAGGGAGCGGCCGGCTTAGCTCAGGTCAAATTGTTATAAAAAAAGATGGCATGCTTTTTATATGTTATATGTGGAGAAAAGTGCAGTTTTAATGCTTTGTATGTAAATACGTTTTTCCTCGTAAAATTGTTCTGAAACCTTTCTGATGTGATGTCTGGTTGAGGGGGTCATAAATCTGACTAGTGAGGTAAAAGTGGGTTACCCCATTCTTTTGAGAAAAGCAAGTGTCCCCCTAGGAATCAGTACATTTGATAAGAGGGGTCTCCCTTTTACCTCTGAGGTGTGTTTTTTTATTTAGAATATATTTTTTTACTAAAAAAATTGTGCCCCTTCCTAAAGGTAATCATCCCGGGCACCAAGCACCATGTTGCCCCCATCCCTGTAAATGACAAGCCCATATGCCCTTTGGTATGGGCTCAGGGCTCTTCCAAGGGTGCCGTGTGCACCCCCGGAAGAACCCCGTAACCACACCAAGTGCACTGGGCTCTTCCGCACCCCCATGCCCCAAATAAGGGTGCAGGTAGTATGTTAGTTCTCATCATGTCACCCGCCAAGCCCAGCAGGTGCCATGGCGGCTCCTGACCCCTATACCAGTTCACCTGGGCCAGGAGCCGCCATGGCTCCTTCACCTCCTTCTCTTGGCAGTACAGGCCATCAGAATGTAGAGGGTTTTCCCTTCTTTCATCCTCGCTACCCAGTGAGGGACTGAAGTGAGGGATGGGGAAGCCGACTTTCATACTAGGAGACAGGGCTTCCATGGAATCTCCCATATCGTATGTATGACATCACATGAGGGGAGGGGCCTAGAGGGGATTTTCCAGAGAAACCCCCTTTAGGCATCTCCCCTTCTGTGATGTAATTTGACATGTGGGGGAGATTCCATAGAAGCCCCACCTCTTACTATAAAAGCTGCTCCTCACGGTTCATTAAAGTGGACCATCACCCTCCGGTGATCGGCCCGGGAATCTATAAGATTCCCGGGCCGATCACCTCCCTCCCCACGGGACATCCGTGATCGGGATGCCCCGAGGGGTGAAACCCCCCCAAACACCCCAAATCCCCTTACCTTGTCTTCCTCGCGCCCCTCTAGACGTGCGTGTGACCGCAACGGCCGTCTGTGAGTGACGCGCGGGAGGCGGCGGCGGGGGAGCCGCTTGTCCACGCCTGTCAAATCTCTTGTCCGTCGGTGCTGGGAGCGGGGAGAGGTGAGTTTTTCGGGTGATCGGGGGGGTTTCACACAGCGGGGCACCCCGATCGGGGGTGTCCCACCGAAGTGGACCAAGACCCAGGATAGTCAAAATCCTGGGTGTTGGTCCACTTTAAGCATTTCCCACCCCAGGGCCAGGACGGAAGGGAACCTGTGTTCCCATCCAGACTAAATGGTGGCACAGCCCCACCGGCATGAATTGAGGGGATGCTGCGCTGGATGCCCAATGGGAAAGGTAAGTATCAGTTAATTTAGAACAATAAAATATATTTTTTTAAACTTGTATTGTGTTTTTATTTTTTTACTTTTACTTTGGCCATTACCTGCACCACCAATTGGATTGGTGGTGTGGATTAGCAAGGGCTGCTGGGCACTGGAACTGGTGCTATAGGGCTGTTCAGCCCTTGAGCCCTGGAATTACGAGCCCCTATGCTTGGTTTGCCGGGTTGTGGCATGTGGGGGAAGGGGGGCGGGATATTTAAAAATAAATATTACCTCCCAAAAAAATTAATTAAAAAAATGCCCACAGGAAAAATACAAGCCTCTAGGAGGCTTGAATTAATGCCGGTTAATGTGGCATTTATTTTGTCACTGAAACCTTGAAAAATAAAATAAAAAAACTGTCAGGCTATGTTTCATTTAATAATAATTGTATCTAACAAAACATTTCCAAAAATGTACTAAAAAGAAGGAAAGAAAAATTCAACTTAAATTCGTTACGTTTCATTCCAAAAATGAATGTTGGCAACAGCCGAGTTGCTTTTAACTTTTAAGATTACAACACACTCGCAGTGATTCATTCAACTTTCGTGAGTTGTAAAATCACATATGGAAATGTAAATTTGAATTCTCGCTTCTATTACACTCGAGTTTTTGAGAATTTACCCTGGCAAGTTGACTTTCTCGCAAAAACAGGATTTTACACGGAAGGCTCTGAATCAACTCCATAAGTCTTCTTTATGGAAAGGAAATATAACAGCATGTTGGCTGCCCAATTTATGGGCATTCATTTGTCCTGTCCTTCAACAGCTCAATCATAATCAGAGGAAAAACTACATATTACTGAGTGGGAGCTTACATGGCCTGTTTAAAATGAATATTCTGACTGCTACATTAAATTGGGATTCCAGTCAAAATGACTTTAGTCCTCATTTAATAATTTCCCCCATGTGATCCTGATTTGGAATGCCCCGAAGTGGCAGACAGTGGCAGTCGCACCCTTTGAAGACCTTGAGCGAGCCTACTGCTGCCCACTGGCAGACAGTGACAGTCTTGGGAGGTGGGGCTTGAGCAGGTGGTATGTTGCTGTGCTTCTGAGTCCCTCTGCTGGGGTCTCTTCTGTGAGCCTTGGGGCCTCGTTTGATTTCAGGGCCCCCCGCTGCAACTTAATAAAAAAAGAGGGGCATTTTTAGATATGTCCCAGGGCCTCTGCCTGTGGATGGGGTGCTAGTCTGTTGCCTGGGATGCCTGTGCCAAATGCCGGCCCTGATGGGTGTTTTCTAACCCTCATTAGATGGAACTAGAAAAAAGTAGAGTATGGTCTTGCTTCAGAAAACCTTCCTAAAAATACTGAAGCCTTAAGAGTCCCTGTCCAGGCAATGAATGAATAAAAAAAAACTATACTAACCTTTTGTCTTACAGCACTGAGCAAACATGGCAGCGTCCATCAACATGGCTTAATTACCCCTAAAACTCCTACTGCACCCAATGCAATGGGGGGAGAGGTGCAGCCCATCTCTGCACACCCCCCATTGCATTCAGTGGAGTAGGTGTTTTAGGGGGAATTAAGCCATGTTGATGCCTGAACACACCTTGGCACATTCTCTCCATTGTCATAAAATTGTGGGGGGGAGTGAACAAGGCTCCCGGCCATCTGTAAATAGGAAAATGCTGCATGGAGAAGCTGTGGGGGAACACTGGACCTGAGGAGCTGCGGAGTGACATGAGGATATGCTTATTTTCATTTCTGCCTGGACATTCCCTTTAAAAGGCAGATTTGAAATGTTGTCACATTGCACAGGTTAAAGCAAATCATGCCCGAAATCTTTTTGTTTTTAAATAAAGCAAAAAACAGTCCTTTTCAATATCATAAATGAGAAAAACATTAACTTCTTTATAGGGCAATTGGTTCCCCTATGAAATCACCTCTTCCCGGAGCCCTTGTGCTGCATCCCCAGCAAAGGTACAAAGCCTTTCTTAACGGCTGGTGGTGCTGGGGTGGTGTGGCCGAGCGAGCTTTTTCCTTCCCACTCTGAGTTTAGAGTGGCAGAGAAAATCTGAATAGAGCTCTGACCACATTTACAGGTGATACACACAGCAGAGCATTCCAAATCGGGATGTGCGTAGCAGGAGGAACAAATCCCAAGAAAGTGAAAATCTTGGATTTGTTCCTCTTTAAGGCCTATGGATCAATACAGCGCCCACTAATCATATGGTTTTCTATGGCCAAATCCTTATCCCTTTTTTGCCATGTCAATTGTCCCTATTTTAAAAAAAAGGACTCCTCTCTCAAAAATAACTGCAGTTATGATTTTGAATATATTTATAATCTAATGTAAAAGCTCTTTGTCGGATATGTAGGTTTTTATCTAAAAACCTCTGTAGTACAATGTTCTTTATAATAAATGATAGAGTAGACAAAGACACAGTTACAGCAGTCAATTTGTAGTTGTATCAGGTATGAAAAGAATATACGTCCAATGACCAACCGGCCTATGTAAACTATCTTCCAGGGTACAGAAAGTAAATATACAGTATGGACAGGAGCTCATGAATGAGGAGACCCTCTACGGTTACTCTGCAAATATTTTCCCTTATGCTTTCAGAGCAGCGTATGAAATCCATTACAAAGGTTTTATTGAGGGTGATTAGCTGCTAAATGAAGAAAGGCAGTACTAATACGCTAATCTTTTGCTTATAAAGGATATGTTTATATTTCATAACTGAAAAAATCCAGTATTTAGGTGAAATGTTGCATGCAAGGATGAGCGAGTTTCCAAAGCTAGACCTTGTCAGCTGCTCTCTTGGTCTGACCTACTGAAATGAGGTGTGGTGGTTTTGGGAGGTTAAATCACGACTGTAAAGAAAATGGCACCCCTCTTACTCACCGCTATCACTTAAAAATAACATGCATTTTTAATTTTCTTACCTATTTATTTTCATGATTTATTTTGCTATTGTGCTTTTTTTGTTACTGCCCCTCCCCCAATGGCCACTAGTATATTAAAATGACTGGTACTGTGGGCAAATATTCTCTCCATATCTAGCTGCAATTGTTATAGCTCTCATGGAGTTTCTCCTTACCAAAAAAGCATTCCTTGTCTGTACACTGTACTTACTTGGCGGTTCAATAAAGTATTGAAGTATTGAAGTATTGAAGTATTATATGTATGTGTACTATACAATTCCACCCTTACATTTAATTGTTCTTGTGTAATTTCCGTAATGCAACCTGTAGCAGAGAGCGTTTAATATGTAGCCATAAGGAGTGGAGCTGAGATTATCAAGAACAACACAAAATACCAATTTCTCACCAGCATAGAATTAACGTGAGATCGATTGAAAGGTGAGGGTTTCACACACTGGGGCATCCCAAATAATGATGCCTCACAATGAGGGAGACCACCGATTCTAGGGTCTTCTAGCCCCTAGGCCAGTAGTTGCTTCTCTTTAAAGTTTTTAGGGTAGGAATTTTCTATAACCTTCCACCATTGTGTACATTCATTGGAACCTTACATTTTCTGAGAAAATGTAACTTTCTATTTTTCAATTTATTCCTGCTTGACTTCAACACACTAAAGCAACCCTTAAAACAGAATTATGTTACTGCTTCTTTGACTGCATTATAATCAAGAAAATAGTTGCTGACGCTAAAATGTATTCAGGTTAAGAAAGAGAACGTAATCGCTAGGAGCCAGATCTAGCTGTAGAGTGGGTGGTTAAGCTCCATGAACCCGAATTCCCTGATAGCAGTTTGTGATTTGTGAGACTTGTGAGCTGATGCATTGCTGAGAAGCAGCAACACACCTGCCAACAACTTCCCTCTGTGTTTCTCGTTGAATGCCTTCATTGTTGAAACATATGTGTCTCTAGTAATTGTTGTCCTTAGTGGCATGAATTCTAATAATACTACCCTCTTTATCCCAAAAATCTGCTGACAATATTTCAGTTGACAAAATTTCTTTGGAGTTGGTTACCCCTTGTGCTTTCTTTGCACAGACTCTCATTTGGTCTCAGGATCATGGTGGTGGACCCATGTTTCATCACTCTTAACAAGAATAGAAGCTACCTGAATTTACTTTAAGCGTGTCTAAATTCCGTTGACTTAAACCAGACCAACAGCCTGGCACAGTTGGAAAAGAAAAAAGTAGCGTCCATTTTGGAGCTTTTTTTCCCAACTGACATAACTGAAATGCACAGTAACAGCAAGTCCAGCACCACTTGCTGTTTGCAGATGACCTGCATGCCCATGTTGTGCAGCAATCTAAATTGCCCTGGAGAAGGATGCATATGAGCACTGTTTGTTGTGTTGACCTGATTTAATTCATTTTTGACTGTTGTTCCGCTTTAATTAGTGGCAACATGTTTTTTGCTCAGGGTTGACATCATCAAAACATCAAAAATGATACTGGAACCATGCCAACTGAAAACTCCAAGCTATAAAGCTTCAATCTTCCAACCACTTTACAGTATATTTCCTCTAAAAATGCTTCTACAGGTCACAAGGGAGTACATAACACAGAGGCAGGGGAGGAAGCTGCTAATGGGCCCATTGCAAAATAGGGCTCTGTGCAAGCTTTCTCCTCCATCTTGCAGTAGCACATGACCCTTCAGACTGGTGCTGCCCAGGCCAGCTGGGCCAGGCCAACAGCTGAAGGACCAGAAATGGTGATGGCGGGATCTGGTTACCATCGGCAGGCCCAGGTTGGTAGCAACAAGTATTGGTACACCAACTTTATTCCGCCCCTTCATACATCAGCACAGAGCACCAGAGGTAATAAATGTTGATTCCTCAGGCCTGGAACAAAGCGAGTTAGGAATTTGATGGTTGTGTGTTAGAAGCAGCAGGAGTACAGCCACCCCCAGAGCAGTGCAACCCACCATTAATTCTCTGGGTCTCCCAATGGCCAGTCTGCCCCTGCTTCTGATGTATCAAATATCCCTGCACAGTCTAAACTGTGGGTCCTTGAAGGTAATTAGCTAAGAGTCTAATAAACACAGGAGCATTTATTTTAATACCAGATGCCATACACAATCAGTCAGCTGACATTGAACAATTGGGTTATAGGTTATAAGGAGCTCTTGCATGCTTTTAATGGCGCTGGATTTTTTTTAGATGTAGGGGATAAAATGTTTTAAATACAACATTTAATGAATGTCCAATTATTATTAAATATGTTTTGATGTACTTTATTCTATATTAGCAGCCCAAAGTGTTTTTACTAATACTTTGCCTTTTTCATTCTCATTGAATATGCACCATTAACCCTTTTGTTGCCAAGCACGTAACACCTACGTGCTGGCTTGGCTGGGCCTTAAGTGCCAAGCCCGTAGGTGTTACGTGCTTGACTTTGATCGCTTCTAGTTTAAAAAATAAAAATAAAAAATACTCACCTGACCCCTTGTTGGATCCGGCCGGGTCTCCCCTTTAATTTGGTGCCATCCGATCCCCCGTGGGGGGTCGGATGGCTCCAGGAGAGCCCCCGGAATAGGCCGCCCCCCCCCCGCTTCTGCAGCAGCAGCTGCTAACTGTAAAAAAAAAAAAAAAATAAAAATGACATTCACTTACCTCCATGTGCGCTGGCTCCCGCTGTCCCTCCTCTTCACCTGGGGGGCCTCCGATCCCCCCCCAGGACTTACCGATCTTCAGGAGAGAGCCTGAGAGGCTCTCTCCCCTTTGATCCTCGATGGCGGCCGCCATCTTGCCGCTAAGCCCCGCCCCCTTGGGGCGGGGCTTATGACGTCATCCCGGCCCCCGATATCTGGCTTCACACTTCTCAACTTCTCAGATGCCGGTGATCGGCACAGGGTAAGGAGGTGGCAGGAGATCCTCTGATCTCCTGCCTCCTCCTTCTCCTGTACCGATCACCGGCATCTGTCAGCTGAGCGGCGAGGGACAAGAGCTTGCAATCGAAGGTAAGTACAGTAAAAAAAAATTATTTTTTTTTAATAAAATACTTTTTTTTATTGTGTGGTGTTTTTTTTTTTACAGTTAACCCTTTGTGAGCTGGTAAGGGGTCCATGAGACCCCTTATACCAGTTCACATGGCTGGGGGGGTGGCATTGCCATTAACCCCCGCACCCCCATTACCTGCCTCCCCAAAGGCCAGGGGGGGGCAGAAGAGCCCGGGCCCACATAGGCTATGTGGGCTCGTAGGCTGCAGGGTGGGGGGGCCACCAAAGCTGGCCCCCCCACTCTGTGCCTACAAGCCCCCATAGCTGGTCCCGGGCTGGTTACTTTGGGTAAGGGGGACCCCACGTCATTTTTTTTTTTGGATTTTTAAGGGTTTTTAACCCTTAAAAATCCAAAAAAAAATGGGGTCCCCCTCCCCGGGAAGGGGGACCCTATGTCATTTTTTTTTTTAATTAACCATTTGTCATCCAGCAGCTATAAAAGGCTTCTGGGCAGGAAAGGGTGTCTACCTATACATATGTGGTATCGCTGTAAGCGGGAGAAATTGGGGTTTCTCACGCAATAAGATTTTATTGACAAACTTACATTTTTTATTACAAAAAAACTCTACAAATTGTAAAAAAATATATTTTTTTTATTTTTTTTCACACATTTCACCCAAAAATGTTGAGAATACACCTAAAAAACACAAACAAGACATTTCATGTTAAAGCCCAGACTCTGTTGAAAAAAACAATATATAATTTTCCTGGGAAATCCCTGGAAATCCCTTCGAAAATGACAGTTGAACATGTGTAGCGCAAAACAGTCAAACTCAGTCTGGCAACAGGGAGTGGCAAATGCTGCAGGTAGGCTGGCAGCGAAAGGGTTAATCCCGCTGCAAATGTACAATGTCTTCCTGTAATTGTATACAGAGAAACACTGGTCTCTTGGCAGTTCTCAAATGTCATGGAACTTCCTGCAGTATTTCCTTCAATCATTATGTTTTGTGTTTTATACAAAAATGAGCCCAACAGGAAAAGAAAGTTGTTCCTACATGACAGGGAACCCTGGCTGTGGTCTTGTAGCGGTGCCAGAACATACATGCGACATGTTGCTCTTTCTGTAGCGTTCATGCACTTCAGTGGACATCTCTGGCGTGAGCACTACGGGCCTTTTATTTAAATGTTTAGTTATTTGAATACATTCTTCTTGCCGAGCTTTTGCTACAATCCTATTTGGTTTATGGGCTAAAATCTACACGCTATTAAAAATATAAACACAGCATAGCCACTAAACTTTAATCTCAAGTTGCATGGAGTTTGCTAGCACAATACTAAAATATGATTGTTTATTTAAAAGTAGGCTTCCTGGCCATAGGTACATTTGGGATGCCCCGCTGTGCTGTCGCTACTTTTACACTTTCATGTTCCCTTGCCGCCTGCTGCCATTTGGCTGCCCCATGTGACTGCTGCAACCAATGCAGCACAATGGGGTGGTTTGTTGTGTGCAAGAAAGTGGGTAAATACTGCTACCCGGTCTGGGGCAGCCGAGTGGGGAATGCAAAACACCAGCAGAATTCTACAGACCTAGACAAATGTTTGACTAGAGGTCAATTTTAACGTCATTAGATTCATAAATGTGTATCAATTTTACGTTGTATTGACAACATTGTACAGAATGGATTGTAATGCCACACATTTATGCAAACCAGGCTCTGTTCTGATATGTCTCTTGAATATCATTTAACTCCTATCCCAGTTAAAGATTATTATTACTATTGTTTATTTATATAGCGCCACCTTCTTCTGTAGCTCTGTACAAGGAATACATACAAACATGGTAAACATACACTACAAAGACCATTACAAACTATACTTCAGACACCAAATGTGAAAACAATAGACAATAGGAAAGAGAGAACTGCCCTTGCGAGCTTACAGTAACCTATGAAGCCCAAAAATTACTAATACTAATACGCTAAGTTTTTGAGGCTGTCTACTTGTAATATTCTTCCGTCTGCCTGGACCCCATTGCTTGCCAGCAGTCATCTAGGATTTATAAGGGTGGACGCCTCCATTCCTTTCTGAGAGGTTAAGTCATTTAAAAACAATGCCCCAATCCCACTGAAAAACTTTCATACAGTACCTCATCTAAAGCAGTGATTCTCAGACAGTTTACGCCAAGAACCCCCAGTGACAAGCAGTTTCAACCAAGTGATCAATTTTAAACCATACCAAAATAAGTAGGCCACAGGCCTCGTAATACTTTTGAAGCAAGAAGGGATAATGTTTCACTGCTAAAATAATATACTGTACAGCACCAGACCAGTCATACAATTCCTGTCTGTGTGCCCCTAGACACTGCTGTGTACACCCCAAACCAATTTGAGTGTAAGGTATTTTTTACTTGTGTGTTAAATTTGAGAATATATGTTTAATGTGAACCAACTAATGCAGCAAGCTTTTCATGTTAGAAGAAGAGATTTTTCACACTTACGTACAGTAGGTATCTCTCTATAAATGCCTAAAGGTAAGAGGACCATGGTTCTGATAGAGCTCGCCAATCGATGGGCCAGGCACTTTGCAGCTACTTTGCATTACCAATTTAGAAGCTAAATCCAATATACCCAATATATCCCAATATATCTCCCACACCATTGAAACCTGGACTTTATGAATTAGACCATAAAATTTAATGAACATCATAAGTAATATCAAGGTGTCAGACTATCAAACCGCAACGCCTAATCTAACAAAGACACAGAGGTCAAATCAAAAAGCAGTCAAGTCACTAATCAGAAGGTTAAACAAGAGGTCATAGCTGGCAGCAAATTCAGGCACCCACAAGTCCAACAAACTGTGCAAGTGGCTGTCAAATTGGAGAATGGACTAATCAAAATGAACGGAGAAAAGGCTTGTTTGTGCATTCTCATCTGCAGGGATAATCCAAAAGTATAAATAGGATGCTTGGATACAAATCATCTTTAGAACTGAGGACCAGGGGGTATCCACAAGAGAAGCAATAGAGGAGAAATAAACTAATGCAGGGGGACATGCTCAATAAAGCCTGAGCAGATTACAATCACACTCTAGATGAATGACCACACTGACTGTCTCACTTCTAGCATCTGCTGCAAGTAGTTTTTGTTAAGGAGAGCCAGCATATCAAATGCAAAAGAAATAATCAAGCATATGCAGAAGAAGAAGGAATGCCAGTTTTCATCACTATATACTTCATGGTGTTTTATAATCCAAATCCAAATTGCCATCTTCTCCTGCAGGTAACATACCAATTGTTTTTAATGATCCATTATCCAGAATAAATAAAATAAATATATATAATTGTGTATAGCTCAAGATCACTGCTAGTTATCTGATGTAAAATGGACCTCAATGAAGCAATGAACCCTCTGCTTCAAAATACTATATATATGGAATAACTATAGATTCTCATCACCATTTGAAAAATATTTCCTTTTACTAACCAATGCTTGGAACTGTTGTCCTGAAAGTCAGGTCATTGTTAGTTCTATGTCATTCTTTATATGCCATAAATCTGGCTTTATTACACGTAATTATATGTAGTGCTGGAGAACAAGTATGTATTAGCACGTGTGAAAAGCTCATAACACACATTCCAGTAGATTTTAATGCAGAATTAGATGCTTGGGTGAATTCAGTTTTGGACTTCAAATCAAAGTCACGGCTTTGGATTTGGCTCTGTAATACGGCATTACAAAAGTATATGTCTACAGAGACCGGAACTAATTAGTCCCTTTTTTGGAACTGGCCTTGATATACTTTACCAGGTTTTGAATTAATGTTGCCTAACACTGGTCAGTTATATACTCAATGTTTATTGAGCAAGAATGATCTATATTTCTTGCAGATAGAATAAGAAAATATCGGAATATTGAAACCAGAAAAATGTTTAAGATTTTAGACATTTGTATTATTAGAGACATTATATGTGTGCACTCCAAAACATACCAAAACATGATAGAAAGTAAAAAAATACACATTCCCCAACCTCTAAAGGACCAATGCTCCACACAGGTGACCTTACCCAACTGGAAGGCAAGGGCCAGCTCCACTCTCCCTATGTACCACACAAAGAGTTCCCCTTTTTTTGTTTTTACTTTGGACTTGGTTCCTTTATGAAGGAAGCACTGGAAATATACCTCAAGGATCACCCTTCCATAGAACTTTGGGGACAGGGACCATAAGCACTAATTGACTGGGAATAAAAAAAACTGCTAGCAACCAGGTGCCTTGCCGGAAAACTGATCCTGTTGATTCAGTCTGTCTCAGACATCCTTCATATAATTTATCATATTTGTACTCACATCATTTACAGAAGGGAAGCACTATTTGCTGTTTCAGTCTTTACTTGTCTAGCTGCATCCAATTGAGTTAAAAGACAGATGAAAAGTTTACTGTATGAACATTTAATATTCACACCAGGGCCCCGTCACATTTAGTTATGTCAACATTTGAACTCCCACCAGGACACTTCAGGGTTTAAGAAGAACCCATTCTCCACAGGCCTGGTGTTACCCTACCAGGCATAGGTGTGCAACCATGTTTGCATAGCAATGGACATGAGAGGCTGGCTTTCAAGTAAGGTGGAGAGGTTTTGCACATTTTAGTACATCTACAAGCTCCTTTGGGGTCAAATTTTAGTATAGAGAATCAGAGAGCTACCATTTTTTCTCTAGCATCACTTCTCATATTTGCACATCTGTTACAGGTCAGTGGGTCACTAAATATTAAATTGGGCTGGGCAGCATGACAGCCATGCAACTTTCTTCTGAGGAATATTAATAGTGACAGCTCTTATATTTCCACAACACTGTGTGCCTTGCAGTGGTTGATATTAGAGAGTTTAATGTATGTTTAACATGTGGTAAAATATGTATAGCATGTGCACCGCATTATAAAAGGTGTTTACACCCTCTGTCAAGGTCAAGTGGTGCCATCTGTTCAAATTGGGAGAGAACAAAGTAGTAAAACTATGTATCAGTTACTCCTCTGCATATCACTCTCGCCTTCTTGTAACAATGCTTTAAGCACCTCATCTAAACACTCAGAGTCTTTGAAGCCTATATTGTACCACTCAGTAGATATCATGTTCCTGTTATTTTGGATTATTATTGTGAGCCATTTATCTCCTTGTGCATGTTCCTCTAGTTTCCCTTTTTTTACTCGCTTCTTCTCTGGTCAAATTAGGGTGAAATAAATGGGTTTAAGTCTTTTTTCCAGCAAGACTCTTCTGCCAATATTAGTGATAATTTAGTTAGGAAACTGCCATGTAAGAATTCCGCATGGTTGCCATATTACCTTGATATCCATTTCCTATTGATGATTTGTGTTTGGTGATGTCAACTCTTACTAGACATGCGATACAGCTTGAAGAAAAACAGGCTGATTTCAAGACTATGACTTTCGAAGTCCTAAGTCTCCAGTGAGATTGATGATGAAAATAAAACTTTCCATCAGAGTCACCGAATGGAAAAAATAAAATAAACATTGCCGAACAACCCTTCACCTATATCTAATTTGAGTAAATGTAACAAAACATTTAAAAACTGATAAAAAAATGTTGCTTTTGGGGAAAAAAGAGCCTGGAGACATTTTACGATTTATGCTTACAGAGTCCAGAGACAAAACTGGAGGTAGTGAGGAAAAGAAAAAGGAGTATTGTATTTGACATGTAAACCCACAAGCACTAGTGTCTTCTACAATTAAGATCAAGGGCCCTTCTCTAAGTGAAGCCAGGAGGACAGATCACAGAGGTTGTTTATTTTTCCTTGGTCACCAGATGGCTACTGAATTTATAAGTTTGAACTGTGAACTTGCCTCCAAGCTGAACTAGAGTCCTACAATGATGTCCTGTGATGTGATAGATTTGGTTTCTTGGAGATGTTAGTTCCAGCATAACAACAATAGCTATTGTATTAAGAAGAGTCCCAGAGGAACTGTTACTGGTTAACACTTTGTACCAGGTATAAATGGTAATACATTTCAAAGTCATGAGCAATCTAGGAAACCTATATACATTGTTGAGTTGTTGCCTGCTAATGCAGCAGGCAGTCGCTCAGATGATGTATTTGTCATGAGGCAGTTTAGCTCTGTAACAAAAGTAGCAAAAACCTGTAGTAATTTTAAAAGTTATTATATTTATTAGTGATTTGTACACCAATATCACCTTCATGGAGGTATACAAAGTAACAGTAACAATGAAGGTTCAACATATATCTATGAAGGCTTGCATCGGATTGGCTCAATACTTTGTCCAGTGACTTTGTTTGATGCCCCCTGACCTTCTATGCAGTCCAGTACACTTCTGGGTAGGGGGCGCACAGCAGTGGAAGGCAGGGAAGCACAGGGTGAGCAAATTCAGTTTCAGTTTAGTTCTTGTGGGTTTGGGTACACTTTGGTTTTGTGTTCGGTGTATTTTTGGCCCTTCCTGGTCTAACTTTTTTAAACCTTGTATTAGTGGAAGTTACATTTTATGGATCGATCGGGATCCTTTTCTACTATGATCTAGTGGTTGAGTGACAGAAAAGGATGTTTTTTCCAAATTTAATTTCAAGCTAGCAACAGGTTTCTAGACTTCTTAGAACCAACTTGCAACCATAACCTCTGTTGCTATCGCCATCTTTATTAACATGCAAAACTCCTTGGGTTTAAACCAGTTGTATCCAAGGCCACCATCATGGACCAAAGCGTATTGATGAGGGGTTTGTTCTCTGCTTTCTGGTAAGTTTTACACCAGCAGTGGTGGGTGGGGGAGCTGTGTTGGACAAAATGTAAGTATAGCTGTTTATTTGCCTGGACTATCCCTTTAACATCTTTGAAATAGCTTTCAGTAGCCGAGTCACATGTTCCTGACTCTGTTCTTTGAGTATCTAGTTCCTTGAACATTTCACAGTATTAGCCTTGTGCTGGATCTGCCACCTTTGCTCTGTATTAAACACTATACACACCGTATATATAGGTGACCAGGTGTAGCCTGTTAATCCCTACCAGAAGATGTCATTGTCTTGTGGGGGGATTCAGATGTCCCTGAGGGCTGCTGTGGGAAAAGTGTACTGGAGTTCCTCTTTACATGGAAAAATTCTGCACCTCAGAAAGCCCCCGTTGCAAAACCCAATAACGTAGAAGAGATTATTTAAAAATGATGGATATTCTCTAAACTCAGTGCAAAGGTATCCATCAAAATCTTTAAGATTCCAGGGCCATTTGATTGGGGTGCCCCGCTGTGTGAAATCCCCCAGGTCACCCGGTATCCTCATCTTCTCTCCTGGTCCAATGCTGTATGTGCGAGCAGTGGCCGCTCCCAACTATCCCTTCGCCAGGGATTTGTGAATGGCCGGCACGGGTTTGCTCCCTGTTAGATGGTAGTGGGGGATAATGGCTTAGTCAAAGGGGCTGGAGCAGACCTGAGCGTGCTAATTGAATGAGAGGTTGCACATGCACCGTAGGACTGGGGAAAGGTTGGATTGGGTAACCTGGGGGGTTTCACATAGCAGGGCAACTGCGATTGGGATCAAAGGATAGTCAAAATCCTGGGTTTTGGTCCACTTTAAGATGACAACGATGTGTCACAATTAAACAGTGTTAATCAGCATGTGCCATAAATGAAAATAGTGATACATTCTAGTATCTGCTTTTCAGGCTGCTCGGGGACGATATTGTAAGACAAGTGTCACATGAGAAAACCAGAGAAGTCAAAATATGGAAAGGGAGGTGTGCCAGTAAGAACATAAACACGTTTGAAACGTTCACATCCAGTATATTTATGGTTGTCTCTATGGCAGCCAGGATACAGAGTATAAGCAAGGTGCTGGGAATGAAGATTTAGCTGCACTCCTATGACATTGACTAATACATCCACAGCGGTTGTGCCATTAAACTAGTGTTTTCCTTGGAAGCCATCAAGATTGGCTTTTTATATCTGTGACCAAACCAGAATTGAGGTGCATGCATCTTCTTTTTTTCCCAAAATCTATTTTATATAATATATTTGATATATATATATAGCTTTATTTTCAAGTGTTTTATATATATTGCTATTCAAAAAAGACATATACAGTGCTAGCATGCCTGAAAACTTTTCAGCAGAACAGTCAAAGTAAAAGGACAGTCCTGGAACGGAAAGTATTTACACAACCTACGACACAGACTTCTACCACTCTAAACTCACTCAGATGTGAACGATTTAAGACTATTTTTATTTTTGCACTTTGAGAAGGACAGCTATTACTTTTGTTAAATTCCAGGCAACTGCAAATCATAAATAAAACTTTAGAAAAAATGACCAGTCAAATTAGGAAGAGAGCTATACAACATGAGAGGGGGCAGAAGGTGTAAAGTTTGGAGCTACTGTGGACTTCATCAGAACCAATCCAGCAGTGGTTATTGCTCTTGAGTCTGGATGCAGAGTGGCTTGGGAAGATGAGGGAAATGGGAAGGCTAATTTATTAATAAATGTGTGGTGGCACTTGAGCGCCTCGTCCGAGACACTCGGCAGCGCCAGCACCGCACAGCGCCTGAATCAGCCTGCGGCGCTATCAGCTGTGGCGCTCCCAGTCAGGCAGTGTTCGAAGTGTATAGCTTTTATATGCATATGTGCTACCAACATCTAGTGGCGGCCGGGAGCGCCGCAAGCTGAATATATTTATTAAAAAAATACATAGTGCTCCAAGAGGCGCTCAAAAAATAGGATTTCAGACACACAGCGCCTGTTGGATTCCCAATGTTTTGTTTTTTAGGGCTTTTTTTATATTAAAAATGGGAGTTGCATTAGGGACATTAGACAAACATGACACCGCTTTCTCACGGCCCAAATCACAAGTTTGCAGCACAACACAAAAATTCAAAAAATTCATCCAAAAATAATTTCATCCAGCTCAGAGATCACATGGCACATGCAGCAGCCCCTACCCCCAACAAAAAAAATGCTTAAATGATTATACCTAGCCCAGCCCATTGAAATGTATGGAATAAGGCCACACAGTGCAGGATGTAGGAAACTCAGGGCCGGCACTCATCCTATCGTCTGCATTGATGATAAATGGGACACTACCGGGGGCTATCACAGGCACTCTGGATTTTTGACTTGATAAATACACAGTTTTCACTGGGACCCGACACTCACCTGACAATCATCTGGCACTACGTGGCCTTAGCGTTTCCTAAATAACCCCCTTAATCTGGCCAGGATATACAAATATGACGGCCTGGTTTTGTGCCTGAAGGTGGGGTTGGCTTTGATGCAGCAGGTGGCTGCCAGGTTCTCCTCTTGGGTGGTGGCAATGTGATTGAAAATGGAGGACTACATGTAGTTATGGAAATGGCAGTGGCCTACATAGCGGAGACTGACGCATGTCACTGCTGCGGTAACCTGGTAGTAATTGGTGATATAGCACAGCCACTTATATATTTTATTATATATTTTTTTTTTACTTTCTAGTGGTTCAGTGTCGATTGCGGTGCTGCTGCATGCTGTCAAGCTTTTAAGTACATTTTTGGTGGCCAGCAGCCATGGCCCCGTCTTCGCTCCCTACCCCAGCATTGCTCTGCCGAGGAGAGGAAGGACATCTTTCTATATTTTGCCTCAGGCAGCAGAAAGTCTAGGTTTTCCCCTGGGGGCATCTCAAAGCTTTGGAACAATTAAACAGTTGAGCTTAGGAGTTAATATATAATTTAGAGATGTAACAACCAGTGGATATGGAGGCTGAGTTCAGGCTTCCATATGGCAACTAGAGGGTTGATTCAGATCATGGGATTTTACCTAGGAACACAACCTTTTCCATTGTTACCCTGAAGACATAAGGGCTGATTCAGCACCGTGCGTGCACTCCTGCCCCAGCCATTTAGATAGCTCACACTCCCCCTGTAAACACAGCAAAAGGCATTGATTGGCTGCGCGTCCTCACATGTGCTGTAGGGATGATGAGTTGTACAGGGTGTTCTGGGGGGGGGTTCGGGATGCCTTGGGGGGCATGGAGTAAAACCTAGGAAAGTAAAATTCACAGATTTTGTTCCGCTTTAAGTCATTCTTGCATCTGTGCCAGATATTTTAAGCTTGAACATCAGATTCAAGTGTCATGTCATGCAAAGGCAAATTTTACACCATTGTGTCAGGATTTGTTTGGCACTGTCCTAAACTGCTTAAAATGCCACTTTTAAATTGAAGAATTGAAGAAATTACCAAGATATCAGGACTTACAGTTACATCTTATGTTTCCTCATCTGAAGGAAGTGAGCTTGGCCTTCGGAGCTGTGATGCTGCATTATAATCTGGATAATAATCAGCATAATAATTAGCATAATGGCTGGGTCTGTAACAGATGAGATCCTGCTTCAGACACAGGCGTTCTTATCACCCTGGCTGCTCTCCTTCCTTAACTCACTGTTGCTGGATGATACTGGACTTCTAGTCCCGCACCACCACACACCTGTACCCCCACATGTACATGTGGGCACCCCCAGATATACAAGCGCGCGCTCCCAAAGGTGCATATATGCACCCCCAAATAAACATGTGCATGCTCCCACAGGCACTTTCCCAAAATCCCAGATGCAAATTGCACATAACTCCACAGGCGCATGCCCGCACCCCCAGACACACACGCACATGTGTGCACTCCCACAGGTACATGTGTGCACATCTAAACCTGCATATGCGCACTCCCACAGGCGCATTCTCGCACCCCAGATGCACTCCCCAGTGTACAAACACTCTGAGACATACATGCATGCAGTTCCACAGGTGCATGCCCGCACCCCCACACACGCCTGTGTGCACCTCCACATTTGCATGTGAACACCTCCACATGTGTATGCCTGCACTTCCAGGCATGTATGTGCGCACTCCCAGACACGCATGCTTGCATACTGCCCTTCTTCTACTCTCCACCGATCTTTACCATCCACCCGCCCCGCAGCTACAGCTCCAGCCTCCAGTTTGGGGGGGGGGGGGGGGGTTGCTTCACTATCTTCCTCTGCTCTGATTTCATTACTTTTCATTTTTTTAAAGCTCATGATATAAAGCTCAAAGAACCAAGACACTCCAATTTGTTTTCTGGAGCATACACAGAAGAAAAAACAATGTTTTAAGGTAGCGCATACCCCTTTCTCAAAGCAAAAACAAACCGAATGGGGTACTATGCTACCTAAAAACGCTGGCATTTCTTCTGAGACTACTTTGGAATACAAATCTACTTACTATAATCTGAAGTGCTGGCTCGTCTGTTATTACCCATGCTAAATGGGGGCACTTGGCTGCTTAAGTTGCTTTCCAGAGCCCCAAAAATGTATCCTGAATTATATATATATATATATATATATATATATATATATATATATATATCATCAATAGATAAGGGTGAACTAGATTACTGCAAATTATTTGTCAGAACTGCACCAGCAAAAGAATAGATGCATATGAGACTCATCACTACTTATCACCCAGTCAGGTGCAAACAAATCTTTTGTTCAAGAGACGTTCTCCATGTAAGTGACATTGGGAAAACCGTCCCCTCTAGCAACCTCCAAAGAATGTCTTTGGTAATGGACCTGCTTAAGAGCATGGATGCAGTTCATTGAGATAAAGATAAGATGGAGGGCACACAGACCTATTTTCTATTAAAAGGCCATCACCATGTTTACTCTTCAGTGTCACAGTCAAGTGTGAAACCAAAAAGCTACTTCTGCTGTGGGTCATATTTTATTAGAAGCTGAAATTTCACAGGTTTTCCTTTTTGGAGAAATGAAGTTTCAGGTGGCGACTAGTTTTCCTTGCAGATTTGCTTTGTAAATCTCTTTTCCAGTGACTTGGAAATGTCCGCCTAAGTATTAGGTTTCTTTTCTTTAAGACACCATGAAGTTTCAGCAGAAAAGAAATACTATTTTACATCCCTTGTCATTCGCTCACACTGAAGTAATCACAAAGGTATTTCAGGAAATGCAGCAATCAAGGACAGGCGTAATTTGTCTCTCATTTTGTTTTGCTATTCTCTTATACATTCAGGGCCGTATAAAACATCGATCTAAGGAAGCAGCCATTTTAACTGTTAATGTGTCAACACTGAATTCCAGAACTGGTTTCCTGTACAAATGATAGGCCATTGGATGTATAGCATTATCTGTAACTTTCTCAGACTAAACTGCAAGTCGCCTCACCATTCTGGACATAACGTCATGCATTTCACTTAATGTCAATCAGGAACATCTATTTCAGGGTAAAAAATGATTTACAAAACAAACCTCCCTCCGTGATCTATTGCTTTGCCTCAGGGCAGTTCTGTGGGGGCAGTGATGTCATTACTGTGTTCAGACAGACCTATTTAACCTCATCTCTTCAATGTCACTGTGGCCTCTTTAGTTGGAGTGAGAGGCCCACGATCTTTTGTGAAACACACTGCTATCTCTATTTCACACTGATTGGAGTTGCTGGAGATATTTATTTTTACTCAGGGCAGGCACATTTCTTGCACAGGACTGATTTTTTTAGTTTCTGCTCTCTCTTTAGCCCAACTGCATTGACCCTCCTCAGCACACGTAACTACCCGTCTTAATGCAATACACCCCATCAGTACAAATACATCAGTACAAATAAATATCAATTAGAAATCCCCAAAACCAATAATTATAACATATATTTAAGTCTAATCTGTCTGATTTCCCACATCAGTTCTTTACTGCCCCCGAGTGATGTAAATATCTCCTTAGTCTATAGTAGGGGTTTCCAACCAGTGGTACTAGTACCCCTGATGGTACTTGACAGGTGGTACTCAACAAGGCTGTAGACTGACCTGTACCCCAACCTGATCTGCTGCCTTCTATATTTCACCCGAGTCTGATTTGTTCTATAAGCCACTCCCAGAGAGGATGAAAACTGTTTAGGTCCTTTTTTTATGTGCCATTATATATGTGCAATTATATTTTCTTGTGCCATTCATTCACTTTAAATAGTTTTGTGTGTCTTTTACCACAGCGTTAGGTGACTGACCACATTCACCACCCAGGTGGTACTTGATATATCTGTAAAATGGAAAGTGGTGAGTTTTGGAACCCCGGGTCTATAGGATTCACCCATAAACCCTAAGGAAATGCTGTTCATTAAGGAAATGCTATTAGAATGTTTTAAACTGGACCATAAGTCAAACATTCTCCAGGAAAACAGAGAGACTCTTTGCAGCCCTGAAGCATTGGATTGTT
Organism: Gastrophryne carolinensis; assembly: GCA_027917425.1. Classification (NCBI taxonomy): domain Eukaryota; kingdom Metazoa; phylum Chordata; class Amphibia; order Anura; family Microhylidae; genus Gastrophryne; species Gastrophryne carolinensis. Next base: position 184,728,649 of record CM051234.1, on the reverse strand, counting down.
TCACAAAAAAACAACAACCTTTCAAGACAACAGAGAGCATGAGGGGCACTTATTAATGCTGCAGCACCCTACATTATTCTGTAGCTTACATCTCTACTCATTATACAGACTATGCTGCAGGAGGGGGGCAATTTGGTTCCCCACTGCCAAATCTAAATTTTAGCTTTTGGTACAGTTTAACTTAAACTCAGCACAGAAGGCACTAAAAAGCAAGGCTGATTTTTAAAATAGACAAAGCAACCACAGCACCCAATTTCTTAAGCCGGCAAACAATTCTATAATTTGTCTTGTTAAAAAGATTTGTCTATTCTAATCGTTGTGCACCTCCCAGGTTATAGACTGGCCTGAGCACCTTTCTATGTCTGGCACTGGAGGTATAGGGCAACCTCAGGTAAGCTGCTCCCAGTTTATTCATTGCTGTGTATGTTCGAAAGGGGGATCTTATACATTGGAGTTAGGACTGCACCTACACAGGTAGCTTGATGTTTGGTGGTGCAGTTTCAACATATCTTCAGATGTGTGCCAATTGATACCTCTGTTTTTTACTACATTTTAGAAAGAGAGCTTATAGGATTGGTTGCTGGCTAACAGGGTGGAGTGACTTTAAAGTGGATCAACAGTGTATTAAACATAAATTTGTTCCATCCAAGCTGCACTGAGAAATAGCCTAAATAAATATAATCTAAACTTTGCGTTTTCAAGATTTGACCGCCTTGACTGGATGCTTCCACATCCAAACAGAAACAGTAGACAGTCCATGTCCGCTGCCACTCATTTGTTATTATTTTCCTCACATTAGCCTCGATTCAAAGACACATTCGTCCGGACTTCCGTAGCTGTCTGTGAAAGTTTGGGTGGGTGTTAGTCTTTTTTTTTTTGCTTTTTTTCGTTCATTTTTCATTCGTACGAACATTCGGAAAAATGCCTATATGCGCTTTTGATGAACGGAAGCAAATCGGAACATTTCCGTTAGTTCGGATCATTTTCCAAACAAAATCTGATATTTTTCGTTTGTTCAGATAACTTACGTTGTTGGGATGGGTTTCCGTCTGATTTAGAGAGCTGATTTCCGACGGGCCACCACCCTATAAATCCGTTTCATTTCCGATCCACTTACGGGACCTTTGAGGGCTCGGATTGCTATTGTTGAACATGTTTTGCGGCTATGTGGAGGAGTCTGCGCGCCTTTAGCACCAAGGCATTGCATGTATCAGCATGGTCGAGGCCATAAATTGTATAGCAATGCATACCTGAATAAATACATTTCATGTATGCCTTATAGAAGCATTTTAATGCTGACCTTAATTAGTCCTTAGCATGTAAACATTTATTTTCCGGCACATCCATATAATTGCTATATTTTTTTAGACTTATGTCCTTTGTGAATTATATTTGGATTGTTGAACTTGAATCTTAATTTGTTGTAGGAGTTATTGTTCTAGTCGGTTACCTTTGCTTTGTGTAATTATTTTATATTTGGTTGCAGGAACCGCAAAATGGCCCACTCACTGAATGTGCAAGCAGTGGTGGCCCAGGACATGCGTCTCCTTAGCGTCCTCGCCGGCTACCCAGGCTCATCCCATGACGCCTACATCCTTAGAAGATCTGGATTGTTCCGTCAGTTTGAGTCTGGGGAATTTTCCGGTGCATGGCTCCTTGGTAAGTTGAGTCCAATAACGTCATTTTCTTTTCTAGGTATGGCTATGATTTTTGTTTGGTTCCACTTTCTTAAACTATGCCTTTTTCCTCCCCTTGGTAAAAAGGGAAACACGACTGTACCCATGACATTAGCAAAACAACAAAGGCTGGCCAAATGTTTGTCCCGCATTGTTAAAACTCCAAAGAGTAATTTGAGCCAAATTAGTAATCAGTCTTCCCCACACTTTTCTGAAAATCTGTTCTTGACTTTATCATAGGGTCTGCGCCATCTTTGCTTAGATGCATTACACTTACTGAGTAGAGGAGAGCGGGATAAAGTGCAGGGTCCGGCTTAGACCTGTTTTGGACTCAGACAAAGAAGAAAATGGGTCATGCAAACTTAACCCATTCAAGATTGCTGAGCAGCACAGACCTAAACCAATAGGTCTTAACAGTCTGGCTGATTGGCCAGCATCTGCAATATTAGTTCTCTAACCATCTATTAGAGATGTTTCTTTGTCGCTTTGCCCTGTGCGGTATGTATGCTCATGTTTTTTGGACAATGTCACCTAGCCTCTTATTCAGGTATTTTGTGCATTTTTGTGCTGAAATGTATGCATTAATCTTTATATGTTTTTTCCTTTAATTTTGCCAGCAGATTCTGGATATCCACTCCTCCCGTGGCTGTTGACGCCTGTACTACGCCCATTAAATGCCGCCCAAGAGGCCTATAATATGGTGCACCGCCAAACCAGGGCAGCGGTGGAGAGGGCCTTTGGCCTATTAAAGCCCCGATTTAGATGTTTGGACCATACCGGGGGATCCCTTCAGTGTGACCCAAAAAAGGTCATAGATATCATCATGGCCTATGCTGCACTGCATAATTTTGCAATCTTGCAGCGGGTCCCCCGGTATGTGGATTTGCCACCCTCTACACCCGCCGATGAGCCAGAGGATGCCTATGTTGGGCAGCACAGTGCGTCTGGCTAATACAACAATGTATTTTTAGAATATTTGTGTGTGTGTTGGTTTTTGGGGCTACTTTAAGTCATATTTCTTAACCAAAAACCGACAGACAGTAACTTAGTCAGAAACACGTTTGTTTAATTTTTGAAGGTTGAATTTTGAAAACATCAGAATTGTAGGTGATGGTCACTCACATAGTTAGGAATACATGGACATGAAATTAATGTCAAAACATGCCACAGACCAATTGCACACAGCCTGGATTTACTAAGTTATGGCACTCCAGGATAAAGTTAACCTTCAAAATAACATAGTAACATATGTGTGCCAAGCATTGTCAACGTTACAAATCACAGATGTTACATTGTAAAAATATGGACACAAACACGCCCTCTCCTGCTTGCCCACATTTGCCACAGGCAAGCAGACATACCTATGCCACATCTACACCTGTTACTCAGTGGCCCACCCAAACAAGAACACCCAGTCCCAATCCAAGTACAGTAAAATCACAGCCAGGGTTCAAGATCTTAGTTTGCCAGGCCAGAATGTTACACAATCATGCCTACAAACAGGAGGAGCCACAACCAATGTAATTATGGGCAAGGCTGCAGCGCCACAGCTTTAGTGGCCGCTTCAGTGAGGCTTGTCCTCTGGCATTGGCTAGTGGGCTACCTCAGGACTTTAATGAGCTATATGGGGGCAAATCCAAAGCATACAAGCAAAGCCAGATCAAAATGCTAGATTGGTAGGGCTCACCAGACAAGTCAATACAGTGGGGATGTCGAGCAAAGATGTAGAACAGATTCAGGCCAAATACACATTAATATGGGGGATGCCCATAGAACCCAGGTTGTGGCCCTTGGGGGCGGGCGCTAACCTGGGCCTGTGCGGCATTCAGAATCTGCAACTGTTCCAAAATGTTTCTTTGGTTAGTTTGCAATTCAGCCATGCTGGACCTGAATTCTGTGGTCAAGTTGGCCATGTGGCTGTTATGGGTCCTAAATTCAGTCAGCATGGCACTTAAAGTGGACCAACACCCAGGATTTTGACTATCCTGGGTTTTGGTCCACTTCGGCGGGGCACCCCGATCGGGGGTGCCCCGCTGTGTGAAACCCCCCAGAAACCCCAAAAAACTCACCTCTCCCCGCTCCCACGTGAACGCCGCAGCCAATCCCCGCCAACGTCCAGGCGGGGGACAGGAACGTCCAAGCCGCTTCCGCCGCCGCCGCCTCCCGCGCGTCACTCTCGGCACGCGCGCGCCCCCGCCGGCCATTCACAGAGGGCCGGCGCGGGCGCGCGGGAGGCGGCGGCGGCGGAAGCGGCGGCGGATCAGGTAAGATCTTTTTGGGGTTTCTGGGGGGTTTCACCCCGCGGGACATCCGGATCTCGGATGTCCCGCGGGGTGGGAGGTGATCGGCCCGGGAATCTTATAGATTTCTGGGCCGATCACCCCTGGGTGTTGGTCCACTTTAAGGTATTATTGAGGTTATCTAATTGCCCAATAATATTCTCATGATTTTGTTGATTTTGGCGCCGAAATAGCCGCCTTTCATGGTGCCATGCTGACTCCATCATCTGCACGCCCCTCCCCAGGGAAACTGGGCGGCGTTGCTGAGTACGCCTCCCAATTCCCCGGGTTGTGGGGCGTGCAGATGATGTTGCTCTAGGACTCCCAACAGCCACAGGTATGCTGGGCAAATCCTCAACAGCAGATCTTAAACTGGGAACTGGAGGGTCAGTCTCTGCATGCTGCCCACGATGTGCAGGCAGCATGCAGCCAGCTTCCCTCTGCTGCTGAGGATTTGTCGGTGAAACATTTTGGAACAGTTGCAGATTCTGGCCCAGGGGGAGATCTTCATAAGCTCCAAGGAAGGTTCCATCCTCCTCCAGCTCCTGGATTTCCTCCATCAGTGTGTGGCTCTGTTAGGACATGTAAAACAAAAAGGTTCAGTGTGGGGAATACATATGTAATTCAGGCCAAAGAAACATGGCAAGCCACATGCATACGCCGCATCATCAAAAAACACTTACCGTAGATATCGGATCCTGGGTCCGAGGCAGCACGGAAGTAGATGGCATAGTTAAAACGGCAGAGGATTCCCCACTAGCTGAGGGATGAGGCTGGGCTGCATTAGACGAAAACCAACAATGTAAACACACAACTATGCCTTGGTGATGGTTAATAACACATATGCTTAAATCAAACACGTGGCCAAGCTGGAATGGCCACTCCAACAACGGTGCAACTTGACCTTCACTATGAATGCCATTATATTGAAAATGGATTATGAAACAAGAACAGACACATTGGTCACGTGAAGCCAAACAAACATGCAAGTACTGCCTGTTGTGTGTGTTTAAACATCCCTTATAGGCCATTAAGTTAACACACTCAGCTGGCAAATAGCAGTTACAATATGATTCTGGTGGTTACCATTGTATCTATTAAAACATTGCAATCACACCATCTTAAGCCGTTGGGCCCCAAGCACAGCTCTAACCAAAGTGGCCAACAGAAAAAGATGTAAGTGTTGCATGTGATTGAATAAAAATACATAGCACGCATTCCTTTACTAATCTCCATACTTTACTACTCTTCCTAAATGTTCATAAACGTCATGTATGGTCCTGCTAATTTGCACATTACCTGTCGACACACATGACACACCCTGGTCAAATTGATTGCTCCACTACAAGGCACACCTTAGGGGCATGTGTTTAGATATGCTTTGCTGGCTAATTTGAGTTTTTGGTCCATTTTGTGGGAAATCCACACATTACTAACCTGCTGAAATTGGCGGGTTGTCCGTGTCCTGTTGTGCCGAGTGTCCCTCTAACGCAACAGGATGTAGCAGGCCCAGCACCATCTCCTCAGCCTGGTTAAATTTCAATTTAGTGGGGAATCCTCCGCCAGTTTGTAAGCTGAAAAACATAGTATTCAGAAATAAGCTCACTGATGTCTATACAAGAAGAATAAAAACCAACAAATAAGATATGTACCTGTACTGCCGCCTTTTATTCTCTTTCTTCTGTGCGGCATATTTGAGGTCCGATATTTTCCGCTGAATCTGTTCTACATCTTTCAGTTCGTCCCCCGCTGCATTGCCTTGTCTGGTGAGTTCTGCCAAAATCTCAGATTTGCGCTGCTTGCTAGTTGATTTGGATTTGCTCCCATATAGCTCATCATAATATAACGTCAGCCCACTAGCCAATGCCAGAGTTTGGGACTCACCAAAACGGCCACTCAAGTGGCCTCTGCGCAATGTGCGCCCTGTTTGTGGTGGTTGTGGCTCCTCATTGTTTGCAGGCAAATGGGGTGACATTCTGGCCTGGGTATGTGTAGGAGACATCAAGGACTGGAGGCTGGCTGCTGATCGAACTGGACTGGGAAAGGGACTGGGTGTTTGTGGCTGGGTGGCCACAGAAGTTGCAGGGGTTGATGTGGCATAGGGTGATTGCCTGCCAACCTGTGCTGGTGGGGAATGTTGGCGAGGAAGAGAGGGTCTTGAGGAGCTGGAACTGGTGCTTTTTGCCCTGTGGCTCTGTGGGCCCTTGGAAGGAGCATGGCCCTTGGAGGTACTTGGCTGGGGTGACCCAGAGCTGGTGGGTTGGCCACTCTTGGCCGTCGTTTGGTAGCCACGTGCGGGTGGGGAGGGGGAGGCTGCCGCCTCCTTTTTTTGGCATAGCTGGTAGTTGGCTTTGGATGCTGCTTTGGCGAAGCCTTGGTAGTAGGCCTTAACTTGGCTTTGGCCTGTTGAGACCTGGTTTGTGTGCCTTCGGCATGCTCATGCCGCTTGGCTGCCTTCTTGACCGTTGTCTCCTTGGCAGTTTTGAATGGTGCTATTTTGGGGGCCATTTGGATTGGACTCTCAAAGAGAATGAGCTGTGTGTCCAGGGACCTTTAAATAAGGTAGCTGGCGTGTGACGCCTATGCGTTCGCTTACGCGTACGTCCGGCCATTCACACGGCCGTGTGGAACCCGGAAACCGCTGGGGCATTACTTATCTGCTGCCGAGAAGAAGAAGAAAGATGGCCCCACTATCTTCACCCGCCAACAAGAAGAGATCATCATGCTCGTAAGTGTACTTGTAGCCCTTTCAATTGACATCTAAATGCTGCTCTACATGTTAAGGATGCGCAGGAAGTAAGGGTTTTATTTCAAAATGTGTTAAACTACATGCACAACCAAAGGCACGGCACACACGTGCCAAACAACAGTGCGGCCAGATTCTAAAATTGCCTTAGCCTAGAAATGTGTGTGTGTGTTAATGGCATTTCCTAAAATAATGTATTGTTGCCACATATTGATAGGCATTTATAAGTAATTGCTATGTTTTCTTTCTGTTTTGTAGACCATGCTGGAGCGCAGGTATGACTACCTGCCCAACTCTTTTGAAAAACGCAACGTCGCCCTGGAGATCATCTCGGAAATCCAACATCAGACCAACACCACCTTCAAACACACGCAGATCATGCAGCATTGGTCGGACCTGAAACGACTGCACATGCCCCGGGTGCGGAAGTTTTTTGGAATCCATTTCCCAAGTAAGTACATAGCGATTGCATGCAAGATGTACCTAAGACAGAAGGTAGGCTTTTAGTTATAATGCCTTTTCTTTGGTAGTGTTGGAAATGGATTACCGCATTCGGTAATCCGACCAGTGCTGCATGATTCTGCAGCTGGAAGTGAAGGTGGTGGATCGCCAGGGCGACGGTCCTACCCCTTCTCTGTTGAGTCCTCCGACCAGCCCCTGGACCTTACCACAGAGGAGGGGCGGCACGGTGTGGGCAGGCAGTCATACCCTGCCCCACATGCGGGAGCCTCTGGTATGTCACTCTTCATGTATGCACAAACACACATACATGCTATCTCCTACCAAACTGATTCCTTTCATCTGTTTTTCTAGATGCTTCGGGGGCGGGTGAGGTGGGGGAAGAGGCAGCAGATCTGCTACAAGCAGAACCTGGAGAAGGTGAGTGATGTGACCCAGACTTTGCAAGAGACATTTGATGTGTCACGCTCTGGTAACTCCAGCCCTCTAGGTAAGCCCTCAACCCCCAATCTCCGCAGCCAGCTTCACCTGTAGGAGCCCCCGCTTGCCGGGACGCAAAATACGCCTGCCCGGGATCGGTTGCCCCCAGGACTTCAATGGCTCAAAGGATGAGAGCTTACTGGTTTAGAGGTCTGAAGAACCAATGGCTAAGAGCGAGTGTAGCGGAAGTCCAGAGACAGGCCAGAGGTTGACACGGGGAAGTCAGAGATCGCAGCGGTACAGAGGGAAGAGGCAGCTCGAGGTCAAGGTACAAAGCAGAGGTCGGCAACGGAGATCAGATTGAGAATGGTCGGTTCAGGCAGGGGTCGGCAACGGAGATCTGATCGAGAATAGTCGGTTCAGGCAGGGGTCGGCAACGGAGATCAGATCGTGAATAGTCGGTTCATGCAGGGGTCGGCAACGGAGATCAGATCGAGTATAGTCGGTTCAGGCAGGGGGCGGCAACGGAGATCAATCAAAGTATATCACAAGACTATGCAGGGTACAAGGCGCTATCACAGGCACTGGGCAACTGACAAGGTGAAGCTTAAATAGGAACCAGACCTGGTAGAGACGGGGGGAAGTGAGTGTGTGATTGGTGCATACTAAACTCTCACAGACATTGGTTAGAAACAACAAGGGCGTATCGCCCAAAAACTTCCCCTGGGCTCATTGGCCCCCGACCCAGTACTGGGGGCGTTTCCTCCCCCACACCTTGGCCACATTGGCCCTTTCACAGCCTCCGGCGGGCTCGCTGAGTACAGCGCCGCCGGAGGACATAAGAATCACGTGCTCGCACGCGGGCGCGTGCACGAGCAGCAGTGACGCGAGAGAGGAGGGCGGCTGTGCGCGGCGCCGACTTCAAACACGCATTTAAAAAGTTTAGCAAATAAGTTGTTCTCTCTTAATTTTTGTAGTACCAACTTAACATGGCGTCTGTGCTCCAATAAAGAATTATAAAAAATGAGAATATCATCCAAGTAGATGACCACAAATCTACCGAGATACTCTCTGAATATATCATTAACAAAATCTTGAAAGACGGCTGGCGCATTACAAAGACCAAAAGGCATGACCAGGTACTCGTAATGGCCATCTTTCACATTAAATGCAGTTTTCCACTCATCCCCCTGCCGGATGCGAATCAGATTGTATGCCCCTCTTAAATCCAACTTGGAAAGAATTCGGGACCCTGTGACTTGATTGAACAGATCCCCAATCAGGGGCAAGGGGTATCGGTTCTTAACAGTGATCTTATTCAAGGCTCGATAGTCAATGCAAGGTCTCAGGCCGCCATCTTTTTTCTCTACAAAAAAGAATCCGGCCCCAGCTGGTGAAGTAGAGGGGCGGATAAATCCCTTCCTTAAATTCTCGGTAATGTACTCCCTCATTGCTTGCTCCTCGGGCAGAGTAAGATTATAGATTTTTCCCCTCGGGGGAATCGTGCCAGGTAGCACGTCAATAGGGCAGTCATAAGACCGATGTGGAGGAAGAGTATCAGCAGAACGTTCAGAGAAGACATCAACCCAGTCTGCATATGGCTGAGGTAATCCCTGAGGTAAAACTTGCACACTTCTGAGGCCTGTAGTAAAGCAGTGATTTTTGCAATGATCACTCCACTTGATCAACTCCCCAACCCGCCAATCTAACACCGGGTTGTGGAGTTGTAACCAGGGGTATCCCAAAACCACCGGAGTTTCTGGACAGTCGAAGATAAAAAATTCTAAGAACTCAGAGTGGGAAGAGCCAACAATTAACCGAAGAGGTGGGGTCTTGGTATTTATAGATCCCCCTGGATAGCCTTCCCATTGATAGCCAAAACTTGTAGGGATCTTTCAAGAGGAACTAAAGGGATACCTAAAATGGAGATCATACTCCTGTCCAAAAAGTTTCCCGCCGCACCACTGTCGATAAAGGCGGAAACTGTTTGCTTTGAAGAACCCCAAAACAGGTCAATAGGCACTAGCATTTTATTTTGGCGAGAGTTGCAAACTGACTCACCTAGACCAGCACTCTCTCTCTGATCTAGGTGTGGGAGTTTTCCGCCAGCTTCCCCTTGTTTGGACAGGACCCAGCGAAATGTCCCGAGTTCCCACAATATAGGCATAATCCCTTGGATCGCCTACGCTGCTTTTCCTCTTGGGATAACCGGGTTCTCCCTAATTGCATGGGTTCTTCCTGGGAAGGAGATGAGGTATTTTCCCCACGGGTAGCCAGGGAACTAAGACTCTGGAAGGACCTGAAGGACGTGGGAGGCCTTGCTCTCTCCCTAGCCCTCTCTCTAAGACGCCTGTCTATTTTAATGGAGACCTGCATTAATTGGTCTAGGTCTGCGGGTGGAGGAAAATTGACCAAAGCATCCTTGATGTTTTCCGACAGCCCCACCCTGAACTGACTACACAGAGCGGGATCATTCCACCTAGATTCGATAGCCCAGCGGCGGAATTCAGCACTATAATCTTCAGCCGAATTCCGTCCTTGTTTTAAGGCTCGAAGCCTATTCTCTGCCGTAGATTGTTGATCAGGATCAGCATATAAAACGCCCATAGCACTAAAGAATGCTGTAACGGATTGTAGGGCAGAATCATGAGATGGTAAACTAAAGGCCCAGGACTGCGGGTCTCCTTGAAGCAGAGAAATGACTAGGCCTACTCGTTGGGACTCAGTGCCTGAGGAGATGGGTCTCAGCTTAAAATACAGTTCGCAGGCATTCTTAAAATTGGAAAATTTTGCTCGTTCTCCAAAAAAATTCTCAGGCAGTGGAATCTTTGGTTCAGAGATATGAGGTGGTACAGAGGATGCCGGTAACTGACGAGACTCCTGAGTGGCCACTCTTTGAGCGAGCTGGTTTATCGCCGTGGCCATAGCTTGCACCTGCTGTACCAGGTCATCCATCTTCGGCCTGTGATAATGTCACGCTCTGGTAACTCCAGCCCTCTAGGTAAGCCCTCAACCCCCAATCTCCGCAGCCAGCTTCACCTGTAGGAGCCCCCGCTTGCCAGGACGCAAAATACGCCTGCCCGGGATCGGTTGCCCCCAGGACTTCAATGGCTCAAAGGATGAGAGCTTACTGGTTTAGAGGTCTGAAGAACCAATGGCTAAGAGCGAGTGTAGCGGAAGTCCAGAGACAGGCCAGAGGTTGACACGGGGAAGTCAGAGATCGCAGCGGTACAGAGGGAAGAGGCAGCTCGAGGTCAAGGTACAAAGCAGTGGTCGGCAACGGAGATCAGATTGAGAATGGTCGGTTCAGGCAGGGGTCGGCAACGGAGATCAGATCGAGAATAGTCGGTTCAGGGAGGGGTCGGCAACGGAGATCAGATAGAGAATAGTCGTTTCAGGCAGGGGTCGGCAACGGAGATCAGATCGAGAATAGTCGGTTCAGGCAGGGGTCGGCAACGGAGATCAATCAAAGTATATCACAAGACTATGCAGGGTACAAGGCGCTATCACAGGCCCTGGCAACTGACAAGGTGAAGCTTAAATAGGAACCAGACCTGGTAGAGATGGGGGGAAATGAGTGTGTGATTGGTGCATACTAAACTCTCACAGACATTGGTTAGAAACAACAAGGGCGTATCGCCCAAAAACTTCCCCTGGGCTCATTGGCCCCCGACCCAGTACTGGGGGTGTTTCCCCCCCCACACCTTGGCCACATTGGCCCTTTCACAGCCTCCGGCGGGCGCACTGAGTACAGCGCCGCCGGAGGACATAAGAATCACGTGCTCGCGCGCGGGCGCGAGCACGAGCAGCAGTGACGCGAGAGAGGAGGGCGGCCGTGCGCGGCGCAATGATAGCTGCGGCCGGCCGCCTGGAGACGACGCTGGAACGGGGTCCAGGTAAACGGTTCCTGACATGATGACTGTGGAATAAGACATTAAAACTGACCGTATTTCCCATGTTTCTACAGGCACTTCTTCACAGCAGAGCCAGGACCCAGGACATCGTGTTGTCTCCAACAAGCCATCTCTCGGCCACCAACTAAGTAAGTGGTCATGCCATTATTTGCGTGGTACTTGACATGAACACACAGACTCATCAAGCCCTAGGCAATGGCAATATAAGACTGACCTGTGGCCACTTCTTTAGCTTAATTACTTGACAGACTGACCTGTGGCCACTTCCTTAGCTTAATGACTTGACAGAATTACATATGTTGCCTTTATTTAATTTGTTAACTTAAAAACATTCAATCCACAGGTGGCAAACATGTATTGGTCTCAAACTAATGATTTGTTCTCTATTTGTTACAGGGACCACACGCCAAAAAATTTTGGAAATGAATCGGAGGGTCCTTGCGTTGGTGGCCGATATGAAGGTGATGGTTGACTCGTTGGGGACAACAGAAGAAGAAGATTAGAGACCTGGGTCCTGGCCCTCTTCTGCTGACCAAATTTTTAAAATTTTTTATAATAATAGAAATTTTAATAACCAAGTTTTAATGCTAAAAAAAAGTTTATTAACCAAGTTTTAATTAAAAAAAATGAATAACAAAGTTTTAATTAAAAAAAAAATTATAAGATTATCCAAATAATTTATATTAAAAAAAAAAAGAAAGAAACCAACGTTTCAGTGTCATTTCTTGAAACACATACATTTACACCAAACAAAGGGTCAAATACATATTTTGAGCTCAAGATTCAGATGTCCGGGAAGTGTTTTGGGTAAGTTTTAGGGGCCTAAAATGGAAGAAGAACCTAACCGCGAAGTGATTTGGGTAAGTTTTAGGGGCCTAAAATGGAAGAAGAACCTAACCGCGAAGTGATTTGGGTAAGTTTTAAGGGTTCAAAAGGTAAGATGGAGGATAGTGCTAAGTGGTTAGGGTGAGCTTTAAAGGTTCAAAAGGGAAGATGGAGGATAGTGCTAAGTGGTTAGGGTGAGCTTTAAGGTTCCAAAAGGGAAGATGGAGGATAGTGCTAAGTGGTTTAGCTAAACATTGTAGTAGAAGTGAGGGTGGCAAATATGTAGGCGAGCACTTTAATGAGTTAAGTTTGTAGTGCGCAGGCGCAAGATCATAAGGATTTCCGTCTGTACGATTATTTTTTGTAAAAGTGAAACAGAATCTATCGGGAAACGTAAAGGATTCGTGTGAGGATACGATGGGAAAAGGGCAAAAACGAAAGCCTACGTTGTTACCTGAGAAAATGAATCAGAAAAGTCTCGATGGAAAATGACATCCTCGTACTCGTACTCTGGCATACGAACGGGCGGAAACTTTACAGAAGCTTTACAAGACATGCATAGAATCGCTCGCACATTCATACGAGAGCGGGAACATTTGAAAATAATACGACATCGGCACTAAAACGGAAGGTTTTTTTAGTCTCTCTGAATCGAGCCTATTGTGTTCCTGTGAGACCTGAAGTACTTGAACTAACGCTCGTGCCATTCTTAGTCGCTGGGAGCTGAATATGTATGGGCTGTACTGATTGGCTAAAAGGCTGCCCAGCCCCTCCCATACAGCATCATCATTCATACAGAAACACGCTGCCACTGGCACACACGCAATAAAGATGTCAGCCGGAGTAAGGAACCAGCACCTGTCCCAGCAAGATGTCAAGTGAAACCATTGCCAGCACATGTGCAATGCTGACAGCAGCCAGGCGGAGGAGGGAGCACTCGCTTCTGCTCTGTCTGGTGGCTGCTATCTTCTAGCGCAGGGGTATTCAACTGCTTCTTGTAAAGGTCTATTTAAAGGCATCCGGGTGAAGGTCCGGGTGGAGGGCTGTCATGGGAGGTGGATAGTTAGAAATCAGCACACTGAGGGAGGGGCTATAGATTTCCCAGGTAAAACTAAAAAAGGCTGTTTGTCCCCACCTCATCCCAAAAATCCTACTGGGCACTGGGAAAAAACAGGGGCTTTTTTTGGCTCCACAGAACCTACAGCTATGATCCACAGTGCACTGCTTTAACCCCCTTGAATTCTGTGCAGGCTATGTACAGGGGTGGGCTAGGGCCCAAAATGTTACTGGCAATAAGGTCTGGTAACAAAGATGGATAGATAGGGGAAAGGAATGAATGGGAGAGAAGCTGTAAGGAAGAGGGATGGATGGACAGAACAGAAATGACAGAGAGTGATGGAGAAAGAGCTGGGAGAAGGGATGGATGGACAGAGCTAGAAAGAAAGGAATGAATGGGCAGAGCTGGGGGGTGTAGATGGACAGAGCTGGAAGAAAGAGTAATGGATTGGCAAATCTGGGAGGCTGGGGATTGGATGGGCAAAACTGGGAGGACAGGAATGGTTGGGGCAGAGAGACTGGGCCGGATGGGGCAGAGCTGAAGTGACAGGGATGGATGAGGTAGAGCTGAGGGGACAGGGATGGATGGGGCAAAGCTGGGGGGACAGGAATGGATGGTGATGGGATAGATGGGGCAGAGAGACTGAATGTATAATGCTGAGCTGGGGGAATGAGATAGTGAGATAGAGATAGATGAGGTTGAGCTGGGGGGGGGGGGGGGCAAGGATTGGAGGGGGCAAAGAAAACGAGAAACAAAGTTTGTGTGTACCTTGCAATGCCACTTCCCAGCCGTTCAGGACTTCATATTGCTTTGCATTGACACTTGCAGGGAAAACACTAAGCACTATATCGCTGATCAAGGGGGCAGCTCTAAGCACGGCAACACAGAAGCAACTGAATGCAGGGCTTTCAGGGCTGGGGCCCGGAAATCTGGTGCCGAGGTCTGCATTTGGACCCTGTTTTGCCAGTTGATTATCACTGTTCTAGCACATGCACAAGGTTTGTGGAAGAACTCAGCTTCGGGGTTCATTCAAGATGGTGGCACATAGGATAAAGTTTAAAGCACAATCTGTATGCTCTGGAATAGGTAGCATTACATGCCAATTACTTTGTTTTACTATACAAGGCAAGAGGGTGAAAGACAGGGGTTAGATTTTTACTCAGTGTTGGTTCACTTTAAGATTTGTCTATTGTAATGGCCCTACTCACAAGCACCTACCATGTATGTTATATATTGGTTTGAACTGCTGCCAACTTTATATTTTATTTTCTCTGTAAGCACATGGTGGAAGAGGTCTTTAGCTATATAGGGGTGGCTTTCAACCCCCCCATGTGCTGCACTGGAGGAGGTATAGGGCAACCACAGATATGCTGCTCCTAATGTATCCATTGCTGTGTAAAAGTAGTCAGAGACTAGAGTTAGGACTGTGCCTACAAAGAGGCATCTTGGTGTTTGATGTTGTCATTGAATGGTACAATAATAGAAACATCTTTTGAGGTTTTTACTTTTTTAATTTATCATATTGTATATTAAACAAATTGCTATATATCTCAATTCCAGTATTTAAAAAATACGGCATTGAGTGAACTCTGGTAGAAATTAAGGAAATACCCAGTGCCTGTTTCATCTTCAGCTTTGAACAATTTCTATGAATCATTAGAGACATCTTACAGGGCATTAGGCTTTAACAAAACTCCGCTGGAAGGGACAAAATACGGTATACACTTTATTGGAACAAACATTCAACATTAAAGTAGTCCACCAAACTTGAGTGTTTTTGATATTTAAGGCAGGGAAAGTTTTAGTACTGTATGTGGGGCTGTTTGAAATTGGTGAGGTTGTATATGAAACCAGAAAAAATGATGCTGATTCTGAGTAGAATATATGAAACAATGGCTAACCAGTGAGTAGGATAATGGATTACATAGAGACTTGCAAAACTTTCAGTTAAGCCCCCTCACCACAATCCCTTAAAAGTCAGGCCGTTTTGTACATGAGATCACAAGTCTGTTGGAAAAAGCTGTCATCTGATGGCAATGCAGCTGCCATTACCCATGCAAGCTTGCTAAGCAGGGAATGCAAAATAAAATACAAGAACTCAGAAACTGGAAATTAAGCAAATTCAGCAACAGACAACCCTGGCTCTGGAGATGACAAAACAAGTGGCCCTAAAAGTACCTATAAAGATATAAAAGCAGGGCAAAATAGCTCTCAATAGCTCTCTATTGATGCAGCTGATGACCCACCCCAGTATGTGCTGTGCTTTGCCTCTTCCTTGCTGCCAGGCAGTGCCATCCCATAAGCCCAGTATTGGGGGGGGGGGGGGGGGTGAGGAGCCTGCCAGGCACCACTAACAAATTAACAATGGCCCTAAACTATCTGTGAAAAACAAGATGTTTGAAATGAATTTTCCCTCTGCAATCAGGACCGGATGTGTGGTGAACACCCCTGGGCACAAAATCTGGTGGAGGCCAAAGATACAGCATTTTTTTCCTTTAAAATAATAGTCCAGCCAAGTAACTAATTAGCGGTTGTCTGACACCACCTACTTACAGGCATGTCAGATCGAGTACCTTGTGCCGATGCATGCTGTCCGGGAACTCCTGCTTTGCCATTCTGGGGGGGGGGGGGGTGTAGTTGGTGCAGCAGAAAACAGTTTCCCTGCATTGAGCTGCCAGTAGGTATGCTTGGTGGCTTTTGTGCAGTGAGTGGCCGCTGATTGACAACTTTGCTGATCCAGCAGAAAACAGTTCCCTGCATTGAGCTGTCAGTGGCTGTGCCTTGTGGCCTATGTGCAGTGAGCAGCTGCCGATTAACAGCTCTGCACCTTTGCTTCTCTAGACTCTCTGTCCTGCCCTGTGATTGCTTTGGCTGCAGGTTTGCAAAAACCTCCACTGCCGCTGATTGCTTTGTTGACGACCACAGACTGAAAAGCCTCCTGGACCAGACCATACCCAAAAGTTGGTGGATGCCCCCTTTGCAGGGCAAGTGGTGGAGGCAAGTAGTAATCTGGCCCTGCTCTGCATACATGATGGCCCTGGCCAATCGCCCTGCTCCCCCACCCCTTGAACCAGCACTGTGTAAAAGGCACAGCAAGATGCTTTCTCAGGTACCTTGATAAACCTGCCATGGAGATAGGAGTTATTCTAAAGCTGAAAAAGACAGTAGTGTTCTTGACCCAACGCACTAGACTCTCAGTCTGCTTATGGAGAAGAAGATACCACTGGTGATACTCCCCAGACACATAATACAATGCAAAATTACCTCCCAAAAAATCTCTTGGCTGCACAAAGACCACAAGATGACATCTCTACCTGCCCACAAGGCAGTTCAACCTCCCAGTCCTCACAAAAAACCCTGCTTCATCCCAAAGCATGGCACATTTCCACCAAAAAACATTAGCAACCATTAGCAAACTGTTGAACCAAGTTGATTTCTTTGCTCGGATGCTCAGTTAATTAAAGCAGGTTTGTTACGCAATCTCACACAGCAGTGTAGTGTACTGGCCATTCACTCGAGTCCAACTGTCACTTAGGTCTACGGCTGCCATTCAGATTCTGGCCCCCAACCGTAATCAGGGGAGAATTACAAGTGATCATGTGAGGAGTTTTATTATTTTAAGACTCAAATTGGGCTTGGCACAGGGTAAGGGTGGGGTGGCTGCAGGGTTACAAGAAGAGTTCTACTAGCTTCTGAATGCAATCAGGTACAGTTATGCTTTTCTTAAATGCTAGTCAAGTACACAGCCAGCACACAGAAGAATAGACCTGTTTTAAAGGGAAGAAAAGTGTTCTAATCAAAGTGAGATGATAATGGCATAGCCTCCATTAACTAGCAAATTCAAAAAAGACTTGCCTTTCAACCATAGTAGAAATCTTTAAATAATACCAGAGGTCCTCTCTAATAACTGTATATATGCCAGTCCCTCCCAAATCTGACCAAAGAATTGGAGAACTATAAGAGATTTTCCAACTACAAAATAAACTTGCAAAAATTTGAAGTTTTGAACATTAACATCCCCGCGGAAAGAGAGACTAACCTCCAGCATTCCTT
This sequence comes from Gastrophryne carolinensis, assembly GCA_027917425.1. Lineage (NCBI taxonomy): Eukaryota > Metazoa > Chordata > Amphibia > Anura > Microhylidae > Gastrophryne > Gastrophryne carolinensis. The sequence continues at coordinate 184,711,220 of CM051234.1, read as the reverse complement.
CCCCTTTAGATGGGCCGGAGGGCACATCGCCTACCTGGGCACAAAACTGGGCAGGTCCTTGGATGTGATTTATTCACTAAATTTCCCCCCCCCCCCCCGTTACGTGCATTTTCCAAGGATACGGAGGCGTGGTCCCTCAAAAAACTTTCTTGGTTCGGCAGGTGCAATGCGTTGAAGATGAACCTGCTGCCACGCCTACTGTACCTGATGCAGGCCCTGCCCATAGAAATCCCCAAATCTTTCCTCTGCAGGATGGGGTCCCTGTTCACAAAATGTATTTGGTCCGGCAGAAGCCCCAGAGTTAGTAGGAAGATACTGATCAGAGCAAAAGAAGAGGGCGGACTGGGCTTTGCCGACCCGGGGCTGTATTACGCCGCTGCTCACCTGAATAGGGTGGTGGATTGGTGTAGACATGCACGACAAAAGCAGTGGGTGCAGATTGAGCAGAGCTGCACGCCCCTCCCTCTGAAATCCCTCCCATGGCTCAAAAAACAGACTCTAGGCTTAGAGTGGAAACATCCTACAGTAGGGGCCTCCCTTAAGATGTGTCAGAAACACTTTCCACTCAAGGACATCTCCCCGACACTTTCGCCAATGTTTTCAATTCTGGGGAACCCTGAATTTCCACCGGGAGTAAGTGGTAGGACAGCGGGGAAATGGTTGGAGAGGGGGATTTGCAGGGTAAACCACTTTCATGACAAAGGAGACCGGAGCTCATTGGATGAACTGGCACACTCGAAGGGGCTACCTAGGTGGGATGAATGGCAGAGGATGCAGTTAATCCATTTCCTTTCATCCCTTAGGCACCAGACAGGTCAGCTGAGAGAATCCTCCATATTCGAGAAGCTTTGTGAGGAAAGTGGTCCTCTAAGACACGTACTTTCGGACGCTTACAAGCTACTCATTAGCCCGCAGGATCAGGCTGCCCCTACATTCCTCCTAAAATGTTACGTTTACACGCAGGCAAAGGAGTAAGATTATGAGCCTAGCCCATAAGACCTCTGTATGCACCAGATATAAGGAGTGCAATTACAAGTTACTAACGAGATGTACAGAGTTCCGGCCCTGATTAACAAGTGGTGCCCTGCAGCTTCCCCTATGTGCTGGCGTTGTAGCAGGGAAAGGGGGGACCTGCTTCACATCTTTTGGTTGTGCCCAGAGCTTGGGAGGTTTTGGTCGGGGGTAAAGGACACAATGCAAAAGATGACAGATGAGGTGTTGCCAGATGGCCCCGCCTTCTTCCTCCTCCACCACTCAGGAAGGCCCACCAAGAGGTATCGTAAATCGGTCCTGAGTCAGATGGTGAATGCCGCAAGGGCCTGCATCCCCTTGTATTGGAAGAAATCTACACTCCCAACGGTCTCACAGTTGCTGAGTAAAGTGGTTGAAATTTAAAGGTACGAGGGTCTTATAGCGGCCCGCAATGAATCTGCGGAGGCACATTTCCGTAAATGGGCCTGTTGGGATGCATTCACACACTCACAGAATTACAGTTCTCTATTAGAGTCAGATCTTGGTTAAAGGGATTGGTATGCCTCCCGCTCCTTGCCCATCCCCCCCCCCCCCGCAGTGTTTATTCCCGACCTGTTTTATCCTCCTCTACTCTCCTTGCTCTTTCTTCTTCTTGTCTTGTTTGGTAGCTTTGTTATTTCTTCGGAGTGTTTCGATTGGAAGCAGGTTGTAGTAGCATAAATGAGCCACTTGGGGCTTGGTGGTGCAAGCCAGAGATGTGGGATGGGGGGCGTTCACCTGGCTCCCTCTTCGGGCCTTTAGATTTGCGGGTCCGAGGTTGGCCTGGCCGGTACCGTTGATACCGGACGGGGCCGTGGGATGGGTGTTGGGTGATCGACCCCCCACTGGTTAGGAGACTAGACGAAGCGGCCCCAGCGGAACTAACGAAGATATGTGGACTGCTCTGTTTGGATAACACCCTATAAGAAGTGTATGTTTATTGTCTTATTTTCTGTTTTCTAAACTGTTTTTATTGTTGTAACTTGAAAATGACATAAATAAAGAATATATATAAAAAAAACTGTATATATGCCATTTTTAGAAAGAATGTAGAATGTTATTTAAAAGCTCTTTTCAGGCCAAAGTAAGAAACAGCTAAATTCACCTATTCACCTTCCCTTATGGGAAATAGGAAGCAGCACGTGACGTGACAAGATCTCTTCAATATTTACATGGTATTAATAACCTACATAGCGTATAACTTAACTATAGTAGAATTTTTGATATATGTATTTTTTAATGTAAAAAACAATGTGCTTAGGGTGTTGAGATGACTTAGTATTTTTTAGCAAATGTGTGTTTTATGCAAGTAATTTTCACTACCTGTAATCTGTGGCTATTGGCAACTGTAAAACAAAGAAGAGACTAGTGAGTCCTGTACACACAGAATGCTGCTACTATGGCCACTTACACAGCAGCAGTGTTCTGTGCAACTATCTGCAATATGTTGCTATTTGTCTGCACTTGGTGTACATTGCCAATAGCAACAGATGAAACCTGCTTTCCTGAAACACACATTTTCTAACATTAGAAAACATTCAACAACAAATGCTAGACCAGCTCAGCAACTTTAAGACAGCAATTTACAACACAAAATATACACTTTCAAAAATTCAATGGAAAGTTTACCTTTTTCTATACTGATGTTTAAAGGGACTCTTTCACTCTAAAAATATTGCAACCTCCAAAATGATACAGTTTTTAACATTGAAATCTTCTTTAACTCTAGAAATACATGGTTATGCTAAAATTGACATTGGTCAAATAGCACCTAAACTGAAAGAAAACATACAGTATTACAGGCTTAAAGAGGAACTATAGTCAAGTCACCACTTCTTCATTCATGCTGTATGGAACAAAATTGCAGTTAATCACGTGATCAACTGAAATTCCCCAGATTGGATGTGCAAGCCAACTGGGGAAATTCAGCAGTCATGTTATTAACTGCCTTTTTGTGCCATACACCATGAATAAGGAAGTGGTGACTTGCCTATAGTTCCTACATGACCTGGGGCAGATTTGATGACTGATCATTTCCTAAAATACTCGGTAAAGGGACTTAGACTTCAGAAACTTACTCATGGAACAACAGGATAACATACCACTCATTTCCCCTTGGATTCTGCACTAGGTGATACATATCTTAATTACCTACAGATGTGTCTACCTTTATTCCTTCACATGGTTGTATACAATGTGTTGTCCAACATTGTCAGTACAGCTTAGAAAACACCAGGTAGCACATAGTCATCTGACTGCAGTGTCTCCCTTTTTAAAATACACTGCTTTATGGACATAATTGGTTGAATTTTTATGGGTACGTTTTGGAGCAAGAAGAAAGTTTGTAGTGTGCCAGTATGAGAAGCCAGGGTGGGTGCACATGGCCTCTGAACAGAGCACTCCCATTAACATAAATTGGTGCCTCCATACATAGAGGCTTTTCTTGTACAGCAGTGTTCTTTGTGTCCAAGTCAATGAAGTAAATCCATGCAAAGGTTACGTTAGGGGCAGGTAAGTGGGGAGTCTGGTGTCCTTTGGCACTCTGATCTAGAATCTGACAGGGAAAGTCCACAAAATTTGACTTTTCCTTTGAATATAATTCTAAATTTCATTTGTTGATTTTCTTCAGCGAGAATTCGTGTTTTTCCTAATAAAATCTGCCACAGCAGTAACCGACATAATCCATCCCCTTTTCAATGTAAATACCTGTGACTTTCGCCAGAAGATTTTAGTGAAAATACAACAAAATGCATTGTGAATGTCTGTGTTTGTTCAAGTTTTGCTCATTTCGCAGCAGTTTTCTCTTCTGGCTGCACGCATGGAGAGAACAGGAAAGCCAAAAGTAGTGCAAACTAGCCCACATTGTAAATCACCCACTATATACCAATTAGGGTAAAGGAGAGTTAGTGGAATCTGAGCTGGAAAACCCATTGTACTAAGGTATCCCACACCAGGTGTGCCAATTCATGTTTACTTTGTAACTTCCTTTCACTCAGCGTGCTTTAGTAAATACTCGCGCATGCAATTTTTTGAACTTTTTGATGGAAAGCTACTGGCTACCAAGTTAAGTCAATAAATGGACAAACCAGGTATATTTTAGTTCACCCCTGACAATTGATTCCTATGCCAAATATAGCAGTACATCATCCTCTCTTGAAGTGTATAGCACATTTCATAACAGAACTTGGTTCATGTGACTGAAAATCTTGCTTCTTGGCAAAAAATATCTTATGGGCTCACAAAGTAGAAGGTCAGGTTAAGGGTCCACACAATGCTTCTCAAGCCCCGAAATGTAGTTGGGTTATAGCTGTAAAAGGCTGTGCATAAATCAAGCTCTTTTATAAAACATGTTTAGTAGTGCATTAGGCATTTTCCATTTTGCCCAATATAATGTCCTTCACATCTTGCGAAAGTAAAATGATGTTTAAGTAATGGATGGAAATCAATCACTTACAGAGTAAATACTTAGAAATATTAAAGCAGGTACTGGAAAGAAATGGTTTGGTGGGTCTCACCTGTATTCAGACCCCATAGTTGTCTTATAGGAGATAGCATGTACTTAAAGCAGATGGGAAGTCATTTTTCTTCTCCGCCCCCCACCACCCCAATTCCTCAGGGCACTACTGTTGGCTGTGTGGTGGCCCGGTTTTCATATAAAATCCGGCTTTTCCACTGTTGAAGACATGCTGCACTTTTGAGATCGCCAACTGGCTGCGTCGCATGAAGGTACAGCAGGCATGCTGTTTGGGCATGCGCGCTCCCATGCCCAGCCATTCAGAAAGGCTGGGCTTGGGAGCAGTAACAGCTACAGGAAAGCTGGGGATGCGCCACCGGCAATCGCTGTATCACAGGAGTGGCCTGGTAAAGATGAGTTTCCGGCAACCCTACAGTTTTACACAGCGGGGCATGCTACTATAGGATGCCCTTGAGGGATGCTAGCGGCCAGCCCTGGAATATTTTATATTCCAGGGCCTGGCCGCAGAGATTTGAGACCACTTCTTTACTTTCCCAGGAAAAAAAAAAAAATAAAGATAGTCATGCAAGTGATAGCTACTTAAAACCTACTTAAAGGTAAAACCCTTGTCTTGAAAAAGTATAACAGGATTCTGTCTGAGTGCAAAATGCACTTAGCTATGTGATCCAGAGAAACACCGGCATGGTCCACAAGTCTTAAATATATTTGTGTCCCCCGGCCCCCTACCTCTGGGCTCTCTTAAAAAAACAGCCAGCGTTCTCCCTCAGAACTCCCGGCAGCCACGAGAGTGAGGCTGCACAGACTCAACATCCCCACTCTGCATGTGACTGCAGGCCTGCCAACTTAAATGCCTGCTGGCAGATGCATGCACAGCAAATGCGTGCAGGCTTACTGTGGCCCTGCTAGGAGTGCTGGGGGAATACACGGCTGCAGGGACCTGGTGAGGTCATTTTGAACCTAAATCATTTACTGGAACATTAGTGCAGTATGAGAAAGTCACCTTATATGGTGGAAAACATAGACAGGAAAAGAGGTCATAGAGATCACCTCAATGTATAGGAAACACAACATGCGGTAGAGGATGTACAACATAGACTACACATAAATATATGTAACAGCATCATCTACTGTCATAAATGTAAATTGCATTAACTTAACAATATAGATGTAGATCACACACAGAGACAAGCTGTAAGCTGTTGAACAGTATCTCCAACACTTAATACATCTAAGGCCAAAATGCTGTCATTGGCAAAACCTCTTCTGCCAACTTTGAGACACACCGGTGTGAATTGTCTGTGACTGGCGGCTTCAATAGTCTTGGAGATGGGCCTCAAAGGCTAAGGTTAGACACAAAATACCCTCTTAGCATTTTTGGGCTTATAGGAGTCTTGTAGAAACCAACAGAAACTCAGGGGAATAATACAGTTCAATGCAGATGTTGTTCAAGTTTCTGACTGCTTAGAGCTAATGCAGGAAGGGCAAACTACTGTATTTCAGTAAGTAAGTCATTGTATTAAATATGTGTGGTTTCAATACTGTACATGTGTGTAGTTGGTTAATTTTTTGGGATATGGTGTTGGAATTTGTTGTGCCGATGGGCTTTGCATTCCTCTGTCTGTCTGCACCATTTATAATGGAAGCGTCTCTAGACAAGGAAAGGGAAACATATGGTAATATTCAAAAAGCATGTATGGTACAGAACATATGGGGAGGGGCATGAATAGCAGAAAACTACTGAAGTGTGAGTAGATTCAATAGCATCTGTCTGACAGACAGATATTTTAGATGCCACACATATGTACATTATGTGTGTGTTTTTCAGCATTGATAGGAGTGCAGTGTATTGCAAATATGATATGGTGGACTTCCAAGCCATGAGGCGGTAGAGCATTACATTCAAAAAATCAGCTCAAGAGAAAGAATTATTCATGTACAGAATCTGACCTAAACTTTAACTATGCATACCATGTCATTTTACTGAAAATAAAGCAAATACCGTTTTCTGAATCTCCCACATAGGCCTAGGTATCCCCTGCCACCTTGTGCCCTCCCTGGTCCTTCTAGAGAGGAACAACATCCGCGAGTTGTTCTCCTCTGTTGGGACATCCCACATTGCTGAGAAACTCTGGTCATTTTAATTAACAATTTAATTAACCACTCCAAAATATTTTATCTTGCCACACCTGCTCATCATTACCTGCAGCAGAGAAATTTTACTAGTTTACGAGTTTTGGATGAAGACTACTACTCCATTCTAACCAGGTGTTTTGAACAGACACATTTCCAGTCCAAAACACAAGTTTCGTGGCAGAATTCCCTCAATACTTTGTACCAGGCAGTGTAGCATAATCCCCCCAATTCCTTATAATAGGCATTGTGCAGCATCCCCCCAGTCCCCTATAACAGGCAGTGTGTCATAACCCCCTATAACAGGCAGTGTGGCAGAATTCCCTCAATCCCATGTACAACTCAGTGTGGCAGAATCCCCCCAATCCCCTATATTAGACAGAAGGCCGAATCCCCCCAATCCTATATAACAATCAGTGTGTCAGAATTCTCCCAATCCCCTGTAACAGGCAGTGTGGTAGAATTCCCCCAATCCCCTGTAATAGACAGGATGTAGACTCACCCCCAATCTCCTGTACCAAGCAGTGTATAGAATCCCCCCATTCACTATAAAGGTGCAGAATTCCCCCATTCCCCTAAAACAGAGTGTGCAGCAGAACCCCCCCCCCCCATCATTGGGCTGAGACAGTTACTTACAAATCCAGGTGAATCCAGGCATAGAGCAGCGTCACCTGTCCCCTGTTTTTTAATTTTTTTGGTGGATGTAAGCTGTGCAGGCTGTTGTCTAATGTGCACTACCCCAACTGACCCTCTGCTGCTGACACATATTCCCATGAAGTTTAAGGTAGACAACGCAGCTTACATTCATACATCTGGGCACAGCTGGTACAGCAGACTGCAGGGAGAAAACATTATCCATCAATCACTATAGCACTTCCTGGACACTTTAGGGCTCTCGTGTAAGAAATAGAGAATTCCCATTAAATATAAAATATTAGATATATAAAAATAGCTCTCCAAGTAGCTTCCCTGGCTATGATGGTAATTGGGCCTCTTAGATGCTAATTTGGTATCATCCCACCATCTTGGCTGGGTCGGGTGGACACAATAGATTTGGGTGTACAAAGGATTCCTAACTATCTAATGTAAATTAAGTCAATACCTGCCCGTGGAATCCCTTTGTGAGCAGAGGTACAGTCTACAGGGAGGGGCTAGCCCTTTCCAACAGGAAGTGAGGTGGCCTAAATAAATGGAGTAATTTTTGGGGCAGTTGAGAGGGAACCAAGGAAGAGCAAGGACGCGTGGCATGAGGTCCCTGTATTGGTAAATATGAGCAAGTAACTTTAGGCCTAGTTGGCAATTGTACTTAGTAATAGTACATTTTAGAAATTGTTTTATGTATTTGTTTAGTTCCGGTGATACCTACACTGTCTAGTGGCTAATGTAACTGTTTAGGCCCTTATTTTTATATACATTTTGGATTATTTTTACATATGTACTGCTGTCCTTTATCATAAGCCTGTGCACAATACAATCTTTTATACATTCTCATTGATGTGATTCCTTAAGTCATCCACAACCTAGAACCTACAGTGGGCATTTATTGCTATATTAATCATTGATATTTTTATTGAGGTTTTTATAATAATAATTGTTTACAAATTTGGCGAGCAAAGGCAGGAGGTTTGTTGGTGTGACTGGGGATCATATTAGTGATTGTGTATTATTTTGTTGTGCATAGAGCTTGTGGTGTGGGTACAGTAAGTTGTTGTACTAGGATAGCACAGGGACTAGTCAAATATATTTTGAGTACAATTGTCCATTAGTTGCTATTAGTGTTGGAGCAAAATGGAAAGTCTTAACAAGATATTGTTCAGAGTAGAAGACCCTCTTGAACTTATCAAGAAAATGGAGGAAACTCTCAAGCCTTGGTCAGTAGCTAAGGAATATGTTGCAAATGCAATTGTAGGTAGGAAACTCTCTAAGTCAGAGGGTAAACATGCATTAATTTATGCTGCATGCTGGATAGCAAAACAGTGTGAATTAATACATGAGGAAAAATTAAGCCTTCAGAATGAGGTAGAATTTCTGAAGAATGCCTTGAATCTTATGAAGGTAAACGCTGAAGTGCTTGCTGTGGTCCAGGTGGATGCTCAGCAGCTTGAAGCGGAAAACAAAAAGTTGCACATTGAAAAAGATTTGTTAGTGGAGGAACTGATGGCTGCAGACTGTAAGATTAAACATTTGGCTGCAACCAACAGTAACCTACAGGCAAAAATACTTTCATGTGCTACACAGAGTGCTAAACCATCAGAGGTGATAAAGGCAGAAGAGGTGGTTAAGCTTGAAAAGGGTATCCAGGTAGAGGAGCCTATGCAAAGCTTAGATGAGAGCAATGAGCTAGAGAAGGCCCCCCAAACTAAATGTGGCCACCAGACACAGAAAGTTAGAGCAATAGAGAGGGTATTTGCTGTGCATAGCTCTCAGGGCAGGAATAACACTCGGTTAAAGAGTGTTAGAAAAGTTAAGTGTTTTTCTTGTGGTAATTTAGGACATGTAGCTAAATGGTGCAAATTGAAGTTTACAGAGCAGGTTGTTAATAAACCTCCACACGTTAAAACCCACAGAAGACAAGCCATTGTCTACTCTGCTAGGTGGGGTAATGGGAGTTACAACCAGAGAAAGTTTGTAAGGGACCATACAGGTTTTAGTAAACCCGCCATGTTGGGTTCCTTAAAAGCTCTTAGGATCCAAAATGGCCGTCTACTGGATGAAAACAGACAGTTAAAGGAGGAGAGGGGACGGTTTGCAGAGCAGTATAGGGCTTTTCAACAGGAGGTTCAAATATTCAGGAAAGATCAAAGACTTAGAGAGTTAAACTCAGTCCCTGTGAGCCCAGTTAGATTGTCTGCATAGAGGTTATTAATGGTTTTGGATTTTATTTTGCAGGAAGAATGACCATGGCAAAACACTGTTATCCCTATTGTCTGTATTAAAAAACCTCCAAGGTATTGTGAAGACCTTAACATGGAGTTTGTTAACTTTTATTTTTACTCCGAATGTTAAGGACAAGCTTCAAATTATAAATTTGTTTACTGCAGTAAGGATTTCAAATTCTAAATTATTTTTGTAGGTTATTTTGGTTAAAATGCCTTACTGCCAGCTGGTGTGGAAATGGGGATTTGTTAGGTGGGTGGACTTTTCCCTCACTACCCCAGATGAGTAATTGTTTTTTCCATTTAGTTTAAAATGTGCTCATCTAAGGCCAGCCTAGTGGTATTTTTTAGTAGGAGTTGCCATTGTTGTATCTGTGCACTAAGAGCGGGAAAACTGTCCTTTGTTTTCTTTTGTTTATAGTACAGTCACACCCTCAGTGAAACTAGGGAGGTCACAGATACTTATTTTGCATTTGTATGGTTGGAATTTTTGTATTTTTTTTCATAGTTCTAAGGCAATTTGTTTTGAGTATCGAGAATAGTCTCAATATTTTTGGACCACTAAAATGGAGCATTATAAATTTATTTCGAATTTAGTGGGTGCTTATTGCATTTTTGGTGCTTTGCTTTTGGGGTTTTATGCAAGCTTTGTTTTTATTGATTTTTTTAGGGCATAATTTTTTTGCCAAAGAAAAGCAAACACATCCTTATTATTTTGGTGGTCTTCATAAGGTTTTTTTTTTTATTTTTACTGTTTTACCTTTTATAAATGTATGAAGTGGGCGAATACTTTTTCCTGATATTCTTGCAATTTTGTACAGCCCAAATGAGAATGCCCCTTTGCTTGTCCCTTTTTTTAATTGTACTATATTATATGTAATATTTAAGGAGTCACCTGGACATATAATGTACTACGTTGGTGGGTTAATCGTGAGTTAATGTTTTTAAAATTATGGGCTTGTCACATTTTGTGAGTTTTGATTTTCTTTGGGTATATAATTTTTGTTGGAAGGGGTAACATTTTCCTTTTTATTAGACATTTTGTTTTGGTAGTCAAGCTCACATTAGATACCTGTAGTTTTAAGTACAGTTTATGGGTTTTCTTTTGTGTAAAACAAAAAAATCAAGCGGGGGGGGGGGGGGGGGTAAGATTTTTCTCCCAAGAAGATTTGAGTCATTTTGTTGTGTGTTTTTTTTTAAGTAGTATGATTTATTGCCAACAGGCCATATTCATTTATGAAAATGACTTTGGTTTTAATACCCTGTGTCTCCAAAAGGTCCAGCACTAAATGTGGGATATGTTTGGATAAATGTAGCATTTTGCATGGCAATATGGGTGGCATTTATATGGATTTGCAGAGATAGATATGATTTTAGTAACAGGTAGAGTGTTAATGTACCAAGCAAGTGCCGAGAAAAACTCCCAGCCACAATACCACTCCATTTCCCCTGATCTTTGTCCTTATTTTCTATGACATTTCCACTTGAGAGGCTAAAGGTGCCAGTGGTGTCTGCTATGTGACCAGTACCCTGCTATGAACTTCCGACTGTTGTCTTTTTAAACCTTCTACAATCAACTATTGCTACCCATGTGATTCGCATTGAACTGCTTAAGTGAGCACCGCAAGTTTGAAATGCTCAGTGTACCAGCGGCTCTTTCACTGTCTCTTGGAATTTCAAGAAACTGTTTCCCTTAAGGTACCTATATCTCCAGTATTGGACAGATGGTACATATTCAAGGGGAGACAGGAAAGAACTACAATCAACACATGTGCATCTTCCTATGGAGGCAGGGATACTTGTGGTCACTCCACCTATTAGCAGAAAAGGACTGTGGGGAGATGATCACTACAGATGGAATCAACTATGTGGCTGCAGAAGAAGAGCGCAAAGAAAACTGTTATCAATTTCATTTGTTGAGTCTCAGGTTTATCTCAGTAAATCCATATTGGTGCTATTCAAACATTTTAACTTAATTTGGTGAGAATTCGATTATATAAAATATATATATATATAATCTCATTCTCAAGTGGGCGACTGTAAGAAATAGAGAATTCCCATTAAATATAAAATATTAGATATATAAAAATAGCTCTCCAAGTAGCTTCCCTGGCTATGATGGTAATTGGGCTGGGTCGGGTGGACACAATAGATTTGGGTGTACAAAGGATTCCTAACTATCTAATGTAAATTAAGTCAATACCTGCCCGTGGAATCCCTTTGTGAGCAGAGGTACAGGCTACAGGGAGGGGCTAGCCCTTTCCAACAGGAAGTGAGGTGGCCTAAATGAATGGAGTAATTTTTGGGGCAGTTGAGAGGGGACCAAGGAAGAGCAAGGACGCGTGGCATGAGGTCCCTGTATTGGTAAATATGAGCAAGTAAATTTAGGCCTAGTTGGCAATTGTACTTAGTAATAGTACATTTTAGAAATTGTTTTATGTATTTGTTTAGTTCCGGTGATACCTACACTGTCTAGTGGCTAATGTAACTGTTTAGGCCCTTATTTTTATATACATTTTGGATTATTTTTACATATGTACTGCTGTCCTTTATCATAAGCCTGTGCACAATACAATCTTTTATACATTCTCATTGATGTGATTCCTTAAGTCATCCACAACCTAGAACCTACAGTGGGCATTTATTGTTATATTAATCATTGATATTTTTATTGAGGTTTTTATAATAATAATTGTTTACACTCGGACAGCCATCTTTTATCTGGGACATGGCTGGTACGCCATCTAAACAGCATACCATCAGAGATCCGTTTTAGGGCAATAGACTCATTCATGATTCATGAAGCTGGGCATATTGTTTTCCTAATTAATATAGTCCTTGTCACGTCCACGCATTTTTCTTTCAGTGAAACAGGTGACAAAGAATGAGTGAACCCTTACACACATACTTTGTATGTGACGTTATCACTTTTAAAGGTAAACATTTAAGCTTATTAAAGCTGTTAAGCATTTTATGGATTTTATTTCGAGACATGGATACACTCTGTATGCCTTTTAAGAGTCATTTAAGGGCAGAACGCAGTCCTTCAAGGGTTGGACTGTGCCTGGACTGGTATTTTCTGATCTTTGCAAAAGACAGAAACCTGAACGTAGGCGGCAAGCAAGTATAACAGTTCAGAGCTGCACCTAGAACACTCGCTCTGGGAATTATAAAATTCCTGGATATCCCCCACAGCAACAGCGACCCTGGGACCTACCCAAGTTTGCCTGATGCTGCCCCCAGCCATGAATACAGTATAAAGTCATACATGCAATGGGAGCATACAGATATAGTCCTAGTTTCAGTTAGTTTTATTACACCTAGAACTAATTTGGGTAGCTTATAAGAAATTTAGGCCCCAGAGGGATTGTCAGGTTTTATTATTTCACAGAAATCTCTCCTAATCGGCTACCATTATTATTTTAAGAATAGCAGCATTGTTTTACAAGTCAACATGGAACAGAAATGTGTGGTCTCACATAATTGAAAAACGCCATATCCAGTACAACACATTACTATTATTTCCAAATAATCCCTATTTTCATTTCATTTTACTGGCAACTATACCTACATGCCTGGGAATTTGATATTTAATATATTATTGTTCTCCGATATATTTAGTTGTCTTCTAAACTTTCCCATCATCACACATTTGCAAAAACAAATATTTTGCCACCCACTGTTGTGTTTTGTAATCCAATATAGAGCAAATGAGTCTTGGTAGTGAAAATGTATACAAGGCTGCATCTCAGCTGCTTCACTGTGGATATTCCACATGTCATTATTTATGTCTCTGCTAGAAAAGCAATGATTAACGTATACAAAATTACATTATCCTTAGCTAACCCAAATAGCATTTCTCTGAGCCTTGACAACTTTCAAAACAGCATGTCTTTACGAAATGCAGAGCCGGGCCAGATGTGATTGATACCTGACGTCTTCTTTAGCATTTCATTTTCAGGATCGAAATATATTATACATCAGCTGGAATTCATGTACACAGAACTGTCTTTTGTATAAAGCAAATGATGCATAATGAGATAGTAAATATGGTCTAAATCCTGGCCAGGGACCACAGCTGACTTGAGAATTGATTATCATATCGGCACTATTAAATATAAATAAAATGGACTGAAAAGTAGCATAACTGCTCCTTATATTGGAATAAGAATAAGCTAAATATTATAAAATGATCGTTCCAGAGGACAAAACTATAAAATGTAGATAACAATTTAGAAGTAATTGAAAAGCTTGGCAGTTATGAACTTTAAAGGGCACTTCCAAAACTTTAAGTGGGAATCAATATATTTCTTTCTAACTCTCCAGGCTTTTATAGGACTGCATTACCAACACATGACCTGTTTGACATTTATTAGAAGTATATAAAAGACTAAGGCCAGTTTCACACTATTCCAATTGCGGAAAAGTTCTGATCCCCCCAATTGCTGTATGTAACATGTGGAGGGCGTGCTGCGCTAGCGCTCTCTACTCACATGGAGGGAGATCACAAGCACTGTGCCTTCAGGATGCTCCAACAAGACTTTTGCAGAGTGCTGTGAGCACTTTGTAAATGCCTGATTAACATCTGAAAACACCCGTAGATTACTATGGGCAGCTTTTCACAGGCGGAAGAGCACTCCATGTCCGCAGCTTTAGTACCATAACTTTTAGAATGTTCATATCAACCATGGCCATGACCTGTCCCTGCTATGCTGGAGCCTTTGCTGATGAACACACTCAGGGCTAGCTCCAGACTTATGTGGATCCTTTGACAACAGACCCATAGCTACTTCATAGGTAAAGCCAATTCTATCTCATGGCTGTCCAAGACCCTGCCCTGTGCAATTTGGTGTGTATACAGTATTTTTCGCTTCATAAAATGTACCTGACCATAAGACATGCCTAAGATTCAGAGGTGAAAAATAAGAAAAAAAATATCCTCAACCAAATGGTTTGCTAAACTACTCACTCCCTAAGAACCTAATAACAGCAAGTGACAGAATCCTAGAATAGGCAGTGTGCAGAATGTTCCAAATTGCCCCATATAATAAGCAGTGTGTCAGAGCCCCCAAATCACCTGTATCAGGCACTGTGGCCGAACCCCCCCCCCCCCCAAATCCCTTGTGCCAGGCAGTGTGCAGATTCCCCCCAATCCAATATATTAGGCAGCATGCAGAATCCCCCAAATCCACTATAACAGAGTTTGTGGCAGAACCCCATCCCCTGTACCAGGCAGTGTGCAGAACCACCCCCAATCCCCTATAATAGACAACATGTCAAATCCCAGCAATCCCCTATAACAGGCAGTGTGCTCATTCACCCGATCTCTTGTAATAGGCAGAATGCAGAATCCCTATTCAATCCTCTGTACCAAGCAGTGTACAGACCCCCCCCCCCCATTCACTATAAAAGACAGCAGCTGGGCCTGTTGCTTGATCCCAGGTGAGATTCAAAGCAAGACCCTAACATACATTATATACAAACTTTATGCAGTCAACCCCCAAAGCCCCACCAGAGCATCACCCCAGTTTACTTCCCATCCTAACAGATATAAACAGAACTGATAATAAAAGAAAGAAGCAAATGAAAAAAAGTAGGAGGCTGGGGTAGCGGGGCTCAGTTGTAAGCGGTTTACACAGTAATAGCATACATGTGGCTGATATACAATGTATCAGAGAAGTGTGTTGCTCTTGTAACAATGCATAGCAGCAATAAGCCTGATTGTTTACAATGTAGCAGGCAGTTGGCTGGCTTTTTACAATGTAAGGTCAGACCTTCACAGCAAGAGGGAGAGATGCAGCAACATGAGTTTTAAAATTCCCAGCACAAGTTTCATTACTGTCAATGCTGCTGACATTGTAGATCCAGGTAGATTAGATTACTTATTGGAGCAGAAATTAACAGATGTTTAGAATAGGCAGGTTAAGTTGAGGGAGTAGCATCAGTACATAAATTATTATAGGTGGCCAGTACAGGAGAATAAAATCCAAGTTAGGACAAGGATGGTAACCACTATATATCTCATAGACAACAATAGTCATTTGGGGCATCAATGGGAGTATTATCATTGTATAGTGCTGAATGATCCTTTGTCATATGCATTTGTGGTTGGATATATACCATATTCACCTGTTCCGATTGTTCGAAACTGATTGGCAGCTATGTACCTGGCAATTTCCCATTTATTTTTACTTTCTTAATTAATCTTGGCACTTGAAAGATTTATCACATTCCTAAATTTAGGCAGGTGTAACTGGGTTTTGTTAGGCAGTCATTGGATAAAATACCATTTTCAGTTTTAATGAACCCATAAAAAGGCGAGACATAGCAGAAAAAACATACAAAATCTGAAATAACTGCAGTTTGTTAAGCACTAAAGCCATACAAAAGTCTTGTAACAGGAGTTATACATTACACATGGGTATTGATGTTTTGTAAACTAACGCTTCGCCAAATGATATAATGCTGAATCTGTGGTCTTAAATGGAAGGTCATTGCGAGATCCATAATGTTTTACTAGGCTATTAGCCTGCAGAAAAATGAACTTGACTGTAGGATATTCAATATTTCTTACTAGCCTTCGCAATTCACTGTATATATTAATAGCATATAAACATATCAAAACCGTTGGTATATGACTTTTTGTCCTGAAAAACAGCTTTTAAACCTGGCACGTCACAGGTGTTTTGATCCTTGATCCTTGTAAAAAGTAACTTTTATGCCTAAAACAACATCTGTTGCTATTATTGTATGTTATAAACGAAGTGTAAGCACAATCCTGATCCAAGTCCATTGATGAAAGTTTAAAGAGCACTAAAAATGGCAATTTGATTTTAGTATCGCTTGTAGACTGTGTAAATTAGTTGTAAATGTAGATATTGAAGTTATCTGTGTAATATTTTTTCAAAGAATCACTTGATCTACCTACATTTGCTGCATAGCATTATGAAAATAGTCATTGTTTTCTGCTTTTTCAAGGGTTTCTCACCTATGTCCAAAAACAACATGATGGGGTTGGTTCAGTGCCAGGTGCAAGAAGTGCATTTTTATTGTAATAAGTACCTTTTGCACCTGGTGCTGAATTGACTTCATTGTATGTTGTGCATCAGGAAAATGCTAAAACAATATTATGCAACGGGATTGTGTGATAATATCCACGTGTATAGTTTAACTGGGCAGTTGCTTGTTAGTGGACAGGCTAGAAAGTCTCACTCAGCTACTTAACAAATATACCTTTCACTACTAAAGTGTAGTCAAAATCATGTGACTTTAGGAAATGATGGATTCACATGCATCTTCCTAACTAAATAGCTTTGCGGGTAAGCAACTTACTGATTATCAATCTGTTACCAGGTTTTGAACTTCCTCCGACCCACTACAAAACATTTGGAAGGCTCATCTGCTTGGAGGCTGGTCATGAGCTGGCTGTGGCCAGTAAAACCTTGGGATGGTTTTGGATCCTATTCGTCCTACTACTGCATATACTTGTTCTTAATATAGAAAGGGGAATACAATACATCCAAAGACTGTATGATAGAGATAATGACAAAGAATGATTTAGACTCTGTGAATAAAAAGATTGTCCAGGCAAACAACCGCTCCTATTCCATCGCAAGTCATCGCAAGTCATTCCAGTGCTGTCAGAACCTGATCCTGCCTTTGTGACAAATGCAACCCCCCTATCAGTCATAGCGACTCTGCTATTCACTACAATGCCCAGTAGTTACCAAATTGTGTCCAGAAGCCAAATGGTGGTGGGTGCACCACAGGTTACTCGATTGTCCCCTGTACCCCAATAGAGTCTGTCTTGTCTAGTCAGATCTGGCACGCCAGAGGCCTGACATATTCGTTACATGGGCATTATACTTTGTGCAAATTGATGCAAACTATTGCATCTACCTGGCTCTAGACCTGGTATTGGGTTGGTACCCACTAAGACAAATATGTATATGTAATTAGCTACCCTTACAACGAAACTACACTTAGGAAACATAATAGAAATACCAGGTAACAAGCAAGAAAAGAACTAATAAATGAAATAATAATTATTTAAAATGAAATTTCTTTTTCATGAGTGCATTAAATTATTACAAACAAATCACTTGTATAGGAAGGTTTATGACATGCAAGAAGTTCCTATTATTACACAAGTACACAATATTATTATTGTTATTATTTTACAGCAAAAAAAGCCATACATGAGGATTAGGCTGAATAATGGGCTGTATCAAGAAGAGTGTAAAAAGGAAATGAAAACGATTATTTGAACATGATGACTACAATAAATGTAAATGCTGTATTTCACACTACAGTCCAAACCTTTCATCTGTAACATTCAATCGCACCAACAGTTTAAATCCATAGGGCAGACAATGATTTGTTTGTTATGCTTCCGAGTGGGCCCTAAGGCCAGTGTGGCTACGGTCTTTGCACTGCGATTTAGGAGTCAGCTATGAAACAAATAATTGGAAGCATCTGACTTTAATGACACAAGTATGTAGAAAGTGAGCCAGACTCGACTGACTTGTTTTGAGTTAGCAAATATTCCACATTGTTACATGACTGTAGAAACGCCATATAAAGTGAGGCTGAGAGAACTCCAGGCATTGTTTTGGTAGGGAACCTTGTTGGTTCAATGATCTCCAGATGTTACCATAACTGTGGAGAATTATGGTTCTCTTTTGGCATATAAGAAAGGACTTTGATATCAATATGCTGAACTGAATGGCAAATTATCTAAGGTCGTGTACCCAGTTTTGTAAAAAACAGGTTGTGTTTATTAACACACTTAGATTGGAAAGTAATTCCCAGTTTTATAGTTTGCACTTAAATGAAACCTTGTGTTTTAGCTATACATATTACAGCTGAATAATGTCTCATATGTAAAGTTCCCTTTGCCATTGCAAAATGATGCATATATGCCTATTTATGTATATCTGTGGAGCTTTTCTTATAATTTATATGCACTTATAGTGGATCAACACACAGCCCTAGAGTCTGAAAGATTCTAGGGCCAGGTGAACCCCCCTCCCCCGGCACATCACAATTTGAGGCCAAAGATCGGTATATGACGTTTCCACTAGGTATTACACAGCCCCCCCCCCGGGGGGGGGGGGGCAAAACTCGATGGAGGGGGCAACAACAGGCTTTTAGTAAATTTGAATAGGACTTTTGTATTAGTCACATTCTGGAAGATGGGGGCTTTGTCACAGTCTGCTATGGAAGATGATGGGGGCTTTGTCACAGTCTGCTATGAAAGATGGGGGGCTTTGTCACAGTCTGCTATGGAAGATGGGGGGCTTTGTCACAGTCTGCTATGAAAGATGGGGGGCTTTGTCACAGTCTGCTATGGAAGATGGGGGGTTTTGTCACAGTCTGCTATGGAAGATGATGGGGGGCTTTGTCACAGTCTGCTATGAAAGATGGGGGGCTTTGTCACAGTCTGCTATGAAAGATGATGGGGGGCTTTGTCACAGTCTGCTATGAAAGATGGGGGGCTTTGTCACAGTCTGCTATGGAAGATGATGGGGGGCTTTGTCACAGTCTGCTATGAAAGATGGGGGGCTCTGTCACAGTCTGCTATGGAAGATGATGGGGGGCTTTGTCACAGTCTGTTTTGGAAGATGATGGGGCTTTGTCACAGTCTGCTATGGAAGATGGGGGCTTTGTCACAGTTTGCTATGGAAGATGGGGGCTTTGTCACAGTCTGCTATGGAAGATGATGGGGGCTTTGTCACAGTTTGCTATGGAAGATGGGGGGCTCTGTCACAGTCTGCTATGGAAGATGGGGGGCTTTGTCACAATCTGCTCTAGAAGATGGGGGGCTTTGTCACAATCTGCTATGGAAGATGGGGGGCTTTGTCACAGTTTGCTATGGAAGATGGGGGCTTTGTCACAGTCTGCTATGGAAGATGGGTTGCTCTGTCACAGTCTGCTATGGAAGATGGGGGCTTTGTCACAGTCTGCTATGGAAGATGGGGGGCTTTGTCACAGTTTGCTATGGAAGATGGGGGCTTTGTCACAGTCTGCTATGGAAGATGGGTTGCTCTGTCACAGTCTGCTATGGAAGATGATGAGGCTTTGTCACAGTCTGCTATGGACGATGGGTGGCTCTGTCACAGCCTGCTGTAGAAGATGGGGGGCTTTGTCACTATCTGCTATGGAAGATGGGGGGCTTTGTCACAATCTGCTATGGAAGATGGGTGGCTCTGTCACAGCCTGCTATAGAAGATGGGGGGCTTTGTCACAATCTGCTATGGAAGATGGGTGGCTCTGTCACAGCCTGCTATAGAAGATGGGGGCTTTGTCACAATCTGCTATAGAAGATGGGTGGCTCTGTCACAGTCTGCTATGAAAGATGATGGGGGCTCTGTCACAGTTTGCTATGGAAGATAGGGATCTTTGTCACAGTCTGCTAGGGAAGATGGGGGGATTTGTCACAATCTGCTATGGAAGATGGGGAGCTTTGTCACAATCTGCTATGGAAGATGGGGGCTTTGTCACAATCTGCTATGGAAAATGGGTGGCTCTGTCACAATCTGCTATGGAAGATGGGGGCTGTGTCACAGTCTGCTATGGAAGATGGTGGGGGCTTTGTCACAGTCTGCTATGGAAGATGGGGGGCTTTGTCACAGTCTGCTATGGAAGATGATGGGGGCTCTGTCACAGTCTGCTATGGAAGATGGGGATCTTTGTCACAGTCTGCTATGGAAGATTATGGGGGCTCTGTCACAGTCTGCTATGGAAGATGGAGGCTTTGTCACAATCTGCTATGGAAGATGGGGGCTTTGTCACAATCTGCTATGGAAGATGGGGGCTTTGTCACAATCTGCTATGGAAGATGGGGGCTTTGTCACAATCTGCTATGGAAGATGGGGGCTTTGTCACAGTCTGCTGTGGAAAATGGGGGCTTTGTCACAGTCTGCTATGGAAGATGATGGGGGCTCTGTCACAGTTTGCTATGGAAGATAGGGGGCTCTGTCACAGTCTGCTATGGAAGATGGGGATCTTTGTCACAGTCTGCTATGGAAGATTATGGGGGCTCTGTCACAGTCTGCTTTGGAAGTTGGGGGCTTTGTCACAGTCTGCTATGGAAGATGATGAGGGGCTCTGTCACAGTCTGCTATGGAAGAAGATGTTGTGCCCTGTCACATTCTGCTATAGAAGATGATAGTGGTTGTTCTGCCACACAGTCTTCTATAGTGATGATAGAGGTTGTTCTTTAACACAGTCTGCTAACAGGATGATGTGGGTTGTTCTACTACACATTCTGCTATAAGGATCAGGGCAGGCGTCAGCACTAGGCATACCTGGGAAGGTGCCAGGGCCCCTTCAGCCTGGGAGGGCCCACCTCCTTCCCTCCACCCTCAGAATGCAGGACTGTGCCGTAACCAGGACTAAGGACTGTCAGCCAGAGGTAGATTGGCCATTGGAAGCGCCTTTCTTTCTGTCAGTCCTTTTATTCTCTTTCTCTTTTCTTTCTGCCATTCCTTTTTTTATTTCTTTCTTCTTTCCTTCTATTATTTATTTCAGTCCTTCTATTCTTTGTTTCCTTTCCTCCAGTCTTTTTCTTTATTTCATTGGTACGTTCTGCCATTCCTTTTTTTTTTTCTTCTATTATTTTTTTCTGTCATTCCCTCTATTCTTTCTGTCATACCTTCTCTTTCTTTTTTTCTGTCAGTCCATCTTTTCTTTCTTTCCTTCCATCCACTATTTTCTTTCCCATTCCTTCTCTTTTCCCTGCTTCCTTTTTTTCCTGTCAATACATTTTCATTCCTTATTTGTTTCATTCTATGCTTTTATTTCTTTCCTTGTATTGGTTATATTTCTTTCTTTCCATCTATTGCTTTTTTTTTTTTACATTACTTTTCTTTCTTTCCTGCTTTCTTGTTTGTCATTCCTTGTACTATAAAGTTCTTTGTTTCTCGTTCTGTATGACATGTCATACCACAACGCAAGGGGCCCGCTGAGACTCTATCGCCCAAGGGCCCACAAGAACCTGTAGCCGACCCTGATAGGGATGATGGGGGTTGTTTTGCAACACCGTCTGCTATAGGGATAATGGGGATTGTTCTACAACACAGTGTGCTATAGGGTTGATGGGAGTTGTTCTACTACACATTTTGCTATAGGGATGATGTGGGTTGTTCTCTCTGGGTTTTATCACGTTCCCTTGTTTAAATGAATGCCGCTTATGTTCCCTTGTTTAAATGAATGCCACTTAACCTGCATTCAATATCATTATTATTATTATTTTACAGCAAAAAAAGCCATACATGAGAATTAGGCTGAATTATGGGCTGCATGAAGAAGAGTGTAAAAAGAAGTTTCATGGAGTCCCCTGTGTTTCCCTCCTTTCTAAATGCCCCTGGAGCGTCCTTAAAGGCTCCCCCATGGCATATATTTGAAGGAGCCTGTGTGGGGAGCCTAGAGTTATAAGGTTATTAGGAATAATAATTCATTTTTAAAGCTTGTGTGTGTTTTTTTTTTTATGGCGGCAACTATTTTTAAATTTCACCTGTCCCCCAACATGTTTAAAAAATCTCCCCCCAAAAATTATGAGGTCTCCCTCTTCTACTATTAAATGCAAGCCACGTAAATTTTACGTGCCTTACAAGCGCATGTCATGCAGAGAAGGCATGCTGGTATCCTGCTTATTAAAGCTGTATCGAAGCCCCTTTTCTGTAGCACAGCCTGTGGATTCCATATATTCATGGCCACTATTTTTTAGCATTGAGAGGTGGAATTAACCCCCCCCCCCCCTCCCGCAACAGACTGTTACACAGGAGCGGACTGGCCATAGGAAGACCCTATGGGGATGATACCCGCTGGACCAAACTGTTTTGGAGCCAGTTGGGCTGCTGCTTCTTCCACCCCACATTGAATCCCTGCCTCCCTATTCACCCACCAGCCCTCCTGTACCTGTACCTGTAACCACACACAACCATGAAGCTCAAACCAATATTCTGCCCCCAACACTATAGCCCAGGCATCATGGCATGCCCCTTACTATATTAAAGCTTCATTATCCACCCCGTCCATGATCCTTCCCTGCAATACAAAAGTTACAGCCTTGAAGTGCAGTCATTGAAAAACCAGGGAGAACATGGGGGGGACTCAGCCACACAGGCTGGCCATGGGCTTGTTGATCCCATTCCCCATAGGCAGTGTGGCATTCCCCCCATCCCATTCCCCTTAGGCAGTGTGACATTCCCCCCATCCCATTCCCCTTAGGCAGTGTGACATTCCCTCCATCCCATTCCCCAAAGGCAGTGTGACATTCCCCCAATCCCATTATCCTATAGGCAGTGTGGCATTCCCCCCTATTCCATTCCCCATAGGCAGTGTGACATTCCCTCCATCCCATTCCCCAAAGGCAGTGTGACATTCCCCCAATCCCATTATCCTATAGGCAGTGTGGCATTCCCCCCTATTCCATTCCCCATAGGCAGTGTGACATTCCCCCCATCCCATTCCCCTTAGGCAGTGTGGCATTCCCCCCATCCCATTCCCCATAGGCAGTGTGACATTCCCCCCATCCCATTCCCCTTAGGCAGTGTGACATTCCCCCCATCCCATTCCCCTTAGGCAGTGTGGCATTCCCCCATCCCATTCCCCATAGGCAGTGTGGCATTCCCCCATCCCATTCCCCTTAGGCAGTGTGGCATCCCTCCCCATCCCATTCCCCTTAGGCAGTGTGGCATCCCTTCCCATCCCATTCCCCTTAGGCAGTGTGGCGTTCCCCCATCCCATTCCCATTAGGCAGTGTGGCATCCCCACATCCCATTCCCCATAGCCAGTGTGACATTCCCCCCATCCCATTCCCCATAGGCAGTGTGGCATCCCCCCATCCCATTCCCCATAGCCAGTGTGACATTCCCCCCATCCCATTCCCCATAGGCAGTGTGACATTCCCCCCATCCCATTCCCCTTAGGCAGTGTGGCATTCCCCCATCCCATTCCCCTTAGTCAGTGTGGCATCCCCCCTCCCATTTCCCATAGGCAGTGTGGAATTCCCCCCATCCCATTCCCTATAGGCAGTGTGGCATTCCCCCCATCCCATTCCCCTTAGTCAGTGTGGCATCCCCCCTCCCATAGGCAAAAGAAAAAAAATACTCACATATCAATCACTCCCGATGCCCCCCCCCCCCCCGTCCATGTTGCACACTGTCTCCACCGCTGCTTCTCTAGTGGCACCTGCACACACTGCACAAACATACGGCTCCTTTCAGAGAGCTTTACCTCACGCTCTCTAACAGGGAATGCTCATAAATCTGCTCCTCAACAATTCATGTGGTAAGATCTGTGCTTTAGAACTGTGGTATAGAACCCTAGTAAAGGGTCTCTCTTGCTTATATCACCTCTAGCTACCACCTAGAACCTTCCATCACATGTTCGTCCACATGTCAAACATGAGATAGTCTCATGAAATGAGTTGTCTCAGACCTTCCAACCGATCACTATCCTCCTGGATGTTACTAGGCCCCTCCAAGCATTCTGCTATGGCTATTCCCTCTCTACCTTCCCTTCTAGAACAGTCTCCATTTAAGTCCATGGTCCAATGATTTTCTATGGCCTTGTCTCACTACAATAGGCAATGTTGAATTCATACATATATCTAGTGGGATGAATAACAAAACATGTGCAGCAAAGGAAAACAGCAAGTCCAGTTGCCTTGATCTATTTACTCAATATATCTCTTTATTGATCCATTTTATAGATTTATTTATTACTTTTTTAATTAAAAAATTAAGCCGACGCCCTAAAGGCCATGGGGTCAGTAATTTGGAGGAAGGGTCATGATTCTTTTTTCATTTTATTTGCAGTTAAAAAATAATCACCCTATGGTAAAGAATGGGCATTTTGTTTGCATAGCACATAGAGTGCTGTTGTTAACACATTTTCAAAAAATGATCCTAACTTCATTGGAAATATGATGGACTTCACCAGTAAAAATGCCTCATTGTAGGTACAGGTGGGTTTCATAAGCTTCATTATCCACCCCGTCCATGATCCTTCCCTGCAATACAAAAGTTACAGCCTTGAAGTGCAGTCATTGAAAAACCAGGGAGAACATGGGGGGGACTCAGCCACACAGGCTGGCCATGGGCTTGTTGATCCCATTCCCCATAGGCAGTGTGGCATTCCCCCCATCCCATTCCCCTTAGGCAGTGTGACATTCCCCCCATCCCATTCCCCTTAGGCAGTGTGACATTCCCTCCATCCCATTCCCCAAAGGCAGTGTGACATTCCCCCAATCCCATTATCCTATAGGCAGTGTGGCATTCCCCCCTATTCCATTCCCCATAGGCAGTGTGACATTCCCTCCATCCCATTCCCCAAAGGCAGTGTGACATTCCCCCAATCCCATTATCCTATAGGCAGTGTGGCATTCCCCCCTATTCCATTCCCCATAGGCAGTGTGACATTCCCCCCATCCCATTCCCCTTAGGCAGTGTGGCATTCCCCCCATCCCATTCCCCATAGGCAGTGTGACATTCCCCCCATCCCATTCCCCTTAGGCAGTGTGACATTCCCCCCATCCCATTCCCCTTAGGCAGTGTGGCATTCCCCCATCCCATTCCCCATAGGCAGTGTGGCATTCCCCCATCCCATTCCCCTTAGGCAGTGTGGCATCCCTCCCCATCCCATTCCCCTTAGGCAGTGTGGCATCCCTTCCCATCCCATTCCCCTTAGGCAGTGTGGCGTTCCCCCATCCCATTCCCATTAGGCAGTGTGGCATCCCCACATCCCATTCCCCATAGCCAGTGTGACATTCCCCCCATCCCATTCCCCATAGGCAGTGTGGCATCCCCCCATCCCATTCCCCATAGCCAGTGTGACATTCCCCCCATCCCATTCCCCATAGGCAGTGTGACATTCCCCCCATCCCATTCCCCTTAGGCAGTGTGGCATTCCCCCATCCCATTCCCCTTAGTCAGTGTGGCATCCCCCCTCCCATTTCCCATAGGCAGTGTGGAATTCCCCCCATCCCATTCCCTATAGGCAGTGTGGCATTCCCCCCATCCCATTCCCCTTAGTCAGTGTGGCATCCCCCCTCCCATAGGCAAAAGAAAAAAAATACTCACATATCAATCACTCCCGATGCCCCCCCCCCCCCCCCGTCCATGTTGCACACTGTCTCCACCGCTGCTTCTCTAGTGGCACCTGCACACACTGCACAAACATACGGCTCCTTTCAGAGAGCTTTACCTCACGCTCTCTAACAGGGAATGCTCATAAATCTGCTCCTCAACAATTCATGTGGTAAGATCTGTGCTTTAGAACTGTGGTATAGAACCCTAGTAAAGGGTCTCTCTTGCTTATATCACCTCTAGCTACCACCTAGAACCTTCCATCACATGTTCGTCCACATGTCAAACATGAGATAGTCTCATGAAATGAGTTGTCTCAGACCTTCCAACCGATCACTATCCTCCTGGATGTTACTAGGCCCCTCCAAGCATTCTGCTATGGCTATTCCCTCTCTACCTTCCCTTCTAGAACAGTCTCCATTTAAGTCCATGGTCCAATGATTTTCTATGGCCTTGTCTCACTACAATAGGCAATGTTGAATTCATACATATATCTAGTGGGATGAATAACAAAACATGTGCAGCAAAGGAAAACAGCAAGTCCAGTTGCCTTGATCTATTTACTCAATATATCTCTTTATTGATCCATTTTATAGATTTATTTATTACTTTTTTAATTAAAAAATTAAGCCGACGCCCTAAAGGCCATGGGGTCAGTAATTTGGAGGAAGGGTCATGATTCTTTTTTCATTTTATTTGCAGTTAAAAAATAATCACCCTATGGTAAAGAATGGGCATTTTGTTTGCATAGCACATAGAGTGCTGTTGTTAACACATTTTCAAAAAATGATCCTAACTTCATTGGAAATATGATGGACTTCACCAGTAAAAATGCCTCATTGTAGGTACAGGTGGGTTTTGGAACAAAATCAGAACAAACATTTTCTTTGACACTTTTTTGTGATAAAGCTAAAAAGTTCAATGAGATGCAGATTATAATTCACACCTATGGTTACACTTACTACATTAAAGAGGAACTTTGGGCATAAAATAAAAAGGGTCCAAAGTGCCTTTTATTTTCATCCCCCCTAATGTTCCTCTTTTAATAATTAGCATGACCACCATTTTCTGTCTGACCTCCAATTGCTTCAAAATAAATGACTAGGACTCCAGCTGGTGTTTAAAGTGATCCTATGCGCTGACATTGCATGCTCTTCTCTTTTACTTGCTTAAAGGAATGGCTTCAGCCCTCATCCTGTATATATGCTTTATCATTATACACTAGGCTACCTTGTTGATATGGCATTGTGGTATGCATCTGTGCTTAGTTTTAAATGATGAAGTATGCTACATCCCCCAATCTAGCATTCCTGCAATATGATCCCTTTGTATTTGTGATGCTGGTGTTGAACCACATGATGCAGAAGGTCAAAGAAAATGGGGGTTTAATGCTAAATGGTGATAGTTTATTACCTGCATAAAATGTCATATACACAGTGCAGAGAAAGTATTTTGCAACTTTGGAGTTTTTTTAAGAGGGTTTATGCCCAGGGGTATATGTCCAATTTTCCCTGGCATGGGCATTGGCCATGCCATTATACTTATCAAAGAAGCAAAACGCTATATTTGTAGGAAAAAGAAATCAAGGTAAATGGACTTTCTGCTTTATCATCCTCAACCTAAATCACATAACACCTGGTTACCAAAAAGACCCAACACCAAAACACAAGAAGAGCGACATGTATGCGGACCAGTGCAGTGAGCAGCGCCCAGACATTTATACGGGTAAAACTAGCAGATCCCCCAACATGAAACGGCCTGGACCCCTAGTTCCCTATGTGAAATCATGTTTGAATATATTTTTAGTATAATCCCACTGTGGGCTTATCAGCACAATATGAACAAATACTCCTATGTTAGTTAATATTTTGTAAAGGTCACATGGATATAGTCACAAACAGCAGAACAGTAATGACAGAAAATGCATTTGTTTTAATCAAGTGTCAGCTTTTCTGAGTCTCACATGTGGCTTTTCTTAATGCAATTCTGTGTGACATTCTCTATGCATTTAATTTCACTTTAACAAACTTTCCAGAGCAGGCATAACAAATTACCCCATTTGCACTTGTGAAAAGATCTGTGACCCTTTGCACATGAAGGGAACTATCAGAGTCACACATCTGTCATAATGGTTTTGCATGTTTGTATTATGTCTTTCAGAAACGCTGCCCAAAGCTATTAGTGCCTACCAGCTAACATATAGTCGTTGTTTCCTCCTCATTTGCCTGTGTAATGTCTTGCTTCCAGCAGGAAGAGGCATTAAACGATTCTGTCTCCGAAATTTCCGATTCTTATAGGTAGATATGCAGATGTATAAATGACTGGTGTCGTTAGGCCGGAGGTGCTTAGGCTTATTTGTTGGCATGCTCTAGTTCCTCCTTTGACTGTTTGCCATGGCTCAATAAACTTATATATTTTCGTTGACATATTATCTTTATTCGAGTCTAAGATCCCATTTGCTTGTAACATTTTAACAAATACATAGAGCCACCCACATTAGCTTCATTTTTTTCAGAGGAGCTCACAATCTGATGGTCCTAGTGCCAATCATGTAATCAGACGCATGATGGGGTTAGTTAGAGAACAAGCAAAGGAAGCCCATGCAAGATGAGTCTAGGTGCTAACCACATGGCCCCTGCCCTACAAAAAGTGTCTATAGAAACAAGGATATTTCTTGAGCTCACAATCTAATGGCCCTAGTGCAAATCATGTAATCAGATGCATGGTTTGGGGTTAGTTAGAGAACATGCAAAGGAAGCCCATGCAAGATTAGTCTAGGTGCTAACCACATGACCACTGCTCTACAAAAAGCGCCTATGGAAACAAGGACATTTATTTTAATGTATGACGAATCACAGTTAGGTCAGAATAGATTTGGAAATAGTTGCAAATGTATTATTAAGGTTCTACTGCTAGACAGTTCTTTTAACATTGATGTTGTGGTCATTCAGAGTGACCTTAGTTCTGTTTCTTGGCATACAAGAAAACAGCTTAGTTTACTATGGCACCAGCCATATTTACCTCTCTAGACCAGATGTTGTATTCTCTAAATTTCACAAACAGGTTAATTATGTTCTCAAAGCAGACTTACAACTTTAAGGGAACTTTTGGCTCTGTGACACCTTTCCTGGACAGTCCTCACCCTCCTTCTGCATGATGATCTGTTCCTGCACCAAAGATTGTCTTCACCGATTGACTGGAAGACACAGCTCCCTATGCTGGCTTCCGGCTACTCATCACTACTCACCATTAGCTGATAAAAGGGTGGAAGAAGGGTAAAGAAGGTGCCAGGGAAAGGCCATGACACAGTTATTTGAACATATATATAAATATCTATGCGGTCAGTGGTATCACGAGACATCGTGCTTTAGTGGCCAAAGTCTCCACTGAAAGGTTACTCCATTAAAGAGTAAATTATATCCAACTTATTCTGATTTGGTTTAGTTCAATCCAAAATTTAGACAACATTTGTATAAAATTTCAGCCATCCCTATAAAAAAATTGAATGCCAGTAATTTATTTTTAGATAATAGTAGGGGTCCTCATTAGCCAACAACTAGTTAGATGTTAAATTGAAAAAGTAATATGCACCCTTTAATTACATCTCTTAAAAAAGTATTCATATAGTTCAAACTTTTCTGCATTTTCAAATATTACAGCCACAAACTTAAATGTATTTTTTGGGAGTTTTTATGTGATAGAGCAACACAAAGCAGCAAGTACTTGTTTATAAAGAAAATGATACTAGCTTATCAGAGTAAAAAAAAACTAAAATGTTTGGTGTGTATATTAGTATTCAGCCTCCTAAACTCTGATACTCTTAAATACAATGAATTGAGATCATTTGCCTTCAGAAGTCACCTAATTAGTAAAGAGTCCATTTGTAATTTATTCTCAGTATAGCTACAGCTGTTCTGTGAAAGCCTTAGAGGTTTGATAGGGCACTAAAAACTGCAGATGGGCATGGCTTAGACGTTGGAAAAACCTTTTTATTTGAAAACTGGGCCAGCACCAATCTAGTAGCACCGCCCAAGATACTTAGGCGGGTAGGAGGCTGGGGGGGGGGGGGTTTGTTTGTGGCTGTTACATTTAAAAAAACATGCAAAGGGTATGAATACTTTATGCTGTATAATACTGTAAAATAAAACATAAATGTATATGTTGAAGTTTTGTACCCAAACACATCCACACAAAACAAGTCTCTTTTTTTGTAAAATAAAGTTGTAACAGCATATATAATACAACATTATTCCATTTGATATTATGTGGCGAACGAAAGGTAAAGGGAAGTAGGAGAAGTAAACAGGCCAGGCACCCACTAATCTACTGCAGTCTGGATTTTAACCTAAGAACGCTGACATATTCCATTTAACATTTTACTGAAATATATTAGTGGTATTATACTATATTGACATCTGGTAAAAGGGTTTTCAATGTTGAGTAAAGAACAGGAACTTTGTATTTCTGTCTTTGTATATGGATGAAGGTGTATTTAAAGCATGAATAAGGTGGTATATGTGCAGTGTAATGAGAGTCAACAACTAGTCAAATAAAAAAAAGAAAACGTACATGAAATAAGCCAAAGATGAATGGAAAGGATGCCAAAAACTCCAGATACCTTTGAAAATTAAGGATGGAATCCACCTTCCAACATACGTGGAAAAGGAATTGTCAGGAGGATACAACCATTTACAGCTTCTGTGGTTTCAGTCAAGGCCTAACGATTTGGTGTGATGAATGGTTTCTGTCTTAAGGTAGAGATTACAGAATGCAGAGCACTTCAAGACTTTCCCAGAAAGCACAATGAAGGCTATGTTTAACACTCAGGAAATGTGTGCCTTACAGAGCATCAACAATTCTTATTACATAAGGTAATGTTTGTATCAAATGTAAGAAAGCTACAAATCTTTATTTCATTTGATACAGATGTATTTGCCAGATCATCTTGACATGCTGCTTTATTTTATCCATGGGAAAAGCTGATTGCAAAGCAAACATACAGTCCACCAAGTCATTAGTGCGACAATACACATGCAAAAAATTGTTTGGGAATACTAGCGTGATAGGCCACTATATGTATTGTGGTCAGTTCCAGTAGCTGGTAATGAATACTTTGATTTGTTATAATTAGTAAATAGTTATATTTAGTAAATTATTTCAGGAGTTTTTGGATGGTAATAAAAATAAATCTTAAATTGCAAATATTAATGTTGCCCAGGTTGCTATTTTTTACAAAAACTATGGAACTTAAAAAATCCTCTGTACTTATTATGTATTCATTATTTTTAACAAAAATATAGTTCCAGTACAGCATTGTACAATAACAGGAAAATGTCTTGCATGACATATCACTGGATGCTAATAAATGTGTAGCTAAAGTAAAATTCTTAATTTAACACAAATTAACATTTAGTTTCGTCCCTTAAAAAGCTTCATTTTATTTCGGAAAAATGTGAGATAATGCTTCCTTCAGCCATGTACCTTGTCAAATGTTTTTGTAGGAAATCCAGTGCTGGAAATTTATAGCCTTGATGATGTTGTCCCTTTGCTTCACGGCTAATCCAGTGCTGGATATTTATAGCTTTGATGATGTTATCCCTTTGCTTCACAGCTATAAGACAAAGCCCACCTGATACTGAGCGTCCAAATGTAGCAGGGAGATGGGTCTATAACTTGGACAAAAACTAGGGTCTTTGACTGCATTCGGTATAACTACAATTTGTGCCTCTTGTGATCATTTCTGAAGGTAAGCTTAGAGTCTGGAAGGCCTTTTTCAATGGGAAGATTTCTCCAAAATGTTATAGTATTGCTCCATAAAGCCATCTGGGCCTTCTGCTTTTCCCAGGTTAGTCTGATTAATTGCTGCCAAAATTTCATTGGGTATTGATCTTTTAATTTTGAGACCACCCGTTGATCTGTATAGCTACTTCTAAAAATTATCCAAACTATTTGTAGATGCATAATAATCAGCAAAATGGTTAGGTATGGACTGTGGTGTTATGTGACAATGTCCATTATGGTCTCTAATCTGTGTGATCAGGGTCGCTTGTGGGCTGCCTTTAAATTGAGCTACTTTTATTGTCCTGAACTTTTGGAGAGGATCTGTAAAAAAATACTGCAATATTTGTAAAGTTTACACCGATGCATTTAAACATCATGTTTTTGTGTTTTGTTTTTGTTTTGTGTAAGCTTTTCTCAATGTAATTGGACTAGTTGGCCCCCTAAACAGGATTACTTGTGGAAAGAAATTACTGTAGTTTGCTCTAGTTGTTTAGTTGTATTTCTTATTATTAGAATTACAGTTACTTATTATTACAAGATTTTGTTACTCGTACTGTATCGCCACCCCTGTAACTAAGTGAGGGTTTATACATAGATTGTGGCCCAACCAGAAGTAAGCACGTGGTACCCAATTCTGATAAGCTAATTAAGCATTCTATAGCAATGTTTTGGAAGTGATAACTGTATTTTATAAAATTAATAGTTGACAGTACCACATAAATGACAGATACTTCTACATATACGAAGGGAAAAAGTAACTAGACCTTAATAAATAAAAGAAACGCTTGAATTACACGTTTTCCTTTAAGAATTATAAAAGTAATCCTTGCTGTAAAGGCTAAGCGGACATAAAATAATCCTGCACCATGCAAGCTACATCATAGCTTACAGAGTCACCCACCTGGAACGAGAACAGTCACAAAGTCATGTGCATCTGTTTTAGGTCAGAGACTCTGTAGGAATTAAAATGGGTAAAGCAGCATGGCAGCTAGACAAATGCAGTTTAAGGGATTGTGGATGTGGCAGCCCTCATGGTTCTTTTATGACAATTTGTCTTTGATGCTAATTATGCACAAAGTGTCAGATATCTGTAATATATTTAAACCCCTCAAGTTACAAAAAACACACACCCACACTTGAAATTAATTAACACAGAGTTCCTGGCACATATTTAAAAGGCATTTGATGACCATTGATAAGAAATCTAAGAAATATTGGGCTGCATACTCTTCAGACCATATATAAGAGTTGGCAAACAATATAATCCAGGAATATTCAGTCTTCAGAGGAAGTCAAGTCAAAAAAGTTTTGGGCCTTTGATCTTATTGTAGTTTTTCTCGCTTTGACCCTGATGGAAATATTAGTGGACGAAAGACAGGCTAAAGAAAAAAAAAATACCCTCCTGGTCCATCTAACCGCTGTAGGCATTTAAATCAAATAATTCGATACCTACTCCATATGTGAAAGTGATCGCCACAACACTACATGGATTAGAGAATGAAAGGGTCGCACATGATCATGTACAGCACAGAAGCTGCAGCAATCTTGAATACAGGCATTTAGGAAAAAGGACTTCATGCTTTTTGGTAATATTGTGCTACTAAACATTGGGGACCATGCTAATTGTTTGTTGAAGCAAGTTTAACATTGGGTGAGCTTTTGGGTTTGAATTGCAGCCTGTATTTTGGTGAGTTTTTTATTATATTTTATTCAATTTTTTCCTAAACAAAATCACCTGTTAGAGGCATTTTT
Source organism: Gastrophryne carolinensis (assembly GCA_027917425.1). Taxonomy (NCBI): domain Eukaryota; kingdom Metazoa; phylum Chordata; class Amphibia; order Anura; family Microhylidae; genus Gastrophryne; species Gastrophryne carolinensis. The sequence continues at coordinate 184,678,101 of CM051234.1, read as the reverse complement.
ACAGATGAAGTACCTCATTTTTCTAATGGGGTAATGGTATTTTTTTTTTTTGTTTGAAAGCAATAGCACCCTACAGTACAAGCTTTGCGCAAATTAAATGGTGAATTGTTTCTGCATAGCCCATTCTATTGTTTCCAATCTTTAAAAAATATCCAAACCTCACTGAAAAAAAGCCCCATGTGATTTTTGGGAAGAAATTAGAACATGCTTTTTTTTAGCACTTTCTTGTATGTTAAAGTTAAAAACTCATTCAGGTTTTCAGGTTTCAGTTCAATCCCAAAGTAAAACTTGCTTCATCAAACTAGCACAAACCACAGTCTTTCTATTTTACTCTGCAGCCAGCCAAATATATAAACCATCTAAAAATCCACCTTCTACTTCATGAAATATTTAAAATCATACATCTTAAACTAGGCCAAAATGGACTTTTTGCCATCTGAATAACATCTTTTTTTTGGGGGGGGGTTGGATTTCCTCTCACCGGAGAACCACAATGTCAACCCCCCACCGAGCCACATACTTACATCTGTGGAATTATCGGCAATTAAATTCAGCACAGGTGCATGCAGATTGCCATGGTGTGTGCATTTCCTGTGCCGAATTTGACAGCAGGGTATCCCAGAATGCTGAGTATGTGGCTTGGGTAGGGAGTTTACATTGTGATTCTCCACTGCAGGGTACCAAATTTGGGATATCCCAATGGAAAACTACTAAATGGACCAACTGGCAATCTTGGTTTTGTAGCATTTCCTCATGTCTGTTTGAGGTGCTGCCAAGGGATGCACTGGTATGCTGCACTAGCAGTACCGCCTCTAATCCCAGGTGTGGTGCCTATAAAAGTTTCTGGTACATGCATTTTGAACATTTTGAGGGGAGAGATTAGTGTCTGCAACTGCACTGTGTATAGGTGCAACCAGCTCTCACTACACAAGGGAGAGTCACCTAACCACCAGCATAGGCAGCTACATCTGCTAAAGGTAGAGTGGGAAAGAATGATTGTAGTGTTGTCCTGGGAAAAGTAATTCAGCATCTACATCTGTCCTGGGAAAAAACAGTCTGTACCCATACATCTAAATGGTTGTGCTTGCATTTTGTTTTTTGTCTGTTATTAATTGACCCCTTGAAGGCGATCATAATAGTTTGACATAGAGTTTGACACCCCTGTTCTAACTGTTCTATTCTTTATCAGTAAAATTAGAATTTCAGTGCAGTATAGACATCTGATTGTGAGCGGTGTCAGTTATATTTCCTGTAGTCTGTAAAGCATTGCATACAGAAATATCAAATAATCAGTTACAGCTAAGATAAAAATCATTTCTGTTTTCAGTTCTAAAACAAGCACATACTTTATAATATTTTATCAGATGCCACTGTAAGATTTGACGTGCTGAAAATGACTTATATAGATATATACTTACATATACATTCTGCTATAGCTATCAGAGGACAGTGTATCAGATGAGCAGTCAGTCAGAGGTCACACTGGTCCCACTGGAGATCTTCAAGTTTTCATAATTCAATATTGTATCTCAGAAGTGTAGACAGATTGTTAACAGGACACCATCTTTTTAATCATGCAGACTTCTTCTTTCTATCTCTTAAAGCAGGAGTGTCATTAATAGATGACAGTAAAGGCCTAAATATGTTTTTTCCATATACTGTTTAACAGCCATATTTCAGCATCTGTTTGATGCACAACTTTAAATCCAGGTTCACTTGGTCTAGTCTAATAGTCTAGTCTTGGTAGGCTGGCTCCACTCTTAGTGACATCAAATGTAAAACTGCCCAAATGTTTGTTTTCGTAGTGACAGGTAATGTTACTATAGTATCTGCTTGGTTTTGGAGTGCTCGACAACTAACCATAAGATCATACTGTTTATTTACAACACAATTATATACATAAACTGAAATTTATCTAAGGGACAATAAGGGGATAAAGGGGGGGATGCATGTAGCGGTAAAACGGATGAGAACTCTCTGTTGGATGGAGATGGCTCTATGGATATTGCCTATCTGGATTTTAGCAAAACCTTTTATACCATTCCACATAAAGAACTCATAGACAAGTTAATGAAAATTGAAGTAAATCCCTGGATAATTCAGAAGATTTATAGCTGGCTGAAGGATAGCTATTACATTGTTGTTGGCAATGGCGTGCAATCTGAATGAATGCGAGTTACATGTGGTGTATCCTAAGGCTCTATACTGGACCATTCTTTTTAATATGTTTGTAAGTTTCATGGTTCTTTCCTGGCACCTTGCAAAGTGGTAGTTTCCACGGAGCGCGTGGGTAAAGAGGCACCAGGACTCAGCGGGATCTCCAGCCAGATTATTGGGTGATAGGATTTCTTTATACACTATTCATTTCACTTTAGGATCATTTTTTTGGGTTTGGTCATTGGATTCGTTTAGATGCACATTTTTTATCACATGATAATTGTGGGATTTATTATCATTTAAATCAATATTGTGTAGTTTTTCACATTTTTTGAATACAGATTGTTTCTTGTATTAATTATCTACTGGTTCACATATATATATCTTTGTATTATACCATTTTTGCACAATGACACCCCCTTATGGCTTGAGATTTTTCCCATTGAGTTACTATGGTTTTTAGCATTGTTGGATGAGCTCTATTTTTAATATTATGTAAATAATAAATTTACAATTAGAAATATATTTTATTGTTGCATGTCCTGATTGAATTCTAGATATACAGATTGGTGGTGCAGATTTTTTGGTGTTTGTACACTATTTTTGCTGCAATCTTATTGCTTTTGTCACACTAAAATTCTTTTGCACATCAATCTTATTACTTCTCTTTAATTAAGAGTGGTGCAGGGACAATCTATTGTTGGTTTCTATTTGTAAGTTTCATAGAAGTAAAGTTTGTCTGTTTGTCAATTATACAAAGGTGGGCAGTAGGGGGTATATGTCTGCAACATGTAAAATGATTTAACTTTACTGGATACATTGTCAAAACAGTGTCTCTAAATGTAAAATCATGCACATCATACTCTCTGAGTATCACATGGACAGTAGTGTGTTAGCCAGGACATTGGAAGAGAGAGATTTAGGGATATGGACTAGAGATGAGCGAACTTTTGAAAAATTCGATTCGACTGATTCGCCGAATTTTCCGACAAAAATCGTTTCGACCCGAATAAATTCGCGACGAATCGCTATTAAAAACGGCTATTTCTGAGCCTCCTAGAGCCTCAATAGGGTTGTAAACCATTCAGCCTTGCTGTAACACGCACAGGATGCGTGCTGGGTTAGTTAAATAATACTTTGAAGAAATATCACATGCAGATCAGAGGCATCGCTAATAGAATCGCAGAGCGGCACAATTGCAGAGAGTTGCAGTGGCATCACTATGAGGGGCAGAAGGAGCCCAAATATACACTGGAGTTGGCCTCAGGAGCCCAAAAATTGGATGAATCACACCCTGGAGTTGGCAGAAGTTGGCAGCAGCAGCAGCAGGAGCCCAAATATACACTGGAGTTGGCTTCAGGAGCCCAAAAATTGGATGAATCACACCCTGGAGTTGGCAGGAGTTGACAGTAGCAGCAGCAGGAGCCCAAATATACACTGGAGTTGGCTTCAGGAGCCCAAAAATTGGATGAATCACACCCTGGAGTTGGCAGGAGTTGACAGTAGCAGCAGCAGGAGCCCAAATATACACTGGAGTTGGCTTCAGGAGCCCAAAAATTGGATGAATCACACCCTGGAGTTGGCAGGAGTTGACAGTAGCAGCAGCAGGAGCCCAAATATACACTGGAGTTGGCTTCAGGAGCCCAAAAATTGGATGAATCACACCCTGGAGTTGGCAGGAGTTGACAGTAGCAGCAGCAGGAGCCCAAATATACACTGGAGTTGGCTTCAGGAGCCCAAAAATTGGATGAATCACACCCTGGAGTTGGCAGGAGTTGACAGCAGCAGCAGCAGGAGCCCAAATATACACTGGAGTTGGCCTCAGGAGCCCAAAAATTGGATGAATCACACCCTGGAGTTGGCAGAAGTTGGCAGCAGCAGCAGCAGGAGCCCAAATATACACTGGAGTTGGCTTCAGGAGCCCAAAAATTGGATGAATCACACCCTGGAGTTGGCAGGAGTTGACAGTAGCAGCAGCAGGAGCCCAAATATACACTGGAGTTGGCTTCAGGAGCCCAAAAATTGGATGAATCACACCCTGGAGTTGGCAGAAGTTGGCAGCAGCAGCAGCAGGAGCCCAAATATACACTGGAGTTGGCTTCAGGAGCCCAAAAATTGGATGAATCACACCCTGGAGTTGGCAGAAGTTGGCAGCAGCAGCAGCAGGAGCCCAAATATACACTGGAGTTGGCCTCAGGAGCCCAAAAATTGGATGAATCACACCCTGGAGTTGGCAGCAGCAGCAGGAGCCCAAACATTACTTTAAAGAGACCCTGGGGTTGGCTTCAGGAGCCCAAAAATTGGATGAATCACACCCTGGAGTTGGCAGAAGTTGGCAGCAGCAGCAGCAGGAGCCCAAATATACACTGGAGTTGGCTTCAGGAGCCCAAAAATTGGATGAATCACACCCTGGAGTTGGCAGAAGTTGGCAGCAGCAGCAGCAGGAGCCCAAATATACACTGGAGTTGGCTTCAGGAGCCCAAAAATTGGATGAATCACACCCTGGAGTTGGCAGAAGTTGGCAGCAGCAGCAGCAGGAGCCCAAATATACACTGGAGTTGGCCTCAGGAGCCCAAAAATTGGATGAATCACACCCTGGAGTTGGCAGGAGTTGACAGCAGCAGCAGCAGGAGCCCAAATATACACTGGAGTTGGCCTCAGGAGCCCAAAAATTGGATGAATCACACCCTGGAGTTGGCAGAAGTTGGCAGCAGCAGCAGCAGGAGCCCAAATATACACTGGAGTTGGCTTCAGGAGCCCAAAAATTGGATGAATCACACCCTGGAGTTGGCAGGAGTTGACAGTAGCAGCAGCAGGAGCCCAAATATACACTGGAGTTGGCTTCAGGAGCCCAAAAATTGGATGAATCACACCCTGGAGTTGGCAGGAGTTGACAGTAGCAGCAGCAGGAGCCCAAATATACACTGGAGTTGGCTTCAGGAGCCCAAAAATTGGATGAATCACACCCTGGAGTTGGCAGGAGTTGACAGCAGCAGCAGCAGGAGCCCAAATATACACTGGAGTTGGCCTCAGGAGCCCAAAAATTGGATGAATCACACCCTGGAGTTGGCAGGAGTTGACAGTAGCAGCAGCAGGAGCCCAAATATACACTGGAGTTGGCTTCAGGAGCCCAAAAATTGGATGAATCACACCCTGGAGTTGGCAGGAGTTGACAGCAGCAGCAGCAGGAGCCCAAACATTACTTTAAAGAGACCCTGGGGTTGGCTTCAGGAGCCCAAAAATTGGATGAATCACACCCTGGAGTTGGCAGAAGTTGGCAGCAGCAGCAGCAGGAGCCCAAATATACAATGGAGTTGGCTTCAGGAGCCCAAAAATTGGATGAATCACACCCTGGAGTTGGCAGGAGTTGACAGTAGCAGCAGCAGGAGCCCAAATATACACTGGAGTTGGCTTCAGGAGCCCAAAAATTGGATGAATCACACCCTGGAGTTGGCAGGAGTTGACAGTAGCAGCAGCAGGAGCCCAAATATACACTGGAGTTGGCTTGAGGAGCCCAAAAATTGGATGAATCACACCCTGGAGTTGGCAGAAGTTGGCAGCAGCAGCAGCAGGAGCCCAAATATACACTGGAGTTGGCTTCAGGAGCCCAAAAATTGGATGAATCACACCCTGGAGTTGGCAGGAGTTGACAGTAGCAGCAGCAGGAGCCCAAATATACACTGGAGTTGGCTTCAGGAGCCCAAAAATTGGATGAATCACACCCTGGAGTTGGCAGGAGTTGACAGTAGCAGCAGCAGGAGCCCAAATATACACTGGAGTTGGCTTCAGGAGCCCGAAAATTGGATGAATCACACCCTGGAGTTGGCAGGAGTTGACAGCAGCAGCAGCAGGAGCCCAAATATACACTGGAGTTGGCTTCAGGAGCCCAAAAATTGGATGAATCACACCCTGGAGTTGGCAGGAGTTGACAGTAGCAGCAGCAGGAGCCCAAAAAATGGCCTAAAGACATAAATATGTTTTGCACCATTTGGAAAGTGTAAAACGTGGCACCATGCTGAATCTAGTCGCATGCATCAGGCATTGGTGGGTGGAAATCCTGGCTGATCCATCCCTGATTCATTTTGACAAAGGTGAGTCTCTCCACATTTTTAGTTGACAGACGAGTTCTCCTCGCCGTAACTATGGCCCCCGCCGCACTAAACACCCGCTCAGATGGCACGCTACTTGCCGGGCAGGACAGCTTTTCCAGGGCAAACTCTGCTAGTTGCGGCCACAAATCAAGTTTGGCTGCCCAGAAGTCCAGCGGATCCTCAAGGTGTGTTGGCATGGTCATGTCAAAGTATGACATGACCTGCTGGTTCAGGTCCTGCTCCAGGTCTTCCTGCTGCTCATGAGTAGCCTCACTATGCGGGTGTAGAAAGCTACTCATTAGCGACTGAAGACTGAGGCTGCTGCTGCTGATGGAGCTTCTGCTGCTGCTGCTGCCAACCCCCCCAGCGGCCATGGCAGTGGAAGGTGAGCGCAGAGGTCCCCTCGAGTCAGACCTGCGAGAGTATGGACCATGGCGCAGATAGGCATCGGCCAACTGCCTACGTAGAATGTCTTTGTAGTAGTTGAGTTTGTCCTCCCTCTCGGTGGGTTTAAAAAATGCCCCCATTTTGTGCCGGAAGCGAGGGTCCAATAAGGTGGACAGCCAGAAGTCATCCCGCCGACAGATGGAAACAATTCTGGGGTCACTACGCAAGCATGTGAGCATGCTTCGTGCCATTTGCGCAAGTGACTCGGATGGACTACCTGTCTCCATCTCCACTGCATACTGCCACGGTGTGCCCGGGTCCTCTGTCTCTCCTTCCTCAAAAACCTCTAGCTCCTCTGGCTGCTCCTGCTCCTCCTCTCCTGTCCGCTGACTAGATAAACCAGCCATTTCGCCAAGCCTAAACTGTGTTTCGCTGGGCAACTCCTCCTCCTCCTCCTCCTCCTCCAGTTCAGCTCCAACGGGGTTCATGTGGCCGTAAGATGTAAACGCCATGTCTCCAGTGCCCTGACCAGCCATGGTTTCCAACATGTGCTGTAGTACATGAAGCAGTGGAATCACGTCGTTCATCCCGTAATCCTGCCGACTGACAAATTAAGTGGCTTCCTCAAAGGGCCTGAGCAAACGGCAGGTGTCACGTATGAGCTGCCACTGGTTGACATTGAAGTTACACAGGGGAGTCCCCCTATCTGCTTGGATCATCAGGAAATCCGTGATGGCTTTTCTCTGTTCATATAATCGGTCCAACATGTGAAGGGTGGAATTCCAACGGGTGGAAACATCGCAAATCAGACTATGTTGGGGGATACCATTCTGACGCTGTAGCTCAAGAAGGGTGTGTTTGGCGGTGTAGGAGTGGCTGAAGTGCATGCAAAGTTTCCGTGAAGTTGTTAGGATGTCCTGCAGATGGGGGGAACACTTCAGAAACCGCTTGACAACCAGATTGAAGACGTGAGCCATGCAGGGGGCATGGGTCAGGCTTCCTTGGCGCAGCGCAGACAAAATGTTCTTCCCATTGTCGGTAACCATGATTCCCATTTTAAGTTTTCTCGGAGTAAGCCATGTTTGGATTTCCTGATGAATACATTTAAGCAGTTCCTCCCCTGTGTGACTCCGTTCGCCAAGACAAACCATGTGAAGCACTGCGTGACACCTCCGTGCCCTGCACACATGGTAGACTGGAGGGGCACTGAGACTTGAGCCTACAGTGGAGGGTGAGGAGATGGCGGAGGATGAGGAGGCCGAGTCGCACGGTGTCACAGGCCCAATGGGCAGAGAGCGCGGAGGCCGAAGCGGCATGACCTGTCCAAGTTGCTGCTGCAAAGGGACCACATTCACCCAGTGGGCCGTAAACGACATGTACTGGCCCTGACCGTAGTTACAGCTCCAGATGTCGGCGCTGCCATGTATTTTGCTACACACCGACAGGCTCAAGGACTGGCCCACCTTCTGTTCAACAAAAGTGTGCAGCGCTGGTACTGCCTTCTTGGCAAAGAAATGACGGCTTGGGACTCTCCACCTCGGCTCGGCACAAGCCATCAGTTCTCTGAAAGGTGCAGATTCCACCACCTGAAAAGGGAGCGACTGCAGCACCAGCAACTTGGACAGGAGCACATTCAGCTTCTGCGCCGTAGGATGAGTGGGCGCATACTGCTGTCTCTTGGACATGGCTTCGCTGATGGATTGCTGGCGGGATGCATGACTTGGAGGAGGAGGAGGAGGAGCAGGAGCGACAGAGGATGGGTATGACGCACAGCTGCCTTCGGCTGAGGTGCTGGAGCCTTGGCTGGCAGAAATTGGGAGCTCACTTGGTGAGGAAGCAGACTGGACCACCCCTTGGGAGCCTCGGTTCTCCCAGGTCGTTTTATGGTGACGCATCATATGTTGACGCAGGGCCGTGGTGCCAACATTTGGACCCTGGCCACGCTTCACCTTTTGCCTACATATCTTGCATGTGGCCATGTTACCCTCCTGCGGATGCCTCAGGAAAAACTGCCACACTGCCGAGTAGCTACTTTTCCCACCCCCTGGCCTCACTGATTCACTGCTGCTGTTGCCAACTCCAGGAACCCCTGCTCCACTACCTCCCGATAAGGTAGACTGCCGCACAGCAGGTGCTCTACCCCGGCCCCGGCCCCGGCCGGCTCCAGCCTTTGGAATTGTGCCCCCATGCTGACTGCTACCACCTTGCTGCCTCAGCTGCTGACTCCGGGGCAACCTGCGCCCCTCTTCTCCTGATGATGACGATGAAGCCCCTTCATCACCCGGCTCCCAAGTGCGATCGGCTTCATCGTCATCATCACCGAGTTGTGGCTGTACGTCACTGATGTTCGTGGATTCGTCAACAGTGTCTGGCGCAGGAGCTGGAACGCTCGCAGCACCCACGACACTGTCCACATCACTATCTGTCTGCCTAGCTAGAGAAGCCACCTCCATTTCTTTGCTGGGCAGTAGCTGCTGACTGTCCTCTATCTGATGGTCCTCCTCACTAAAGAGTGGAGCTGAACCCAAAGCATAGGATACGTCGCTGGGGGAGGGAACGGCGTAGGACAGAGGCAATGGGAGGACAGGGACTGCTCTCGGGGCATGCCAACTCAGGGTTGTGTCAGAGGAACCTACCGACCCTAGACTGGGGGTCTCAGACGTAAGTTGTGATGATGTTGTTGATGAGCGCGTCAACCAATCTACCACGGCAGATGCGTTACTGGTGGAGACCCGACCGCTAGCAGATACTGGCAGATTAGGTCTCTCAGCGTGACTCCTGCTGCTACTGGCCCCCAGTCTGATGCGAGCTCTGCCTGCGGAATCTTGGCCTCTGCCACTCCTCTTTTCACTTCCAGGCACTTGTCTGCCCGACATAGTCTAACTGGCGTGGGAGTAGGTGATATTTTAAGATCCCCCGGGCAGCGGTGGGTCTATATGAAACAGAATATAATGCACACCAAAAGTGAGCATTAACACTCAGCCTCCAACAGGCCTGCTTAGTGTAAATAAGAGAGCTGCTTAGTGTAAATAAAGAGGGGTATGCTATGTTACAGAATGGGATGCCTCAACAGAAGTGCACCTGGCAGGCAGCAGTAAGCCTATGCCCAGCAAAAGTGTCTTATAATATAAATATAATAAGAGCAAATGCTTATATGGTCTTAAACAGAGGCTGCTTTAGTCACAGAATGGGATGCCCCCAAAAAAGATCCAGTAGTACTATGCCCAGCAAAAGTGTCTTTATCAGGCTAATTTCAAATATGATAAGAGCAAATGCTTATATGGTCTTAAACAGAGGCTGCTTTAGTCACAGAATGGGATGCCCTGGCAGGGACAAGTAGTGCTATGCCCAGCAAAAGTGTCTTTATCAGGCTAATTTCAAATATGATAAGAGCAAATGCTTATACGGTCTTAAACAGAGGCTGCTTTAGTCACAGAATGGGATGCCCCCCAAAAAAGATCCAGTAGTACTATGCCCAGCAAAAGTGTCTTTATCAGGCTAATTTCAAATATGATAAGAGCAAATGCTTATACGGTCTTAAACAGAGGCTGCTTTAGTCACAGAATGGGATGCCCCAACAGGAATGGACCTGGCAGGGTCCAGTAGTGCTTTGCCCAGCAAAAGTGTCTTTATCAGGCCTAATTTCAAATATGATAAGAGCAAATGGTTATATGGTCTTAAACATAGGCTGCTTTAGTCACAGAATTGGATGCCCCAACAGAATTGGACCTGGCAGGGTCCAGTAGTGCTATGCCCAGCAAAAGTGTCTTTATCAGGCCTAATTTCAAATATGATAAGAGCAAATGGTTATATGGTCTTAAACAGAGGCTGCTTTAGTCACAGAATGGGATGCCCCAACAGGAATGGACCTGGCAGGGTCCAGTAGTGCTTTGCCCAGCAAAAGTGTCTTTATCAGGCCTAATTTCAAATATGATAAGAGCAAATGGTTATATGGTCTTAAACAGAGGCTGCTTTAGTCACAGAATGGGATGCCCCAACAGAAGTGGACCTGGCAGGGTCCAGTAGTGCTATGCCCAGCAAAAGTGTCTTTATCAGGCCTAATTTCAAATATGATAAGAGCAAATGGTTATATGGTCTTAAACAGAGGCTGCTTTAGTCACAGAATGGGATGCCCCAACAGAAGTGGACCTGGCAGGGTCCAGTAGTGCTATGCCCAGCAAAAGTGTCTTTATCAGGCCTAATTTCAAATATGATAAGAGCAAATGGTTATATGGTCTTAAACAGAGGCTGCTTTAGTCACAGAATGGGATGCCCCAACAGAAGTGGACCTGGCAGGGTCCAGTAGTGCTATGCCCAGCAAAAGTGTCTTTATCAGGCCTAATTTCAAATATGATAAGAGCAAATGGTTATATGGTCTTAAACAGAGGCTGCTTTAGTCACAGAATGGGATGCCCCAACAGAAGTGGACCTGGCAGGGTCCAGTAGTGCTATGCCCAGCAAAAGTGTCTTTATCAGGCCTAATTTCAAATATGATAAGAGCAAATGCTTATATGGTCTTAAACAGAGGCTGCTTTAGTCACAGAATGGGATGCCCCAACAGGAATGGACCTGGCAGGGTCCAGTAGTGCTTTGCCCAGCAAAAGTGTCTTTATCAGGCCTAATTTCAAATATGATAAGAGCAAATGGTTATATGGTCTTAAACAGAGGCTGCTTTAGTCACAGAATGGGATGCCCCAACAGAAGTGGACCTGGCAGGGTCCAGTAGTGCTATGCCCAGCAAAAGTGTCTTTATCAGGCCTAATTTCAAATATGATAAGAGCAAATGCTTATATGGTCTTAAACAGAGGCTGCTTTAGTCACAGAATGGGATGCCCCAACAGGAATGGACCTGGCAGGGTCCAGTAGTGCTTTGCCCAGCAAAAGTGTCTTTATCAGGCCTAATTTCAAATATGATAAGAGCAAATGCTTATACGGTCTTAAACAGAGGCTGCTTTAGTCACAGAATGGGATGCCCCAACAGGAATGGACCTGGCAGGGTCCAGTAGTGCTTTGCCCAGCAAAAGTGTCTTTATCAGGTCTAATTTCAAATATGATAAGAGCAAATGGTTATATGGTCTTAAACAGAGGCTGCTTTAGTCAAAAAGTGTCTTTATCAGGCCTAATTTCAAATATGATAAGAGCAAATGGTTATATGGTCTTAAACAGAGGCTGCTTTAGTCACAGAATGGGATGCCCCAACAGAAGTGGACCTGGCAGGGTCCAGTAGTGCTATGCCCAGCAAAAGTGTCTTTATCAGGCCTAATTTCAAATATGATAAGAGCAAATGGTTATATGGTCTTAAACAGAGGCTGCTTTAGTCACAGAATGGGATGCCCCAACAGAAGTGGACCTGGCAGGGTCCAGTAGTGCTATGCCCAGCAAAAGTGTCTTTATCAGGCCTAATTTCAAATATGATAAGAGCAAATGGTTATATGGTCTTAAACAGAGGCTGCTTTAGTCACAGAATGGGATGCCCCAACAGAAGTGGACCTGGCAGGGTCCAGTAGTGCTATGCCCAGCAAAAGTGTCTTTATCAGGCCTAATTTCAAATATGATAAGAGCAAATGGTTATATGGTCTTAAACAGAGGCTGCTTTAGTCACAGAATGGGATGCCCCAACAGAAGTGGACCTGGCAGGGTCCAGTAGTGCTATGCCCAGCAAAAGTGTCTTTATCAGGCCTAATTTCAAATATGATAAGAGCAAATGCTTATATGGTCTTAAACAGAGGCTGCTTTAGTCACAGAATGGGATGCCCCAACAGGAATGGACCTGGCAGGGTCCAGTAGTGCTTTGCCCAGCAAAAGTGTCTTTATCAGGCCTAATTTCAAATATGATAAGAGCAAATGGTTATATGGTCTTAAACAGAGGCTGCTTTAGTCACAGAATGGGATGCCCCAACAGAAGTGGACCTGGCAGGGTCCAGTAGTGCTATGCCCAGCAAAAGTGTCTTTATCAGGCCTAATTTCAAATATGATAAGAGCAAATGCTTATATGGTCTTAAACAGAGGCTGCTTTAGTCACAGAATGGGATGCCCCAACAGGAATGGACCTGGCAGGGTCCAGTAGTGCTTTGCCCAGCAAAAGTGTCTTTATCAGGCCTAATTTCAAATATGATAAGAGCAAATGCTTATACGGTCTTAAACAGAGGCTGCTTTAGTCACAGAATGGGATGCCCCAACAGGAATGGACCTGGCAGGGTCCAGTAGTGCTTTGCCCAGCAAAAGTGTCTTTATCAGGCCTAATTTCAAATATGATAAGAGCAAATGGTTATATGGTCTTAAACAGAGGCTGCTTTAGTCACAGAATTGGATGCCCCAACAGAATTGGACCTGGCAGGGTCCAGTAGTGCTATGCCCAGCAAAAGTGTCTTTATCAGGCCTAATTTCAAATATGATAAGAGCAAATGGTTATATGGTCTTAAACAGAGGCTGCTTTAGTCACAGAATGGGATGCCCCAACAGGAATGGACCTGGCAGGGTCCAGTAGTGCTTTGCCCAGCAAAAGTGTCTTTATCAGGCCTAATTTCAAATATGATAAGAGCAAATGGTTATATGGTCTTAAACAGAGGCTGCTTTAGTCACAGAATGGGATGCCCCAACAGAAGTGGACCTGGCAGGGTCCAGTAGTGCTATGCCCAGCAAAAGTGTCTTTATCAGGCCTAATTTCAAATATGATAAGAGCAAATGGTTATATGGTCTTAAACAGAGGCTGCTTTAGTCACAGAATGGGATGCCCCAACAGAAGTGGACCTGGCAGGGTCCAGTAGTGCTATGCCCAGCAAAAGTGTCTTTATCAGGCCTAATTTCAAATATGATAAGAGCAAATGGTTATATGGTCTTAAACAGAGGCTGCTTTAGTCACAGAATGGGATGCCCCAACAGAAGTGGACCTGGCAGGGTCCAGTAGTGCTATGCCCAGCAAAAGTGTCTTTATCAGGCCTAATTTCAAATATGATAAGAGCAAATGCTTATATGGTCTTAAACAGAGGCTGCTTTAGTCACAGAATGGGATGCCCCAACAGGAATGGACCTGGCAGGGTCCAGTAGTGCTTTGCCCAGCAAAAGTGTCTTTATCAGGCCTAATTTCAAATATGATAAGAGCAAATGGTTATATGGTCTTAAACAGAGGCTGCTTTAGTCACAGAATGGGATGCCCCAACAGAAGTGGACCTGGCAGGGTCCAGTAGTGCTATGCCCAGCAAAAGTGTCTTTATCAGGCCTAATTTCAAATATGATAAGAGCAAATGGTTATATGGTCTTAAACAGAGGCTGCTTTAGTCACAGAATGGGATGCCCCAACAGAAGTGGACCTGGCAGGGTCCAGTAGTGCTATGCCCAGCAAAAGTGTCTTTATCAGGCCTAATTTCAAATATGATAAGAGCAAATGCTTATATGGTCTTAAACAGAGGCTGCTTTAGTCACAGAATGGGATGCCCCAACAGAAGTGGACCTGGCAGGGTCCAGTAGTGCTATGCCCAGGAAAAGTGTCTTTATCAGGCCTAATTTCAAATATGATAAGAGCAAATGCTTATATGGTCTTAAACAGAGGCTGCTTTAGTCACAGAATGGGATGCCCCAACAGGAATGGACCTGGCAGGGTCCAGTAGTGCTTTGCCCAGCAAAAGTGTCTTTATCAGGCCTAATTTCAAATATGCTAAGAGCAAATGGTTATATGGTCTTAAACAGAGGCTGCTTTAGTCACAGAATGGGATGCCCCAACAGAAGTGGACCTGGCAGGGTCCAGTAGTGCTATGCCCAGCAAAAGTGTCTTTATCAGGCCTAATTTCAAATATGATAAGAGCAAATGGTTATATGGTCTTAAACAGAGGCTGCTTTAGTCACAGAATGGGATGCCCCAACAGGAATGGACCTGGCAGGGTCCAGTAGTGCTTTGCCCAGCAAAAGTGTCTTTATCAGGCCTAATTTCAAATATGATAAGAGCAAATGGTTATATGGTCTTAAACAGAGGCTGCTTTAGTCACAGAATGGGATGCCCCAACAGAAGTGGACCTGGCAGGGTCCAGTAGGGCTATGCCCAGCAAAAGTGTCTTTATCAGGCCTGATTTCAAATATGATAAGAGCAAATGCTTATATGGTCTTAAACAGAGGCTGCTTTAGTTACAGAATGGGATGCCCCAACAGGAATGGACCTGGCAGGGTCCAGTAGTGCTTTGCCCAGCAAAAGTGTCTTTATCAGGCCTAATTTCAAATATGATAAGTGAAAATGGTTATACGGTCTTAAACAGAGGCTGCTGTAGTCACAGAATGGGATGCCCCAACAGAAGTGGACCTGGCAGGGTCCAGTAGTGCTATGCCCAGCAAAAGTGTCTTTATCAGGCCTAATTTCAAATATGATAAGAGCAAATGGTTATATGGTCTTAAACAGAGGCTGCTTTAGTCACAGAATGGGATGCCCCAACAGAAGTGGACCTGGCAGGGTCCAGTAGTGCTATGCCCAGCAAAAGTGTCTTTATCAGGCCTAATTTCAAATATGATAAGAGCAAATGCTTATATGGTCTTAAACAGAGGCTGCTTTAGTCACAGAATGGGATGCCCCAACAGGAATGGACCTGGCAGGGTCCAGTAGTGCTTTGCCCAGCAAAAGTGTCTTTATCAGGCCTAATTTCAAATATGATAAGTGAAAATGGTTATACGGTCTTAAACAGAGGCTGCTGTAGTCACAGAATGGGATGCCCCAACAGAAGTGGACCTGGCAGGGTCCAGTAGTGCTATGCCCAGCAAAAGTGTCTTTATCAGGCCTAATTTCAAATATGATAAGAGCAAATGGTTATATGGTCTTAAACAGAGGCTGCTTTAGTCACAGAATGGGATGCCCCAACAGAAGTGGACCTGGCAGGGTCCAGTAGTGCTATGCCCAGCAAAAGTGTCTTTATCAGGCCTAATTTCAAATATGATAAGAGCAAATGCTTATATGGTCTTAAACAGAGGCTGCTTTAGTCACAGAATGGGATGCCCCAACAGGAATGGACCTGGCAGGGTCCAGTAGTGCTTTGCCCAGCAAAAGTGTCTTTATCAGGCCTAATTTCAAATATGATAAGTGAAAATGGTTATACGGTCTTAAACAGAGGCTGCTGTAGTCACAGAATGGGATGCCCCAACAGAAGTGGACCTGGCAGGGTCCAGTAGTGCTATGCCCAGCAAAAGTGTCTTTATCAGGCCTAATTTCAAATATGATAAGAGCAAATGGTTATATGGTCTTAAACAGAGGCTTCTTTAGTCACAGAATGGGATGCCCCAACAGAAGTGGACCTGGCAGGGTCCAGTAGTGCTATGCCCAGCAAAAGTGTCTTTATCAGGCCTAATTTCAAATATGATAAGAGCAAATGCTTATATGGTCTTAAACAGAGGCTGCTTTAGTCACAGAATGGGATGCCCCAACAGGAATGGACCTGGCAGGGTCCAGTAGTGCTTTGCCCAGCAAAAGTGTCTTTATCAGGCCTAATTTCAAATATGATAAGAGCAAATGGTTATATGGTCTTAAACAGAGGCTGCTTTAGTCAAAAAGTGTCTTTATCAGGCCTAATTTCAAATATGATAAGAGCAAATGGTTATATGGTCTTAAACAGAGGCTGCTTTAGTCACAGAATGGGATGCCCCAACAGAAGTGGACCTGGCAGGGTCCAGTAGTGCTATGCCCAGCAAAAGTGTCTTTATCAGGCCTAATTTCAAATATGATAAGAGCAAATGCTTATATGGTCTTAAACAGAGGCTGCTTTAGTCACAGAATGGGATGCCCCAACAGGAATGGACCTGGCAGGGTCCAGTAGTGCTTTGCCCAGCAAAAGTGTCTTTATCAGGCCTAATTTCAAATATGATAAGAGCAAATGGTTATATGGTCTTAAACAGAGGCTGCTTTAGTCACAGAATGGGATGCCCCAACAGAAGTGGACCTGGCAGGGTCCAGTAGTGCTATGCCCAGCAAAAGTGTCTTTATCAGGCCTAATTTCAAATATGATAAGAGCAAATGGTTATATGGTCTTAAACAGAGGCTGCTTTAGTCACAGAATGGGATGCCCCAACAGGAATGGACCTGGCAGGGTCCAGTAGTGCTTTGCCCAGCAAAAGTGTCTTTATCAGGCCTAATTTCAAATATGATAAGTGAAAATGGTTATACGGTCTTAAACAGAGGCTGCTGTAGTCACAGAATGGGATGCCCCAACAGAAGTGGACCTGGCAGGGTCCAGTAGTGCTATGCCCAGCAAAAGTGTCTTTATCAGGCCTAATTTCAAATATGATAAGAGCAAATGGTTATATGGTCTTAAACAGAGGCTGCTTTAGTCACAGAATGGGATGCCCCAACAGAAGTGGACCTGGCAGGGTCCAGTAGTGCTATGCCCAGCAAAAGTGTCTTTATCAGGCCTAATTTCAAATATGATAAGAGCAAATGCTTATATGGTCTTAAACAGAGGCTGCTTTAGTCACAGAATGGGATGCCCCAACAGGAATGGACCTGGCAGGGTCCAGTAGTGCTTTGCCCAGCAAAAGTGTCTTTATCAGGCCTAATTTCAAATATGATAAGAGCAAATGGTTATATGGTCTTAAACAGAGGCTGCTTTAGTCACAGAATGGGATGCCCCAACAGAAGTGGACCTGGCAGGGTCCAGTAGTGCTATGCCCAGCAAAAGTGTCTTTATCAGGCCTAATTTCAAATATGATAAGAGCAAATGCTTATATGGTCTTAAACAGAGGCTGCTTTAGTCACAGAATGGGATGCCCCAACAGGAATGGACCTGGCAGGGTCCAGTAGTGCTTTGCCCAGCAAAAGTGTCTTTATCAGGCCTAATTTCAAATATGATAAGTGAAAATGGTTATACGGTCTTAAACAGAGGCTGCTGTAGTCACAGAATGGGATGCCCCAACAGAAGTGGACCTGGCAGGGTCCAGTAGTGCTATGCCCAGCAAAAGTGTCTTTATCAGGCCTAATTTCAAATATGATAAGAGCAAATGGTTATATGGTCTTAAACAGAGGCTGCTTTAGTCACAGAATGGGATGCCCCAACAGAAGTGGACCTGGCAGGGTCCAGTAGTGCTATGCCCAGCAAAAGTGTCTTTATCAGGCCTAATTTCAAATATGATAAGAGCAAATGCTTATATGGTCTTAAACAGAGGCTGCTTTAGTCACAGAATGGGATGCCCCAACAGGAATGGACCTGGCAGGGTCCAGTAGTGCTTTGCCCAGCAAAAGTGTCTTTATCAGGCCTAATTTCAAATATGATAAGTGAAAATGGTTATACGGTCTTAAACAGAGGCTGCTGTAGTCACAGAATGGGATGCCCCAACAGAAGTGGACCTGGCAGGGTCCAGTAGTGCTATGCCCAGCAAAAGTGTCTTTATCAGGCCTAATTTCAAATATGATAAGAGCAAATGGTTATATGGTCTTAAACAGAGGCTGCTTTAGTCACAGAATGGGATGCCCCAACAGGAATGGACCTGGCAGGGTCCAGTAGTGCTTTGCCCAGCAAAAGTGTCTTTATCAGGCCTAATTTCAAATATGATAAGTGAAAATGGTTATACGGTCTTAAACAGAGGCTGCTGTAGTCACAGAATGGGATGCCCCAACAGAAGTGGACCTGGCAGGGTCCAGTAGTGCTATGCCCAGCAAAAGTGTCTTTATCAGGCCTAATTTCAAATATGATAAGAGCAAATGGTTATATGGTCTTAAACAGAGGCTGCTTTAGTCACAGAATGGGATGCCCCAACAGAAGTGGACCTGGCAGGGTCCAGTAGTGCTATGCCCAGCAAAAGTGTCTTTATCAGGCCTAATTTCAAATATGATAAGAGCAAATGCTTATATGGTCTTAAACAGAGGCTGCTTTAGTCACAGAATGGGATGCCTCACAGCAGACTTAAGATCAGTTCAGTATATATGCATAGTTAGTTACTATAAGCAGCCTGAAAACGCTAACAAAGCCTGTCAGCCAGCTAGTAACACTCAGGCTGGATGAAAAAAAAAAAAAATCTCCCTGTGACAGCCTCCGTTTTTCCTACCTTTCCCTGGCTTTCTGTCTGTCTCCTGTCTGTCTCCTGCCTGTCTCCAGCCTGTCCCTGTCTGTCCCTGTCTGTCCCTGCCTGTCTAACTGCCTCAGCTACACAGCGTCCTGTCTCTCACGAATGCAATAGAGAAATGAGGAAAAGCAAGATGGCCGCCGTTAAATACCGCTGTGACGTCACCGGGCTTGCTGGCTGCTGATAGGCTGCATGTGACTGCCCCAGCTTGCACTGGCGCGGGATACATGTCCAGACATGTCCCGTCCGCCATCTTAGAATGCCTGTAAATGTAAATGAATGGATGTTAAAGGAAAACTTCGAGTGATCGAATCGCGGGGAAATTCGGATTCGATCCGAATCGAATTTTTCCTGAAATTCGGATCGAATCCGGGTTCGTCCGGATCGATTCGCTCATCCCTAATATGGACTACTGAAACTGTGGGCAATGTAGCTAGACAGTGGGGATCAGTTGCATAGCTCGAGGCCTCACCACTAGGAAGCACTTATTTTGAACTGTCTTGAGGAAGGAGAGGAAAGAATAAAAATGATAGCAATGATCAAATGTCCAGAAGATGTGGTGGGAATATAAACAGTAAGTTAATTTTAAGAGAAAAGTTGTGGACTTTTTCTAAGACTCCAGGGCTGGTCAGTTACATGGGGCACTAAGAGATCCGCTTACTTAACCGCAGCTTCCAAGCTGCCGATTCTTCACCCACAGCCCTGATGTTTTGAAGCCAGTAGCAGTCTTTCTGGGTTCTGGCTGGCTAATGGGAGTGGTCTGGGTATGACTGGCTCCTGAAAGCGCAGCTTCTGGGTGATGTGGACGATCGGCAGATCGGGAGCAGAGGTAAGGTAAGCACTTTTTTTTTCCACATGTTACAGCCCAGCCCTAGGGTTAGGCAGTAATATGGACAGCAACAGTTGGGATTGGTCAGCTTCTCTTGGCGCTGAGAGTGAGAGGCCAGCTAGCATGACAGCGCTGCGAAACACATGTTAAAAAAGATTACCATTGAAGAGGAATCCTGTGTTTTCTTGCTGCCTGCATTGTAGAACATGCTTCAGAATGCCTTTGGCCATCCTGTTACAGGGGCTAAAAAATCTAGTCAACAAACTCATAATAATATTTGATATGAAAGTGTTTGTCCCATTTGAGTCAAAAGAAAATGATATCAGGGACAGATAATGGGGGAAGTTGTAGAATATCTATATATATGTTGAGATCTGGAATATCTGAAAACCTTCAGGGGCAACTGATTATTTGGGTGTCAGGATGACAGATGGCATTATTATACCTGGGAATTACCATGAGACTGAGGATTCAAAGTGCTAAGTGGTTTTGGAGACATGAAAAGCCAAGAGGGTTATTTAAACAGGGGGAACAGCCAGCTGAGCGACGTAGTAGTCTAAGTTAGTCTAGTTCAGAATTTGAACTGAACAGTTTCAATGACAGCTCATAAAAACTATGTGTGCAGTATATCTAATTGATGTATACATTTAATAGGCCTTTAATATATTTATAGCCAGGTTGATAAGTTATTTACTACAAATTAAAAAACGGGGGGCCATTTATCCTGCCCATATTCAATGCTGATGAATAGCTGAAATGCATTAGGAAATGCAGTAGGTTGATAAGTATATTTAATGCTGATAAATAGCTGACAAACTGTATTTGTTTTAAATTAGATCACTACCATGCATAGTCATTGCATTTGAAAAAGTCAGTTAATTTGATGAAATGCATTAGGAAGGGCTATGTTGGAACACAGCAGGAATTGACTTACTAACCTTAGACTGGAGCTTGGTTGCATGGCTTGTGTCTTGCAGTAAAGCCCAACTCAGGAGATTAAAGGAAAGAGACAAGGAGAGCCCTCCAATTGGAGATCTGCATTATCTGGCACTTTTGTATGTTACGTGTCTCAGAAAATTGTCCTCTGATGAAGTGTTGTGGAGTGGAAGTAGCAAGTTTTGGTTTCTGTAGAACAGCATTTTACATCTAGTTTGTTATATGTGGCCCATCGGCTCTAATGGGTGCCCTATTTATAAGAGGTAGTTGGAGCACCTTTTGCTGTGATATCTATTTACCAGTGTAGAACAGAAGTTTAAAGGATTGCCGGATTTAACCACTCAAGAACTTGCATGTTTGTGCTGCCCTTTTTTATATTATACCTCTGGTATTAACTTAAAGAAAAGATTTATGGATATTGTGTTGAATCTCCAGGTCAAACTAATAATAATAATAAACATAATAATATTGTTTGGTTAAAAACTGCCATAATCTTCCACATTGTGAGTGGATTTCTTAAGCCAGATGATAGGCTTGTCTGTAGGTTTAGAGATTAGCAAATTTGATGAGGGAGGGGATTCCAGAGAAATGGAGTGGATCACTGAAATCCTAAGAGTAGACCATCAGTGTTGAGTCCAGCAAGAGGTCCTGTGCAGAGTGTAGGCTGCACTTGGGTTGGTGTTGCTGTATACATGATGAAATGTAGAATAGGATGGAGAGACTTTTGTGAATTAAGGCTAGATTTTGGCAATCAGTGGAGGGACTAACAGAGGGGAGCAATACTGGGGAAGTGAGAGGAGGAGGTGAATAATGTGGGCAGCAGAGTTGTGAATAGACTGGAAGGGTGCCAGTTTGTTTGATCACTAAATAGAATGTTGCAGTAGTCTATTCGTGATTCGATCAGGGTGTGCACTCGAACTGTAGAGGTGTGAAACATGGAATGGGGAATGTGGAAGATATTAGTGACTTGTAGACAACAGTAGGTGGGTAGTGACTGAATGTGAGGTGTAAATGAGATAGAGGGTTCGAGTGTAAAACCAAAGCTGCAGTGATTGTGAAATAATTGGCAGATATTGTTATTTTGAATACAGGAGAAAACTGGATGGTACGAAAACAACAAGCTCAGTTTTTTTATGTTCAGTTTGAGGGAGTGAGACATGAGTGAAGTGATAGCATTGGGACAGAGAAGAACGCTCTGGGCTTGGGAGGTACACTTGAGTATCATCGGCATATAACTGATGTTGGAAGCCAAATTATTAAACCAAGCCCATAGTTGTAAATTGAGAAGACTAGGGGTTCAAGGACAGAACCTTGTGGCACACTACTATGGCCCTACAGAACACCCAATAAGCAACTGCTAAAAGAGCCAGACCCAACAATCAAAGTGCAAGTTGGCAGGGACTGAAACAACCCTCCTGTAGGGTTAGGACACCACAAATAGCAATTCCCCTCCTATTTCTGTAGAACCAGTGACTCAAGGCAAATAGGGACACAGGAGCCCCTAAAACATTCCTATGCTTCTGTCAAACTTCTGTTTCCCTCACTTCTACTACAACAGAGGCTTTGCCTCACTAATGTCCTGTTTTTATACACACTATTCCATCAGGGCATCAACGTCTACAGAAACAGCTCCTGGCTTTAAGGGAAATTGTTTCATTAGGAAGACCTCCGCTAATGACAGTTACTGGTCATTTGAGTTTTGTATAATCTTACAGTTACTGAAATGACCGATAAGCTCAGGTTCTAAAGGCTTCACATCATAATCCATCACTACATCCCTTTTTGACCAATACAGATCACCACATTTTCCTCTAAACCGTACCTTCACCATGATTTATGGAAAAGCCCAAACCCTTAAAAAACAATTCCCCAGCATCTAAAATTAATATATTTTATGTTTTTAGTCACTTACTTCTTAATTATTTTTTCCCCCACTGGGCTGCAACTCTGTCAGGACTTTAGGATACGAGCACCGCCATCTTGACTCAGAAGCATCACACTTACTGAGGAGAGGAGAGTGGGATAAAATACAGGGGGGCGGGTTATAGCTGTGCTTTGCTCAGACAGAGCAGAGCTGGGGTCAGGAAAAGGTCAGCAATCCCAGAATGCAGAGCAGCACAGTCAGAAGGCACTTCCTGTTTGCAGGCTGCTTGATGTTCCATGAGCAGTCATTAGAGATGAGCGAACTTTTGAAAAATTCGATTCGCCGAATTTTCCGACAAAAATCGTTTCGACCCGAATAAATTCGCGATGAATCGCTATTAAAAACGGCTATTTCTGAGCCTCCTAGAGCCTCAATAGGGTTGTAAACCATTCTGCCTTGCTGTAACACGCACAGGATGTGTGCTGGGTTAGTTAAATAATACTTTGAATAAATATCACATGCAAATCAGAGGCATCGCTAATAGAATCGCAGAGCGGCACAATTGAATTCAAGAGAGTTGAAGTGGCATCACTATGAGGGGCAGGAACCCAAACATTGCTTTAAAGAGACACTGGAGTTGGCAGCAGCAGGAGCCCAAAAATTGGATGAATCACACCCTGGAGTTGGCAGCAGCAGGAGCCCAAACATTGGCTGAAAGAGACACTGGGGTTGGCTTCAGGAGCCCAAAAATTGGATGAATCACACCCTGGAGTTGCAAGCAGCAGCAGGAGCCCAAATATTACTTTAAAGAGACACTGGAGTTGGCTTCAGGAGCCCAAAAATTGGATGAATCACACCCTGGAGTTGGCAGCAGCAGCAGCAGGAGCCCAAAGATTACTTTATAGAGACACTGGAGTTGGCTTCAGGAGCCCAAAAATTGGATGAATCACACCCTGGAGTTGGCAGGAGTTGACAGCAGCAGCAGCAGGAGCCCAAATATTACTTTAAAGAGACCCTGGGGTTGGCTTCAGGAGCCCAAAAATTGGATGAATCACACCCTGGAGTTTGCAGCAGCAGGAGCCCAAATATTACTTTAAAGAGACACTGGGGTTGGCTTCAGGAGCCCAAAAATTGGATGAATCACACCCTGGAGTTGGCAGCAGCAGCAGCAGCAGGAGCCCAAATATTACTTTAAAGAGACACTGGGGTTGGCTTCAGGAGCCCAAAAATTGGATTAATCACACCCTGGAGTTGGCAGCAGCAGAAGCAGGAGCCCAAATATACACTGGAGTTGGCTTCAGGAGCCCAAAAATTGGATGAATCACACCCTGGAGTTTGCAGAAGTTGGCAGCAGCAGCAGCAGCAGGAGCCCAAACATTACTTTAAAGAGACACTGGGGTTGGCTTCAGGAGCCCAATAATTGGATGAATCACACCCTGGAGTTGGCAGAAGTTGGCAGCAGCAGCAGCAGGAGCCCAAACATTACTTTAAAGAGACACTGGGGTTGGCTTCAGGAGCCCAAAAATTGGATGATTCACACCCTGGAATTGGCAGCAGCAGCAGCAGGAGCCCAAATATACACTGGAGTTGGCTTCAGGAGCCCAAAAATTGGATGAATCACACCCTGGAGTTGGCAGAAGTTGGCAGCAGCAGCAGCAGGAGCCCAAACATTACTTTAAAGAGACACTGGGGTTGGCTTCAGGAGCCCAAAAATTGGATGATTCACACCCTGGAGTTGACAGCAGCAGCAGCAGGAGCCCAAATATACACTGGAGTTGGCTTCAGGAGCCCAAAAATTGGATGAATCACACCCTGGAGTTGGCAGAAGTTGGCAGCAGCAGGAGCCCAAACATTACTTTAAAGAGACCCTGGGGTTGGCTTCAGGAGCCCAAAAATTGGATGAATCACACCCTGGAGTTGGCAGAAGTTGGCAGCAGCAGCAGCAGGAGCCCAAACATTACTTTAAAGAGACACTGGGGTTGGCTTCAGGAGCCCAAAAATTGGATGAATCACACCCTGGAGTTGGTAGCAGCAGCAGCAGGAGCCCAAATATACACTGGAGTTGGCTTCAGGAGCCCAAAAATTGGATGAATCACACCCTGGAGTTGGCAGCAGCAGCAGCAGGAGCCCAAATATTACTTTAAAGAGACACTGGAGTTGGCTTCAGGAGCCCAAAAATTGGATGATTCACACCCTGGAGTTGGCAGCAGCAGCAGCAGGAGCCCAAATATTACTTTAAAGAGACACTGGGGTTGGCTTCAGGAGGCCAAAAATTGGATGAATCACACCCTGGAGTTGGCAACAGCAGCAGGAGGCCAAATATTACTTGAAAGAGACAATGGAGTTGGCTTCAGGAGCCCAAAAATTGGATAATTCACACCCTGGAGTTGGCAGCAGCAGCAGCAGCAGCAGCAGGAGCCCAAATATTACTTTAAAGAGACACTGGGGTTGGCTTCAGGAGCCCAAGAATTGGATGATTCACACCCTGGAGTTGGCAGCAGCAGCAGCAGGAGCCCAAAAATTGGCCTAAAGACATAAATATGTTTTGCACCATTTGGAAAGTGTAAAACGTGGCACCATGCTGAATCTAGTCGCATGCATCAGGCATTGGTGGGTGGAAGTCCTGGCTGATCCATCCCTGATTCATTTTGACAAAGGTGAGTCTCTCCACATTTTTAGTTGACAGACGAGTTCTCCTCGCCGTAACTATGGCCCCCGCCGCACTAAACACCCGCTCAGATGGCACGCTACTTGCCGGGCAGGACAGCTTTTCCAGGGCAAACTCTGCTAGTTGCGGCCACAAATCAAGTTTGGCTGCCCAGAAGTCCAGCGGATCCTCAAGGTGTGTTGGCATGGTCATGTCAAAGTATGACATGACCTGCTGGTTGAGGTCCTGCTCCAGGTCTTCCTGCTGCTCATGAGTAGCCTCACTATGTGGGTGTAGAAAGCTACTCATTAGCGACTGAAGACTGAGGCTGCTGCTGCTGATGGAGCTGCTGCTGCTGCTCCTGCCAGCCCCCCCCAGCGGCCATGGCAGTGGAAGGTGAGCGCAGAGGTCCCCTCGAGTCAGACCTGCGAGAGTATGGACCATGGCGCAGATAGGCATCGGCCAACTGCCTACGTAGAATGTCTTTGTAGCGCAGAGGTCCCCTCGAGTCAGACCTGCGAGAGTATGGACCATGGCGCAGATAGGCATCGGCCAACTGCCTACGTAGAATGTCTTTGTAGTAGTTGAGCTTGTCCTCCCTCTCGGTGGGTTTAAAAAATGCCCCCATTTTGTGCCGGAAGCGAGGGTCCAATAAGGTGGACAGCCAGAAGTCATCCCGCCGACAGATGGAAACAATTCTGGGGTCACTACGCAAGCACGTGAGCATGCTTCGTGCCATTTGCGCAAGTGACTCGGATGGACTACCTGTCTCCATCTCCACTGCATACTGCCACGGTGTGCCCGGGTCCTCTGTCTCGCCTTCCTCAAAAACCTCTAGCTCCTCTGGCTGCTCCTGCTCCTCCTCTCCTGTCCGCTGACTAGATAAACCAGCCATTTCGCCAAGCCTAAACTGTGTTTCGCTGGGCAACTCCTCCTCCTCCTCCAGTTCAGCTCCAACGGGGTTCATGTGGCCGTAAGATGTAAACGCCATGTCTCCAGTGCCCTGACCAGCCATGGTTTCCAACATGTGCTGTAGTACATGAAGCAGTGGAATCACGTCGTTCATCCCGTAATCCTGCCGACTGACAAATAAAGTGGCTTCCTCAAAGGGCCTGAGCAAACGGCAGGTGTCACGTATGAGCTGCCACTGGTTGACATTGAAGTTACACAGGGGAGTCCCCCTAACTGCTTGGATCATCAGGAAATCCGTGATGGCTTTTCTCTGTTCATATAATCGGTCCAACATGTGAAGGGTGGAATTCCAACGGGTGGAAACATCGCAAATCAGACTATGTTGGGGGATACCATTCTGACGCTGTAGCTCAAGAAGGGTGTGTTTGGCGGTGTAGGAGTGGCTGAAGTGCATGCAACTTTCCTTGAAGTTGTTAGGATGTCTTGCAGATGGGGGGAACACTTCAGAAACCGCTTGACAACCAGATTGAAGACGTGAGCCATGCAGGGGGCATGGGTCAGGCTTCCTTGGCGCAGCGCAGACAAAATGTTCTTCCCATTGTCGGTAACCATGATTCCCATTTTAAGTTTTCTTGGAGTAAGCCATGTTTGGATTTCCTGATGAATACATTTAAGCAGTTCCTCCCCTGTGTGACTCCGTTCGCCAAGACAAACCATGTGAAGCACTGCGTAACACCTCCGTGCCCTGCACACATGGTAGACTGGAGGGGCACTGAGACTTGAGCCTACAGTGGAGGGTGAGGAGATGGCGGAGGATGAGGAGGCCGAGTCGCACGGTGTCACTGGCCCAACGGGCAGGGAGCGCGGAGGCCGAAGCGGCGTGACCTGTCCAAGTTGCTGCTGCTGCTGCAAAGGGACCACATTCACCCAGTGGGCCGTAAACGACATGTACTGTCCCTGACCGTAGTTACAGCTCCAGATGTAGGCGCTGCCATGCACTTTGCTACACACCGACAGGCTCAAGGACTGGCCCACCTTCTGTTCAACAAAAGTGTGCAGCGCTGGTACTGCCTTCTTGGCAAAGAAATGACGGCTTGGGACTCTCCACCCCGGCTCAGCACAAGCCATCAGTTCTCTGAAAGGTGCAGATTCCACCACCTGAAAAGGGAGCGACTGCAGCAGCAGCAACTTGGACAGGAGCACATTCAGCTTCTGCCCCGTAGGATGAGTGGGCGCATACTGCTGTCTCTTGGACATGGCTTCGCTGATGGATTGCTGGCGGGATGCATGACTTGGAGGAGGAGGAGCAGGAGCGACAGAGGATGGGTATGACGCACAGCTGCCTTCGGCTGAGGTGCTAGAGCCTTGGCTGGCAGAAATTGGGAGCTCACTTGGGGAGGAAACAGACTGGACCACCCCTTGGGAGCCTCGGTTTTCCCAGGTCGCTTTATGGTGACGCATCATATGTTGACGCAGGGCCGTGGTGCCAACATTTGGACCCTGGCCACGCTTCACCTTCTGCCTACATATCTTGCATGTGGCCATGTTACCCTCCTGCGGATGCTTCAGGAAAAACTGCCACACTGCCGAGTAGCTACTTTTCCCACCCCCTGGCCTCACTGATTCACTGCTGCTGTTGCCAACTCCAGGAACCCCTGCTCCACTACCTCCCGATAAGGTAGACTGCCGCACAGCAGGTGCTCTACCCTGGCCCCGGCCCCGGCCGGCTCCAGCCTTTGGAATTGTGCCCCCATGCTGACTGCTACCACCTTGCTGCCTCAGCTGCTGACTCCGGGGCAACCTGCGCCCCTCTTCTCCTGATGATGATGATGAAGCCCCTTCATCACCTCCCAAGTGCGATCGGCTTCATCGTCATCATCATCATCACCGAGTTGTGGCTGTACGTCACTGATGTTCGTGGATTCGTCAACAGTGTCTGGCGCAGGAGCTGGAACGCTCGCAGCACCCACGACACTGTCCACATCACTATTTGTCTGCCTAGCTAGAGAAGCCACCTCCATTTCTTGGCTGGGCAGTAGCTGCTGACTGTCCTCTATCTGATGGTCCTCCTCACTAAAGAGTGGAGCTGAACCCAAAGCATAGGATACGTCGCTGGGGGAGGGAACGGCGTAGGCCAGAGGCAATGGGAGGACAGGGACTGCTCTCGGGGCATGCCAACTCAGGGTTGTGTCAGAGGAACCTACCGACCCTAGACTGGGGGTCTCAGACATAAGTTGTGATGATGTTGTTGATGAGCGCGTCAACCAATCTACCACGGCAGATGCGTTACTGGTGGAGACCCGACCGCTAGCAGATACTGGCAGATTAGGTCTCTCAGCGTGACTCCTGCTGCTACTGGCCCCCAGTCTGATGCGAGCTCTGCCTGCGGAATCTTGGCCTCTGCCACTCCTCTTTTCACTTCCAGGCACTTGTCTGCCCGACATAGTCTAATTGGCGTGGTAGCAGGTGATATTTTAAGAACCCCCAGGCAGCGGTGGGTCTATATGAAACAGAATATAATACACACCAAAAGTGAGCAGTAACACTCAGCATCCAACAGGCCTGCTTAGTGTAAATAAGAGAGCTGCTTAGTGTAAATAAAGAGGGGTATGGTATGTTACAGAATGGGATGCCCCAACAGAAGTGCACCTGGCAGGCAGCAGTAAGTCTATGCACAGCAAAAGTGTCTTTATCAGGCCTAATTTCAATTAGAATAAGTACAAATGGTTATATGGTCTTAAACAGAGGCTGGTGTAGTCACAGAATGGGATGCCCCAAAAAAGAAGTGCACCTGGCAGGCAGCAGTAAGAATATGCACAGCAAAAGTGTCTTTATCAGGCCTAATTTCAACTAGAATAAGTGCAAATGGTTATATGGTCTTAAATAGAGGCTGCTGTAGTCACAGAATGGGATGCCCCAAAAAGGAGTGCACCTGGCAGGGACCAGTAGTGCTATGCACAGCAAAAGTGTCTTTATCAGGCCTAATTTCAATTATAATAGGTGCAAATGGTTATATGGTCTTAAATAGAGGCTGCTGTAGTCACAGAATGGGATGCCCTAAAAACCCAGCAGTGAACCTGGGACAAGTAGTGCTATGCACAGCAAAAGTGTCTTTATCAGGCCTAATTTCAATTAGAATAAGTGCAAATGGTTATATGGTGTTAAACAGAGGCTGCTGTAGTCACAGAATGGGATGCCCTAAAAACCTAGCAGTGAACCTGGGACAAGTAGTGCTATGCACAGCAAAAGTGTCTTTATCAGGCCTAATTTCAATTATAATAAGTGCAAATGGTTATATGGTCTTAAACAGAGGCTGCTGTAGTCACAGAATGGGATGCCCTAAAAACCCAGCAGTGAACCTGGGACAAGTCGTGCTATGCACAGCAAAAGTGTCTTTATCAGGCCTAATTTCAATTATAATAGGTGCAAATGGTTATATGGTCTTAAATAGAGGCTGCTGTAGTCACAGAATGGGATGCCCTAAAAACCCAGCAGTGAACCTGGGACAAGTAGTGCTATGCACAGCAAAAGTGTCTTTATCAGGCCTAATTTCAATTAGAATAAGTGCAAATGGTTATATGGTGTTAAACAGAGGCTGCTGTAGTCACAGAATGGGATGCCCTAAAAACCCAGCAGTGAACCTGGGACAAGTAGTGCTATGCACAGCAAAAGTGTCTTTATCAGGCCTAATTTAAACTAGAATAAGTGCAAAGGGTTATATGGTGTTAAACAGAGGCTGCTGTAGTCACAGAATGGGATGCCCTAAAAACCCAGCAGTGAACCTGGGACAAGTCGTGCTATGCACAGCAAAAGTGTCTTTATCAGGCCTAATTTCAATTAGAATAAGTGCAAATGGTTATATGGTGTTAAACAGAGGCTGCTGTAGTCACAGAATGGGATGCCCTAAAAACCCAGCAGTGAACCTGGGACAAGTAGTGCTATGAACAGCAAAAGTGTCTTTATCAGGCCTAATTTCAATTAGAATAAGTGCAAATGGTTATATGGTGTTAAACAGAGGCTGCTGTAGTCATAGAATGGGATGCCCTAAAAACCCAGCAGTGAACCTGGGACAAGTAGTGCTATGCACAGCAAAAGTGTCTTTATCAGGCCTAATTTCAATTATAATAAGTGCAAATGGTTATATGGTGTTAAACAGAGGCTGCTGTAGTCACAGAATGGGATGTCCTAAAAACCCAGCAGTGAACCTGGGACAAGTAGTGCTATGAACAGCAAAAGTGTCTTTATCAGGCCTAATTTCAATTAGAATAAGTGCAAATGGTTATATGGTGTTAAACAGAGGCTGCTGTAGTCACAGAATGGGATGCCCTAAAAACCCATCAGTGAACCTGGGACAAGTCGTGCTATGCACAGCAAAAGTGTCTTTATCAGGCCTAATTTCAATTAGAATAAGTGCAAATGGTTATATGTAGAGATGAGCGAACTTTTGAAAAATTCGATTCGACTGATTCGCCGAATTTTCCTACAAAAATCGTTTCGACCTGAATAAATTCGCGACGAATCGCTATTAAAAACAGCTATTTCTGAGCCTCCTAGAGCCTCAATAGGGTTGTAAACCATTCTGCCTTGCTGTAACACGCACAGGATGCGTGCTGGGTTAGTTAAATAATACTTTGAAGAAATATCACATGCAGATCAGAGGCATCGCTAATAGAATCGCAGAGCGGCACAATTGCAGAGAGTTGAAGTGGCATCACTATGAGGGGCAGAAGGAGCCCAAGCATTGCTTTAAAGAGACACTGGAGTTGGCAGCAGCAGGAGCCCAAAAATTGGATGAATCACACCCTGGAGTTGGCAGGAGTTGACAGCAGCAGGAGCCCAAATATTACATTAAAGAGACCCTGGGGTTGGCCTCAGGAGCCCAAAAATTGGATGAATCACACCCTGGAGTTGGCAGCAGCAGCAGCAGGAGCCCAAATATACACTGGAGTTGGCTTCAGGAGCCCAAAAATTGGATGAATCACACCCTGGAGTTGGCAGGAGTTGGCAGCAGCAGCAGCAGGAGCCCAAATATACACTGGAGTTGGCCTCAGGAGCCCAAAAATTGGATGAATCACACCCTGGAGTTGGCAGCAGCAGCAGCAGGAGCCCAAATATACACTGGAGTTGGCTTCAGGAGCCCAAAAATTGGATGAATCACACCCTGGAGTTGGCAGCAGCAGCAGCAGGAGCCCAAATATACACTGGAGTTGGCTTCAGGAGCCCAAAAATTGGATGAATCACACCCTGGAGTTGGCAGCAGCAGCAGCAGGAGCCCAAATATACACTGGAGTTGGCTTCAGGAGCCCAAAAATTGGATGAATCACACCCTGGAGTTGGCAGGAGTTGGCAGCAGCAGCAGCAGGAGCCCAAATATACACTGGAGTTGGCTTCAGGAGCCCAAGAATTGGATGAATCACACCCTGGAGTTGGCAGCAGCAGCAGCAGGAGCCCAAATATACACTGGAGTTGGCTTCAGGAGCCCAAAAATTGGATGAATCACACCCTGGAGTTGGCAGCAGCAGCAGCAGGAGCCCAAATATACACTGGAGTTGGCTTCAGGAGCCCAAAAATTGGATGAATCACACCCTGGAGTTGGCAGGAGTTGGCAGCAGCAGCAGCAGGAGCCCAAATATACACTGGAGTTGGCTTCAGGAGCCCAAAAATTGGATGAATCACACCCTGGAGTTGGCAGTAGCAGCAGCAGGAGCCCAAATATACACTGGAGTTGGCTTCAGGAGCCCAAAAATTGGATGAATCACACCCTGGAGTTGGCAGCAGCAGCAGCAGGAGCCCAAATATACACTGGAGTTGGCTTCAGGAGCCCAAAAATTGGATGAATCACACCCTGGAGTTGGCAGCAGCAGCAGCAGGAGCCCAAATATACACTGGAGTTGGCTTCAGGAGCCCAAAAATTGGATGAATCACACCCTGGAGTTGGCAGCAGCAGCAGCAGGAGCCCAAATATACACTGGAGTTGGCTTCAGGAGCCCAAAAATTGGATGAATCACACCCTGGAGTTGGCAGCAGCAGCAGCAGGAGCCCAAATATACACTGGAGTTGGCTTCAGGAGCCCAAAAATTGGATGAATCACACCCTGGAGTTGGCAGCAGCAGCAGCAGGAGCCCAAATATACACTGGAGTTGGCTTCAGGAGCCCAAAAATTGGATGAATCACACCCTGGAGTTGGCAGCAGCAGCAGCAGGAGCCCACATATTACTTTAAAGAGACACTGGAGTTGGCTTCAGGAGCCCAAAAATTGGATGAATCACACCCTGTGGAGAGTCATGTGGAGAAAAAGTAGCTTAGTTAGTAATATCTACATAAAATTATGAATAAACAAATGCAAAAGTTTGCCAAAGTGAAGTTTTGTTTGAGGGTGTGTTTCCACCTTTTAATCAAATCAGAAACAAGAAGGTATCATAGCCCTCAAAAATTCTTGGAATTTTTAATCTGGAATCATGTCTGATCCGTCTTATCCGAAGAATATTAATAAAAAGTAAGAGTAACGTAAAGGATTTTTTATCAATACTTACTTGTGGTCCGATGCGGAGGAATGTCTGTAACTGGAGAGCAGCGCCTTAAATCTGTTTTGCATGATCCATCTTTCTTGGTCTGACCCCGTCATCAATCTACTGGAATACATCAGGCATTGTTGGGAGGAAAGCTTGGCTGATCCATGCGCCATTCATTTCCACGCAGGGCAGTCTCTGGAAAAAAAAAGTCTGTATAAACCAGGGTCTTTTTCATATAAAAACAAATGGTTATTCTTGCTTTTCAACCATATGTTCCACAGCTTTACCAGTCATTGTGTCAGCCAATGAAGCAACTTTGTCTCGAAGTGCTGCAAAAGCAGTCCACTGCATCACAAGTGGCATCTGACACCCCCAGTCAACTGTCTGTCTGTTATGCTTTGGGTTCAGCTCCACTATCCATTGATCTGATATCCAAGATCTGATAATCATAAAATTCAGTAGCTACTGCCCAGCCAAGAAGTGGAGGAGGTGTTGCAAGCCGAGGTAGTGGAAGAGGGTCCCTGGAGTCTGCGGCGGTGGCGGCGGCAGCAGCAGCGAATTATTGCGGACTGTTGGTAGGAAAAATCAGCTACTCAGCGATGTGGCAGTGTTCCATGCAGCATCCTGTGGAGAAAAAGTAGGTTAGTTAGTGTATATACATAAAATTATGAATAGACAAATGCAATAGTATTGCGAAAGTGAAGTTTTGTTTGAGGGTGTGTTTCCACCTTGCAATTAAATCGGAAACAACTAGCTATCATTTGCCTCTGAATAATTAGCCCTCAAAAATTCTTGGAATTTTTAATCTTGATGTCTGAGGGATTTCTCCTCTCAGACAGCGTCACCATAAGTCCAGCCTGCTGCATTACCCAGTGGTGGACCTTTCAGAGAACTGATGGCTTGTGCCGAGCCGAGGTGGAGAGTCACATGGCATGGTTGTTGAACAGAAGGTGGGCCAGTCCTTTAGCCTGTCAGTGTGTACCAAAGTGCACAGTGTTGTCTACGCCTGGAGCTGTAACTATAGACTCATGGTGGACAATATATATCCTTTTAGGCCCCCTTGGTGATTGTGGTTTCACGCTGTTCTTCACATGGTTTTCCTTGACCATCAGAGTCACACATGGGAGGAACTACTAAAAATGAGAACTCAATCCATGAAAGCATTGCTTAATCCACGAAAACTGCAAATTTGGACCCATTGTGACTGACACTTGGAAGAACATCTTGTTTGCGCTGCGACAAGGAAGCCAGAGTCATGCGTCCTGACATGGCACACGTGTTCAGTCTAGTTTTGAAGTCTTGCCCCCATCTGAAAGACATCCGAACAACAGGAAAGAAAGTTAGCATGCACATCTGGCACTCCTACACCACCAAGCACAACCTTATTGAGCCTCAGCGTCACAACGGTGTACCCCACCATAGTCTGATTTGCGATGTTTCCACCCGTTGGAATTCCACCCTCCATATGCAGGATCCACTATAGCAGTGGTCCCCAACCCTGTCCTCAAGGCCCACCAACAGGCCAGGCTTTGCAGATCTCCACAAAGATGCTCAGGTGGAGTAATTAGTGCAGCTGCAGAGCAATAGAGCTGGCTATTTGGAGATCCAAAAAACATGACATGTTGGTGGGCCTTGAGGACAGGGTTGAGGACCACTGCACTATAGGAACAGAGAAAAGCCATCACGGATTTCTGGATGATCCAAACGGATAGGGGGACACCCCTGTGTAAATTCAATGTAAACCATTGGCAGCTCATACGTGACACCGACCGTTTGCTCAGGCCCTTTGAGGAAGCTACATTATTAGTCAGTTGCCAGGACTATGAGATGAACGATGAGATTCCACTGCTTCATGTACTACAACACATGTTGGAAAGCATGGCTGGTCAGGGCACTGGAGACATGGCACATACATTTCACAGCCACATGAAGCCTGTGGGGGCTGAAGTGGAGGAGGAGGAGGGGGTGGGGCACAGCAAACCACAGTTTAGGTTTCACAAAATGACCATTTTATCTAGTCATCTGACAGGAGAGGAGGTGCAGCCACAGGAGCTAGAGGGTTGTGAGGAAGGCGAGACAGAGGACCCAGACACACCGTGGCAGTTTACAGTGGAGATGGAGACAGGTAGTCCCTCCGAGTCACTTGCACAAATGGCACGATGCATGCTCACATGCTTGCGTACTAGTGAGCGCAGAATTGTCTCCATTTGTCAGCGGGAAGACTTCTGGCTCTCCAACTTATTGGACCCTCGCTTCCGGCACAAAATGGGGGCATTTTTTACGCCCACTGAGAGGGAGGAAAAACTGACCTACTACAGAGACATCCCACGTAGTCAGTTGGGCGATGTCTATCTGTGCCATGGCCCATACTCCCGCAGGTCTGACTCGGGGGGACCTCTGCGATCACCTTCCACTGCCATGGCTGCTGGGGGGGGTGGAAGGAGCAGCAGCAGCAGCAGCTCCATCAGCAGCAGCCTCAGTCTTCAGTCGCTAGTGAGTAGCTTTCTACACCCGCATAGTTAGTCTACTCATGAGCAGCAGGAAGACCTGGAGCTGGACCTCAAACAGCAGGTCATGTCATACCTTGACATGACCATGCCAACACACCTTCAGGATCCACTGGATTTGCTGGGAAGCCAAACTTGACTTATGTCCGCAACTAGCAGAGTTTGCCCTGGAAAAGCTGTACTGGCCGGACAGTAGTTGATTTCGATGGCAACTGGGCTGCTCTATATAATGAAGCAAAATGGCAAATTTACCTCACAATATAAGCTATTGCCCCTCAGATTTACACAGGGCCTGCTCCATATAATGGTGCAAAACCATGAATTTACCTCATAATATAAACTATTGCCCCTCAGATTTACACAGGGGCTGCTCTATATTATGCTGCAAAATGGCAAATTTACCTCACAATATAAGCTATTGCCCCTCAGATTTACACAGGGCCTGCTCTATATAACGAAGCAAAATGGCAAATTTACCTCACTATATAAGCTATTGCCCCTCAGATTTACACAGGGGCTGCTCTATATTATGCTGCAAAATGGCAAATTTACCTCACAAATTAATATAAGCTATTACAGCTCTATATAAATAAAAATAAATAAATAAAAAAAGGGCCTGTAGAAGCTTATTTTGTATAACAGATAGGGTGACATATGCTGGTTTGGGATGCCCATATGGGCTAGTGTTTTGGCAGCAGTACAAAAACCAATGCAAAATGCAATAGCTTAATAAAGCTGATGCTGATCAACGCTTATTTAGTATAACAGATGGGGTGCAACATGCAGGTTTGGGATGCCCTGCGGCCTGGTGTATTTAAAGCAGTCCAAAACCAATTCAAAATGCAATAACTTAATAAAGCTGAGGCTGTAGATGCTTATTTAGTATAAACAGGTAGGGTGCAAGGTGCAGCTTTGGGGTGCCCTGCGGCCTGGTTAAATGAAAGCAGTCCAAAAGGAAGTGCAAACTGAAGTAGCTTAATGAAGCTGATCCTGATCAACGCTTATGTTGTATACCAGATAGGGTTAAAATAGCATGTGCCTTGGGATGCCCGTGTGGCCTGGTATATTTCAAGCTGAACAAAAAGTAACAATAATCCAAGTATGAGACATAATTTTGACCTTCTTTACAGCCCCATACTTTGAAAAAAAAAACCTTAATTTCATGCCGATCAATCCAAAGGTCAATGCCCCTAACAAAAATAGTGTTCGGCATAAGTTTTCCTTCTGGAAGGACATAACCTTTAGTTTACATGGTTGGGGTAGGTTATCTTACAAATTGGGATACCCCAGGCAGCAGTGTCATTGAAAGAGACAGATTGTAATGCAGGCCATACGCAAGCAGAGAAACTCAGGCTGCAACAGGCCTATTTAGTTTACATGGTTGGGGTAGGTTATCTTACAAATTGGGATACCCCACTGTATATGAAACCGAATATAAATGCACACCCAAAAGTGGACAATCAGCCTCCAAGAGTAGTTTAGTTTAATTAAGAGAGCTGCTTAGTATGGTAGGTAGGTTATGTTATGTTACAGAATGGGATGCCCCAAAGCTGACTTGAGATCAGTATATATGCACACAGCAGCAGTGTGTTAGCAGGCTCATACAGGCCAAATTTCTTTAAATAACTGTGCAGCTTACAGTAAATGCAGAGGCTAATGGTATGTTACAGAATGGGATGCCCCAAAGCTGACTTGAGATCAGTATATATGCACACAGCAGCAGTGTGTTAGCAGGCTCATACAGGCCAAATTTCTTTAAATAACTGTGCAGCTTACAGTTAATGCAGAGGCTAATGGTATGTTACAGAATGGGATGCCCCAAGCAGACTTGAGATCAGTATATATGCACACAGCAGCAGTGTGTTAGCAGGCTCATACAGGCCAAATTTCTTTAAATAACTGTGCAGCTTACAGTTAATGCAGAGGCTAATGGTATGTTACAGAATGGGATGCCCCAAGCAGACTTGAGATCAGTATATATGCACACAGCAGCAGTGTGTTAGCAGGCTCATACAGGCCAAATTTCTTTAAATAACTGTGCAGCTTACAGTTAATGCAGAGGCTAATGGTATGTTACAGAATGGGATGTCCCAAAAACCAGAGAACACCTGGCAGGCAGCAGTAAGACTATGCACAGCAAAAGTGTCTTTATCATGCCTAATTTCAATTAGAATAGGTGCAAATGGTTAGGTTCTTAAATAGAGGCTGGTGTAGTCACAGAATGGGATGCCCCCAAAAAAGATCCAGTAGTACTATGCACAGCAAAAGTGTCTTTATCAGGCCTGATTTCTATGAGAATAAGTGCAAATGGTTATTATGCTATTAAATAGAGGCTGGTGTTGTCACAGAATGGGATGCCACAAAAACCAGAGAGCATGCACAGCAAAAGTGTCTTTATCAGGCCTGATTTCTATGAGAATAAGTGCAAATGGTTATTATGCTATTAAATAGAGGCTGGTGTTGTCACAGAATGGGATGCCACAAAAACCAGAGAGCATGCACAGCAAAAGTGTCTTTATCAGGCCTGATTTCTATGAGAATAAGTGCAAATGGTTATTATGCTATTAAATAGAGGCTGGTGTTGTCACAGAATGGGATGCCCCCAAAAAAGATCCAGTAGTACTATGCCCAGCAAAAGTGTCTTTATCAGGCTAATTTCAAATATGATAAGAGCAAATGCTTATATGGTCTTAAACAGAGGCTGCTTTAGTCACAGAATGGGATGCCCCCAAAAAAGATCCAGTAGTACTATGCCCAGCAAAAGTGTCTTTATCAGGCTAATTTCAAATATGATAAGAGCAAATGCTTATATGGTCTTAAACAGAGGCTGCTTTAGTCACAGAATGGGATGCCCCCAAAAAATATCCAGTAGTACTATGCCCAGCAAAAGTGTCTATTCTAAGTATGTCACACACCCCGCTTCAGATATCCATAACATGTGGGTAATACCGACCTGAAGGGGCGTTCCTGCAGAGATGATGCAAAGAGAAAAAGCCCCTCCCTGATCCATAAATACCTGGGACCTCCCACTCATTACCCAGTTTTCCATCTCTGCAAGACGGCGAGCAAGTCAGAAGATGATGCCTCCTCCTTGCTCAGGGGGAGTTCAGGTAGCCGGGGTTGCCCCCGGCCTATTTAATTTTATATTCCCGCTCGGCCTTATTTTAACCTAGGGGTCCCAGTTTTTATTAAGTTACATGCCTCCTCAGCTTTGGCTGCGGGCCCGAGCGAGGGTATAAGAGCACCCACGGTGCTGAGGAGCTGCGCTCCCCCCCCCCCCCGTGAGACCCTATCAGAGAGGGTAGGCGGCGGTCCGGGTTGGTGATCCCGGTTTGGGATGCCCCGTCCCTGTACCTTATCCCGGGGGGGGGGTCCCTCCTTAGTTCCCTTAGGGGTTGGGCTTTCCCTTGCCTTCCCTCCTCCCTATCCCCTGTGTGAGTGTTGGTGTTTTACCTTGTTGTGCTTTAAGACGGCGCTGGTGCGTTTGGGCTCGTTCAGGCGTGAGGTAAATTTCCTCGCGCCTGTGTCTAGGGGGGGGTGGGGCCGGGCGGCGGCGCGTTGCCACGGCCCGACTCCCCTTACTGGCAGGCTAATAACCAGCGGGTGTTCCGCCTCGCGGAGGCACCCGCCTGGTACCTTATTGCCGGCGCCGCGGCTGCGGCGGCGCCGTTTTCACTGAGAGGGAACCTCCCGCTTGTTCCTCTCATGGAGGGGGGGGGCGGGGCCGGGCGGCGGCGCGTTGCCACGGCCCGACTCCCCTTACTGGCAGGCTAATAACCAGCGGGTGCTCCGCTTTGCGGAGGCACCCGCCTGGTACTTTACTACCGGCGCCGCGGCTGCGGCGGCGCCGGTTCACTGAGAGGAAACCGGGTTCCCGCTTGTTCCTCTCATGGAGGGGGGGGCGGGGCCTACTCGCGGCGCGTCACCGCGATCCCGCCCCCCCTCTCTCCTTTCCCTCAGCGCTGGTGTGCGTCGTTGTGACTTGTGTGGGGAGGGGGGGGGTGTGAGCTGCGTGCTGGCGCTGATCGCGCCTTTTCCTGGCCGCTCCTGATCGCGCCTTTTCCTGGCCACTCCTGATCGCGCCTTTTCCTGGACACGCCTGTGCTCCCTCCTCCTCCCTGCCTTCTCCTCAGAGGATCCTTCCCGCGTTTTTTGGCAAGCAGATTCCTGGCTCCAGAACTGTGAGTGGCCCAGTGGGCCCTGTTTGTTCTGTTATTCATGTTTCATAGGTTAAATTATTCCAATAGGGGTTCCTTTACTAATCCTCCCACTTGGGACATCAAAGGGGCATCCCGGGTTGCTTACTGGCGTAATTCCCTGGGTCTTAGCGACCACACAAAATCACCTTTATGGAGGCATCCCCTGATACTGGGGCGGGCACCCCTTCGGGGCATCCCAAAAAGTGCATGTGTGCGGTGTGTCCATTACGGGGGACGGTGTACTGTTATGTATTCCCTGTGCACAGCAAACTATTACACGGCAGTCCGGATCCCAGGCCTCGGGATCAGCACCGCCGGCCGATTCATCTCCACCTCCCACCCTGACGCGTGCTCCGTGCGACGCGGTCGTGGGCAGGGATATACAAGCCGAGATGTGTGCCAGGTGGCCACCCTTGAAAAGATTGTTTCCAGCTCGGCCGCCCGTAAGGCTCCGGCCAAGAGGAAACATTTGTCACCGGCCCCGCCGGGGGATGACTGTGATGATTTTAATAATCTCGATTGGTCTGATTATTCTGTTCTGGAGGGCGGAGAGGTGTCCGAAGGTTCAGAGGTTTCTGATGATGAGCATTCCGCGGGCGCTGATGCCGAGTTTAGTGAGCTGGGAAGATCCTCGGACTCCCCTCAAGCCTTGGCCTTGAGGTTGGAGGTTCTGAATATCTCTCCTCCTCAAACGGAGTCACAGCAGGATGGTGAGCGGTTTGAGGAATCCAGGCCGCGCTTGGAATTTTTCTACGCAGCGGCATTTTGACAAAATCATTGACAAGGAATGGGACAGGCCGGCTCGGCTCCCGGGTATCCCTCAGGGGTGGGATAGGAAATATCCCTTTCCTGCTGAGGCGGTCAAGCGCTGGGCATTCCCGGCCGAGGTAGACGCCCCGGTTTCGGGGTTTTCAAATTCCTCGGTCCTGAATCGACCGGATTTTCCTCCCTCAAGGATGGGGAGGATAAACGTATAGATCAGATGGCTTGTCACGGTTTTACTAGCGTCGGGTCGGCCATACGGCCTATATGTGCCTCTGAGCTTATGGTGTTGGCGGCTAGATCTTTGGTCAGGGATCTGCTGACCTCTTCCGGGCTTCGTCCTGGAAGTAATGAGTTCATTAGTCTCAAGCGTTGTGAGCTGTTTTTATCCTTTGTCTTGACAGCCCTGGATGACACTTTCATGATGTGTGGCAGGACGTCGGCCTTGCTGGTGACTATTCGGCGGTCGGTATGGCTGCGCCAGTGGGCGGCGGATTTATGTCCAAAAAGTCTCTGACGGCCCTACCCTTTGTGGGGTTGAGGCTCTTTGGAGAAACGTTGGACTTAGTTACTCAGGGCGGTAGATTACCGCAGCGTAAGTAGCAGCGTCGTTCCTTTCGGGGGGCGACTGATGTTGCCCCTTCCTTTCGTGGGGCCAGACCTGGAAGAGGATCTACGTTTCATTCTTCCAGAGGTGTCTCGGGGAGCAGGGGCAGAGGACGTGCCCGCTCTGGATACAATTGGGGTTCTAAGCCCAAGCTGGCTATCAAGCCAGCTCATCAATGTGGGGACGGCTGAAGCACTTCTCCCAGATTTGGGATCAAGATGTCTCGGACAGGTGGATCCGGGAAGTGTTGTCTTCCGGTTACAAGCTGGAGTTCGAGCTCCGCCCCCCCTCCAGGTTTCTCAGGTCCAGGATGCCTTCGGAGCCCCTGGCGGCACAGGGGCTCCTGGTGGCAGTACGGAATCTTCTGGACATGGATGTCATTTGCCCCGTGCCTCCCTCAGAGCGGGGCAAGGGCTTCTATTCCAATTTGTTCACGGCTCCCAAGAAGGACGGCTCGATCCGCCCTATCTTGGATCTCAAACTTCTCAACAGGTTTGTCAGGCAGCGCAAATTCCGCATGGAGACCTTGCGCTCGGCCATTCAGTCTCTTCGTCAGGGAGATTTTCTGACGTCCGTAGACATCAAGGATGCTTACCTACACATTCCAATTTTTCCAGCACACCAGAGGTTTCTCAGGTTTGTAGTAGGGGATCGTCACTTTCAGTTTGTGGCACTCCCTTCGGTCTCACCTCGGCGCCTCGGGTGTTCACCAAGGTGCTGGCGGGGGTGATGGCACTGCTCAGAGTTCAGGGCATCCGCATCGTGCCTTATCTGGACGATCTGCTGATCATGGCGGATTCCCTCAGCCATGCGGAGTTGGACACCGGCGTGGTGGTGTCCACTCTGGAGAGGTTCGGTTGGGTGATCATCCACCCCAAGTCTTCTCTCTGTCCATCCAGGATTGTGACGTTTCTGGGGATGTCTCTGGACACCTTGCAGGCCAGGGTTTTTCCGCCCCAGGCCAAGATTCTTTTGATCCAGGAGTTAGTGCGGCTTCTCTTGTCGGCTCCTCACCCATCCATCCGGTTAGGGGTGAGGCTGGTGGGATTAATGGTGGCCTCATTCGAGGCAGTTCCCCTTGCTCAAGTTCATACGAGGACGCTTCAGCTTCATCTGCTGAAGGTTTGGGACAAGTCGCCGCTGTCGTTGGACCAGTCTTTCAGGTTGGCCCCCCATGTTTGTCGATCCCTACAATGGTGGCTGGGGTCTGTCAATCTGTTGAAGGGCAGATCCTTCCTGGCACCGTGCTGGGAAACGGTCACCACAGATGCCAGTCTATCAGGCTGGGGGGGTCTTTGGAAGGACTGCCAGTTTTCAGGGTCTATGGAGTCCGCTGGAGGCTCACGAGCCCATCAACATTCTGGAATTGAGGGCCATCAGGTTGGTTCTGTTTCGCTTGGCTCATCAGTTGAAGGGCCGGCCAGTTCAGGTCCGGTCGGACAACAGGACGGCGATTGCTTGCATCAATCACCAGGGGGGGACTCGCAGCAGGAGTGCCCTCAGGGAGGTGTCTTTGATTCTGGACTGGGCGGAGACCCACGTCCCGTGTATCTCAGCAGTCTGCATTCCGGGAGTGGAAAACACGGTGGCGGACTCGCTGAGCAGGGCCTCATCTCGTCAGGGGGAGTGGTCCCTCAGTCTCAAGGTGTTTCGTTTGATTTGTCTCAGGTGGGGGTTCCCAGAGGTGGACCTCTTTGCCTCTCGACTCAATCACAAGCTTCCAGTCTTTGTGTCGCTCTCGCAGGATCCTCTGGCTCTGGCAGTGGATGCCATGTCTCTGAACTGGGGGGAGATGGGTTTGCTTTACCTGTTCCCCCCGTTCCCGATGCTAGCCAGGGTGGTGCGCAAGCTGGCGTTGGAAGGTGCCTTAGCGTTCCTGGTGGCCCCGAGGTGGCCAAGGCGCGTTTGGTTCGCAGATCTGGTAAGGCTGGCAAAAGACCTGTTCGTGCTGCCTCTGAGTCCGGTTCTGCTCACTCAGGGTTGGCTACGTCATCCCAATTTACAATCGCTGGCTTTGACGGCGTGGCTGCTGAGTCCACTATCTTGAAAGAGGAAGGTCTTTCTGATGCTGTTATTCAGACGCTTTTCAGTGCCAGGACACGGTCTTCCTCATCTATTTATTATAGGTCATGGAAGTCCTATATTGCCTGGTGGGAGGGTAGGTCCCTTTCTTGCCAAGAATTCTCTATTCCCAGGCTCTTGGAGTTTCTTCAACATGGTTTGGATCTGGGGCTCCAGTTTGGTACCTTAAAAGGGGCAGGTCTCTGCCCTGGCGGTTTTCTTTCAAAGGTCCTTTG
Organism: Gastrophryne carolinensis; assembly: GCA_027917425.1. NCBI lineage: Eukaryota > Metazoa > Chordata > Amphibia > Anura > Microhylidae > Gastrophryne > Gastrophryne carolinensis. The sequence continues at coordinate 184,635,367 of CM051234.1, read as the reverse complement.
CGCTTCATCCCTTTGTCAAGGCCTTCTTCCAAGGAGTTATGCATATGCGGCCTCCTAGGAAGCCTTTTGTTCCGGTTTGGGATTTGGACTTGGTTCTGTCCACTCTTCAGGGGCCTCCGTTTGAGCCCATGCTTGAGGCTGCCTTGTCGTCTCTTACTCAGATGGTGGCCTTTTTGGTGGCTATCACTTCTGTGAGGCGTGTTTCTGAGTTGGCAGCTTTATCCATTAAAGCTCCGTATTTTGAAGGTCATCAGGATAAGGTTGTTTTTCGTTTCAGGCCGGATTTCCTTCCTAAGGTGGGTTCGGCCTTCCATCTTAATCAGGACATTGTTCTGCCCTCTCTTTGTCCCAATCCTAGCACCGAGAAGGAGAGGGTGTTGCATTCCTTGGAAGTTGTCCGCGCTGTGATATATTACCTGGTGGCTACGTCTTCCTTTCGTAAGACGGATGCCTTCTTTGTGGTGCCCTCTGGGCCTAGGACGGGTTTGGCTCCTGCCAAATCTTCTATCAGTACATGGATTCGTCAGGCCATTTTTGGGGCCTATTCTGCCAAGGGGAGGAGTCCCCCTTTTTCGTGTTTCTGCTCATTCTATTCGTGCTCTTGGAGCGTCCTGGGCCTTCCAGCACCAGGCCTCTGTTGAGCAGGTTTGTAAGACCGCTACTTGGTCTTCTGTTCACACTTTTTCCAAGTTTTACAAGGTTGATGTTCGGGCCTCAGCGGATGCTGGTTTTGGCCGCCTGGTTTTACAAACTGTTGTGGCATAGGTTGTGCCTTGTTACCTTGTTTTGGATTCCCGCCCTTTTATGGACACTGCTGTTGGATGTCCCACATGTTATGGATATCTGAAGCGGGGTGTGTGACATACTTAGAATAATACCATTTTGTGAAATACTCACCTGTAAAATGGGTATTATAAGTATGTCACACACCCCGCTTCACCCGCCCTTGTTTGGTACTCTGGATACTCTGTATTGGGCATTTTGCGGGGTTCTTGGTTTTACGGTTGCCTCTTCCTGGTCCCTTACTTACTGCTTCTGTATACTGGGTAATGAGTGGGAGGTCCCAGGTATTTATGGATCAGGGAGGGGCTTTTTCTCTTTGCATCATCTCTGCAGGAACGCCCCTTCAGGTCGGTATTACCCACATGTTATGGATATCTGAAGCGGGGTGTGTGACATACTTATAATACCCATTTTACAGGTGAGTATTTCACAAAATGGTATTTTATCAGGCCTGATTTCTATGAGAATAAGTGCAAATGGTTATTATGCTATTAAATAGAGGCTGGTGTTGTCACAGAATGGGATGCCCCCAAAAAAGATCCAGTAGTACTATGCCCAGCAAAAGTGTCTTTATCAGGCCTGATTTCTATGAGAATAAGTGCAAATGGTTATTATGCTATTAAATAGAGGCTGGTGTTGTCACAGAATGGGATGCCACAAAAACCAGAGAGCATGCCCAGCAAAAGTGTCTTTATCAGGCCTGATTTCTATGAGAATAAGTGCAAATGGTTATTATGCTATTAAATAGAGGCTGGTGTTGTCACAGAATGGGATGCCCCCAAAAAAGATCCAGTAGTACTATGCCCAGCAAAAGTGTCTTTATCAGGCTAATTTCAAATATGATAAGAGCAAATGCTTATATGGTCTTAAACAGAGGCTGCTTTAGTCACAGAATGGGATGCCCCCAAAAAAGATCCAGTAGTACTATGCCCAGCAAAAGTGTCTTTATCAGGCTAATTTCAAATATGATAAGAGCAAATGCTTATATGGTCTTAAACAGAGGCTGCTTTAGTCACAGAATGGGATGCCCCCAAAAAATATCCAGTAGTACTATGCCCAGCAAAAGTGTCTTTATCAGGCTAATTTCAAATATGATAAGAGCAAATGCTTATATGGTCTTAAACAGAGGCTGCTTTAGTCACAGAATGGGATGCCCCCAAAAAATATCCAGTAGTACTATGCCCAGCAAAAGTGTCTTTATCAGGCCTGATTTCTATGAGAATAAGTGCAAATGGTTATTATGCTATTAAATAGAGGCTGGTGTTGTCACAGAATGGGATGCCCCCAAAAAAGATCCAGTAGTACTATGCCCAGCAAAAGTGTCTTTATCAGGCTAATTTCAAATATGATAAGAGCAAATGCTTATATGGTCTTAAACAGAGGCTGCTTTAGTCACAGAATGGGATGCCCCCAAAAAATATCCAGTAGTACTATGCCCAGCAAAAGTGTCTTTATCAGGCTAATTTCTATGAGAATAAGTGCAAATGGTTATTATGCTATTAAATAGAGGCTGGTGTTGTCACAGAATGGGATGCCCCCAAAAAAGATCCAGTAGTACTATGCCCAGCAAAAGTGTCTTTATCAGGCCTGATTTCTATGAGAATAAGTGCAAATGGTTATTATGCTATTAAATAGAGGCTGGTGTTGTCACAGAATGGGATGCCACAAAAACCAGAGAGCATGCACAGCAAAAGTGTCTTTATCAGGCCTGATTTCTATGAGAATAAGTGCAAATGGTTATTATGCTATTAAATAGAGGCTGGTGTTGTCACAGAATGGGATGCCCCCAAAAAAGATCCAGTAGTACTATGCCCAGCAAAAGTGTCTTTATCAGGCTAATTTCAAATATGATAAGAGCAAATGCTTATATGGTCTTAAACAGAGGCTGCTTTAGTCACAGAATGGGATGCCCCCAAAAAATATCCAGTAGTACTATGCCCAGCAAAAGTGTCTTTATCAGGCTAATTTCAAATATGATAAGAGCAAATGCTTATATGGTCTTAAACAGAGGCTGCTTTAGTCACAGAATGGGATGCCCCCAAAAAATATCCAGTAGTACTATGCCCAGCAAAAGTGTCTTTATCAGGCCTGATTTCTATGAGAATAAGTGCAAATGGTTATTATGCTATTAAATAGAGGCTGGTGTTGTCACAGAATGGGATGCCCCCAAAAAAGATCCAGTAGTACTATGCCCAGCAAAAGTGTCTTTATCAGGCCTGATTTCTATGAGAATAAGTGCAAATGGTTATTATGCTATTAAATAGAGGCTGGTGTTGTCACAGAATGGGATGCCCCCAAAAAAGATCCAGTAGTACTATGCCCAGCAAAAGTGTCTTTATCAGGCTAATTTCAAATATGATAAGAGCAAATGCTTATATGGTCTTAAACAGAGGCTGCTTTAGTCACAGAATGGGATGCCCCCAAAAAAGATCCAGTAGTACTATGCCCAGCAAAAGTGTCTTTATCAGGCTAATTTCAAATATGATAAGAGCAAATGCTTATATGGTCTTAAACAGAGGCTGCTTTAGTCACAGAATGGGATGCCCCCAAAAAATATCCAGTAGTACTATGCCCAGCAAAAGTGTCTTTATCAGGCCTGATTTCTATGAGAATAAGTGCAAATGGTTATTATGCTATTAAATAGAGGCTGGTGTTGTCACAGAATGGGATGCCCCCAAAAAAGATCCAGTAGTACTATGCCCAGCAAAAGTGTCTTTATCAGGCCTGATTTCTATGAGAATAAGTGCAAATGGTTATTATGCTATTAAATAGAGGCTGGTGTTGTCACAGAATGGGATGCCACAAAAACCAGAGAGCATGCACAGCAAAAGTGTCTTTATCAGGCCTGATTTCTATGAGAATAAGTGCAAATGGTTATTATGCTATTAAATAGAGGCTGGTGTTGTCACAGAATGGGATGCCCCCAAAAAAGATCCAGTAGTACTATGCCCAGCAAAAGTGTCTTTATCAGGCTAATTTCAAATATGATAAGAGCAAATGCTTATATGGTCTTAAACAGAGGCTGCTTTAGTCACAGAATGGGATGCCCCCAAAAAATATCCAGTAGTACTATGCCCAGCAAAAGTGTCTTTATCAGGCCTGATTTCTATGAGAATAAGTGCAAATGGTTATTATGCTATTAAATAGAGGCTGGTGTTGTCACAGAATGGGATGCCCCCAAAAAAGATCCAGTAGTACTATGCCCAGCAAAAGTGTCTTTATCAGGCCTAATTTCTATGAGAATAAGTGCAAATGGTTATTATGCTATTAAATAGAGGCTGGTGTTGTCACAGAATGGGATGCCCCCAAAAAAGATCCAGTAGTACTATGCCCAGCAAAAGTGTCTTTATCAGGCCTGATTTCTATGAGAATAAGTGCAAATGGTTATTATGCTATTAAATAGAGGCTGGTGTTGTCACAGAATGGGATGCCCCAAAAAAATATCCAGTAGTACTATGCCCAGCAAAAGTGTCTTTATCAGGCCTGATTTCTATGAGAATAAGTGCAAATGGTTATTATGCTATTAAATAGAGGCTGGTGTTGTCACAGAATGGGATGCCACAAAAACCAGTAGTGCTATGCCCAGCAAAAGTGTCTTTATCAGGCCTGATTTCTATGAGAATAAGTGCAAATGGTTATTATGCTATTAAATAGAGGCTGGTGTAGTCACAGAATGGGATGCCTCACAGCAGACTTAAGATCAGTTCTGTATATATGCACTGTTAGTTAGTGTAAGCAGCCTGAAAACGCTAACAAAGCAGGCTGGATGAAAAAAAAAAAAAAACTGACAGCCTCCGATTTTCCCTTCCTTTCCCTGTTTTTCGCTTACTTTCTGTCTGTCTCCTGTCTGTCTCCTGTCTGTCTCCTGCCTGTCTCCAGCCTGTCCCTGTCTGTCCCTGCCTGTCTAACTGTCTGTCTCTCCCTCAGCTACACAGCGTTCTGTCTGTCACGAATGCAATAGAGAAATGATGCTGGAAAGCAAGATGGCCGGCCTTAAATATCGCTGTGACGTCACCGGGCTTGCTGGCTGCTGATAGGCTGCATGTGACTGTCCCAGCTTGCACTGGCGCGGGGTTGATGTCTGGACATGTCCCGTCCGCCATCTTAGAATGCCTGTAATGTAAATGAATGGATGTTAAAGGAAAACTTCGAGCGATCGAATCGCGGGGAAATTCGGATTCGATCCGAATCGAATTTTTCCTGAAATTCGGATCGAATCCGGGTTCGTCCGGATCGATTCGCTCATCCCTAGTTATATGGTGTTAAACAGAGGCTGCTGTAGTCACAGAATGGGATGCCCTAAAAACCCAGCAGTGAACCTGGGACAAGTAGTGCTATGAACAGCAAAAGTGTCTTTATCAGGCCTAATTTCAATTAGAATAAGTGCAAATGGTTATATGGTGTTAAACAGAGGCTGCTGTAGTCACAGAATGGGATGCCCTAAAAACCCAGCAGTGAACCTGGGACAAGTAGTGCTATGCACAGCAAAAGTGTCTTTATCAGGCCTAATTTCAATTATAATAAGTGCAAATGGTTATATGGTCTTAAACAGAGGCTGCTGTAGTCACAGAATCGGATGCCCTAAAAACCCAGCAGTGAACCTGGGACAAGTAGTGCTATGCACAGCAAAAGTGTCTTTATCAGGCCTAATTTCAATTATAATAAGTGCAAATGGTTATATGGTGTTAAACAGAGGCTGCTGTAGTCACAGAATGGGATGCCCTAAAAACCCAGCAGTGAACCTGGGACAAGTAGTGCTATGAACAGCAAAAGTGTCTTTATCAGGCCTAATTTCAATTAGAATAAGTGCAAATGGTTATATGGTGTTAAACAGAGGCTGCTGTAGTCACAGAATGGGATGCCCTAAAAACCCAGCAGTGAACCTGGGACAAGTAGTGCTATGAACAGCAAAAATATCTTTATCAGGCCTAATTTCAATTATAATAAGTGCAAATGGTTATATGGTGTTAAACAGAGGCTGCTGTAGTCACAGAATGGGATGCCCTAAAAACCCAGCAGTGAACCTGGGACAAGAAGTGCTATGCACAGCAAAAGTGTCTTTATCAGGCCTAATTTCAATTAGAATAAGTGCAAATGGTTATATGGTGTTAAACAGAGGCTGCTGTAGTCACAGAATGGGATGCCCTAAAAACCCAGCAGTGAACCTGGGACAAGTAGTGCTATGAACAGCAAAAGTGTCTTTATCAGGCCTAGTTTCAATTAGAATAAGTGCAAATGGTTATATGGTGTTAAACAGAGGCTGCTGTAGTCACAGAATGGGATGCCCTAAAAACCCAGCAGTGAACCTGGGACAAGTAGTGCTATGCACAGCAAACGTGTCTTTATCAGGCCTAATTTCAAATAAAATAAGTGCAAATGGTTATATGGTGTTAAACAGAGGCTGCTGTAGTCACAGAATGGGATGCCCTAAAAACCCAGCAGTGAACCTCGGACAAGTAGTGCTATGAACAGCAAAAGTGTCTTTACCAGGCCTAATTTCAATTATAATAAGTGCAAATGGTTATATGGTGTTAAACAGAGGCTGCTGTAGTCACAGAATGGGATGCCCTAAAAACCCAGCAGTGAACCTGGGACAAGTAGTGCTATGAACAGCAAAAGTGTCTTTATCAGGCCTAATTTCAATTAGAATAAGTGCAAATGGTTATATGGTCTTAAACAGATGCTGGTGTAGTCACAGAATGGGACGCTTCACAGCAGACTTAAGATCAGTTCAGTATATATGCACAGTTAGTTAGTATAAGCAGCCTGAAAACGCTAACAAAGCCAGTCAGCCAGCTAGTAACACTCAGGCTGGATGAAAAAAAAAAAAAAAATCTCCCTGTGACAGCCTCCGATTTTTCCTACCTTTCCCTGTTTTTCGCTGACTTTCTGTCTGTCTCCTGTCTGTCTCCTGCCTGTCTCCAGCCTGTCCCTGTCTGTCCCTGCCTGTCTAACTGCCTCTCTCCCTCACTACAATGTTCTGTCTCTCATGAATGCAATAGAGAAATGAGGAAGGAAAAGCAAGATGGCCGACTTAAATAGCGCTGTGACGTCACCGGGCTTGCTGGCTGCTGATAGGCTGCATGTGACTGCCCCAGCTTGCACTGGCGCGGGATAGATGTCCAGACATGTCCCGTCCGCCATCTTAGAATGCCTGTAAATGTAAATGAATGGATGTTAAAGGAAAACTTCGAGCGATCGAATCGCGGGGAAATTCGGATTCGATCCGAATCGAATTTTTCCTGAAATTCGGATCGAATCCGGGTTCGTCCGGATCGATTCACTCATCCCTAGCAGTCATCTTGGATGTTTAAAGGCTCATAACATGCAGTAGATGCAGGTGGGATGATTTTTAATGTGAGCAATCTGTATGTACAGGGTGTGGGAAACATATAAGATAGACTCCTATTCAGAGTAATGGACCGCTTTAAGTGTTGCTACATTATTCGCTAGCATGTGCCAGCAGATTCTTTACCACATACACCATAACTAGGTGGTTCCACCAACTGAATTTCAACTACAATTTGATTAATGTCCTGAGAAATATTAACCCCCACTAAAAAGAGGCAGGGAGGCTAATGTATTACCCCAGCACCACTGGATATCCATAGCTTAATGTCCCTCAATGTTCCAACACTGCCCTCCACCCCATGCTCTGATTTATGGAGAGACAGTTTCACACTCATTGCTACTGGCAGCTGAACTTGCTGGAGGAGTTCCCATTTGTGCGCACCCTCCACACATATTCCTGCATATTTGGCAGGTGGTATCTTGCACAGGAACAGGTGACCTCACCAAGACCTTACTAACAACTCTCTTTCTATCAGGGCTGGTGGGTTCTCTGACATGCAATCCTTACGCAGGATATTCTATCACACTCATTTTTGGTATCTTCTGCTGCAGGCCTAAATAGTCTTTTAGAGTTATGCTGCATATCTCTACCCAAATAGTATTACACTGATAGTGGATTATAATACCTAGGACATCATTGAAATTAGAATTAATTACATTTAGAATCATTAAAAGTAACATTCAAAAACATTAGATTATTGTCTGTAATACTGTATATACAATAAGTTAAAGAGATCTATTGCTATGCAGGAAGAAAACTGTATATCATAGTTTTGTTTGATGTATGGAGGCGCTAGAAGACATAAAACAATACTTAGAACCTGTTTTTTTGTGTTACTGGAAGGTTTAGAATATTAAACAATCAGATCCAGGGCTTTATGTGGCGATAAATTTTGTGTCGCGATGAACCAAATTGTCTCTGTTGGGGACACAAAACAAGATGCAGCTGGAGGAAAGTATTTGCATGTCTCTCCTTCGACAAATATGGAAAGTCAACTAAATAAAACATTCTGGTGGTATGAAAGTAAAAATAAAATACAACACTGTAATGTACACATTATGCTATTATACAAGATGGTTGTCCAGATGATTCTGAGGGCCTCTGCAATATTTGGGAAGCAAATCTTTGAAACATTTTTTAATTGCGCAGTTAAGTGATACAAAAAAACCTTTTCTTTCTAATTGTTTTACCTCGACTATTTTGAATCTATGCTTTCCCATACTCTCATCCCTCTTTTATTTCCCCTTATAATCCCCCATGCTAATTCAGTTTTTGTTTCTTCTATTATTCATCCTTCACCCTCACTATTTCTAATCCCAGGATCTTGACATTTTCAGGTTTTGTTCCTGGCCCCGGGGGAATCCCAATTTGGCATGCCCCACTGTGTGAAATCCTACCAATCCGTATCCTACCAAATCCTACCAATCCATATCGCCCATATCGCCCGATCCGCATGTGTGTGCTCATATCCAATCAGAGCCACTTGCTGTGCATATTTAATAGTAAAACGGCTCTGTTTACTGTAATCGGAAGCGTCAAGGGCCGTATCACCAGCATTGGGAGTGATCCTGCCCCAGCCCATCTGAATGAATAACACTTGGAGGCTGATTCCCTACTAGCGCCAGGTATTTCCAGATGAGCGTCTGTATAGCGGCGCTGATATCAACTGCTAGTAGACGCTGTGTGTTGGGAGCTCTAACAACAGTACAGCACTGCAGCGAGCGTCAGGTAGTGCCAGCTCAGTGCGTCCAGCACTCGGCGCTCCACACCATATTTAACAAAAAACCACACACACACAGCGTCAGTGCTCTAAAGCTGGGTGCTGTAGAATAGCTGTGTGATCAAAGTCTGTTTCTAAACAGATAACCACCTGTAACAAAGCGAAAACACATGGAATTACATTGTTTTAACATTGGGACAATAACACTTTAGTGCCAGATCTGTAAATAGAATTCTGCATAAAAAAAGTAAAAAATGTATAAAAATGTTTGTTTGCAGCCAGGAGAGGTCACACAATGACTAATTCACAACTAATAAAGCCCCCCCCCCCATCTAAATGTATGGGAGAGCCCTACAGAGGTACTATATGGCACTCCTGAGCCTAGAGCGCCGGCGCTATACGCTGAGCTGCCTGAATTAATAAATGTGACTCTACATGGCGCTGTTAGAGGCGCTCACCAGATTCGCTATCTTAAATGTGGTTTTGTGTACAGCGCCCAGCATTCACCAGACGCTGCCTGCCGCTACGAGGCAGTACCTGGCGCTAGCCGTTCTTAAATAACCCCCTTTGTGAACTAACATCTTTATTGCACTTAATTTATGACCACAGACCTCATACTGGGAAATAAACTCTGTAATGTGCTCTTTGCAAATGTTTATAGTAATTTGGAAAGCAGGGTTTCATCTTCATGGGGTTCGCTTTAGTCCCTTGTCATTCTTCTGCCAATCTAGCTATGTTCTTCTACATGTTTCTCTTTTCCCCTTTCTTTTCTTTGTAACCTGCAAAAATAAAAAAAAATTAAAATAAATTACACAAAAAATAGTGGAAAAATATTTTCCTTTGGAAAAAATCAGTTCCTTACTTGTAGATCCAAAAATCAAAATCATTTGGATAACCCTCCCTTTATACAGTCCAAAAGGCTGCTGCTTTATTCTCTCTCGATGTCACTATTCCATCTGTTTGGACATACTGGATTATTTAAGATAAAAAATTGAACTGCAACACATGCACTCTCCCGCAACCAGTGAGTGAGTTTTATATTGCACATCATTTACCAGTTAAATCATCTCACTTTCAAAACACCATCCTATCACGTATTATAAAAGAGAAAAAAAAGCTACAAGAGCAGATGCATCCTCTTTGTAGATAGAAGCATTTGAGTTTTTACATGGCCATTCCACGCTAAAGTCCAAACTGGATAATGCTTGTAGGGGAGCTATGTGGGTAGAAAAATAAATGATTATTTAGAGTTGAAAGAAAATGATAAAGTTCAAATCTCTCAGGAACTGACAGCATTCCAGCTCCAACAATCCTTTTATTGTTCCCTTTCACTGTGAGATTAGAGGCAAGCCTGACCTTCAGAGAATGTAGTAAGGAAAAGGGGAGCTGCTTTGCATTGATAATCATTCAGTGGGGTTTAGAAGATCACACCTTTCTGAAACACAATGGAAATGGATGCAGCAGCTTGCTGGAAAATGAATGACGATGGTAATTGCATATGGCTTCTAACAAAAAATCTTGGGAAAGGGAGAAAACCTAATGAGCCCAAATCTTTGTTGCAGAATCCTTTCACTTATATTTTCCCTGCAGCCAAACTCCAAGAAATAAATTGTAATAAATTCTTCAGGAGTAAGGAACTCGTAATGCCGATACATGTCAGGTCTAAGATTGCAATGAATGATAAAGTGTTATTTTTCTTTGCTGACTGGTATCATGGGACACATCAGAAGCGTTTAGTCTAAGCCTAAATGACGAACCCTAAAACAGCAAATGAATACACCTGACACTCATAATATTTTGTGCTACCGAAACGTACTTAAGAGCTATCATAAATCTTTTAACTTTTTCTTAGAATTCCATCTTATTATACTTGTGATTATATTTAATGTGGGTAGCAGATGAATTCTTTAAACTTTTGAGAGCTTTGCAGAGCTTTGTATAAGGTTTTGTCGAGTTCAAACATTATGTAGTAGAAAAGTGTAATTTAACTTAAATCCTTAAAACACGTAAATTCTTTTGGACACCGTCCAATGTTTAAAGTGGACCAATCACCAAGATTTTTAGTATCCTGGTGATTGGTCTCTGCCGGGGGGATCCTGAAGTAGGATGCCCTCCTATATGAAACCTCCCACCTTCACTTACCTTTCTGATGTTCCCACGACGCATGTGCTCGTTTAATCAGCGCTTTATGCAGCGCTTCTTAACGCCGCCGATTGGATGAGCTTCCCGCATGGGTGCATCAATGGCTGCATCCCTGGCTTCCCTGTGGAGTGCACGCTCCCATGAGCCCTGCCTATCTGAATGACTGGGAGCCTGCACAGCTACAGGGAAGCCGGGATGCTGCCACTAGTAAAGATAGCAACACGGGCCCTCCTGGATCAGGTAGGATTACCGGCACCTCAGGGGGTGTCACACAGTGGGGCATCAAGTATCGCTAGCGGCCGGCCCCAGAATCTTTTAGATTAGGGGGGTTTGGTCCACTTTAAGGGTCCCCTATGACATTACAGTGGATGGGTAAGTTTTAAACAACATAGTGTTTCACCAACTGCTGAGGAGTGGGGAGTAAATTATGCTTAGGTTGTAAATTATGCACTCATATAATATTTGCAGAAACAGGAAATGCCAGCTGCGCAAGCGTCATATACCTACTACAAGAGCGCATCTGAGTGAGGCAAATGCAAAGGTATAATAAAAATGGGGTTCCATTGCATTGGACCCTACTGCGAAACAAGAGAAATAAGAACAACATTCTTAGTTTCACTCATTTGTAAATATAGGAAAAATAAGTAGAGCACCCAGAAATATTATCTGGGGACTGGGTCCGGTAGGTATGTGGAACAGATGGAATGGGGCTTCTGCATTCCCCAGTGGTCAAATTGGTAAACAAGAGGATGTGACTGCTGCTGGAACATCAAAGGGTATTTTGTATAATTTTCTGCATGCATTCTCCGCTCCCTCTGAGCCTTGACAGGACACTCCTTCTGTGTCCTGAGCTCCATGAACTTGCAGCTCCCATGCCTCCTCATTCACATCCTCTTTCCCATTCCTGCTTTCCTTTGAGTGCTGCTTTTATTTGTCATTGCCACTAAGCATCCACTAATGCATATAGCTGCACATGCAGGGGGTGGGGGGTGGACAATTGCCTTGTATGTTCCCCTGGGGAAAGAAACACCATCTATGTTCACAGCACCTCTGCTAAACGTGTGTACTTCCTCAGCATTTCTCCTGATATGTATGTTGTGAGTTGGGTGTCAAGAGATAACCAGCTTTCCACAACTATATATTTAATTATACTAGATCACAGAAGGTTTTTAAGTCTATTTTATGGTCCGAGGGAGGTCAGCAGGTAACTGCTATGTAAAATTACTATCCCAGGGGTTTAGTTAGCATACTGTCTCACTGTAATATCTTTAACCACAGTGTGGATATATGTGTATACTAATCTATGAAGGTGACTCAGCGGTGAGGAAGACTCGTGTGTCTCTTTGCCAATTGTGAGCATTTCTGGGTGAAGTGAATGGGCATGCCAAATAGAAGTGGAAGAGAATAAACTGGCTTTGTTAAAGGGACTCTAAACCCAATGGCAATAATTAGCCAGCAAGCAGATGATGCCTGTCTAATTTGCCTCTCCTACATTCTCAACAGCCTAGGGTAGAAGCTGTAACAAGTCTCCAAAATTTACAATTTAATTGCCACAATGGTCCCACAACTTTCTCTGACCCCAGCAGAGCATGGTTAATGCTCAAAAATCAGCTCCTTGACATGCCTTTTCACGGCTTAGCCATGACCCATAAATTGAAACAAAGTTGTGCCTAGAATACACAAGCTATTTCCAAACAATCATAGAATTTTAGGTTTGAAATGTATTATTTTACACAGTTCCCAAGGGGAAAGTTAGATAGTGTTTGGCTGGTCAGGGAATTTAAGAGATGCTTTTCATTCCTGCTACTCCCCTAGAATGGGAACACCAGTAATGGATTATGTGTTGACATTGAATCACAGAAACAGTAACTATCATTATTTTTGTTTATTTATAAAGCACCATCATAGTCTGTGGCGCTGTAGAAATGAAAGGGTAAGACACGTAAAATACTTATAATGCTACAATGACAACAATGCAGTGCTAAGCTGACTGTTTTATGAGCCAGATAAACACATTAGATGCTGGTGTACATTGGAAGAGAGAGCCCTGTCCTTGCAAGCTTAAAATCTATTTAGAAATAGATAAATAATTAGACCAACTATTTTACTCCCCACAAGTATCAACTAGTATTCATCCTCTGCTAAATCAGCTACCAAGAGGCCTCATTTGATACACATATACAGTGCAGCATATCTGCAATTAGATTCTCAGCCTAATACAATTTTTAATAGGATTTAATATAAAAAAATGACATTGAGAGGCAAATTTATCACTAGCGCCTCATAGCGTCACTTGGGTGTTTGCGGAGAGACACCATTAGCACTTCAGCTGCAACACCAGCCACAGACAGACATCGCTGTTAGTGTTCGGTGCTGTAGGCTACCCGTGGCGCTGTGTCTTGTTTGTTTTTTTTCCCAATGGAGCTAGTGAGAGGTAGTGCCGGTGGGGAGTGCCAGAAATCATTTGTATTTAACATGTAAATGAACAGCGCCAGCTCGGGTGCTGTGAAACAGCGATACTCAGGCATACAGCGCGTACATGTGCAATACATAAGGCTTTAACTGGGGATAGCTGCCAGTGATCAAGCAAAAACACATTGGGACATTGGGAACATACAAATGACATGAAACATGAGTGGCAGGCATGAAAATGCAAGTTAGCAATGGGTAACCTAGGTACAATATTATCCTGTGTCGATAGTTTGAGCACAAAAAAAAAAACGCGAATCAAATTTAAATTAACAAATTTAAGTCAATTGAAGAACGACACTGAGCGTCTGATGTGATGTGGTGCTGTAGGGAAACCAGCGCCAGCGCTAACAAAGCACCCAGTGCTCTTGATACATGCAACACTACATGGCACTAGGGGCGAAGCTAAACATTTTTTTAAATATGACTTGCTGGTGGCATTTACAAAAAGCACCTACCACTATGTGTCACTACGTTTCTTAAATAAACCCCCTAATTACAATTAATGGGTCAAAATTAATTAGAGGTACACTTAGATCTCAACCTCTGGGACATTCACCACTTTCAAGTAAAACATTCCGCATCAGCAGTCACATCTAGGCCTCGCCCTTGTGCAAATCTTGCGTTCCTCTCTACCTTGGTCCCACTACCAACATACCTGCTGCTCCAAAATAATCCAGCACCCCCCCCCCCCCCCCCCAAATAATACACTCATTCCTCTTAGCATCTTTTCCTGCCACAGGTATATAATTTATATATTAGCCACAATGACAGTAACATATTAATTTTTAATAATTTACAGCTGAGGCCTTATTTCTCATAAGATTAAGGGGAAAAAGATTGATTATTATGATATTAAAATATTTAGCTAACTCTGCTTCACCATTCAATAGTCAATGTCTTCTGTAACCTTGCAAATAGCTGGACATTTGTTCTTATAAACCTAATTTGCAGTGATGGTTGAATAATATTAATTGCAATGGTAAATGCAATTCTGTGTATTGTTTTATGAGCTGTTGTTTAACCACCAAAGGTGGGATTTAGCAGGTTCTCCTCAGTTCTGCAGAAAATGTTAAAATTGTAGCTAGTTCTTAGAACCATAGATAAGTGACAAAAATAAGTTGAATAAGTAGCACAGTCCCTAATGTTGCTTCTACACATTTTAATAGTAATTCATAGTATGGAGTTGATCAGACAGTTTGCAAACATTTGAGCCTCAATTCAATAATCCTTCTTTAAAGTGATTCAGCAGCCAAATAAAAAAACAAAGTGGCACTTACCTTTTGACGTCCCTGTGACTGATGGCGGGGACAGTGGTTGGTGTACAGACCCCAGGGGGCCACATGGGAAGCTAGGGATGTGAAGTGGGCTTAGATCATGTGATCAGATGAGTTACTTATCACTGGTCTAGCACCAATCAGCTCTGTGTGGGACAAAAGGTGAGTAGAGAAATCTGAATCGGGAGGCTCCTGGGACTGCAGCTGCAGCTTGCGGGTTCTGCTTTAAGATATCTCATGCCTCATTATGAAACATTCCCCTCGATTCAAAGAGCAAAAGTTAATTGATTTCGTATCGAGAATCGTAAGTTTGGGTGGGTGTTAGTCATTTTTTCCTGTTTTTTTGGCCTACGTTCGAATGCGTATATGCTCTTACGATCATCGCAAGTTCGTTCCTAAATTTTAGGATCAAAACGTAAAACTTAGGATCAAATCCTAAAACTTAGGATGAAAACGTAAAATTTAGGATAATCGGATGTGTTTAGGTGTGATTCAGAGAACAGTTTTCAAACCTCTAAATACGTTTTAAAAGAAAGCCACTGCCGACACCTTTTAGCAGTCGGATTGCTGTTCTTGAACAGGTTTTTTGGCTATGTGGAGGAGTCTGCGCGTCTTGAGCTGCAATGAACTGCATATATCAGCATGGCCGAGCCCATAAATTGTATTGCAATGCATGCCTGATTCATGTATGCCTTATAAAAGCATTTTAATGTGGACCTTAATTAGTCCTTTGCATGTAAACCTTTATTTTGCAATATATTTGCGTTAATTAAAGAAACTTATGTCCTTTGTTATTTATTTTTAAATTGATGTACTAGAATAATATTTTTAGATTGCATTTATTGGTGTAGTTGTTTACCTTTGCTTGGTTTAATTATTTAAGCACATCTTTGGTCAGATGCATCACACTTACTGAGGAGAGGAGAGCGGGATAAAGTGCAGGATGTGGGTTACTGCTGTATTTTGCACAGACACAGCAGAGCTGGGGGCACGGAAAGGTCAGAAATCAAAGAATCCAGAGCAACACAGTCACAAGGCCCTTTCTGTTTGCAGGCTGCCCGAAAATACCTGAGCCGCCATCTTGCCTGTTTCTAGGCTCATAACATGCAGAAGTTGCTGGGTGTTTTTTAATATTTGAGAGCAATCTGTATGTAGAGGGTGTGGGTAACCACACCAAAAATGTAAAGTTGTACCATTTGAAGCCAAAATATAAAAATTAAATCCACAAGTAAAAAATGCAAGTTAAGTAAAAATTAAACAAAGTTAGATTTACTTATGCAAATGCATTCATTAATGGTTGGTTACTGCAAAATGAATGAAATAAAGAAAAATAAAAGACCAAATATTTAGAATGCACTTTAATGAGGTAAGTTTGTAGTGCGGAGCCGCAAGATCAGAAGGATTTACGTCCAGACAAAAAAGGAAAAAGGGCAAAACCAATGTTGCAACCTGAGAAATGAAACGGAAAATTCAGGACGGAAACTGACATAGGTCTGATTCCCGAACTGCCATACGAACGGACGTATATTTTAGGATAGAAACGTATTTGCTTATAGAATCACTCGCAAGTTCATACGAACGCACGAGCGGACGTGAAAAATAGGATGATCGGCACCAAAATCCAAGCTGTTACATGTTTCTTTGAATCAACCCAATTGACTCAATAAGAGTAAAAAGAAATTCTCATTGTAGCAAAAATTAAATGAAAAAAGTCTGAGAATTTCACTGTTCACTACAGAGTAAAAAGAAGTAAATAGTTCATTACTTTTCTTAGGAGTAAAAAGATACCTTTGACTTTCATTGTCTTCCTATCTGGTGATTCAGCAACAGTAAAATCCTCAGGCTATTTTCTCATATAGTGAATTTTTACTAACATGAGGATTTTTTTCAACTCTTATTGAATCGAGGCCAAGGCTGAAATCACCCTTATGTTCATTAGATTTTTTGAGGTAAGTTAACTGAATCAAGACCATACTGGCAATTTATATCTAAACAAGAGATATATAAGGGTTAAGCAGCTGTAAAATGTAATATTTATTTAAGTGGACCAAACTAGGAGGACAATGTATAGGGTGCACCTCTACTAACAAAGCACATGCTTTTAGTGAAATTGATGGGTGACATCATAGCCTTATTCCTGCCCTATTTTAAATTAAACCATCAAACAGTCCTTATTATCATGAGATACTTTCCTTAATTAATTACTTTGGGTATAGGAAACCTGTTGTTAATAATTTTAATCCGACCCACGAATTAATCTTCAAAAATACCGTTGTGTGCATCACTTCAATCTATATATATAACAGTACAACATTTAATTGCCCCTGAGGCATGGTAGGCCGTTGTGTCCTTGTATAGATGTACTGATGAGAATATAGTTGGCTCACAGAACTAGGTTCAAATAAAATCCCCTTTATTTGGACTACTTTAAAATCCAAGGATACAGTGATCATCCATAGATGCTCTGGTATTCTTATCAGATGCTCTGGTATTCTTATCAGTGCATCAAATGGAGTCTTCAAAGTGCTCATCATAACCCCACCCATTTGTAGCCCACATAGCACAGCCTGTGGCTGCATAGGTGTCCATTCACAATAGGTGCTTCATTGATTTCACTCAATGCACAATGTGCAGAAAGATATATATTAAGATCTAGGAGTGCCGTCCTGCATCTATCCTGGCAATTTAAATCAGGATAAGGTGCAGGGTGAGTTCCAATGCATCTGGGTAACTTCAAGTTGTTCCATGGCCAGGTAAAGGACTCCTTTTACTTTGCTAGTTGGTTTTATCAAACTATACTATATTTTTATTTCCTGACAAGTTTCTGCAATGCCTGGAATATCTCCTGTTGAGTTAAATAGGTTCTATTTGGAAATGTTAAATATTTAGCTACCACCGAATCAAAGTGTAGAGTCAGATATGTCACTGTGACAAGCAACATATAACTGGTCTATATCCAACACAACTGATACCAATTAATAATGTTGTATTTCCTTTGCATTATGCAATATCAATCTATTACTCTTCATATTATGTCTTATTTACTTTAATTTAGATGTATGTCTGCACTAACCCAAATATGTATAACTTGCAACATGAAGGCAGCTGTGTTCAGTACTGAAACCCAAGTCACCAAAAAATGGACAGTGAAATATTTATTCTAGCAATCACATTGCACACCGTGCATATATTATATCACGACTATGGCAGGGTACTGTTGCTATAGCTGTTCTCAGAAAACAGATACACACACCCATACACACATACACACACACACACACACACACACACACACACACACACACACACACACTACAGGTCTGCAAATCATAGATAATTAAGTTTCCTTTGCCGCGCGAAACTTATCTTTCTATTGACGTCACCCATCAGTTTAAAAGCTTCAGACTATCAACTTTACTTCTAGCCCAATCATCTTGAGTAAATAACGCCAGTGGATTTAAAAAAAAAAATTACTTGTGACATCTTCAAACAAATACAACAAGTTATGAATTGCCACTCGTAAATCTCACTGCCTCACATCTCCCCGGGCCTGGGTTCATAAAGAAGCAGTTAGGAGAGGACAAGCCTGAATTAGAATTAGAATTTAGGTAATGGCACACCTAATATAACCCAAGAATAAATAATCAAGGATGCGGTTTCAACCAGAGATACCTTCCCAATATTCACCTAAAAAAACACTTAATTGAAAGATAGTAGGATGAACGCACTCCACACAAACCGGAAATTTAAAAAACTAAGTGTATTAAAAAGTCATACACAATAGGTTAGCATAATCTAAGTATACACAAAAAGGCTACAATGCTTTGGATTTGGTGAACAAATTTACTCAGTGACCAGGGTAGTCATTCACCCCACTAGTAAAGTAGAAATTATGTTATATGCCATAGCTGAACAAGTAATTAAAGAGATGGAGGTAAGGTAAAATGTTACCATATAATACTAAGAGATAAATCCTTCACTATACTGACTATACACTCACTAAGTGTAATTGTGACTGCTGTGAAATATATATATATATAAATATATATATATATATATATATATATATATATATATATAGCAATAACCTCATAGTGAGTATTCTCTGGTCAGTAGTACACATGTATTAATGCCTCCCTCCAGCAGAATAGCAAGCTTAGAATACATACCAAATAGTCAACACATATATTTCTAATCATGACATCACAGTGAATCATATATGACAGAGAACTCACAATATGATATCCACAGAATTGAGAACAGAAATGATTGCAGCTAGGTAGCCAACGTTTTGGAGCTTTCAGCTCCTTTCTCAAGGCTGCAAAAATTTAAAATACCTGACCCGTCTGTTTAAATGCGTCTGATTGTGTCTCCCCCCTGGCTGGCCAGTGTGGCGCTTCCGGGAGCGCTCATAAAGCAATTTACAGTGCATCACTTCCGGTGACAAGGTCCCAGCTAGTGTCACATCCGGTGTCGGCTGGCAGCTCGAAGCGATTGCCAACCAGCATTGTGTGATGTCAGCACGTGGGGCTGTGCACATCGGAAAGCTGCATACTTGTTTGTTGTAATAAGCTTTATTGAAAGTACACAACACGGGGAGCGCGTTATTGTTGGACTAAGTTGCACTAATGATGCAATAGAAGGGATATTTGTAATAAAAAAGGGTGAAACTAATTAAAACATAATTAAAAACATAGATTAGATCTGTCTCACAAAAGATGATTTACAGGGAAAAGCCCAATTATGAGAGCGGCACTGAATACCTCACCTGTATGCTCCTCACTTGCCAAGATAAGCCTATGTGTTTCCTGATTACACGTTCAATATGTAGAATTATTCTGGAAACGTTTAGTATGACTGGAATGCATGTAGATGGTCTTCTGGGTGTTTGTTGGAGCAGAGAGGATCTAGTACAGGAGAAAGCTTTGTCTTTGGCTTGTCCTTGGGTCTGTATATTTTAATACACTTAGCTTTTGCTATTTATCTGATTTGTGTGGAGTGCATTCATCCTATTAACATTGTGACAAGCCCTCCATAATATAGCAGACCTATACCTTCCCTGGAAGTCTGTCCCCACTCCTATTGCTTTAAGTTTTGAAGTCTTTTCCAGAACACTGGAATTGGGAACTTGACTCCGCAGCACCCAAAGGTCATCCATGTAATTCAAATGTAGAAGTTTGTACTGTGGTTTTCACTGAAACTGTTGCATGGAAACCAGGCATACCTTGAAGTGGTGTGGAGCTGTTGCTTCCAGTCCCCAAGTGAGACCAGATGCTGAAAGAGGTGAG
The DNA here is from genome assembly GCA_027917425.1 of Gastrophryne carolinensis. Classification (NCBI taxonomy): domain Eukaryota; kingdom Metazoa; phylum Chordata; class Amphibia; order Anura; family Microhylidae; genus Gastrophryne; species Gastrophryne carolinensis. The sequence continues at coordinate 184,615,336 of CM051234.1, read as the reverse complement.
TATGCCTAACTAAGGGGCTGATGGGAAACACGTGGGAAGTCCTGAGGGGAGTTACATAACTGCTATAGCTGAAAAACGACATACGTTCAGCCAAAGTCTACTTTACAGGGACAGACACAACAATGAGGCAATGGCATTAGTAACACTGCAAGGAGTCTGTCCCAGATGCCTCTCCTCTACTTTCTGCAGTGTGCTGTAGATGCTGTAGCAGGTCTGCAAACTTTGACCCTCCTTTCCATTTTTCTATGGTCGCACTGCTTTCCATGTCCCTCAGCACTCCCAGAGTGAGCCAGCCTGGCCAATAATGACCCCAACCCTCTCCTCAGGAAACAACAGGCCAGGTTTTGCAGATGTACAGGTGTAGAATTTGTTGTCAGTCTTAAGCTCTGTCTAGACACTAATTACACAACCCGTGCATCTCTCTGTTTGTCTACAAAACACGGCCTGTTGGTGGGACAGTCACCATGATGCTTAAAGTGCTATTAGAGCCATATCCTGGACTGTTCCTTTAACTAGGCCAACTTAAATGTATACTTATTCAGTACAGAATGGGGTTGATTCAGAGCCCACTGAGAAAACTGCCATTTACTTTCATTGTCTACCTTGGAACTGAACCTGGTGATAACTGAATTGAGGTCAATGACGCATGCGCTGGCCTTCCTTCAGAGAGCCGTTTGGCATGACTATGTCATTTGGCAAACAGCTCTTGTTATTTTCAATGGGGAGCGCAAGCTAATGCATCTCCTGCATTCTTGGGCTGTGTGCGTAATCCAGCCCCAGCCATTCAAATAGACCAGGTGGAAAAAGACGGGAAAGCACATGACAATTGGGGTGCCAACACTTGAACTCCCCATTAAAGTCAATGGTACAGAAGTTAAACAGCTCTCAGTGGATGAGAGCCAGTGTATGCACTGTTGGATCAAGTAGAGGTGAGCGAATATAGGCTTTCTGGAGGGTATCACACAGTGGGTTTTGTTCTATTTTAAATCTTTGCTTTGAAAGGTTATCGGTCTCTCGGGATATGATGCCCATTTTTGTGTCCTTTGCATGTGGCAATATGTGTTCATATCCCCTGGACATTTTCTGTGATCCTCCCTGAACCATGTTAGATTTTTCCTCATGCTGTACCTGCTATAAAACTATATTCTCACAAATCAGATATCAACATGTTTTCATCTACCATGGTGCGCGGATATGATTTAATTGTTTAATTTTTCTTAATTTTGTTTTACAAACCTATCAGAATTGTGCACAAGGATATTAATATAGACTATTCATCATCATCCCCTCCCGCTTCCTACTTTCGCAAAATATATTCCCACTATAAAAGTGATATAATTAAACAATATTTTTTTTTCTATTTCCTGTAACTAGGTGATATTTCAAACCACAAACCCATCATTATTTACCTTCTAAATGAAACCTGCACAAGAGCAAACTCCTCACAGCATGAATAGTTTTATCTGCTTAATAATGGATGGCTACTTGTTCATTATTGTGCTGATGAGCCAGCAGGGCTCATGTTCAATAGCAACAGTTATGTCACATTAAAATTTACACTTTATCCTCCCTTAGAGGGGGTGCTTACTGTGTGTAATCTGTTTGGATAACGAATTGTATGATAATATAGAGCATAATCAGAAGCCCTTTAGGGAGAGAGACCCACATTTAGCCTTAAAGAGATATTGAAGAGATCAAGAGCCCCCCTATTTAACAGTACAAGAGAGTGCTCTTTTAAAATAGAAAATATTTACTTGGTGCATAAAAACGAAGGACAATGGGATTCTCCTGGAACTTGCAGTAGGTAGACCCATTCAGGCTTGCACTGGACAGTACCCGTGACCTGGGTGTACCTAGTGGAGACCTGCTCATGGCTGACTAGAGGACATTAGTGAAAAACGTGGCAAGGGATGAAGTGTAATTAGTGGGGGTGAGGACCAGTGGACGATTGGCAGTAATGGTGAACCCTTCAGTGTCATTGGCAAGGCAGCGAAGACTTGAGGATAATCATCAGCATCAAGGTCTGAAGGAAGATAGCGGCATTGGGGGGGTGCAACAAAGACCAAAGTACAATTGACGGCAGGTGAGAGGGCAAAGAGGCCTAAAAGACAATCGATGGCAATAGAAGGCAGTGACCCATTAGTTGCAGTGCAGCAGATGGGTAACAACAACAGAGGGGCCAACTGAATCTCTCTTACCCAAGAGCCCACATAAACCTGTAGCCAGCCTTGCATGTAAATGACAAAGAAGCTATTGTCTAAAGCTGTTTCTAATGAACAATAAAGAAAAAAGATAAACTATATAATTATCCAGGTTTAATGATAAATATAATAGACACAGGACTCACAGGGACTCTTACCAATCCATGTGGGTGCAATGGCCAGAGGTGGCACAGCAGAATCCAAAATAGAACAGAAAAACCCAGCACTCGCGTTTTTCATACTATTCAATGTTTTGGGACAGCCTGTGCCCCTTCAAGCAGAATGAGCCATTTAACCAGAAATGGTTAAATACCTGTAAATCTCTAATCATATCAGCAAATGGCTAATAACTGTGACCCCCATGTTGTCACTTGTTCCTCATTCCAAGTGCTCACCATGTTGCTCCCATCGAATACGGTGGCTGAGTTGCTAAACAACTCTGCACTCCATCCTACTGCTTGTGTCGTGGGAGGACAGCTCCCCTGCCTGGAAACAGATGACGTCAGGGAGCCATCCATCTGATAGGCAGATGGCTTCCCCATTGACATATGCTGCTGCAGCACAGGCTGCGCTCCGCTCACCACAACAGGGCTCGAGCATGGTATCTTAGGGTTATTCTCGCTCAGAGGAGATGTCAGCGCAAGCCATATTAGGCTCTGGGGGCACCTTCACACTAATGCTAAATACCAAATGCCGGCCTTAATTAAAAGGTCAAAAAAGTTGGTTCTTAAGGTTTTTCTTGGTATAATGAAATGAAAATAAATTGCTGCCTTATAAAAGCATTTTGTTATATTCGCATTGTTTTAATCAAATTTATACTGTAGCCAATTTTGTCCAGGCTCACCAATGTGTGGTCATTTTAACAAGATACACATTTATAGATATTCACAGGTCTGTATTTAGGGCCTGATTTATCAAGCACTATCTACAAGAATAATATCATTTAGAATTTTCTTCTTACACTGGCGCATGTTGCAGCATTGCAAGAAACACATTTATTTAAACATTAGCATTACAGCAACATGCAGAAAAAAATATAAATTATATTTTGCACTACTCTAATTTGCACCAGTGTGGTGAATTCAGGCAGATTGTGCATGATAAATCAGGCCGGTAATCTGTAATAAAGTATTTCCATTAGTTATACTAATACTGTGATTGATATAAATCAATCATCATCTTCTTTCAGCTCATTTTACACAGTATTTACATAGTAAGATGTATAGCTTAACATTATGGGTAATGTTCTGCAAAGCTGAAAAATGGTCGGAACTAAATGATCAGGTGCGTATTCCAAGCACAGTGGGATTATTCCGATTAATCTTCCCTTGCACCTAACTCTTCCATAGATGTCCATTCATTTCTAATCACAAACAGCTGCCTCACAGCAGCCAGTCACGTGGCACAGTCTGGGGGAAAGCCGCAATGTGCAAAACTATATTTGCGGCATGAATTCCTCACATTATTGTTATTATTGGATATGTCTGTGGAAAGAACTGTAAAAGCTGCGGTTTTGTGACACATTTTGTCATGATTACTGGCTGCTTTACTAAAATAAATGAGAAATCTAGTGAAGGATGAAAATTTGACGAACATTTATTGAAATGGTCCCCATTCATGTGACTCCTGATCTTAAACCCTAGAGAAGTAACTAAATATAATCTTAAGTTTAATGACAAGAATAAAGATATTTAGTGATAAACGTGAATGAGCTTATTTAAATGCAGGACAGTAATGCTGACAAAATGTGTTAACAATGTTTTTCGTTTTAAATATTGTTACTTTTTAACTACTTTGTTGGGCTCGTAGAACTCTTTCATACCTGGTTGTTTGAGTTGCAATGGAGCAGAATTACAAATCAAGGGGGGTTCCTGCCCATACAAAATCAATGGATGCGGAATTTGGACCACAACACACTAGCAGCACATGCATTGCTAGTAAATTGCACTACGTACTGTGGTGCACTGCGTAATGATTCACCTCACTAGGGGTAAAGGGCAGTGGTGCCTAAAAATAAAAATAGCAGTGCCCTGTCCCTGAAACCATGGCAACTGCCCACTGTATTGCACCACCAATGGTAAGAACAGTGCACAGAAGTGCATTGCAACCCCCAACCCATACGACACCACACAGTACTACAAAGCATAACCAGTTAGGGCCATTTCCCTAATAACTGTCCCCAGTGGCTCAGTGGCTCTAGGCACGTGTGGGTGACATTGGAAGAATGGTTTTCACAGTCCTCTGGTGAGACGGGACAGTCCTCCTCCCCGGGGGGATGGAGTGAGAGACCTGAACAGAAAAGGGGTCTCCAGGGCTAGCACAGTTGTCACTGTCCAGGAGAGATTACAGGTTCATGCTGGAGGTACCAAGAAATCTGCCGGATGTTCCATGTTTCCCTGGGTGCTCTGCTTCCCTATACATCATCCTTTTGGTTAAGGTAATATGACTTATCTCAACATAACTGTCTGTAATGACTTACTTGTAACCTGTATTCCTCTCTTCAGACCTGTATATGTATTACTCATTACTTGTATTTTCTGCTTATTGTGCACTCATTAAACTTGAGCTGGTTCTTTTTGCGTTGACTGGAACTCAACGCAACTCAACGCTGTGTCCTTTGGAACTCAGACATCCATGTCCTTAAATTACAGTCTACTGGACAGTTAACGAACCGATATTAGGAAAACGTTTTCGTCATTTCCTCACATTTGTTTTTTTTTGTTATCCTGACCTAGCTAGGCAAATTACCACTGTAATGGTTTCCAGTAGCTCAGAATTTCTAAACACATTTTGAAAATAGCATAGAGGTTTACTTGACAACTTTTATAATTTTCTCCCCTTCTGTATAAGAAGAGCTGCATGTCTTTGAGCCACTAGAGCACTGGGGACTGAGATTAAACAGTAGACAACTGGACATGTTTCCCAGAATGCTCTTCAGAGATATGTGGGTGCATTAGGTGCTTTTCAAAGACCAGAAAAAATATTCCACTCCCCCCATACAGTTTAAAGGGGGTATACTTTTTATGAGTTTGAATGGTCAGAGAAAACTGGGTATCCACAGGACAGTCAGTTCCCTGTGCAACAATTCCCAGGGATTAGATGAGAGTGTATTTTAGGAATTAGTCTGAGCTCAGTCTATGGTCAAGCAGAAGTATTGCCTATCCAAAAGATTAATCAATCTCAAGGTCAAAAACAAACAGTAATACAGGGCAAGACAGGCAATAGAAAATCTGATAGTAATACAGGTAACTGCACCCTTAGCAAATAAACACTATCACAGCCAATTACACAGATTATTTGACAGCAGCCAATCAGATGAGAAATAAAGGTCAGTGATAGCAACTGGCTGTTAAAGTATACTTGGCCCCTAGGCCCAACATACACTGCATGGTCAGTGCTCCATAAACGATCTGAGGGCTCATTGGCCAAGGAAGGATGCAAACTACACATTGCCCACCAGAAAGAGGAACTGACGACCTGCATGCTAAGCATCTCAACGAGTGGTGGCACAGGAGCCATAGATTTTAAAGGGCCAGCATTTTCTAACAAGGCTAAGGAACCAATACAGAACTAAGTAGGTGACTTCATCCGACCCTCTCTACAAAGCCCCAGAACAGATTTTTTTAAACAACAAGAAAAAAAGTTGGAGATCCTCATCATGTGTAGGTAAGAAACTTACAATAAAATATATATTTATATGTATTAAAATATAAACCTTCCATCACTTTTCCCTTCTCCATGTGATGCTTCCAAAGTAAAAGGATGAAATAAAGCAGTATAAAGTATGCAGTGGCTTATGACTACAGCACAACTAAAAAATATTATCATCTGTTTTCCAGATTTAGCTATCAACAATCAAAGTAGCAAGCTGATGCTTTTTTTTACCCCTACCCCGGGTCCTGACCTAGCGTGTCAAATGTAGCTAATCAGAAACACTGCAATTCTGAGAAGATTGTGCCGGCTTTATCGCTATATCAATAAGACAAGTTATGGTCTTTACTGACATTTTTTATGTGGGCCCGCCAATTATTGTATATATTGTAAATATGACAATATTTAAGTTAAGTAGCACAATCTCCTGTTTGGTCTTAATGGAAACCTGAATGTAACTGAGCTGGTGGAAAGGTGAAAAGGTTATCTCAAATAAGCCCAGATCTATCTTATATAGTCCCTCCACCCTTCTCCGCTGATACCAGCATCTGAAAATGGCGGAAGCAGGGTGAGGGGGTGTTTTGGGCCATCTGCTCATATGGAAGAGCCCAGGAGGGGGGCTCGCAGGCTCCCCGGGTGAAGTAAAGAGGAGTGGGAGGGATCACGGGCACTGGTGATTAAATGTCATTTTTCTTTCTATAGATGTCAGCAGCAGCGTGGGGGGGGGGGGGTGCTTATTTGGATCCTCTCCTGAAACTGGAAGAGCCCTGGAGGGGGGAAGGGATGCCCCCTGGGTGAAGAGACGACCCGACTGGATTGATCGAGGGATCTGGTGAGCATTCTTTGGGGTTTGTGGCCGTTACCAGGTGGAAATGTTAGGCCCGTGAGTTTTATGTGCTTGCCAATTAAGGGTTGGGGAGGCGACCACGTGAAATTGGGCTTAAGGGCTTATCAGTTAAAGGGTTAAAGAGAAGCATCAGGGTAAAACACAAGTGTGGCCGCTCCCCCCACCCATTGGGCCCTGCTTAACTTTTGGCTGTCGCCACATGATGCTGCGACATCCGGCTGCCTCAGGGCCCAATTCTCTCCCTGCTGCCGGCGTAGCTCTTCACAACGCTCAGTGAAGTCCCGCAACTTTTTGGTGGCTCCCCTTTTATCCCATTCTTGGGCACTGCACATGATCTGGGAACACGCACAGTGCCTGATGGGATGCAAGGTGGAACTACCCATTGGGAGGTCACCCAGAATCTGAGGGACCTAGAAGGGGGATGCCCTGGCGAAGTGAGTACAGACTGCCCAAAACTAAATCCAGAGGGGGGGGCAGCAGTGAGGTTTGGGGAAGGTTTTAACCTCCTCCAATGTTTGTCTTTTAAAGTAAATGTATCTATTGAATTAAGTATGCATTTTTTGTAATTATGTTTAATTCCAATTTGACCAAAATATAATTGCATTTAAAACAAGAATGAAGCATTTCATCAATATTCATATGCCTCATCATGCCTCATGTATCATCACATCAGTGTTACAAATGTAAAACAGTTTCCAGAATTAAGATTAATATGTATAATTTAAGAAAAGTGGTGTTAAAGGTTAATTGAACTCATATCATCTTCATTAAGGCATTTTGATGTATTTATCAAATGAGGTCCTTTCATTGCTGATCCCTCTTTACTGGTCAATATATTTTATAGAATGCATACAGCACACAATGTAGATTGCGTGCTGAGCGTGTCATATTGTGTTAATTAATTCTGTGTAGACCACTGTAAGGTTTGTCATGAAGGGTTTAATGAGGCCCCAGGGGAAAGTTTAACCCTTTAAAGGGTAATTGCAGTTATGATGGCATTTTTAAAAGTTTACATTTAATTTTTGTGGGGCAAAATGATGTACTCAAGGTGCAAAACTTATCTGTGTTTTTTTACTTTTTATTTGTTTGCAACTCTATGATATATGGTGTTTTAGTGTAAGTAACAGAGACTTGCTGACTTTGGCTTGCTAATAAACTGAATTGGCTAAGGTAGAGATGACACACCCCATCCCTGAGCACATAGGTTTAAACCTTCCTGTTGCAATTCAGCTTCTTCAGATGGGGGATCACAATCCAGTAGCTAAATGATCACTGGCAGCATTCTCACCTGGGGTGGTCATTACTGCTGCTTGATTTAGCCAGTGGAAGGATTGTGGGAGGTAGTAAATAGTTTTCACTCAAGTAGGAAAGCCATTCCCACTTTAGGAACACAGAGTCATAGGAATAAAATAAACGTTGAAAAGCATACTGATAAAGAAATGATAGGCATTAGGCACAATCCAAACACAAATGTTTATTATATATTCCTAAAGGGAAATAGAAGACAGAACACCAAAAACCTGACAAAAGGAAATTTTCCTTTATGCCCCTTTTACCCTGAATTTGCCGCAAGCATTACGAAATGGTACAATAGACTGATTTACCCATTAGAGTTCTAGGGATATTTAAAGGAAAAATGCACTTGTGTGAGACAAACATAACCTTCACTTAAGTGCTATAAAGTGAAATGATATTTTCCATTCACATTCAGTAAATATGTTTAGACCATTATGTGTAGGGTGTAATTATGACAAATAGACGCTGGACTTCAATTTGAAAACTTCAGCTACCTGCACAGTTGTAGTACAGGACTCAGCAAGTGTCTTCACATGCAAAGTGAACTTTGCCTTCAAATGCAAAGTGAGTTGCTTCAGCCAGGGCCAAAAGCATTACTCATGGATAGTGAAGAGCAAACCCAAACTGCAAAGTTCAGGTCCATGTCGAAATTTCCAAGTTCGGGTTCCTGAACATGGGCTTCAGTCAGAAGACTGTGTCCCAGGGTTTGGCGTTTGAGCAGCCCATCAATCAGCTTTTTGCCTTCCCAGCAGCCAATCAGGTGAGGCAGAGTCTCTGTTACTTACAATAAAGACACCAGTTTGTATGTGTTGCTAAAGTAAACACATTGCTGCTAGAGAAAACTGTTCTCTTTTATAACATAGAGTTGCAAACAAATAGAAAGTAAAAAAACACAGATACGTTTTGTATTGTCTGTCATTGGGGGGGGGGGGTGGGGGTCGTTTTGCAACATACAGGCTGATTCATCATTAGCGGCAGGTAGCGACAGATGAGCATCTGTAGCAGGCATTTTCAGAGCGCCCGCTAGTAGTCACTGTGCTCAGCCGTGGGTCGCTACTTCATAGCGACTCAGTCGCTGTTCAGTAATGTTGAATGCATTGTGAGGAGTCGCTATTTGACCAGTACAGCGCTGTATGGGAGCGCATGTTAGCGACTGCTCATAGCGACCGACTCACACCATATTCAGCAAAAAAACAGCCTCACAAATCTCTGGCGCTGAAAAATACTTGTTTGAAGCCCAGAGCGCAGGAGGCGGTGTGTTTAAAGTCTGTTTTCAAGCATCTATCAACTAGTAACAAAGCGAAAACATATGGAATTACATTGTAACAACATTGTAACATGAACACTTTAATGCCAGACCTGTAATGTCATTTCTGAAGAAATATATAAAAATTGAAAAAATTATGACAAAACTGCATTTTCAATGCCATAAGAGGTCACAGAATTATTTGTGATTTTTAAAAAAAAAAACAAATACCCCGTTTAAAGAGAAGAAAAGGTTCATCCATTGAAATGTATGGGAGAGCGACAGGTAGCGAGAGGTCATACCTGGCGCTGTGCAAGGCTGAATGCTGGCGCTGTTCACTGAGGCTGTGAAAATGATGAATCAGACGCTACATGGCGCTATCCCAGTCGCTAAACAGATTCTGCTTGATAAATGTGTAATTGTGTGCCGGGGCTCTGGCCCAGTCTGATATAGGGTAATGGGGATTGTTCTGCAACACAGTCTGCTATGGGAGAAGATGGGGCTCTGTCACAGTCTGATATAGGGTAATGGGGATTGTTCTGCAACACAGTCTGCTATGGGAGAAGATGGGGCTCTGTCACAGTCTGATACAGGGTAATGGGGATTGTTCTGCAACACAGTCTGCTATGGGAGAAGATGGGTCTCTGTCACAGTCTGCCATGGGATGATGGGGATTGTTCTGCAACACAGTCTGCTATGGGAGAAGATGGGTCTCTGTCACAGTCTGCCATGGGATGATGGGGATTGTTCTGCAACACAGTCTGCTATGGGAGAAGATGGGTCTCTGTCACAGTCTGCCATGGGATGATGGGGATTGTTCTGCAACACAGTCTGCTATGGGAGAAGATGGGGCTCTGTCACAGTCTGATATAGGGTAATGGGGATTGTTCTGCAACACAGTCTGCTATGGGAGAAGATGGGGCTCTGTCACAGTCTGATACAGGGTAATGGGGATTGTTCTGCAACACAGTCTGCTATGGGAGAAGGTGGGTCTCTGTCACAGTCTGCCATGGGATGATGGGGATTGTTCTGCAACACAGTCTGCTATGGGAGAAGATGGGGCTCTGTCACAGTCTGCCATGGGATGATGGGGATTGTTCTGCAACACAGTCTGCTATGGGAGAAGATGGGGCTCTGTCACAGTCTGATATAGGGTAATGGGGATTGTTCTGCAACACAGTCTGCTATGGGAGAAGATGGGGCTCTGTCACAGTCTGATACAGGGTAATGGGGATTGTTCTGCAACACAGTCTGCTATGGGAGAAGGTGGGTCTCTGTCACAGTCTGCCATGGGATGATGGGGATTGTTCTGCAACACAGTCTGCTATGGGAGAAGATGGGGCTCTGTCACAGTCTGCCATGGGATGATGGGGATTGTTCTGCAACACAGTCTGCTATGGGAGAAGATGGGGCTCTGTCACAGTCTGATATAGGGTAATGGGGATTGTTCTGCAACACAGTCTGCTATGGGAGAAGATGGGGCTCTGTCACAGTCTGATACAGGGTAATGGGGATTGTTCTGCAACACAGTCTGCTATGGGAGAAGGTGGGTCTCTGTCACAGTCTGCCATGGGATGATGGGGATTGTTCTGCAACACAGTCTGCTATGGGAGAAGATGGGGCTCTGTCACAGTCTGCCATGGAATGATGGGGATTGTTCTGCAACACAGTCTGCTATGGGAGAAGATGGGGCTCTGTCTGCTATGGGTTGATGGGTCTCTCGCACAGCCTGTTATAGGGACATTGGAGGGGAGTTAATATTTTTTAAATAAAGAATACACAATATTAGTACTGTCTCTACCCCATTTTGTGCAGGCCAGTCTCCGGTTACCCCCTGATTTTCCCTTTGACACCCGTTAAAACATTAATATTTTTTATTTCATTTATTTGTTGATGTATTTATTTAATGTTGTTATTGTGTGTGATTATCTGGAGAACTTTCTCTACCCATTTTGTGCAGGCCAAGCTTCCTGGTGCCCCCCCCCCCCCGAGTTTCTTCCTGACACACGTTATCTATATTTTATTTATGTATTTAGTTAATGTTTTTGTTTTGTGTGATTATTTGGAGCACTTTCCTTACCCCATTTTGTGCAGGCCAATCTACCTGGTGTTACCCCCTGATTAGCATATATATATATATATATCTATATATATCCTGTTTCCCCGAAAATAAGACATCCTCCGAAAATAAGGCCTAGTGCCTACTTTCGGAGGATATCGTTATATAAGTCATCCCCCGAAAATTGTATTGTAACCACTAGGGGGCGTAATGACGGGGCACGTAAGGGGGGAGCTCCAGGGAGGTGGAGGAGACGCACGCTGTGCCATATTTCCGGGGAAAAATTAATATAAGACATTGTCTTATTTTCGGGGAAACAGGGTATATATATTTGCAGGGAAATCACCCTGGTGTCGCACCTGCAGCCCTCTAGCCCTTGCTACCCCCACTTAACAGCCATTTTTGGGCCCCCAAGTTTGGGTCCCCATTGATTTAACTTCGGCCAAACTTGTTGAACCCCAAATTCTATGGGTTTGCTTTTCCCTACTCAGGATTTTAATCTATGTAAATTGAGCATGTCATAATTGTAAATTAGACCAGGCAAACAACTGAACCTCAGCGTGGTAGATTTTAAACCTGAGGGCTAAGGAAGGATCAGAAATCTTATTAATCATAGAGACAGTGCAGTCACCTGCCCCCTGGCCCATGGAACAAGGAGTCCAGTGCAAGCTGCCTCCACTGCCTCTGTAGTATGTACCTTCTCATATTTCCCCAGCCATGCAGCCTCCCTCCCGCTTGCTTCACTGTAGGCCGAGTGTCACAAGTCTCCATCACTGCTGCCACTGCAGGAACAATGCACCCCCATTGCCAAGGTCGCCTTGGGTGCACCACGCATATCTGTCACGCGTCTTCCACGCCTCTCCCTCACTGCTGTGCACCTCCCGCACCACAGTCATATGTGGACCTGGGAGGGGGGTGCTGATGGGGGCCCATGACGGGGCCCCTGCTATAGTGCCCCATCAGGGCTATGTATGTCCCTGCCAGGGAGGGTCAGGTTCCAAACTGAGCAGCAGTAAGAGATATGCACAAAGAAGGCTACAGGCAAAGAACAGGAAAAGGGAGCAGGAGAACTGAAATAGAGCAGGGTAAAAAGTGGGAACCCAAAATGTGTAGCAAACAGACAAATGGGAAGTGAGCGGGGACAGACGGGGACAGTGGGAAGGATGGAAAGGTAAATTTACATAATTTCTTTTTTACTTTTGCCTATATGGGAATGGTAGGGGGGGATGCCACACTGTCTATACGGTAATGGGAGGGCAAGACTGCCACACCGCCTATATGAGAATAGGAAGGGGGGATGTCACACTGCCTATATGGGAAATGGGAGGGGGGATGCCACACTGCCTATATGGGAATGGGAGGGGGCATGCCACACTGCCTATATAGGGAAAGGGAGGGGGAATGCCACACTGCCTATATCGGGAATGGGGGGGGGGGAATGCCACAATGCCGATATGGGAGTGGGAAAATGACACATTGCCTATGGGAGAGGGAAATGCCAAACTGCCTATATGAGAATGGCAGGGGGAAAATGCCACACTGCCTATATGGGGAATGGGGGGATGCCCCACTGCCGATATGGGAGGGGGGAATCCCACACTGCCTATGGGGAATGGAAGAGGGGAATGCCACACTGCCCGTATGGGGATTGGGAGGGGGGAATTCCACTTTGCCTGAAATGGGGGGATTCTGCACATTGCCTTTTATTTGGTTCTTGGGGGCATGGAGTTTTAGCACAACATTTGGTTTAGAATATTTATTTTCCTTCTCCAAATCCTAGGTGCTTCCTACGGGCAGGTGCGTCTTATAGGGCAAAACATACGGTATTCCATTCTCATAGTATAGCTTGAGCATGATGGCAGGTAAAGAATTGAAACACTATGAAATGCTTTATATCTGGGCCTCAGATCTAGCAGTGCACCTAGACAATAAGGAATGGCAGAAAAACTGGCAGAACACTTTGTCTGGCATGCTCAATACTAACGCTGTGGAAGAAAATATTAAAGTACTGTTCAGATGGTACTTGATGTGGGCCCGTACCACAAAGCACTCCCCATGTATCTGCATCAGTGTTTTCGAGGTGGTTCCGGCCCCGGTACTCAGGTTCACATGTGGTGGGATTGTTGAATAGCTTGCAGTTTTTGGGCTAAGGTATTTCATATCATTGCCAATTTACTGAACATACTATCAAGCCTTCACCATCTATTGCCTTTCTGAATCGGTGGCTCTCCAATTGCTCCATCAGGCAATGTATGCTTCTCAGCATATCACAACTGCTACCAAAAGTATAATTGATGGGTCATGGGAACTACATAAGTTTTGGAACTGATCCCTCCCGTAAATTATATGCTTTTTGAGAAACTAGCGCATCTCTAAATTACACAACCCAGAGGTTCTAAGCTATATGGGATCCCTCGATAGCACATTTACATCCTCCTAAATTTGATCAGACCCTTTTAAGGATTTGTCTCCATTTTGGCATTGGAGACACACTTGACTGATTTTCTTTCCTTTCTTTCTCCCTTCTCTATCTCTTCTCTATCTTTATTCTACGTGTTTATGTTATATTTGTTTTTTCTTGTGTTGTGTTTTCAGCAAGATATCTTTAATTTTCTATACCAAATCTGAAGTCTAACTGCCTAACCATAGCAAATGTTGTAAATTGAGCCCAAATAAAAATTCCTCATTTTTGTAAGCCAAACAATAGACAAAGAACAAAACAGAGAATATGCTCTCTGAAATATTTTGAATGTCGTATAAGATAGGCACCTCATGCCGAATTGTTTGGTGTGTTCTTATCTAAATTCATTTTAATATTTTTAAGTTCCCAATAATACTAATGTACATCTTACAATTTTAAGAAATATTTTGTATTTAGTTTTGCTTACTCACAATATGTGCCTGATTTTGTAGAACATAACTGATCAAATGCAGGACTAAAGCAAATTCATTGATTTACACGCAGAAGCAAATGTAAAACTGATGTAAGGTGTAAATACTGTAGGCTCTAAGTGATATACATAGTACATAAAGAAAACACTTTGAAGGTTTTGCTTTGTAACAAATTCATAAATCTTCAGCTGCGATACCTTTGTTATCTTAAAACATATGGCCTTCATAAAAACATAGAAGAGACTCGATAAGGGGTAAATGAAACAAACATTAATAAAGGTGGCAGGGTAGCTTTACTTAGATCTAACTCACTTTGAAGCCGTATAAGGCCTTAAATATAGGTAAAGTAATGTATAATAAGAAATTATAAAAGGTCATACTTCAGCAAACCCTGAAAGTAGAAAGCCCTTTGTCTAATGGGAGTTGTGTGAAGATCTGATTTGATTGACTGTCTTTTCTTATTGAGATTAAAAGGTTAATGTGAACAGCTTCCTACCTATGTCTGCTGGTAAAGATTGATGCATGAATTAATATGTCCATACACTGGCTATCAAAGGATCAAAGCCTCTGTAAAAAGTGCAAGGTAGAAAAAAATGTTTCAGTAAAACTAGGTAGAACAAGACTAAATGTGGCCACAGAGCAAAAGGAAAAGGGATATTTTGTAAAACAATAATACATAAACTATGTGCAGAACACTTTTAAATATGTAGAATAATCTACATGCAGTACATTACTATGTAACACTAATTTGGATTTACTCCTTTGCAATTTTGTGCCAGAGTGGGTCCTGAATCACAGGGACACGGGGAGGCTGATTCATTAATAGCGGCAGGTAGCGACAGATGAGTGTCTGAAGTGCGGCGCTATGAGCGTCCGCTAGTGGCCGCCACGAACGGCTGTGAGACGCTATTGCAGGCCTCCTCAGTCGCTATCTGACGTTCTTGGGAAGAATGCATACATTGGTGAATGTGAGGTTTCAGATCTGCTTTATAGGCGGTGTTATTTTTTCACACGGTATTCAAGACAGCGCCTGAGCGTTTGTTTGCTGTTGGATTGAAATCAATGTTAGAACATTCTGTAGTAAACACATTGCACCTTGTTTATTTTGTTAAATGTTTTTATTTTTTTTTTTGGTTTAGATATACATGAGTGCAATTATTGCGTTTTATTCATGGTGCCTAAAAAAGAAACAAAAGTGTAGTTAGTATTTAGTAATAATTTTTGTTTGTAGCATTTAATTACATACCAAGACCTCTTTTTTTTTTTTTTTTTATTTGGTTCAACTTGCAGACCAACCTTTATTTATTTATTTATTTTTTTGGGTCAACTTGCACACCAACCCTTATTATTATTTGGGTCAACTTGAAGACCAACCCTTATTATTTTTTGTGTCAACTTGCACACCAACCCTTATTATTATTTGGGTCAACTTGCACACCAACCCTTATTATTATTTGTGTCAACTTGCACACCAACCCTTATTATTATTTGGGTCAACTTGAAGACCAACCCTTATTATTATTTGTGTCAACTTGCACACCAACCCTTATTATTTTTTGTGTCAACTTGCACACCAACCCTTATTATTATTTGGGTCAACTTGCACACCAACCCTTATTATTATTTGGGTCAACTTGCACACCAACCCTTATTATTATTTGGGTCAACTTGAAGACCAACCCTTATTATTATTTGGGTCAACTTGCACACCAACCCTTATTATTTTTTGTGTCAACTTGCACACCAACCCTTATTATTATTTGGGTCAACTTGCACACCAACCCTTATTATTATTTGGGTCAACTTGCACACCAACCCTTATTATTATTTGGTTCAACTTGCACACCAACCCTTATTTTTTGATTTTTAAAAAGGGCCCTGTAGTCCAGTACTTGTAGTATAGTTAAGGTGAGCTAGCTTACCGAAAAAAAACGAGGTAATCATGCTTTCCCGTTGCTCGAAGCCAGTCTGGGTGTCCTCTGTGCTTTCAGCGGGCATGTTGGGGATTTCTGGCACCAGTGCTGTTTCTTCAGGGGGTTGTATTCTGTGGCATATGCAAATATTGTGTAGGACACAGCATGCGAGGATGATTTTTGAGACCTTTTGAGGACTGTACAACATTTCTCCTCCTGGGCGTGCCAAACAGAGAAAGCGCGCTTTCAGCAGTCCGATGGTTCTTTCCACAATGCATCTGGTTTTGCGATGTGCTGCATTGTAGCGTAGTTGGGCAGAGGTCTGTGGGTCTCTGACCGGAGTCATTAACCACGTTTTCTGCCCATATCCCTTGTCCGCTGTGGAATAAACACATTGAGAGAGACAGCAATTAGTAATAGTCCATGTTATTTTTCATCATATTTTAAATTTAGCTTACTAGGCCACATATTTGTATCAAAATAATTTGACATGGTTATTTATTTACCCAGTAGCCAGCCAGGTGGCATTTCATTGTTCTCAAACCTCCGGCACAGGACTGATTGCTGGAGCACGTAAGAATCATGGCATGAGCCGGGGAAGCCAGATCTCACGGCCCTCAGCTTCATGTCATGGTCACATACCACCATGACATTCATTATGATGTGATGTGGATATCGCCTATCTGGATTTTAGCAAAGCCTTTGACACTGTACCGCATAAGGAGCTCATAGATAAGTTATTGAAGGTAGGACTCAATCCCAGGATAGTTCAGTGGATTTCCAGTTGGCTGAGGGATCGGTATCAGAGTGTTGTTGTAAATGGTGTGCAATCTGAACAAAGGCGAGTTACAAGTGGTGTGCCGCAAGGCTCTGTCCTGGGCCCCATTCTTTTTAATATATTTGTAAGTAACATAGGAGAAGGCTTGGTAGGAAAAGTTTGTCTGTTTGCTGATGATACAAAGGTTAGTAATAGGGTGGATATTCCTGGAGGTGTCTGCAGCATGGAAAATGATTTAGCTTTACTGGATAGATGGTCAAAACTGTGGAAACTAGAGTTTAATGTCTCTAAATGTAAAATCATGCACTTGGGTAGAAGGAATCCCTGCTCTGAGTACCGTATGGGCAGCACTGTGTTAGCCAGG
This sequence comes from Gastrophryne carolinensis, assembly GCA_027917425.1. Lineage (NCBI taxonomy): Eukaryota > Metazoa > Chordata > Amphibia > Anura > Microhylidae > Gastrophryne > Gastrophryne carolinensis. The sequence goes on along the minus strand of CM051234.1, from coordinate 184,598,089 downwards.
ACCTCGGAGGAGAGAGATTTAGGGGTACTGATTACTGATAGCTGCAAGATGAGTGGACAGTGTAGCCAGGCAGTGGGAAAAGCAAGCAGGATGCTCTGCTGCATAGCTCGAGGCATCACCAGTAGGAAGAGGGAGGTTGTGATGCCGCTGTATAGAGCCCTGGTAAGGCCACAGCTAGAATACTGTGTGCAGTTCTGGGGACCTTACCTGCAAAAAGACATTATTCAAATAGAACGTGTCCAAAGGCGGGTAACGAAAATGGTGGAAGGACTTAAACTTAAAACTTATCAGGAGAGACTTAAAGAACTTAATTTGTACAGTCTGGAGGAAAGAAGGGAGAGGGGGACATGATTGAGACCTTTAAATATGTGAAAGGATTGAATAAGGTTCAGGAGGGAAGTGTTTTTAAGAAGAAGCTTAATGATAGAACAAGGGGGCACAACCTGAAGCTAGTCGGGGGGAAGATCAGGAGCAATGCTGGAAAATATTATTTTACAGAAAGAGTAGTAGATGCTTGGAACAAACTTCCAGCAGAGGTAGTTGAAAAATCAACAGTCACTGAATTTAAACATGCCTGGGATAAGCACACATCTATCCTAAGATAAAGAGTACATACAGAATACACATAAGGGCAGACTAGATGGACCGTATGGTCTCCTTCTGCCGTCAACCTTCTATGTTTCTATGTTTCTATCATGCAGCTCCTGTGCACGGGGAGGGCGGAAAGGCATATGTGTACCATCCAAGCACCCTAGCACATTCGAAATCCCTCCCATGCGGTAGAACGCATGCTTTATTTGGGCAACCTCATCCTCAGGAAATTTGATATAAACAGGGATAAGGTCACAAATAGCCAGTACTACCTGGTAAAATATGCGGCTCATTGTAGCCTGGCTGATCCCGCTGAGGAGGGCAGAGGTTGCCTGGAAATTCCCTCCTGTCACAATATTAAGCATGGCACATAGGCGAACTATGCCTGGAATGGATTGGGTGCGTCTGGTGGATGGATCGATTTTGCTCTTAATCTGATCATATAGGGACTGTAGTGCTGCACAATTCAGACGAAATCTGCTTCTGATCTGCTCGTCACTTAAATCCCACACTGAAAGACGGATGCCAAAGGATCGGGGTGCCCTAAGCCTCACAGCACCCTCCTCCCTGGCCTCCTGTTCTTCCAGTAGTCTCCCACAACCATACATCCATAACCCAAACATCACCCTCACATCCATCTCACAATCACTGGCCATAGCTACAAAATAATGCAAACCAAAAAAAGAAAACCAACACACCACAGACACAAGCACACTCCTCACACAATCACATCAATGCAGCTCAACACAAAACCAGATGTATAGTGGTCAGAACCAGCAGACTGCTGAAAGTCTGCTTTCTAAGTTAGGCACAACCAAGTGGGGATTTGCTGCACAACCCACAAAAGGCCCGAAAATCAATCCTCACTTGCTGTATGTTACACAATATTTGCATATGCCAACAAAATAAATCTCCCAAAGAAACAGCACTGATGACAGAAATCACCCAACAAGCCACACAAAGTAAGGCAAAAACCCAGCCAGACACTTTTTGCAAGCAAGGGAGAAAAGGAAAACACCACAGCCTTTGTCACAGTGTAACAATACAAGAAGGTTGTAAAATAAAGCTACTTAACTTTGGGAAATGACTGGTCCACTTTGCCGCCTCTTGCGTTGATTAGCTATTTCCGGACTGCAATTAGCTTACCCAGGTGTGCTTGAAACGGCTTGCGCACGCGTACGCTAAAGCATACTAGCGTACGTGAGCAGATACTTGCGTGCTTTAGCGGATATGGTTGATCATTCATTTTTTGTCCAATTAAACTTATGCTGCTCTTAATTCTAATAGCCGTTTTTAGAGCCACATTTAACATGTGTTTAAGAGACATGAGTACATTGTTTTCTTATGTTGGGTTGTTTGGTTAATGAGCTCTCTAATTATTTAATTGTCTTCCACACATGGTTGCCAGAAACATCAGTCATTGCAGTGAAGATGTCGCTACAAACACCTGGCCAGTATGTGTGAAGCAATTAAGTGGACCTGTTTGTGATTGGTTCTTAGAGCACATAAAACCTGGCACACCCAAGCAGCAGTTGTTGTCAGTCTGTAGTCTGCATGCGTGCTTGGGTGTTGTATAGTGGTGTGTGTGCAGCTACAGGATGGAGCCAAATTCTGGGCATCTGCCGGCCACAGCTGGACCAAGTAGGACTGTGTTGGGTGCTGTGCGCAGACCTCCCCTAAGGAAAAGGGCACAGGCCGAAGGTGAGGCAGCACCTAAGGCCAAGCGTCCATTTGCCAAGAGGGAGTCAGAATTTAATTTGGCGGATAACAATAATCTTGTGCGTCTGACACTGGCTAAATGGAAGTTATTATTTGGCTCCCAAAGTCAGTGTTTAGGCAAGCAAGAAAGGAGCAAATTGTGGGATGCCATTGGTGAGGAGCTTACTAGCAGTGCTCAATACCCACGTAGTGGCACATCCTGCAAGAAACGCTTCTACACTTTGAAAAGGGCCCTTATGCAAAAGATGAAGAATAATCTACTTGTAGAGAGTGGGACCAAACAGGGTCCAAAGAGTAACTACAGGCCATATGAGGAGATGCTGAAGTGCAAGATTCCTCTCATTCGGCTGCAGGGTGTTGATGCTGGGGATGACACCACAGGTTGGCCTGAAGGTACATAGGACATTTTTCTATCTTGTTGTTTTAATGTATGTCCTTATAATTGTTTTTTTTGTGTAAACTAACAGTAGGACATGTGAAGTTGCACATTATACCTCATTAAAGTGTGACTTTCCTGTCTCTTGCTTTATGCATAGGTGCACATGGTGAGCCCCAGGATTCTGCTGAGGAGGACACACCAAATCTGGCCCTACCCCCACCCAGTCTGACATTGAAGGTATTTTTTATTAATTTGTGGGGTGGTTAATTTGGGCCGCATATTACCAATGCCTAAATCCTTACTTTGATTTGTCATAGTTGCCCTGACATTTGCACCAGCATCTCCTCAGGAGTCAACCTAATCTTTGGATGCCGGTAAGTGCATGTGTCAACCTTGCTTTTGCTACTTTCAGACAAGTGCATGTCTTTCATTCATCTATTTTCATTGTAGGCCAAGACCCTGTTTCATCTTTGGACACCACTTCCTGTGTTGCAGGTCGACAGGACCCTGTTGGTGTGTATTTCCAAACACACTGTATCCTTTATGCTGTTTGAGTATCAATGTGTATATTTTGTTAGTCTAAAATTCGACATGATTTAAATTCCCACTACAAGATGGATATTTATAGTGGATTGTGCATCCACACCATCAGAAATTAAATTGTAGCAATGAGTTCCATGCATTATGTTTTGTTTTTTCTATAGAAATACAAACAATCACTATACTTTTGTTGTTAATATTGATATACATTGTGTATTTTAGTTGACCAGAAGTGTCCGTCCGGAAAGGGCCCTTCACCGTGAGGCTGCTAGAGATAAGGGGAAACTTTGGTTTGGTTTATTCTCTAGTAAGGATGTTGGCTAACCTGTTTTTTGGATTTATTAGTCCAACTTGTTATTAAACATGTTTTTTTTAGGGCAAAGCTCGAGTGAGGGCCTAAGTCGGGACATCTGTGAGATGGCGGGTATGTGTAATTTGAGCAATGTGTGTAATTTATTGTTTGCCACAATGATTTCATCCTCTTCGTCTTACATAAATCTTTTGAATATGTTGTTCAATTACACATTTTTGCTATTGTGCAATCCGGCACTTTGGAGAGGTATGGCCTCGATAGTGTATCCAAAAAATAGTCCCACAATGTCAAATGACCTACTAACATGACTTTCCTGTTTAGCATATGCCAGCTTGCCCCATCTCTCAGATGTGGATTTGCCCCTTTCTGGCAGCCAGACACCGGAACTACTTTGGCCGGAGGTACCATGGCTGATTTGTTTGAACAGTAACCACATTGACATGTTTGGGGGTACAACAGGATCCACCATGTAACATACAACATATTTGTGGTTTAGCAGGAGTCCATCACGGAAACCCAGGCTGTGCCCTCTGCCCAAGTGCCATGTGGACAGGCTACAGAGGATGAACCAACGGTACATTATAATGGAACCCTTTTTTTAAATGTTTGGGAGGGGATTACCTTCATTGTTCCAGCTTCACTACAATCTTGTTTTTGGTGTTTTAGGCTGATCATCCTACAACTGGAGCTAGTGCACCCACAAGTGCAGATTTTTACCAGCTAGGGGTCCGGATGCTGGAGGGCTACAGTCAACAACAGCCACGCGCTGGAACTAATGAGCTCATTGCGGCGTTGCAAAATCAGTCGCTGGTGGATCGGCAACAAATTCTGGACCTGCAGCAACAACTACGTGAAGTGCGCAATCAACAGCACTCAGAGATTAGTCAGGCAATACAACAAATGACAAATGCTATCCAACAAATGTCACATGCCAAACAAGAATCTGGACAGCGCCAGGAACAAACTTTGTTGTTGATACATCAGCTAATACAACAGCAGTCTATTTTTTTTACTGCACTGTTGTCCCCCAACACCACCCCTAGCAATGAGTCTCAACCTCCCAGGCCACCCAGGGAATAATTGTGGCACTTATTCTTATATTGAAATGCATTAAGTGTAAGGAATTTTTGTTTTTGGAATAAATGTTTGAACCAAACCTCCAATTAGTGTTTTTGAAAAGACATACCTGCTAACACAGTCAGGGATAAGTCTCTATATCTATATATGTACATGTAGGCAGAAATTTATGACACACATTGTTTGCCATACATTATTATGGTTAACACATTAAATGCCTAACAATGTGTTTGAATGTACTAACTAATGGGTTGCTAGACACTTAAACTATGCTTTAGAAGGCACAACACACTGAAAGTAGAAAATTACAAAACATTTATTGCCTTCAAAGGCAGCCAACATGGCCAACATTAATCCGCACTGCGGAACAAACCATACCCCCCACCCTAACACTGTTTCTTCTTGCCCAGCAGCATAAGGCACGTTCGACGGACGTACTGCCACAGTCTGCGATGCTCTGTTTCACAAGCTGTATAGAGTACAAAAAAACAATAAAAAAATCGAATGGGATAGAAACATACACAGATGTAAGAATGTTATGTAATTTGCTATAATTAGGTGACCAACACATTAACATTGGTGCAAACTGGGCCCTTATGTGTTACCATTATATGAGTACTAGTGCCTGCCTTACATGTGCATTTATCAGCCAAACCATACATTTAGTAGGAACCGTTTGGAAGAAATGAAGGGATAAGTTACATTGTGGTCATTGATTGGGTTATTTACATCCAAACATCATGTCCAAAGTCCTACAGATTAAACTACTTGTGAAAATCATATTAGAGTTCACAACCTTAGCTGGAAATTTTTTTTGGTTTAAAGCAAACATTTAACCAATACGTGTAAAAACCAAAAATGTGAGCCAACAATCAAGCATGCAGACATGCATTTATGATTGTGGGTCTAGCAAATGTCACCTAGATGTGTGCTTAGTAAACACATAGGGACATTGTCAATTATGATAGACTTTAGACTAAGACATAGGTGTCCTAAGTATTTTTGGATATGAAGTTGATGTACTCACCATCGCAGCTGTGGCTGTGGCCCATGCTGCTGGACGTCCCTGGAGCTGGGGTGGGGAGTATGGTCACAGGGCCCGTCTGCGTGGAAACATCTGTCATGAGAAAGCAAAACCAAAAACAAAATGAGTTTACCAATTACACATTAAGATTAGACATCCATCTGTTTAGGGAGTCTGGAAAAGAATGCTAGCATGGTTACACACATGTTGGCATACATTAGCATATTTACTGGTCCGTGAGGTCATGGGAATTATTTATGTGTGCAACATGGACACATCAATATAATGTGCCACTAACATTTACAGTGCAATGCTAAGGCAGTAATTTAAGTTGAGGGTAGAATATTAATTGTAGAGTGTGCAACATGTGTTAGCAGGAACAACTTACAAAACTAACCCATTTGCTAGCCACCATCATGGTGTACGCAGAAACATTGGGGTGGTTTGCAGTTGGATTGGACTGGAGTGGGGTTCCTGATGTTTTTCGTAATTACAATACAATCTTGTACTATGGACCTGTAAACATGTGTCTGTTTTTTGGAATGTCATTACATATGCCATGTGAGGGATATCAACAAACACTTACCACGACTATGCCCGCGGGCAAGGGCTGGCGCATAGCTGCTGGAGGTGGTGGCTCTATGATGCCCTAAAATGCAGATAACAAGGGCACAGGATTAGTGCTAATTCACCAGGCCCACCTGTAACAGACAAACAAGAATTAGAAATGCACTCACCAGGGGATGAACTGCCGCTGGTATCCCAGGGAGGACTCTGAGGAGGAGGCGTGGAGCCTCGACTCCTCACAATCGTCCCAGAAGATCCAAAACCACATGGGCCACCCTCCTCCCTCTCACTCCCAGATCCTCGAGGGAGTGTAGGTGAGTCCAACTCAACCTCCCCACTTGGACTCCCCACTTGAGAGTGGCCCACGGGGTGTGTGGACTCAACTGAGTCCAATTGTGAGGAGCTGAGGCTCAAGACTGCCCGCCCCCCAGCAGCACACTCCTCTGTGGCATCATCCCCTTCCTTCCCTGGGTCCTCAAGATAGGATTGGTGAGAGGGCCCAGGGGAAGGCGCTTATCTGTGTAAAAGGGTGGAAAAAGGAACAGTTTTAAAAACTAAAAAGAAAAATGCTCCCCTTTCTAAAACTACACTAGTGGAATTATTTACATGTTGTGAGCTGACACTTACCTGAAGCGTAGGCATCACAGAGCCTATACACGTCCTCTGGGTCCCGGCGCTTGAAGTCCGACCATTTTTGTATGATGGACCAGACGGTCAGCTGGGTTTTGAAGCGCCGGGACACAGTTGCCTTAACCTCCAGTGCTATGCGCCTCTTTGCACCACGGGCATAGTCATATTCAGCCAGCAACAAATCCTAAAAAAAAAATAAAATAAAAAAACAATACATATATATAGAGACTAATAAACATAAATAACAATCTATATTGTTGAACAACATAAATGGAACATATACTTACTTTAACCACCTGGCCGTTGACACGGGTATCCACCCTCTTGCGACGCTGTTTTTGGGGTGTGGGGGGAACAGGGGATGTTGAGGGACCAGGGGAGACAGGGGGGGGGAGGGTGGGGAGGGGTTGGGGAGAAAAAATCGGAGGAGTAGCTGGGGAGGCGGATGGCAGGTCGTCTAGGCCACATGGCTATTCCTCAGAGGTGGAAACCGGAAGTAGCAAAACGAAAGTAAAATGCATTAAAAAAAATAACACGCATTGCTAAAATACGCTAACATACGCTTTTAAAAAAAAATTCGCTAGAATACGCAACATTAAAATAGCGTATAGTGCCGAGTCGCTGCGCCCGTGTCTGCTGCGTATTCATCAACAGCGACTGGGGGCGTAACAAGTTAAATAGCGACCAAAAAAAAAAATGTATGATCAGCACAGCGCCGCTGCCTGCTACACATAGCGACTCGGCATAGCGACTGGGCCTCACCGCCACACCACAGATTCAGCAAAAAAAAAAATAGCAGAGAGCCTGGGCGCTGGTTTAAGCTCACTGCGGCATAGAGCGCCTCTAACGGTTTAAACAAAATGATTATTTGGGTGGTTTGAAACCTTCGAAAACGCTAACAAAAAACGAAATGACATTGGGAGAGGGCTGGGATTTGGACATCCAAGTTACACATTCATAAACACATTTTTTTTAAAAAATAAAAAAAGGTGGGAAACATTCCTGAAAAATTTAGAAATAAGGTTTAATAAGGTCGCAGAATTATTTGTGATTTCCCCCCCCCCCCCCCAAAAAAAAAACCTGGTTTAAAGAGAAGAAAAGGTTCGCCCATTGAAATGTATTGGAGAGCGCCAGGTAGCGAGAGGTCATACTTGGCGCTGTGCAAGGCTGAACGCTGGCGCTGTTCGCTGAGGCTGTGAAAATGATGAATCAGACGCAACATGGTGCTATCCCAGTCGCTAAACAGATTCTGCTTGATAAATGTGGTATTGAGGGCCGTGTCCGGCGTTCAGCAGTCGCTATCTGTCGCTTCCTCTCATTAACCAGGCGCTACGTGATGCTATTCTTTCATAAATAAAACTACTCCCTCATACTATCAGTGAGCCTTTCATTAGAAAGATACTGATGTTTACCTAGCAGAGATACTTCCAGTAGGAGATAATCACATGAAAGCTAATAGCAGCACACATGTGTAGAATACACAGCTCATCCAATAAGAGACATGTTTAGTGATGTGCACAGCTATTTCCTGCCCCCATCATAAAGGGCTTTATGTCTAGTTTTGGCTTCCTAAGGATCTTTAACTGTAGAGGCATCCACAACTGGGATGCCCCAGGGATATACAGTAATTTTCAATACTGCAGCCATAAACATTTTATTTTCTCCTGAAACCTCAAGATGGTGAGCAAAGACCATGTCTCAGCATTGATTGTGTCTCTTTAAAGCTACCCTGTACTGAAAATATCTAATTTATGTTATATTCCTTTTGGGAAATAAGGTACTCTTTAAACTATATTCAGAAGTGTAATATGGCTCCTAAATGGCAACAGACATACCCATTAGGAATAGAAATTGGTTCTAAAAGCAGGGCCTCATTTATAAAGGGAAAAAAGGATATTACAATTTTACGTCTTATTAATGGTTACCAACAGTAGTTGCATGCAGAGCTGAGGCGTGCATCCCTGGGCCTCCACCATTTGCGCTGCAAGAGGGCCTTCACCAACTGTGGGGCTATGTTTGGATTACCATGATTTTGCAGTGTTTCTGCTTGATCGGGTTGACCCTGATCCACATGCCCTTGTAGGGGTGTATACTTGAGGTTCTCACCTTTCCAACGACACCTCCAGTGGGTTGTTAGCCCCCTAGGTCTTGAAATTTGGTTCTCGGAAGTGTACTATCCTGGACAAGGTGCATTGATTCCCAGGATGATTTGGAGCCTTTGCTCTCCAGATCCAGGCAGGGCAAGAAACCCACTGACCCACCCACCTACCCACTTACCCTCCTACCTATCTACCTGCCTGCTGACCTACCTATCCAACTGCCTGCCGGTCATCACATCATTGGTAGCATGCAAGGGAATGAAGATGGGGTGAGTATTGGCTGCTCAGCTTGCTGGCCAGTGGTTGTACAGTGGGGCATCCCAAGCCTGCCCTTAATAGATGTTGGTATACAGCATTTTAGGGATGCTTTTGTACATCAGGTGAACAGCTTAGTAAATACTAGTACTAGACTAGACTAGTACTACTCAAAACCCTCATTTCCCTTGATTTCCTAGTCTGCAGTGCAAATCCTATTGTGTACAATAGATCTCATTATATTGCACCCATACAGTTCAACCTTCTCAGTAGAAAAAACACACAGGTCAGATGTGTTGATGGTTTGAAAAGGTGGAATTTTTATAATTAGAAGTGGAAGATTTTAAAATAAATGTATACGGGAACTATTTGCTTCTAGTGTGCACACAAAGAACTTGGTAGTCAGCTGACTTCAAAACAGATTTTTTTTAGCCTCAGATACTGAAGTGAGAGCTTGTGGAGTCCAATAAATCTCTCTCAGTTTTGTTCTACACAGTCGGGGGTCACCTCATATTTTAGGAAGAGCTTTAGCAATGAGTTTTTGAGTCTTAATATCTCAGAGGGTTATGCAAATAATTGGGTATTTTGGATTGGTTTGGCTGTGAAAGATAGAACTCAAAGAAAATCAATTGCACATGTGATGTGGGCAGTCCTACCTGTGAGGGCAGATTATTTTTGATTGATTAGATATTTTATTTTAGATGTTTGGGAATATCAGCACCATATGAGGTATTCAAACAGATTCAGAGGGATTCACTTTTTAATGATTTTGACATCCTACAGGTTGCTGTTATTACAGAACTTGTAAAACAAATCTACCTAATTATAAAAAATCTGCCCCTAGCATGTGGGACTGCCCTTTTACAGCTTCAGAGGATTTGCAGGAAAAATCGATTTTCCCCCACTTTATAGTGTGTTAAGTCTGTAACAGCCTCTCGATAGTGAACCAATCTAAAAATTCCAAATCATTTGGATAATCCTCCCTGTCTCCACTTTAGGACCTTTTAAATATATTCTGCCACTGCAATTTTCTTTCAAAGTGTATAAATATAATCCGATTCAGATTCTGAAATGCAACATTTAGAAGCTTTATTATTTAATATGCACATTCACGTTGGGGTAGCAGATGTACGCCATGTAGCCCTTCCTGAATTATTGTATTTTAAATAATATATAATCTATTGGGAAAATAGATACACACAGTAAAATGTAAACAGTAGATACATACATACATCAGATAAAGCAATATTCAGTTACAGTAATGTGCATATTACTATGTCAGACACTTTAATACATTTCCTGAATTTACAGTATAGCAGAAAATGATCACATTGTCTATGTATGAGTAGTGAAGAATAAAAACACAAACCCCTAGTTTGCTAGCTACTTTCAAATGTAACACATAAAGCTAAATATGTCAACATATGCAAATACCCTTTAAAACAAACTGGGAGGCCGATTCATTAACAGCGGCAGGTAGCGACAGTTGAGCGACTGTGGACTATGGGAGCGCATGATATTGACTGGTCAGAGAGACCGGCTTCCACCATATTCATTAACAAATCACGCTCAAAAGATTCTCACACTGTAAAATGCATGTTTAAACCTCAGAGCGCTGGCGGCGATGGGTTAAAAGTAGTTTTTTAACCCCCAAACAACCATAATTTTGGAAACCAAAAAAAACAAGTTTTTAAAATATTTTTGTAATATGAATACATTAATATCAGACCTGTAATATCAATTCTGTACAATTTTTTTTTCTTTTTTTTTTTAACCTTAAAAAAATTATCTAAAATGGCAGAAATGGTCACAGAATTTTTCACATTTAAAAAAAAATAAAAAAAAATTAATAATTAATTATGAATATTTAAAGATTGTTCCATTGAAATGCATTGGAGAGCGCCAGGTAGCGAGAGGTCATACCTGTCGCTGTTCAAGGTCGGACGCTGGCGCTGTGGGGTGAGGCTGGAATAATGATGAATGAGTGGCTATCTGGCGCTATCTCAGTCGCTAAGCAGGATTGGCTTGATAAATGTGTGATTGTGGTGGGGAGCCGGCGTTCTCGTGGCGGTGCCCGTCATTACCGGCCGCTCACCAGTCGCTACCTGTCGCTATCCCTTATTAAATAAGGGCCTAAGAAAGACAATTATCGTTACTGATGTTACCATAGTAAACCTTCTAAAGCAGATCAAATCTCACAAAAAAAAATAAAAAAATAAATGAGCTGGACCATTACCTGGGATGGTTTACAATGGTTTCCTTGATCTTCAATCCCAGAGCTGCAACTAGGATTAGCCACACTCTACATCACCCCACAGTATTCCTGCTATCTTCTGTCTATGCAGCCCCTCTGGCAGGCATTTAAACCGAACCAACGGCCTGGCACAGTTGGAAAAGAAAGGCAGCGGCCATTTTTTAGCTTCCTCTCCCAACTGACATAACTGAAATGCACAGTAACAGGAAGCCCAGCACGAATTCCTGTTTGCAGGTGGCTTGCAAGCCCATGAGCGGCCATCTTGTTTTTAAAACCCACCCCAGTAGGCGTTAAAAATGTAAATTATTTTTTGTGTTCAGCAATCTAAATTGCCATGGAGAGGGATGCATATGAGGACTGTTTGTTGTGTTGGTCTGATTTAATCAATTTTTGACTGTTGGTCTGCTTTAAGCGTGCAGAGAGGGGATCCAGCTGGAAACCCATGCATGGGCTGAGGGATGTGGGATTGAGGTGTGTTTAAAAGGAAAACAGTTTCACACTGCCAGGACAGGGAATCACTGAACCCAAGAGTCTAGGGCAGGGCAAAATGGATTTGGGTCTTCTTTAGTGGCACAAAATCCTTTTCGGGTCCCTCCGCACCCTCTCCCTCCCTCTCTGTACTTCAGCTGACTCAGCAGTGACCCGGTTTTCTATGTTCTATGTTCACCTGATACTTTTGAAATTACTGATTGGCTAATTTCAAGAATGGTTGACGTGACCTAGCCTGCTGGCTGCATCCCCAGCTTCCCTGTAGACTGGGAAGCACTCTGACCCTCAGCCTATCTGAATGGCTGAGCATGGGAGGTGCCTCAATTACAGGGAAGCCGGGGATGCAGCTGCTGGCAAAGACAGTGCCATGGGAGCTGCTGGGAAAGATGAGTTTACCAGCATCCCTGGGGCAGGATAGAGGCCGTGTGGGGCTTTACAACTGCTTTAAGAGCTTTTTTTTTGGGGGGGGGGCGGATTTCAAAATGAATCCAAACAAATTTAACGCTGTTTTTCCCAGGGTAGTCAAGTTTATTTATTAGGTTTTCATGTTTTATTATGTTTTTACAGCTTTTCCTAAATATGGTTTTGTTTTACTGGTTTTAATGAGAAAATAGTAAGTAATAGAAAAGTAATGTTTAAATAATTAGTGCAAGCTTAGATAATTATTCAAAAATGTAATCATCATGTCTGCTGAGTACAATGGTGCCACATAAGTATTGCTAAAAGGGGAAACTCTACAATGGAAGCATGTCTGTTGTGTTTTATGGAAGCCATTTTTAGTACCTGCAATCTGTTGCTGTCGGCAACTGTATACCAATTTTGTACACCAAGGAGAGAGAAGTGAGCCCTGTACACAGAAAGCACTACTTTTATGGCAGGCGCTGAGGTGAGGGAGCTCATTCACACTTACACATGCCCAGCAGCAGTTTTATGTGTGTACGAGTGTGTGTTCTAGAGATATTGGCAAGCTTTGCCTCTAAGGCCCTTATTTATGAAGGAATAGCGACAGGTAGCGACTGGTGAGCGACCGGTAATGACGGGCACTGCCACGAGAACGCCGGCTCCCCACCACAATCACACATTTATCAAGCCGATCCTGCTTAGCGACTGAGATAGCGCCATATAGCCACTCATTCATCATTATTCCAGCCTCAGCCCACAGCGCCAGCGTCCGACCTTGAACAGCGACAGGTATGACCTCTCGCTACCTGGCGCTCTCCAATGCATTTCAATGGAGCAATCTTTAAATATTCATAATTAATTGTTATTAATGGTTTTTTTTTTTTTTTTTTTAAATGTGAAAAATTCTGTGACCACTTCTGCCATGTTAGATAATTTTATTAAGGTAAAAAAAAAAAAAAAAAAAAAAAAAGAAATTTGTGCAGAATTGATATTACAGGTCTGATATTATTGTATTCATATTACTAAATTCTTTAAAAAATTTTTTTTTTTTTGGTTTCCAAAAATATGGTGGTTTGGGGGTTAAAGAACTACTTTTAACACATCGCTGCCAGCGCTCTGGGGTTTAAACATGCATTTCACAGCGTGAGAATTTTTTGAGCGTGATTTTTTGATGAATATGGTGGGAGACGGTCGCTCTGACCAGTCGCTATCATGCGCACCCATACATCGCGGAACCTGTCAAATAGCGACTCGTCACCCCGTATTCAACATTACTGCACACCGACTCAGTCGCTATCAACAACCAAACAATGGCCAAGCACAGCGACTGCTAGCGGGCGCTGTGAAAATACCGCTACAGTCGCTCAACCGTCGCTACCTGCCGCTATTAATGAATCGGCCTCTAAGTCTCAACCACTGTTTACTGATGAAGAGGTTTTGGGTAAAAATAAAGTTGGAGGCCAGCAGGCATCATAAGGAGACAAGCACTCATTATATGGAGACCAGCAGTCATCATGAGGAGAGTAGTAGTCATCATGACCGCTAGGCATCAAAGCACTCCTCATGAGAGCCAGAAAAGAGCAATTCAAGTGGAGCCAGGGGAGTGCTGCGCCAAGCAGCTGAAGATGACAGCAGTGGCACAGAAACCTGCATAGATAATTATGTTGCCTTATGCACATCGACAGACGGGTCATGAAGTGGCATCACCATCATCAGTGGATGAGGGTGGCAGTGTGCCATGAACACAGAGTGGTGGCAATCGTAGCTGTCAGAGATCTGAGGCAAAACGTGGGAGGGGAACAACATATGCTAGTCAACAGACTAGCTTTCAATGATGCACGGACAGTGAAAGCGCAGTCGTAAGCTACAGTAGCAGCAACCAGCCAGTTGTACAAGGTTCTGACGGAAAACCATGTTTCTCTGAATTGTAGCTATTTTCCTATGAGCTGTCTCCCTGTTCCAATCCGGTGTGTCAGGAACATGTGAAGGGGGGAAAGGGTCCTAATATAAACACAAGTTCTATACGTGAACACATTATTAATATTTATACAGTTTAAAGGAAGGGGTGGAGACAAAAGGGGGGCTGGATCACAAATGGTAGAGCTTAAGTTTGACGGCAAGTGCCTGGTGAATGTTATAGGAGTTGTTTAATCCAGGTTATATGTGTGTCTGAAGAGGTGAGTTTTGAGGGCACTTTTTAAAGCTTGGAGCATTGGAGAGTAATGGATTGAGTGGAGCAGTGCATTCCAGAGAAGTAGGGAGGCACAGGAGATCTGAAGATGGAAGTGCGAGGAGGTGACCAACTAGGAGGACAGGAGAATGTAAGAGGCAGAGCAGAGGTTATGTGTGGGTTGGTATCACTGGAGCTTTGTAGGTTTGTAGGTTAGTAATAGAAGTTTGAACTGAACTCTCTGAGAGACAGGTAACCAGTGGAGGGATTGACACAGAGGAGTAGCACTGGAGAAGTGATAGGAGAGGTGGATGAGGCAAGCAGCAGAGTTTAGAATAGATTGGAGGGGTGCCGGTCTGTTTGTTGGTAAACCACAGAGGAGGGTGTTGTAGTAGTCTAGTCGGTTTATGACCAGGGTGTGAAAAAACATTTCAGTGGTGTCAGGTGATCAAAAGGGAATTTTTGTGGGAGATGTTTTTAAGTTAGAGACAACAGGAGATGGCTAGGGAGTGAATGTGAGGTGTGAATGAGAGAGAGGAGTCCAGAATGAAGCCCAGGCGCCGAGCTTGAGGAGTTACAGTTAATGTAAGATAATTTACAGAGATTGTGGTGTTGGAAAGGGGAGGGGGAGATGACCAGTTTGGTTTTGTCCATGTTCAGTTTAGGGACATAGCAGACATAAAGAAAGCCCAACCTACAAAGACAGACACACACTTGACCTCTTCACTCACTTCTGCTCTGTATCCCGTCTCTCTTCATCCCCACTTCACTTATGTGATCACAACCTCCTAAAATGCCCTCTCTTACCACTAACCCCTCTGGACCAAACCTGCCATTCAGCACAGAAACCTAAGAAACCTTCAATCTCTCTTTAACACTCCACAACCCCTCCATACTCTGCCCTCACTCACAAATGTAGACACTGCTTTGAGGCTTCTCCTGTTGTTAACACCCCCAATGGCTTTCACAGGCCTTCAGGACTCTTTGAGGCTGCTTCTGCTGTTAACCACTTTCACTGGCCTTAGGGACTCAATCAGACTGTTGTTGCTGCACTGTGTTTTTGGCCCCCCTCCCCCGACTCGAATGTCAGGAACCACCTTTACAAAAAAATCCCATTTATTTGGGATAGATAACTGGAGAGTGAAAACAGGGAGAAAATGCAGTGGATGGGAGGGGAGGTGACAGGGAGACCAACGGAGCTCACCAAAAACAGTAGTGGGTAAGGGAGGGGGTAGGGAAAGAACATGAAATGGAGATTCAGTTTATTAACTGGTGTTTCCATGACGCTGAGCAGGGGCCCCTCTATCAGCTCCAAAAGGTTCATGCTGCTTCACACACCTAAGGGAAGGAAAAATAAGGGTGGCTAAAATTGGCCATGGGGATTTGGGATGGAAGATATCCTCCTCTTTTCCCAGGCCACTTACCTGGCAGAAGTCCTTGGCTCATAGCACATTCCTGGGGTGGGTACTGGGGATCCATGTGAGGCAACATTGGGACCCCCACACAATTCTCATTCTCTGGAAGGCCTGAAAGTAGATTAGTATAGTGACTATAGAGGTTTTTTCCTGCCTCTTGTGTTTGCCACCTCTTGGATGACAGGGGCGAATGCCCTTGGCTAGAGGGAGTGGGTGGTCAAGGCCCCCTTTGATGGCTATGGGGGGGCAGGTGGTCAAGGCCCCTGGAAAAACCTAATAGGGGGCCCTATGTAATAATAATCTGGAAAGAGGTAGTCTATTGAGTCCTCTGGTGAGAACTATCCTTGCTCTTCCTCTGGGATGAAGTTGAGTCGGTTTCTGCTTGTTCCAGACAAATGCCCCCAAATTGTACCTCTATTTATTTGGCAATTTTTTTGTTAGAGCTTCACATGAGCAATGAAATGGCACTTCAAATGTTTTGAAGGACCTTTTCTTGAATCAACTTTACACAAGTCTTGTTTGTCATCTTCAAGTGAAACTAGCATCTAAAATAGCCATGTATGAAAGAAATGCTGTGTAATACTAAAAACCTAACCACTCTGTTATACTTAGCATGGTAATGGGAGCCTTTGAATGATATGCTGGAATCAAATATAGCTACTGTCACTTTTAAAACATGGTGGCCTTTTTCTTACTAATTTTAATTATGGGCCTTGCTTGCAGTAACTAGGCAATGCAGACACGTACAATACTTAGGATGCAACCAATATTATAGATTATGTTTTTATTCTTATAGTCTGTATTTATTTTTACACAATAAATGTGCACTAATATACTATAGAATCAACTAAGCAACTGCTGTTCATTCATGATATCAAGTTTGTGTTGGCACATATAAAGTATTACACCTACAGTGAATCCATCCATCTTCTTGCACTCCACTAGTAAACATATAAAAACTTTAACGCTAATACGGATGTATTATCACAGTAACACACCCTTTTGATAAAGGTCTAAAAGCCGGATACATTTCAAAAGACTGCACATTTGGATTACTTAGTATATCTTTCATCTTGGCTATCCAATAAAAGTAAATAGTTCATATGAACATTCACACACAGAAAAAAAACTTAGGTAATATAAACTATTTATATTTGACAATGCTATATAACATTTATGAGAAAACGTTACATATACACCAAAAAGCAGATTTAATGTGTTCATTTAGCAGAAGCCTTTTGCAAGACTAAATTTTGATTTCATGTAAAGTTGATATAGAATTTTGCTGATCATAAAATATGCCCTTCTTTCTTTGGCTGCTTTATTATATATTAAAAGCTTAAAAGGATAAAGCTGCAACTCTTCATAATTACTTAGTTTATTGGAAGTTAGAGAAATGCTGATACAGTTGTTTTGGTCTAGCTGAGCTGACAGGGTTTATGGGATATCTTTTCTTATAAATATTCGACCATGAGAAGTTGAACCTGCATGGAAATATCAGTACATACTACTTTCTGAGTACAGCTCAGCTCCAAAAGTGGAATTAACTACCAACGTCAATGTGAAACCCTGGTAAGATGATATCTTTGTGAAAATTGGAAAAGTAAGACTGCTTTTATTAAACATAGTATGGTATTATGCTGTGTTCAAGCACTTGGAATTAAAATAAAAAAAAAATATATGATATATGTGTGTCAGTGTGAATATAGTGAGTGAGAGCATAATCCCAAACTCACATGTTAATGACATAAACTTAATTTGCAAACTGTATTACACAACCCAGATATATATATATATATATATATATATATATATATATATATTTGATCACAATCATAGTTTCCTCATATTGTGCAAATGCAAGGCTCACAATTATGAATTATGAGCATGATTTAGCGTTTGTGCCATTAAAACCCACTTGTAAGAACCGCATGGACCAGTAAAATTGTATGTACTGTGTATGTTTGTGCAGTCTCACACTATCCCCAGAGGAATGCAGTGCTTACCTACAGCCTTTTGTGTCAGGCCTGATCTTCTTGTTGTAAACATCTCAGTTGTCTTGCTGTCTGTTCCTGTTTCATGGGAAAATGTCCTCTCCCCGCACATCCTGTCTCCCAATCAGCTTTGCAGAGCTAGGCCAGAATAACTGATCCCCTATTATCATATTGATTTGCCCCTCCCCGTCCCACCCGCAGAGCACTGACAAACTCAGAGTGTGGCTGCTCTGCTTGCAGTCAGCTGGCGAGGAGCGTGTGCCGCCACTGCTCCCCCATTCATTCTCTCTCTCTCCCTGGCTGGGAGTGAGAACAATGCCGCCATCCGCTCTCCTCCATTCTGTCATGCTGTCTCCCACCAGCAGCGCTGCCATCCACCCTCCATTCTCTCCCCCCTACCAGGCCAGTGCCAGGAGGGAAAGTACCTTGCAGCCTCCTGCCTTGAGAGTGTGTGCATACTCTTAAGGAGTGTGCACATTAACCTTTGGAAGTGCGTGCATGCAGCAAAGCTGAGGGGACAAGCGTAGATGGGGCAGAGCTGATGGGTCTGGGCTTTATGGGGCAGAGCTGAGGGGACAAGAATGGATGGAGCTGAGCTTGGAGAACAGGAATGGATGGGCATATAGCAATGCTAGGTGCCAGGGAGTCATGACATGACATGGAGACTAATCACTACCCTGACGATCAAGTAAAGGGGGCATGGCAAATCCAGTATAAGGGCCCATAGATATACAAACAGGTGCTGAAACAGGTGGGGGTGCATGTATGCAGTTTTGGTCCACTTTAATACCTTCCACCTCCACCGGATATGCAGTTTTGGTCCACTTTATCACCTCCGTCATATATACAGTTTTGGTCCGCTTTAAAATCTCCCCTGCATATGCAGTTTTGGTCCACTTTAACACCTTCCCCTCTCTCTCGGATATGCAGACCAGATAAGATGAGGGACAGACCAGACTGTATCTCCACTGTCCCTTCTGCTGCCCGTGCTGCACCACTGAGGAAGACAATCACAGGCTCCCTGAGAGTGCGAGGAGGTGACATCACTCCTTCACAGCGCTCCTTGCTGCTCCGGTGGGCGGGTCCATCGCGATCCATGAGGGGTGTCAGCAAAGGAGCAGCTAGGCTTTCTGGCACCCGGTTCAAAGATTCAAAATGGCACCCTCCACCTGTTCTCTGGCTCCCCCCCTTGGCGCACCCCTGACCTGCAGCACCCGGAGCAAGTGCCCCACCCTGCTCCTTCCTAGCTATGCCACTGGGTGTCAGGAGGATGCCGGCAGGGTGGCAAAGCATGACGCAGAGCCACTGACGACTGGTCCCGCACTCTGCATCTGATAGTGGCGCCTGTCACCTTGCCTCATTATGAGTGCGCCCCTGCTCTAATCATACATTATCAATATTTTTATGTACATCCCAATGTACCTCTATGAACCCTTCAGTACAGCCAAACCTGAAACTTCTTCCCAATCTTTAAAACAGGTGCATTTGTAGTACTTTTTAAGAATGCTTTTCAGTTCAAGCTCTTTCTAGATTCCAAGATATATTAAATGTGCTGTGTAACTGAGCAAAAGGGTTAAACCAAACCAGAAACTTTATATGCGAAACAAGGCATTAATGCTTGCTACATATTTTCATGTTTTATATACTGTATATACCATCTATCTCAGCAGCTTTCAGCATCACACTCCTGTCGTACACACTTGTATAAGGCAGAAGTATCTGTATATGTTGTAGGAGTTAGGGGGAACTGCATGTTTAATCTAAATAATAGGGATTAAACAGCAGCCACAATAAACAGTAATTGTACATTTATGTCATGGTCGACCGATAAATCCACCCACAGCCCAATTGCAGTTTAAGCAAAGCAGTTCCACATTATTAACTTGGCAGTCTAGCACAATGGGTGGAACATTCACAGATCAGGGCTATTACTTCTAGAAAGCAAAGTCATGGTATCAACTTATCTCAGGCAATATCACAGTTCACAGGTAATCACAGTGCTCTGGTAGTCCGTCCACCCCACTTTGAGATGAGCACTAACTCATAATGCCCTAGGCAGAGAATTATGTAGGTTAGTGAGTGCTAAGGGGAAGCTTCTTCACCTCAGGAACAATAGCCACTCTTTGGGTTCAGTCACTCCACTGGCCACACCAGCAAATGGGGTTTAATGGTTTCCAAACAGGGGCAGCCACACCTTATCGGGTTACAGGTACTTCTCTTGGCCTCATCCACTCTCATGGTAGAGGACTCCTTCTCTGTTAGTTCTGTGCCAAGGCATGGAGACTCCACCCTTTGTTATAGCTCAGGACCTAACTCCACCCTCTCCCTCTAGCTTAAACTCCACCCCTTTATTCTCTTATTAATGAGAAACCCTCCCCCTTCTTTCTGGTTACAAGATAATTCCTCCTACTACCCACCTCTCTTTTGTTATAAGGTACTTATACCCAGGAGCAGTAAGGGATCCTGGCTGTCCAGACTGGAAGCCATCCAGCCAGACATAGCTCCGCCCCACCTGACATCCCAGGGCTTCCGCAGCTTTATGCCTCCAGGGCAACTAATCTGCGCAAGAACTCCCTGAACTATCCCGGCGGCACCATGGGTCAACCAACCACGTCCCCTCGAATTATCCAGGACCATTGCTGCCTAGACAAGGGTGCACGTCCCCTGCCGAGGTAAGCTACACTCTTGCTACCTCTCTGTCAGCCTAGGTAACCCTCTTTGCACTAACCTTTCCTATTCTATCTACAGACACGGATCAGGACTGCCTGGATGTGCCGGGGATGCCCAGGGATGCCACTGTCGCCCCTCGAAGACCCAAAATGGTTGTCCTCCCAGGCCCACCCATCCCCGAGGTACACCGCTTACCCGTTTGGGCCCACGTTAATATTCCTGCACCCACCTGTAGGTGGACATTTAAATGTAGAAATTTGGGGATGCCCTTTGGTGGGATACTAAATCCAGTTTCCTAGTAACTGAATCCCTTTCTCTCCCATGAGGCACCTACACCCTTCCTCCCTTCCTATACCCCGTTGGAGCCTGTTAACTCCATCCTTTTCCCCTAAATAAATTCTCTTTTAATGAATGGAGTGGTGTGGGCATGTTTTTTTCTTTCACACATGCACACTCAATCAGGGTTTTATGGCTTCTACAATTTATCCATATTGCATGTGGTAACCAAACATTTCTCAGTGTCCTGGTACAGTACAACTATTCTTACCCCTTGCTGTCTCCCTGCTGGAAAAACTTAACCATCTTTGAATGGGAGAGTCTCTACAAATTCAAAGACTACCACCAGTCAAAACAGAATGTTGGTCTATTCACATTCCCTCTGCATCAGCATCCCTGCCCTGCAAGCCCAGTCAACAGGAACTCGGTACTCACCACTCCCTCATTGAGAAAAAAATATAACCTTGCAGTTCTTGTTAGAATTCTATCAATGGTAGTGTGGTGTAGTAGTAGCACTAGAGACACACACACGCACACACACAGAGTTAGAAACCTTGCGTGCTCCAGATAGCTTATTTGAGAAGAGTCAGTGAGGAGACTCATACAAACATATGACTCACAGGCTGTGGCTTTATTTATTCAGGAGAATTATTGCATGCCCTGTTTACAATAAATGATGCGCTTCAAGACAAATGTTGAATTGAGAAAACTCACATCATCCCGCATTTGTGAGGTCAGCATAGGGTTTAAATGGCCACACATGTTTTTCACTTCTTAATTTAATCATGGATAGCAAAAAGGAGAATTTGGTCATGTGGGCTAGTTTCTGGCATCATGTATCCATATAACACATTTTTTGTTTATATAAACCTCAACCCTAATGCCCATAAATTTAAATTTAGAATGCTAATTTTATGTTTTTAGATTTTGATATTTACACTGGTTTTTACAATTATTCATGATCATTTCCCAGGCAGGCAGGGAGGTAGGTGGGTGGACAGGCAGGTAGGAAGTAGATATGTGGGCAGACGGATGAGTAGGTGGGCAGATGGATGGGTAGGTGGCTAGGCGGTCAGTGCATGCCAGTGCTAACTAATCCAGCTCTCTCATCCCACAGCAATAGCGGATTTCAACCACAGGCGCACTTTGGCCAAAGGGAGCGCCTAACTCTCCACTCCGCTATTACTGTTGGATAGGGCTCACTGACTGCAGCCAGCTAACAAGGGGCAAGTTGTGTGACTAATTAAATTATATGGTTGGAGATTGCCTGCAATGTGATGGGGCCAGAACCCAAGAAAAAGTGGGCAGATCTGAAGGTAGTGGTTCGGCGGAAATTTAGCACCAGACAGGCTGAGGGGTAAGTGCTGAACAACCAGAGGACTGCTAGTACAGGAAACATTGGACAATACTCTAAAGCCACCTTTCTTTTTTGTTTGAATCTAGCTTGCACACTGGTGGGGAACTCCCTAAAACTCTACAATTTAACCATGCTGCGGAGCGGGTGTTGGGGATGCTCCACCCCAACACCTACCAATAGGTGGCATGTGCCCACCAGTAGTAAGACAAGCAAATTGTAACTTGGAACGGGGAGAGTAGGCCAACTAAATACTCCACCCACCAAGCTTCCCACATGCACACCCAGCTTTGAGGACTTGCCTCCTCAGCATATGTTATGCTATAACACACAACAAGGGTATTAGGCAAACTTTATATGTAACCCCTAACATGGGTGTGCACAGACCATAATTTGGGGGCCCACGTCAATGTGGGACCCAGTGTGTAGCCCTTGTAGGGATTTTAATGGTGCACATATACTGTTAAGAGGAAACTACCAGTGCATTTACCTTGACTGTGCAGCAACACCCCAGCCAGCAGCACCTTGCCCACATGACCCGCCACCTGCAGCCACAGCTGACCCATTTGGTGTGCCTTCCACCGAGACAATATTAAGGCCGGGCCCACCCACCAGCCAGCCACCAAGGAAGCGGAGTCCAGACAGTGATAAGGTAAATGAGTGAGCTTAATTGGCAAAGGGCAAGGGGCAGGTTGGAGGAGGAGGCTGCAATGGTTGTAGAGCAGCAACGCCACCACCAGTAGATGGAGATGCTGGATGGAGGCCAACGAGGTTGCCCTTCAAAGGTTGGAGGCTGGAGGCACAGCAAGCTGCAAACACCCAAGCCGAGCAACATCCCCCTAACCTGCCATGCTGGACTTTATGTTGTGGGGGCTCCCAAAGCTTTAGTTATGCCAGACAGGCACATTTTTGGTGATCAATTTTCTGTTTTCCTGCATTCACAGTTATGCCATAACCCAACAACTTGTGACAATTAACAAGTAATTAGAGAATAGATACCAAAAACCTGAACTTTGTTTGGATGTTTTTTAATCACACCCAGGCAAGGCAAGGCATATAATTAATCAAAAATTACATAAGTGAACAAAAAAAAAACAATTTAAGAAAAAGAGATGTCCACCAAATGCTGGCAAATGCTCTGGGTGCCAGCATACAGGTGGCTAGGAATCACTGGAGCAGAAGCAGGGGTTGTCTCCTCCAAATATGCTGCCACGCTCTTGCTCAAGGCAAAATTATGAAGGCTGATGCACACCATGACAATTTTCACTACCTTCTCTGGCTTGTATTGGCACCCCCTGTGTGGTCAAGACAGCAAAATCTGACCTTCAACAGCCCAAAGGCACGTGAGGAGCCAGGGCAGCAAAGGATAACCAGAATCACCTAAAAGACAAATGAAAATTAAATTACTAACAGGCAACACAACATCAAAACAGTCTAAACCAAAAAGAAGGTATCACAAAAGAGTAAACAAGCAAAAGGTAAGGCAGGATGCCTAGAATAAACATTTGTAACTGCAACAGGGAGAAGGGGAGATTCAAAGAGGTGCATGAGTACAGTCGAAGTGATAAAGGGCAGGGAGAGCAATCAGCTAACACAATAAACGTGGACCAATTACAAAAAAAAGAGAGCACATAACAGAAATTAAAAACACATTGCAAATGCAACATAAACAATAAACAGGCAGATCCACTCCAGCAATAAACAGACTTACCCACAAGCCAACTGCCAGTAAACTCGCCACTCTCAAAACGGGTGTATAAACCGTAACTCCTCAAGATAAATGCATTGTGGGACTGGCAACAATAAATGAACAACAAAAATAAAGTAAAACAAGGGCCAAAGAGGACACAGGGAGGCTGTTTGGGGGAAAGCTAGGCTAGCCTCAAGAGGGGAAAGGAAAAGAAATGTATTTCTCCTACAGGACAGCTATGTCATCTAGAAATTTAGTAGGGTGCGGCTCAGCGAAGGCTGGGAAATGCCAACTGACAGTGCCTCTAGCCTCTGGAAGGAGCCATTGGCTAAAAATTGGAGGCAGCAAGACAATTTGTTCATATGTCCAATTGCATGCCAGTTCCTTGTGGAGGGGGCCAACCATGGCCACAACTCTGAGTAAAGCTTTTCAAGAGAAAGGCAGTTCAGTCAGGTCAATACAAACAGCTGCTGATCGGTCATCTGATCGATATCCAGGTGATGGTGAGCATGCCTAAGCTCTGGAAGGTACATGGTTAACAACCCACGCTGCTGAAGACGCCGGTAGCTCACAGAACTCATCAATTGGATTCATTGTAAATTCAGAGGCTGTAGGCTGTATTTTCACTTGCAAAAAGAGGCAGTCTAAGTATTCCTGCTAGCAAAGACATGGGGTAAGTTTGAACCAGAAACCTATGACTTTTATAGGTCTAAAACCCATAAATCAGGGCTCAGAATCACGCGCAAGTGCAGGCTAAACTATGGGCGTGCGGATGTGTTTAGCCATATTTATACGGCAAACAATCCGTGTCTTACAAGGAATGCTTTAAACTAAAAGAAATGCAGAAAAAAGTAGCATTTGCGACTACCAGCCACAGCAGCCAAAAATAAGAGAGCACCACCAAAGAAGAAATTCTAGTTTAGAAAATAATTTTATTTGAGTACAAAAACACTTTAAAAACACATATACACATCAAGACATTTAAAAACAACCACTGACTACCTCAGTCCTGTCTCACCTAATAATGACCCACAGACAAAATGGGTATCCCAAATGCGGAGGACCCAAGTGAAAATTGCAATATTATTGCTGGTACTTATGACATACTCTCAAAACCTAATCCAGTGAAAATGCTATTACACATAATATGTGTAATCAAGTAAAGCAGTGGATGAGTCATGACCCAGTGATTGACAATACAATTGTTACAATGAAATAAATAAATCAAAAGTGAAAAGCCAGGTCACAGATACATTGTTACCAATTCAAACCAAAGCAACACATGGCGTCCAGAAGGTGGGGAGGGAGAGAAGGGGGTGGCAGACAAAAGCACCTGCGCTTGCGGCTTCCTGTGCCGCTTCTTGCTAGGGAGAAGGCTTTGAACTAGGCAGATTGTGTATTGTTTACGTTTTATGATTAAGGACTGACCATTACCCGAAACGCGTCAGAGGATTATACATTCTGTTGGCCTGGGTCTCTATTTGGATTTTATGCGTTGCTATTTTTGCATTGGATGGAGATGATTTTAACAATATTTCATTAAAGATTCAAATTTTAAGGAGTGCTGATCCACTACTCTCTACTTTGCTGTATATATGGGGTTTGGGATCACCCTGGGCCGAGCACCCTAATTGTCTACACTGCACCAGAGTGCGGATACTGGCATTTTGTCTGCTCCAGATTGTGTATTGTTAACTAACTCTAAACCTGCCCCACCTTATCTATAACCCCTCTGATCAATTTACCTAAAATGTTTTTATACATTTGACCCTTATTCTAATAATTCTTATATTGTTATTTATTAATAACACTGTGCAGTGTGTAGCTTGCCGCACTGTGAGTGGGCGGCGGAAGCCAGCTTGCACAGCTGATAGTGCAGCCGGCTCCCCTCCTCCCCGTGCAGGGGAGGAGTGGGGAGCCAGCTTCACTGTCTGTGCGCGCCAGCGTCCGCCACACACACTGGATCGAAGCATGGTGCTGGGAAGAGGACGGGGGTAAATTGTTATTTTTCTACCCTCCGCCCAGTGAATTTCAAGAAAAATTTGGGCAGTATGAACCCCCAAAAATTCATGCTGATCGTGCTGATCGAATTTTTCCTGAAATTTGGAACGAACTTGGGTTCTGACGAACCAGTTTGCTCATCCCAAATTAAAAATGGTAGGGGTGGGGGGCGGAATCCCCCAAAATCATCTTTAAAGGGGAGAAAACCATGGCAAAGGGTGAAATTAGTTTGCTTTCTGCTCTCCCCATGCTGGCTGTCGGGAGCTGCATCTTTCATCCAGCTTTCATTCAGCCTGCTTTATATTACTCAAGAATCCCCAGTGAACACTGTCTCCTCTGCAGGACCTCCTCAGCAACAGATGATGACTCTATTCCTTTCAGAGACCCTGAAAAATGAGTTAGCAGAAAGAAGAAAGTTCTATAGGGTTTTTTAGGGATTGCAAAGTGCTGGTGAATGAAAGATTTCAACCCTGGCACCCAACATGGG
This sequence comes from Gastrophryne carolinensis, assembly GCA_027917425.1. NCBI lineage: Eukaryota > Metazoa > Chordata > Amphibia > Anura > Microhylidae > Gastrophryne > Gastrophryne carolinensis. The sequence goes on along the minus strand of CM051234.1, from coordinate 184,571,693 downwards.
CAAGCAGAAAGCAGGCCAATTTAATCCACAGACTGGAATGTCCCTTCAACTCTAACCTGCCTCTTCAACTCTTTATGTGCCAAAAGTTTAAATATGTTCTGTTTAAGGGAAGCATTCTTTTCTCTTTAGCTATTTGGGCTTGACCAAAAGTATGATAATTCTGTACCTGCATCAAAACAGTGAGGTTAAATCCAGGTATCTGGACACTTATTTATTTAAAACGGACCAACACCCATGCGGCGCAGGTGTTGGTCCCCGCCACTGAATATCAGTCTGGGGGGGCATCCAGAACGCCTATAAATCTCACCTTAACCTCGCTCCCCGCCAGTAATCCAGCACCACGTTGGTCTGGTCCGGTCAGTTTCTAACATAAAAAGAAAATTAAAAATACTAAATCAGCTCAGCACCTTGATTACATCATTTTGAGACACAAAAATAGACACTTTCAAAATTAAATCGAAATTGGACTTACTCTTTAAAGGGTAGAAACATTGAAATATTCAGTTTGTTCTCTATCAGTTATAATGCCAGCAGCAACTTTTAATTTATTAGAGCTTATATTTAAATAGACTTGAAACTGACTCATCTATTATTCACTGTGTTCCTATTTTTAAGAAACATTGTTTCTATTATTCTTGTCAATTATGTTATTTTTAATTGCCAAATGTATAACGGAAGAATAAAATAAAGACTATTTATTCTTGCTTTGCTCTGACAGATTTGTGTTCAGTCTTGAACCAAGGTGCAGTTTGCTTCAATGAGGATGACCAGATGGGGGGGGGGGGCAGGGTTATAAGGAGTGATGAGTCGGATCGGGGTCTAGAAATGCGTTTTTTAAGTGTTTTTTTTTTTTTTTAACAGCTTGCGATCTGGTAAGACCCATATAGGGGTCTGCTGGTACTGGTAATTTCACCAGGAACTTACTGGTATGGAGTTTGGGGCAAACCGTACTAAATCAGCAAAATCTAAGTTGAATCTAGTTTTGGCCTGGATCTGAAGCCCATAACTATTTATAAGGCAAATGTTATTGAATAAGTTTGGTACATTCTATTTTTTCAAACAATGCCATGGAACACACAGTGCACACCTCTACAGAGGTTTACCAGGCTACTCCAGGGTAGCAACATTATTGCTGAACCATCTTTATTGCTATTTATGCAAATGGATTGCCCAGCACACAGGTGTGAAGCTGGCCTAAAACGTAGCGAGTTAGTAGAAAGTTTTCATGCCTTGCAACTCTGTTCCAAATTACAGTGGTGAGTTGAAGGTGCTGCTGCAAGACCAAGAACAAAGAATAGAGGTAAAGCAAGTCCAGCCCCTACGTGTCCAGGATAACAAGTTAAACTTAAAATTTTCCTTACTAAAATTACTTCATGGGGACTCAATAGAGAGTATTCCCCCAACTCGGTGGCAGTGTGTTTCAGGGCAACCCCCCTTAATCATGCAGCAGATACTACCATTGTCCAACCATCCTGTCCAACAACTGGGCTTTTTCGTGACTTGCCACATCTTTCCTGCTCTACTCTTGTGCAGCTCTCACTGCCGACATGGCCCACCCATTGACTGACTATCCCACCCTTGATGTGGACTTTCTTCATTTTGCCATTCTCTCTGCATATTGGACTTGGGGAGCCAGACAGGCAGGGGCCATCTTAGTTTGCTGAGGGCATTCCCCCTGGAATTTTATGAATGCTGGAAGGGGTAGTATTTGCCACATAATTAAGGGGGTCAGGCCAAAATGCATTGCCGTTGGGTCAGGGATATAATACTCTCGACATATAGGCACTAGACTTACCTCTATCCTTTGTGTTTGGTCTTGCAGCAGCACATTGTGCATTTGCCTTACTTTACAACCACAATGTAGCCCATAGATGTCTATGGGCAGTGCAGGCAAATTGTACTCATGATGCTTAACCTGTGCTGCAAGGAGGTGCAGGTGTCTCCTGGTCCATCGCTGGTCCCGATGAGATGACTGGCAGCCTCAGATCTCCCAATCAAACCCCCCCCCCCCCCCCCGGCGCTGCCTCACTCTACATGTGCTGCAATTGCTGACAGACTGGAAATAATAGTGCAGAATGGGATATAGGGCATGTACTGGGTTGTGCTAACAGTGAAAAGGCCCAAAGGTTTAAACAAGACCATATTTGCAGCAACACAATATATAGATAACCCATTTAAAACAATAACTGTGCTGAAGTTGTGTTCTCCTATTACAGCTGCACAAGAATAAAGATTCTAAGGTCATGGATAGCAGGAAACCACTCACTGTGACCACTCACACTCACTACACCCAATTGAGTGCCCATTTTGAACAGGTATACCAGGTGACTCATCTGCCAAAAAAGCAATTATTGAAGTTTAGGTTTCTATACATCTGCTCGTGCTAGACTTGATGCACATTACACACTCATATCATTTTCAGTAGCTCTAAAATGGCAAACAAAGTTAATTGAATGAAATGTTTTTCCATCTGATTAGTTTATACATCTCATTCTTTGGAAACCAAACCACAATGTATTTTTTAGAGGAACAATGCTGATTTTGTTTCCTAAAACTGAGCATACGCCTGTTTATGTTTACATTTAGCTAAAGCGTTTGTGGTTTATTTGCATATCTTATTCCTTTCGTTAAAAGCAAACAATTACATTTCCTCATTTGCTGTGGCTTCATTGGGCTCCATACTGTTAATAGGGATTATTGCCAAATACAACCATGGCCTTACAAATTAATCTAATTGTCAGAGGTAGATTCTACCCAGAAGGGCGATTGTGGTGCATGCCACATGGGTCGCTGATTGCAGCAGGGTTAGGAAATTCCAATTTCTTGTTGCCCTTCACACATACACCCTGAAAATCCAATAGCAGGCAGCCTGTTCTCAACATTTTTTCATTCCGCCACCAAGACCTGGCCCCATGTAACCCCAGTAGTCAATCATGCTTGCCAGGCGGCCTTGCATATCACATATGATCCATCTGGCAATTGTGATTGGCTACTGGCAATCGTGGGATTGAGTCCCATCAGGTACATTTATAAAACAAGAAACCGTTAAGTATGGGGCTATAGTGAACAAGGATGTAAGGGGGGATGCATCAGTGGTTAGTTTTAGATCACTTTAAATCAGGCCAACGTAAAAAATTGCTTTAGGCTTCTTTAAACCTACACCTATATCCAGGATGTCCTGAAAACACTCTTCTTTCTGTGTTCCAGAAGCTGCAGCGATCACATCCACTAAAAATTTCACTTTTTCTATGCATGAGTGCTTGGTACACCTCACTGTCCCCTGGTGGTTATTTGCAGTACAAGACAATAATGACCATAGGTCCCTTTAACCCACCACTTATAATGGGATGATCCCTTAAGTTAAGATGAATATGCCTAGAAATCCAGGCACTAACAATAATCCTTTGTCTTCGTTTCGGGAGCTGTAGCAACCACATTCATCAAAAATGCATTGCACATGCACAAGTATATGTGCCTGTCATACCCAATTGTCCATCAGCGGTTATGTGGAATACAAGACAACAAAGATTCAGGTCTCTTTTAACCCCCACTATCAGGGCATCCTGATCTTGGATTCCACTCTACTAGATTTAGCAGACTTTTTGCTCTTAAAAATAATTGGTTTACTTGCTTATAGACATAAAAATGTACCTACCAGTCTATTTCCATCTGTATGAATGTACTTCTTTGTTTCTTCCCTGGCCGTTATGTGAGAGGTGACCAGAAGCCACAGTACACCATAAGTGGCTGGCACCTCCTTCAATAGAAAGTGCTGGCTACTGCAGTGAATGCTGTGACTTACAGTCCCCAGATACATAGAGATTGTGCAATGGAAAAGCGATTAAGCTTCACTGAATAACTAGTGGGTGCCACAATTAAGAAGACCTTTCCTACAGCCCCAACATTTTTCACAGTGTTCATTTACTTGAAGGGAAAACAGACAAGTACTTGATCCTTCCTGAGCCATGATGCATTAAGACATTTTTTACTATTTGCTACAATCAATACAGAATCAGAATGCATACGCTTAGTTGTATAGGCAAGCTTGTCTGATTTTAATTCACATGAGACATTTTTGTAATAGATGCCGTCCATGTTATTTACACAGGGTGGACCATTTCATATTGCATCACAGCTGTACATATATGTTACCTAAAACTTTACAAATCATATGCTCTTCTCTATACATTATGTTTTTTTTAGCAGGCACTGCCTAAATCTCTGTATGCCAATAATTTAATTGACTGATTATTGTATTTAATTACAGTGGAAATCAGATTTTGCATGCTTTTGGAGAAGAACCCTGATGATATTTTCTTTTAAATTCTAGACTTATTCACAGAGCCCCAAGACGACAGGTCATGTGCTGCTGCAAAGCTCTACATGTGTGTTGTGTTTCAACAGACGCCTCAAATAAATAATTTACCAATTAGCTTTGTCTACGTTTCTGTCTGCTCTAATGTTTATTGGTTCCAGCTAAGCACATATGATGAAATCCATTCTTCTAAAAAAAATGACCCCTTATGCCAACCATATTTTATTCTTAGCTACATAATGACTCTGACTTTGCTAAAATAAGGCTACATAGAAATGCAAGAGTAAGCATGGGGCTTTTTATAGGAACATTGCTCTTGCATTCATCTAGAAAAATGTACAGCGCCCTGTCTTTTACTTATTGATGTGAACATGAAGCTTTTTAACTGTAGTTCAGTATTATTTGAAGGAATTAATGGCAATAGGGCTGATTCATAGCCTTATCAAAACCATCTAGTTTTTGTCTTGTAATGTGTAATTTTCACAATTTTCCCGTATGTCTACATGCGTACGCATGATGCAGAGCTGCCATCAGGAGCGTTCCATTGACTTTTCGTAGCTGCGTATGCCATCGTGAATGGCTGTTTATGGCTCTCGCAGTGTACGCGAGAGGACAAGGTTTTCGTTTATATTGTTTTATAATCCTCGTATACTACATTTTTCAGCGTTTTTCATCGTACCTTCCAACGTAGATTTTCAGTGTCCCGCGATATTCAGCTTGCATTCTTCTCAAAATATACGTAGTAACGTAATTTTGTTGTACAAGCTGCTATGTTTGCACGCATGTACGCATGTGTGCAGCTTATTAACTCAATCATGTCCCCCGTTTCAACTATTCTCTCACTCACTTCTGCTCCCATGCTTACCTTAACTTTTTCCTCTGTCCCACTCTATTAATGCTTACCTTAACTCCCTTGTCACTGTATGTTTTCCTATGTCCCTCTCTATTAATGCTTACCTTAACTCCCTTGGCACTGTATGTTTTCCTCTATCCCCATATTTTCCAGCTTACCTTAATTTCCTTTATTCTTTAGATATTTGTCTATTCCTTGTAGCTTTTCTAGGATTTAGGTGCATAAGTTGATTTTTGAACTCCTTAAATGTATCTTAATTAGCAATAAATGATAGACATCATAAACATTGTAAAGTCTAAAACAATTTATTAAAAGTGTTTTTTTTTCCTTTACTTGTATATAGATATTTAAATTTTTTGGGGGTGAATTAAATATTAAAATGTATTAAAATTTTTAATAACACTATTTTGCAAAAAGTGGCAGCCTCCCAGATTCATACTCCTCAAAAGAGCCCAAAACAGCATGGATCGCAGGATCACCGTGGCGAATGCCAGCAAGAGCCTGTACACAGCCAGCCAATACAGTGGGAGGCCAGCTACCAGGACCAGCCAAGGCACTTCTAAACATATTGGTGGAAGGGGCCATTCTCAGCCATCTCAGAATGTTGAGTCTACTATGGCTTCTAAAACCCAAATTTAAAACAAAAAAAAACCCCTCAGAACCCAAAGGGATCCTCATCCAGCCACAATGCTCCCCTTACTCAAACATCTGAATCATTATCGAGCAAGTGTAGTAAGGCCAAGGGGCATAGAATGCCCACACCCCATAGGCTCACAACAAAAAAACAACTCCTGGTTTCACCAACTGCACCACTCACTTCTGCTCCAATGCTTACCTTAACTCCGTTCCCTATTGACCTTTGTTTGCTTTTCCTTGTGCACTCTGATTTTGATTAGCAATACAATAGTTACTAAACAATTGATGAAAATGTAGTAATTATTTTTAGTTCCCAATGTTTCTTTCACTTGTGGCCCACAATGATGCGGCCACGCCAAGCAAGTCCTCCTCAGTCATTAGCCAGTGAAATGTGTTCTTATTCATCATCCACAACTCAACCACAAATGTCACCCATTTGGTCAAGTCCCCAGGATGATGCAGACAGGCCATCAGTTGTACGATACCTGTGGTGTGGCACTTTGAGTGTGGCCTTTAGTGAGGTCCATTGTATGGCCTTGGCTACTGGTGTCTCTGACCATTTCCTCAAACTTTATGGAAGCAATCCCAGATCTAACATAAAAAACACATATTGCAACTGTGGGAGGAGATCACCAGGCAGGAGAATTGTTCGGCCATGGAGGCAAAAAATTTGTCACAAATACAAAGTATATTTTCAGTCTTAAAGTATGCCGTTCTTCTGAAGATTAATAAGCACACATTGCATGGGTATAGATGGTTGTGTTGCTTGGGCAGGTTAATGTTGTGCATGACCATCTAAAATATTTATATTAATTCATGTATACAGTTGCAAGCAGGAGGTGGATATCCAGTCAAATTTCTTTATACTGCTGCAGAGGAACTGGTCTGTGGCTTAATACACCCAGCTACACTCCAGGGCTTGGCAAACGTCTCCAACAACTCTAATGCCCTCTCAACAACAGCCCGGGTCTTCCGATGTGCACTCTTTTAGACGTCATGTGGCAGCGTCTGATGGCGCAGGATAGGGGGTCGATTCCCCTTAAATTAAGACACAAGAAAAACAAAAAATTAGCAATGCATATTGTTAAAGGCCACTTATTATTTCAGATTGGTCGGACCAACAAAAAATATAACAGTAAAAACAATTAGTATGTTTGAAAGTAAATTTAGCTCTACACTAAAATACACAATGCAAGTCAACATTACTATAAATGTGCCAATAAACATACAAATAAAACAAATTTAGAATATTTCTAAAATAAGGAAGGATGTCCAGATAAACAAAATACCTGTATAGATGATCATCAGCAGCTGGAGGCACCAGCGCGTACAGTCGATCGCACACATGACTTAAGGCATATCGTGCACAAAGCAAGCAGAAATCCCACAGACTCGTAGCTGCAGACACAAATTCATCCACGTAGTCGGCCTCCATAACACTGCAACAGACACCACGACGGCACACTTTCACCAGGAAATAGACTCCGTAAGTTGGGCGGAAACACACTCGTTTTATTGGGCGTGTTTGAATCAACAATCCAGGCTTTGAATCATGCGCAAGCCCATACCAATAACGTATCATTCCCGTGAACTCGACATTTTGCCGATAATAATACGACCATCGAATATGCTTATTCACTTTAACGTAAACACACATACGCATGAATGAACAAAAATGAAAATCCCGTTGATGGCTGCAAAAACTCAAAATAAATACGAAAACACATGTGAAAGTGAAGGAAAAGGAGGCTGTGAATCAAGGCTATTGTCCAGACACTGCAGAGAAATGCAGAGAAAACTTACTTTGTACTGTTTTCTACACATTCCAGGTGCCCCAATCCCTTCAGAGCTGGAGGGAAGAGCTGTACAGGACAGTGAGTATAGATTTTTTTTTTCTTGCCTGGGCAGTCTCTTTAAGTCTGTCAGCATAAATTGTGGACATAGGTACATACTAGCAGCACCCGCAGCACCCTTTCCCTTTGCCTGGACTGGCGTGTTGCTTTAAACTGCTACCTTTTTTAGTTTCAAATATTTTTGTTCAGACATAAGGACATACAAGTTGAGGTCAGTCCAAATATCAGCTCAATTTAAGCAGCCATAGATGACATAATTAGAGATTATAAAAACAAGGTATAATCTTTTCAAATTTCAGAACAGTAAACAACAAGTAAAGAACATTTCGTGCAAATTAACTGCTACTCCATTTATCCATATCGTTCTTTTTGGTTAGAAATACATTTTCCTGCTTACTGGAGAGGTTTTTTTCTTGGTATTTATTTTTATTAAGATTCTCTTTCAGTTTCCTGTGGCACATTCCTGTACTTTAGCAACGGGAATAAAAAAATAACTCTGATACCTATCAGTTTGCAGTTGCTGTCAAAATACATTAGGAATAAATTTACTGGATGAGAGGGTCACTTTGCTACACTGCCCCTCTAAACGGTCTGGTATCTCAATGGCCTGGTGTCTAGTGTTGAGAGAATCTGCATTTTCAGATTTAGTATATATAATACATACATACTAGCAATGCATTGTGGCAGGAAGGCTAGTACAATGGGGAAGAAAAATAAACAGCTTTTTACAAGTTCAGTATTAGTCCTAAGGAAATAGGAATAGATTAAATGATGGGAGTAAAGGGAGTTGAAAAGAGCAGAAAATCTGAGTTCTGAGATTCCCAACTCACTCCATTTTCCTTGTAAATGGCACCTGCATCAGAATCCCCGTCTGATAGCTTCTTGCAAGGCATAATGTGGGAAATCTGCTTGGTTCTCCTTCCTTGCAAATATGTTGCATTTCGATTCACTAATTACTAGTCTTGCTGGGCATTGAGAGATGGCTGTTCTACTCATAAGCCATTATTCCACCATGTAGTGAGATGAATGTTGTAGATGATGGTTAACAATTAAATCTCACCTAGTTAATATTATTTCTTACACACCCAACTACTGTTGACTGGGCATTGATCTATAAGCAGGGACCGTGGGCTCTCTCTGTATATCATACATACCAATCTCCCATTGGGCATTGATCTATAAGCAGGGACCGTGGGCTCTCTCTATATATCTTACATACCAATCTCCCAGTTTCGCTCTTGGCAGATGCTACAACCATTATTTGTGAGATACTTTGAATTACGGGCAGGCTGATTCATCATTAGCGCCAGGTAGCGACAGATGAGCTTCTGTATTGCGGCGCTATGAGCGACCGCTAGTGGCTGCCCCGATCAGCCGTCAGTCGCTATTTCTGGCCTCCTCAGTCGCTATAATAACCTGGCCTGTAATGGTGAATATGTTGTGTTGCAGTCGCTATGAAGCCACTCTACAATTACTCACCCAAAGCTAATATTGTCTGGGCTTTTTAAAATAATTTTATATTGTCTATGCTCACATAGGCAATATAAGCTTATTTAGCCATTTTTTTGGAGTAATTGTGTGTGTTTGATGTGAAATTAAGTTCCGACAACAAATTTAAATATCAATATTAACATTTTTATTGTTTTTTCAAAAAAAGGCCAACAAGGCCAAAAGTGCAAGTCGCATAGCGGCAAACCCCATACGGGGGTTTTTTCTTCCCCAGCAGCATAAATCTTGCCTGGCGGACGTACTGCCACAGTCTGCGATGCTCATTATTGCAAGCTGTAGGGAGAAAGAAAGGTCATTATTATTTGGACATGGCCAAAAAATTATGCAAACTATGAAAGGTTTTGAATTTTTCTGCTTAAATGTTGTTGTTTCGAAATTGTAGGGATATTTGACATGAAGCTAATATGTTCCAATATTTTTGGACATTAATTTAGTTTGTGGGCTCCCATTTGCAATTTCCCTCCCTACCCTATATGTTTACATTACCTGAAATCATAAAATAAGGGCTACTTAAGCTTTTGAAGAGTGTAGTTCCTGTTTAAGTACTCATGTCCATAGTACTAACTAAACTAATCCTTCAGCTATTACAATTCTAGTTTTCAAATGTACTATTGTTGGATTTTTTAAATGACCAAACTCACTCCCAGCTTGAATGTATACTTTTTTAAGATGTAAACAAAGGGGAGGCATCAATCTTGCATGTATACATGCAGTTATGACTTTGGCTAGGCAAAATATCATTTACATGTCTCCAAATTAACCTCCTAATGACATTAACCTTTATGCGTGGTCAGCTCTCCAGGCATATGGTTTAAATGTATGTTTTGCATAGATGTCATTGTACTCACCATCACAGCTGTGGCTAGGGACCATGCTGCTGAGGGTTCCTGGAGCTGGGGTGGGGAGTATGGTGACCGGGTCCGTCTGCGTGGAAACATCTGCGTAGACAAAAACACAACAGAAAACTTAATAAGCTTGGTCCCTGAATATTAATATTCCACAACCACCTGCTTTTGGTATGATATAAATCAGTTAAAATATATTAGGCAAATTTTAGGACAGACATTTTGTTAATTATTCTAACAATGTTTAACACATGTTTTGAAGACATTATCATGGTATTTAGTGGTGCATGAGTTCAGCTGTATCATTTAAGTAGTCCACATGGACCACTCAATACCATTGTCCTGTTTTCTAGGCATTTTTGCAAGACATTGCCATTGCAATGCAAAATACAGTAGTAAAAACTCCCCTTAAATATTGACATGTGGCAGCACTACAAGATGCACATTTACTACCACATTCGCAGTGCAGCATCATGCTGTAATAAATATTAATCCTTTTTGGGCCTACTGTAATTTGCAATGATTTGGAGTTGTGTGACAGAACTGCATGAAAAAGCAGGCACAATATAATGCTGTGTAGCATAAAACATGTGTATGTCTTTTTAAACTTCATTAAATACACCATGTGAATGAAAATAAAAAACACTTACCACGACTATGCCCGAGTGCAAGCTCTGCAGCATAGCTGGTGGAGGTGCCGGTTAATGTGGGAACGGTATATTAAATAAAGTACAGAATCACCATGGAACATACAAACAACAATAATAAATGCAATCACCAAGGGATGAGCTGCTGCTGGAATCCCAGGGAGGGCTCTGAGGTGGAGGCGTGGAGCCTCTACTCCTCACAATAGGCCCAGCAGATCCCAAACTCAATGGGCCACCCTCCTCCCTCTCACTCCCTGATCCTCAAGGGAGTGTAGGCGAGTCCCTGACCTCCTCCCCACTGGGACTCCCCACTAGGGGTTTGAGACTGAGCTGAGTCCGACTGTGAGGAGCTGAGGCTCCATACTGCCCTCACCACAGCAGCACGCTCCTCTGGGGAGTCATCCCCTTCCTCCCCTGGGTCCTCAAGATGGGAACGAAGAGAGGGACCCACCCCACAGACTCATCCGAGTCCACCACTCTGGTGGGGGCAAGGATTCCCTTCCCGTGTTTCCCCAGGGGAGGATGCTTATCTGTGGAGAGGAAACAAAAGGAAAAAAAGGACACATCACACAAAATACCTCATCCTACATTATATTAATTACAAGCATGTAGTGATGTAACACTTACCTGAGGCGTAGGCATCATAGAGCCTGTACACGCCCTCTTTGTCCCGGAGCTTAAAATCCGACCCCTTCTGGTTAATCGACCTTTCTGTTAAATCCATCTTAAAACGCCGGGACACTGTGGCTTGCACCTCCAACACTATGCTGCTTTCTGCACTCAGGGCATAGTCGTATTCTTTGATGCAGAAATACTATAAAGTTACATCGGTGCATTTAGTCTCAAAAAGCCCCTGACAAAAAAAAGAACAAAAAAAAAAAATGAAAAAAAATAACCATCTAATCAAACTTCATCAGTTAAAAATAATTCATATACAAATAAAATAATGTACATATTTGTGGGAAAGCATATTAAATCTAACATTATGACATAGTAAAAATCCAAAAAATACTCACCCTCTTTCTAGTTTGCTTCTCGCTTTGGGGGGGAGCGGGGGATGCTGAAGGGTCAGGGGGAACAGGGAGGAACAGGGGGGGTTCAGAATCGGAGGAATAGCTGGGGAGAGGTCTGGCAGGGCGTCTGGGCCTTATCATGGATCCTCGGAGGTGGAAAACTGGAAGTTGCAAAAACGAAAGTGAAAGCAAAAATTCAGACACTCCTAGCATTAAAAATACGCTAACACACGCTAATGATATCGCTATGATATGCAAAGTTTACAAAGCGTACGCATAACAATGTTCGCCGCTAGAGACACACAGCGAACGACAGCGACTGCTCATTGCGCCCGAAACTCTGCGAACAATAACGTATTCAACAAATAATCTCAGCGACCGGTCTAGATTGTGTGGATGGAGGACATAGCTCCGGTCGTTGTGTCATTACAATGATTTTGACAAGCCAAAAATAACATTAGGCAAACACAATACACTGGAATGACATTGTTGAAGGAGTGTGACTTTTAAACTTTCAGGTCAGACTCTAAAATAGTTTTTAAGAAATAGAAAAAAAAAACAGAAAAACATACATAAAATTCAGGAATAATGTATTAAACACTTGTATGATTTAAAAAAAAAAAAAAGGCCTGAAAAATGGGATTTGAGGCTCTTCCATTGAAATGTATGGGAGAGTGGCAGGTAGCGAGAGGTAATAGGTAGCACTGTGAAAGTGTGAACGCCAGTGCTGTACACTGAGGCTGGGATAATGATGAATCTAATGCTACATGGCGTTATCCCAGTCGCTAAACAGGATCTGCTTCATAAATGTGTAATTGCGTGCTGGAGCCGGCGTTCTCTTGCCGATACCTCTCGCTACCTGTCGCTAAAGAGTCACTACCTGGCGCAATCACTTCATGAATAAGGCCCTTAGTTAATTTTAAGAAGAAACCCAATGATAGAACAAATGTATGCAACCAAGAACTAGTCAGTGGGACAATCAGGAGCAACAGTCCAAAATATGTATATAACAAAAAAAAAAAACAAAGTATAAGACTAGTATATGCTTAATAAAAGCTTCAAGCAGTAATCCACAGTAAGTTGCAAGTAAACATATGTGTTTCTATGTTAGTTAGATAACTTCATTGTTCCAACCTGTTGCGCATTTTAAACTTAAAGGTGGTATGTGGGTCTACTGCAACTTTTCACATTTTTATAAACCTGTTATTCTGCCCACCAAGACATTTGGGCAACTTCTCGCCCTAATATAAAAAAATGTATGTATAACCTTAGCATTAAAGTTGGAAAACACAATTTATGTAGCCTGTATTATGTATATAATAATCATGCTTAAATTAAATATGTAAAAGAATAGTGCAGCTGTTCTTTGGTTTGTTTCCGGCTATTGCAGACAGTCTGGCAAGGTGCAAGAACATAAGGTAGCATTGTAAAACATAAACCAGACCAAAGTCATATCTGGAAAGGTTTAGGAACAAGTCAAGGCTGGGACAGAAAGTTATAGATCAGAGTCCAGGAACAAGATGCATTATCTGGAAATATTTCATAAGCAATCAGGAACAGAAACATTTGCACATTTGCAGTGCTTGTCGTTTCCAAAAACTGTAAAGCATGGTTGACTATGGTATCCAGAGGCAATAAGTAAGAAAACAAATAACTTGATTATTTATATTCAGTCTGAGGAAAAAAGACTAGATAAAAGGAAAAAGTAGTCTGAATTGAAGTTATGATGGCAGCAAAAAAGGTAGAGAATATAAGCTGTCTAAGACTATGGGGTTAACAATGAAGACTAGAGGTACACCAAAAGACAGAGGATGAGGAGAGTGAGCTTTGTTGGAGTAGAATACAGTAAACCATTCTCCGCAGCCAAGGCCAATGGCATATTTGTGATCGTCTATTGGCTAATATCAAGAATGTTGGCTGGTGTAACCAGCCCACTGTGTGCATTCCCGGTGTTCCTGTAGTCTGTGGAATGCTCCCTCCCCAAGTCTATCTGAATGGCTGAAATACGCTAGAGGTACAGGGATGCTGGGGATGTGGCTGCTGGTGAAGACAGGGGAAGGCATCCCGATTGCTGATGCTCTTCTGCGCATTAATGGCATTAAAATGTGAAAATTCTTACCTTTCTTCTTGGTTCCTCAGAGAAATCAAGTGCTCTGATTGGTCATCGTGTTCACATAGTTCCTGGCCGCCGTAATGCGCAGGGGCATTGGCAATTCGAATGTCCCCCTGCGCTCAGGACAACACCCGGTTTTAGGGTCTTATCTCTCATGCACTGACAGACTACACCACATTGGTAGCAAATTTAAATGGTGCAAAGTATAATTTATAGTTTTTATAGTACACTGCACTGCAAGAAACACATACTAGAACACATACACTTACTAAAACATTGGTGGTGCAGCAACATGAAATACAGTCTAGTGAATAGTGCTTGGCAAATAAGGCCCTAAATGTGCAATCTGAAAGGTGGGCAGATGAAAGTGCAGTTCACAGTTCTTTAAAGGCATGTTTATAAAAAGGGAACTTACCTTTATATAATGCCAGGGTTGACAGTTTGTGCACCAGCCGTAGTTCACTTTAGGGGAGGGGGCAAAGTTTTGAAGTTATTGTGTGATGGTTGTGCAAAAATGCAATGTACAGTGTTTGTGTTGATAATGAAGGACCTAGTCATAATAAGAAACCCAATATTATTGATCAATTCAGGAAAACATCTAAGTTTCATAGAACCTTATTTAATCCCCTATGTAACCACTTCATAGGTTCTAAGAAGGGTTAAATAGAAAGAACCACCACTTTGGATTTGATCACTAAGAGATCTTATAGATTTTGTTTGCATGTATCTCATTAAAAAAATGTCATTTCAGAATTTGTTTTTAAAAAAAGGAAAGAGAGAAATAAAATGTGAATCAAAGAAAATAGAACATTTTGCATGAGTTGAGTTGAACAAGTGCATAAAAGTGTATAAATGTTTGTTATAAACACTTAATATCTTTCACTTCTGGACAGTAAATAACATCCAATGACTGTTAAACTTAAGATTTAATGAATTGTCACATTGCTCTAGTGAAAGTTTTAGATGCAAATCATGTTCTAACCTCACTGAACTTCAAATCACTCATTAAAAAAAAAAATAAAAAAAAAGCAAGAAAAAGTCCTAGTTTAAATTCTTCTAATGGTACGATACTGAGGTACTGAAAAGAGTATTTGAGCAAAATGTTCTTGTTTCCTTGCAGCTTGTTGATGCAGTAATTGTTATAATTACTTATTACTCTAGGATAATTGTCTGTGGCCTGCTCAGACCTTGTACTGTATTATGCCAGACTTTCCTTTTTTATTACCATTGTGCTTTTTTGACAATGGTTTTGGAATGTGTTCTTGCCTTTACATGTGATACCAGAGGCGTACATACCATAGAGGCAGAGGAGGAAGCAGCTACTGGGCCCATGGCAGAAGGGAGCCCAGTGCCTTGCAGCACTGTTGGAAATGCCCATACTGGCCTACAGGAAAAAGAGAGGAGCAATGGATAAGAATTGCTAGGGATCTGGAAGCCACAGACACAGAGCAGGTGTAGGTTCTATTTCCCTGCAAACTGCCCTACACTCTATTAAGGCGGTCAACAGGGATTGGTGTGGGACCTGGGATGTATGTTCCACAGGGCAAAAGTAAGAGGCCACCAGCTTGATTTTCTTTTGTGCTCAACAGACAGTGCAGAGGGGTCCAGTGTCTGTGGCAGATGACCAAGGTCAATTTTATTCCCTGGCTTTCTGGAAGCCAGTATTGTGCTCTTGATGTATGTAATGTTTAGGACTGTGCTGTGTGTGTGTGTATTTTTTCATTTAGTAAATGCTGAGGGCTGCCCTGAGTGGGACCACTACGACTTTTGCAATGGAGCCTTATAAAATCTATGTAGGCCCCTGCATGCTTCCCCATTTTGTTTGTTCTTGCCTGTGGCCAGTGGAAAAACCGATAAATTGGTAGTGTTATGCAACCAGATCTAAAAGGCTCTTCAGTAGTCTGCGTGCGTTCTTTCTAAAATATTTGTGTCTGTTGTCCAAAAGATATCATCTGCTTAGTGATGCACAATAAAGCATACAATTCCTGATGACTTGTAAAATGTACCCTCCATCTGTTTGATGTTTAAAAAAGCATGGAACCACTCTTTGATGTCCTTAATAGATTCAGTTCCTTTATCTACAGTCTGATTATTATTATTAATATTATCTTTTTATCGGTGCCATGCGTTTCCATAGATCCTTGCGAAATAGACGCACATGTTACATAACAAAATTAAAAGCACAAATGCATAGGTAATGTTTTGGTAATACAGAGCTAAACTAGAGCTACTAGAAAGCTTACACTTAAGAAAGAAGACAATATTTAAAGAGACTGTTTTAGATGTCTAAACAACCCACCGTATTGGTGATTTTAGATAGATGTTGTAAGTATGTTTCCGGAAAAATGTATAAACTGTTTGTAGGCAAATATCAGAAGCTTTGAAAACCTGTTTACAGCGTGGAAATCCCATGGAACTGGTATTACTGTGTGCCATATAATCTTCGACTGCCTTAACTGTGGTAGTGGGGCCTACAAAAGATGCTGCAAACCCTGGCACCATCAGAGGAAGGTGTAGCAGACACACATAAGACACGTCCTCTCCCTGTAGAACCAGCTCTATCACTATCAGCAGCAGAAGCAACACAGCTGCATCCCTGTCACTTATTTGCTGCTTTCGTCATTGTTGGACACATTGTTGTATATGCTGCCTGTCCCAGTAGGTGCAATGCAGGTGGGTAGAGGTGGGCTAATTTTATCAAACTCCCAGTAAGTAGAATACAAGGGATGACACCAAGTAACTAGTTTATCAAAGTCCAAGAGGGCCTAATGCAATGTGTGCTGAGTAACTAGTTTATCAAAGGCCAAGGTAGTTTATTGTTAGGTGTGCCAGGTAACTAGTTTCTCAAACCCCAAGAGGGTCCAATGCAAGGTGTGCTGAGAAACTAGTTTATCAAAGCCCAATAGGGTTTATTTCAAGGTGTTCCAGGTAACTAGTTTATCAAAGACCAAAAGGTTCTAAAGCAAGGTGTGCCAACAAGTAACTCATTTATTAAAGCCCAAAAGGGATTTATGCAAGGTAACGCGTTTTTCAAAGCCCAAAAGTGTATAATGTAAGGTATGCCAACATGTAACTTATTTATCAAAGCCAAAGAGGGTTTAATGCAAGATGTGAAAAGTAACTAGTTTATCAAAGCCTAAAAGGGTATAATGCAAGTTGTGTTCACAAATTACTAGTTTTTCAAAGCTCAAAAGGGTATAATGCAAGGTGTTCCCACAATTAAATAGCTTAACAAGTTACTAGTTTATCAAGGATTAAAGGGGTATAATGCAAGGTATGCCCACAAGTAACTAGTTTATTCAAAACTCAAGGGGGTCTAATGCAAAGTGTGGCAAGTGACTAAATTATCAAAGCCCAAGAGGGCCTAATGCAAAGTGTGCCAAGTAACTAGTTTATCAAAACTCAAGGTGTGCCAACAAGTAGCTAGTTTATAAAACCCCAAAAGGGTTTAATGCAAGGTGTGCAAAATAACTAGTTCATCAAAGCCTAAATGGGTATAATGCAAGTTGTGCCTACAAACAACTAGTTTATCAAAACTAAAAAGGGTATAATGCAAGGTGTGCCAACACTTAAGAAGTTTATCAATTCCCAAGGGGGTCTAATTCTAGGTGTGCTCACAAATAACTAGTTTATCAATGCCCATTATGAGCTAATGCAAGGTGTGCCAAGTAACTTGTTTATCAAAGCCCATGTGGGTCTAATGCAAGGTGTGCCAAGTAACTAGTTTATAAAAGCTCATAAGAGTTTAATGCAAGGTGCGCCAAGTAACTAGTTTTTCAAAGCCCAAGGGTATAATGCAAAGTATGCCAACATGTAGCTAATTTATGAAAGCCCGAGAGAGTATAATGCAAGGTGTCCGCAAATAACTAGCTTATCAAACCTCAAAAGGGTATAATGCAAGGTGTACCCACAATTAACTAGTTTATCAAAGCCCAAGAGAGTCTAATGCAAGGTGTGCCCACAAGTAACTAGTTTATCACAGCCCAAGTGGGTCTAATGTGAGGTGTGCCAAGTAACTAGTTTATCAAAGCCCAAGATGGTGTAATGCAAGGTGTGCGAAGGAACTAGTTCATCAAATCCCAAGAGGGTCCAATGTAAGGTGTGCCCATAAGTAACTGGTTTAACACAGCCCAAAAAGATCTAATGCAAAGTGTGCCAACAAGTAACTAGTTTATTAAAGCCCAAGTAGGTCTGATGCAAGATGTGCAAAATAGTTTATCAAAGGCCAAAAGGATTTAATGCAAGGTGTACCAACAAGTAACTAGTTTATCAAAGCCCAAGAGAGTTTATTACAAGGTGTGACAAGTAACTAGTTCATCAATGCCCAAGATTGCTTAATGCAAGGTATGGCAAGTAACTAGTTAATCAAGCCCAAGAGAGTCTAATGCAAGGGCTGCCCACAAGTCACTAGTTTACCAAAGCCCCAAAGAGTCTAAAGCAATGTGTGGCAAATAACTAGTTTATCAAAGCCCAAAAGAGTGTAATGCATGGTGTTCTAAGTAACTAGTTTATCAAAGCCCAAGAGGGTATTACATGCCCCAAATGTGCCCCAGCAGCTGCCCGTCCTCAGGGTGCAATGAGAACAGGCAGATGTCCCTCTCCCTATCAGTCCCTCACTGACGCCAGACGCTCTTACTAGCTAAGCGTCCTGATAAGGACAATTTGAGAAGCAGACAGCTTCCTCTCTTCTCCTATGTGTCCTCCAAAATACAATGACTGCTCCTGTTTGTAGCCCTATCTGACCCTGAGTCAGTAGCATAACCTCTCCCTATCTACACAGCCCTTTTATAGGGCGGGGTCACATGTCCCATCTGGCCAATCGCAGTCATGTCTACCATGTGCATAGCTGTGGTTTTTAATTTTAAAAAGCTGGTTTCTGGGTTCTGCCAAACTTTGAAACTGAGCATTGACTTTTCGTGCTCGGGTCCAGGGGCCCAAGCTCGCAAAGTTTGTTATGAACCCAAACTTTGCAGCGAGACTTCACTCATCCCTACTTGTGAGTTGAAGATTCAGAGGCCCTCTTATCAATAATTTTGTCTAGGGGTATAGCATAATTAAGGGGTGTAGATTGACATATCTGGGCACTGGCTGATACAGACGGGAATGGCAGGGGTGGGGCAGTTACAATTTTATTGCAACTATCATCATTTTGTATGGTAGGTGAAGCAAGAAATGCTAGGTTTCACTGCTTTACAGCAGGAGAAGACAGCCTATCCATTTATTTAGAATTGGAATACAGTCGGTTATTGTGGTAGAGGAAAATCTGTAAAACTGATTTATCACTGTTATGTATTGTATTCATTTAGCTATTATTATTTATATCCCTTTTTACAGCTTATTTGTGTCATCCCAAGTACACATAAACACACATAGGCCTTGATTTAAAGAGGAACATTAGAGGCCCTGAGGCCCCGAGTTCCACTCCTTGGGGCATCCCGAATTAGGGTGCCCCGCTGGGTAAAACCCCCCAGAAGCCCCGTTCCACACACCTTGTCCCAGAGCCCTCGCCACTCTTCTGCTTCTCACCTGTAGCCGTGCGCATACCCACGTCCAGCCTTTCTAAATGGGCGGCGTGGGCACAAGACGGCGAGAAGGTGAGAGGGTGATGTGGCACACTTGTCTCCCTTCGCCGGGTGAAAGTGAGCATGCTCATTGGTTGAACATGCCACTCAGTGAATAAGCGTGCTTGTTCTCGCCCAAGTCTGTGCTGTGGGAGTGACAGGAAGGTGAGTGAATGGGGCGACCTGTGGGGTACACACAGTACGACATCCCAATTCAGGATGCCCCCACTGAGAGGAGCAATGACCTAAAAAGTTAAAATTGGGTGTGTTGTTCCTCTTTAAAATAAAGACCGTTTTATGCTTTTTTTTTCAAAATAAGTTGAAAACATTTTTATTTAGTAAAGGGATGATGTTGGAGTGGGATTTGCACCTAAAACATTCACTACAACAATGCAACAACATATTCATTTTACATTTTAAAGTAAATCACTGTATAGTGATATTACCATCCTAGATTGAAAATTGTAGGTGTTAATAACCAAAATATGTTCACTTTCAAGCATTTAGAAGGCCCCATAATGTTACCTTTTCCTCGAATCACATCTTATCTCAGGCTTTATTCTGAAATATATTTTTTAATTATATATTTCAAGGAAAGTTTATTGAATCCGGGCTTTAATGCCCATGTTTACTGTATATGGTGCCCCATAGTCAACTCTTCTGGTGGGCCAAAAATCCTAGTCAGACATGTTGGGCTATAGCTCTGCCTATGCACAATAAGTTTTAAGAACTGTGCTATAAAAGTTAAAAATACATTAAGACGTTCTAATGTGCAACATCCCAGAGAATACACATTTACTTTTACTTTATTCCTAATATTTCTCCCATATCTGCAGCTTACACAAGCTATATTATCTTCATTAATTATTAAGGCTCTGTGGGAGTTTCGTGCAAGATAAATATTTCTCTGTTCAACATAATTCATAATCTTGAGGCTCCCCAACCTTAAATTCAGGCTTTCTGCTTGCTCTGTGCTTTTGTAATTGACGGCTGAAAATAAACCTGAGGAAAAAATCATTTAAATGAGTGAGGTCAAAAGCAAAGTAAAGTTATTCCTACCTCATTTATCACAGATAGCAAAACATTTCTTTCACAGGCAACAAATGCTTAATGGCAACCACCCATGGTGGACGGGGTCCTGTACTTTAACCCCAGTCCTAGCTTAAACAAATCAACCTGCCTGGGAGAAAAAAGCATTAGTGCAGAAACAGAAATAATGTTTTTTGTATGGTTTTGTAGTGTTACAATAACAATAGAGTTAAGCTGCAATTAGGATTTGTTAGAAATAAACGCTAAACTAAAAAACAACATTGCAAATAACACATCTTACCTTTGCTTGAAATATGAATTGTCTTAACCAAGGCCATAAGTGCTTTAATGATCCTCAGCAGGCCAAGCAGCTAATTACTGTGTTTTTCAAGATGTAGGGCCTTATTTATCAAGGAATAGCGACAGATAGCGACTGGGCCAGAAAAGCCAGGTACCGCAACTAGAATGCCGGCTCCCCTCCACAATCACACATTTATCAAGCCGATACTGCTTAGCGACTGAGATAGCGCCACCTAGCAATTCATTCATCATTATCCCAGCCTCATCCCACAGCGCCAGCTAACATCCTTGAACAGCGACAGGTATGACCTCTCGCTACCTGGCGCTCTCCAATGCATTTCAATGGCATAATGTATTTTAATTAATAATTATTTTTTAATATATATATATATATATTTTTTTTAAGTTTCAAAAAAAAAATCCGTGAACACTTCTTCCTTTGAAAATGTATTTTTTTGGGGATTTAAAAAAATTTTTTTTTTTTGCAGAATTGATATTACAGGTCTGATTTTAAACTATTCAGGTTTGAATATTATTTCAAAATCATTCCATTTTTTTTTGGGGTGGTTAGGGGGTTAAAAAACTACTTTTAACACATCGCCTACTGCGCTCTGGGATTTAAACATGCATTTCACAGCGCTAGGAATTTTTAAGGCTGATTTTTTAATGAATATGGTGGGTGCCGGTCGCTATGTCCAGTCGCTATCATGCGCTCCCATACAACAGCGAACCTGTCAAATAGCGACTCAGCATCTTGTATTCAACATTATGGAACACCGACTGAGTCGCTATCATCCACCGAACAATGGCCAAGCACAGCGACTACTAGCGGTCGCTGTCAAAACACCGCTACAGTCGCTCAACAGTCGCTATCTGTCGCTATCTGTCGCTATTAATGAATCAGCCTCCCTGTTATTTCCTAGGACGAGCAGATATTTCTTTAAGCTCTATTTATATGTATAAAGTTGAGTGCATCTTTTTCAAAACATGTGTATGGGGCCTATTCAACACCATGCAAATATATATTCGCATGCAGGTGCTATTCAGCAGTGTAGATGAATACACTCCATGCGTACGAAAACCAGTTTCGCATTTGGGAACGCATGTTTGCGAAAATGCATGTCAAGTGTGTGAGGGCTTTCGAGCTGTGCGAACATAATGATGCCTATGGATGGATATAGGGCTGATTCAACAGCATGTGAATGTATATTCTTACGAAAATGGCAGATCTGTGCCAATATATACATGCAGAGACACTTATGGATGCTTACATATGTTAATAGATCTGCTTAGAAGAAAAGCATATATCTGAGTTGTACAGATTTGTGTAAGTAGATGCACGCTTTCTCTTCTAAGCAGATCTATGAGCATCTATGCAAAAAACTAATTATTTACTGCTTTTAGATTGCATTATTTATTATGTTGTCTTTATTTGATTTGATTGTAATCTATGGGGGTTATTTAAGAAGGGATAGCGTCAGGTAGTGCCTTGTACCCAAAACCACATTGAAGAAAGCGAATCTGGTGAGCTCCTCTAACAGCGCCATGTTGTGTCACATGTATTACTACAGGCAGCTCAGCGTATAGCACCGGCGCTCTAGGCTCAGGAGCGCCAGGTATTACCTGTCGCTCAGTAGCGCTCTCCCATACATTTCTATGGGGCTTCATTAGTTGTGTACAGATAGCATGTTTGGCAATTTACATTTTTTTGCCTCAAATCATTGTGTGGCCTCTGCTGGCTGCAAACAAACAATTTTATAAACTTTTGTGACTTTTTATATTTTTATGCAGAATTTCAGGTCTGGCACTAAAGTGTTAATGTCCCAGTGTTAAAACAATGGCCCTTATTTAAGAAGGGATAGCGTCAGGTAGTGGCTGGTTAATGAGAGGTAGCGACTGGTGAATGCCGGACATGGCACGCAATTACACATTTATCAAGCAGAATCTGTTTAGCGACTGGGATAGCGCCATGTAGCATCTGATTCATCAATTTCACAGCCTCAGCGAACAGCCCCAGCGTTCAGCCTTGCACAGCGCCAGGTATGACCTCTCACTACCTGACGCTCTCCCATACATTTCAATGGACGATCCTTTTCTTCTCTTTAAACTGTTTTTTTTCAAAAAAAATCACAAACAATTCTGTGACCTCTTCTGACATTGAAATAGCAGTTTTTTCATAACATTACAGGTCTGCCATTAAAGTGTTCATGTTACATGTTGTTATAATGTAATTCCATATGTTTTCGCTTTGTTACTAGTTGATAGATGCTTGAAAACACACTTTAAACACACCGCCTCCTGTGCTCTGGGCTTCAAACAAATATTTTTCAGCGCCAGAGATTTGTGAGGCTGTTTTTTTGCTGAATATGGTGTGAGTCGGTCGCTATGAGCAGTCGCTAACATGCGCTCCCATACAGCGCTGTACTGGTCAAATAGCGACTCCTCACAATGTATTCAACATTACTGAACAGTGACTGAGTCGCTATGAAGTAGCGACCCACGGCCGAGCACAGCGACTACTAGCGGGTGCTCTGAAAATGCCTGCTACAGACGCTCATCTGTCGCTACCTGCCGCTAATGATGAATCAGCCTGCCCGTCATTCCATGTGTTTTCGCTTTGTTACTGGTATATATGTGTTCAAAAACGGACTTTGATCACACAGCGTCTGGTGCTCTATGCTACAGCGCCCAGCTTTAGAGCACCGACGCTGTGTGTGACTAGTGTTTTATAAAATATGCTGTGGAGCACCAAGTGCCGGACGCACTGAGCTGGGGCTACCTTTCACTCCCTACAGCACTGTACTGTTGTTACAGTGCCCAAAACACATCACATTCATCAATGCCGGCCAGGTTACTAGAGCGACTGAAATGCTCTGTTACAGCGCCCAATACCCGCTTACAGCATCTACTAGCAGTCGCTCTAAGCGCCGCTATACAGACGCTCATCTGCCGATACCTGCCGTTAGAAGTGAATCAGCCTCTATGTGTTATTTACGTCAATTCAAACTTGCATTCTCTTTTAACCCTTTTTTAAATGTTTGTTTATGTGTAATGTTTATTCTTATTTGTTGATATGTTTCTCCATATTTCTCTAATGCATATATCTTTAAAATGTTATTTCTGTTTTGGCTTTTCAAGTGGACTTTTAAAATGCTATTGTGCGTTACATGTATCATGTAACATGTACTCACCCCTTTGTGTTCCTCCTGTATTCTCCCAGGAGTCCCCCTCAACTTATCCAACATTCCCCCTGGAATGTGCCTGCCTAACCTATGCCCCCCCCCACACACACACACACACACACACACACACACACACACACACACACACACACACACACACACACACTTTCCTGGCAAGAGGGTTGATTTTGCACTAGGTGAAAAAGTGTGCTACTTTTTAGTAGAGAAAACTGTCATTCACAAAAAGTAGTACTCTTTATTCTACTAGGGCTGAATTGACACTCTTATGTATAACATAAATAAAATATATTAATACTATACACACACACACACACACACACACACACAATGTAAGCATGTGTTTGGGTAAGTATTGTCCTTTTGTCCTTTTTGCAACGTGTGCCTAGCCTAAGCACATTAGAAGTTATAATTTTTAAGATTGTTTGCTCCGTAGCCACTTATCTATTAGGTAATTTGAAAGTGGTAACACAACAAACATGTGGAAGACTGCATTTTGTCATGAGTAAAGGCCACACTAGCCAAGTAAATGGTGGAGAGCAATACTTTGGTGCCTTTTTATCGCACGGTCAGGTGGTCAGGTGACCTGCGAACATGCGTTTGCATGTATGAGTATTTTCGCATGCGAATATATTTGCCGATATGCACATGTACGTTCACACTACAAAACTAAAAAATAGCATGCAAACATACATACTCAAATACTTCAAATTCTCACGGTGTGGAATCGGCCCTAGTGTGTTCCTGAATGTACTATCTTTCAGACACATATTTCATGTTTAAATACAAAATCTGTAGAACAGGTTGCTGGACACTTTTATTCAGCAAAGATACTGTAGGTTCACTCTTGTTTTCCAAAGTTTGCCTCTCCTTACAATTTTATTCCCCCAAGACCATATTCCAAATGGGGTCACAAAGCAACCCCTGTGCCTCAGCGCTCCCAGTATAAGCATACCTCACAAGCCAGTTCCAGTTAGATCCTGTTAATATGAAAAGAGGGCATCAATTCCACTAACCCCCCCCCCCACACACACACACACACACACACACACACACACTTTCTCCTGGTCTGTGTATACCCCCCCCCCCCATTCCTACAGTCCATGTGTGGGCTGCTCAACCAATTAGCAGTGCTCATTCCATTCCATTCAGATTTCATTTGCCACACTGAGCTTGGTTCAGAAAAGGGAATCTGAATGGAGTGAGCGCTGCCAGCTGCTTCCCTTTTCCAGCCTCTAGCTGTGGGCGTACTTTTGCTGGCCTTTCAGAAAGGCCTGGCATGGGTGCGTACCGGATATAGGTATGCTGGGGATCTTGGAAGAGGTGAGTGGATAAGGCAATTTGGATAGTTTCACGCAGCCTGGCATCCTAAATTGGAGATAGATAATGAGGAAGACCAACCCCCAGGGGTCTTATCGACTTAAACCGGACCTTCACCATGATTTAATGAAAAGCCCAAACTCTTAAAAAACGGTTCCCCAGCATCTAAAATTAATATATTTTACGTTTTTAGTCACTAACTTATTATTCTTTCCCCCACTGGGCTGCAACTCTGTTCAGGAATTTAGGATACAGGCGCCGCCATCTTGACTCAGAAGCATCACACTTACTGAGGAGAGGAGAGTGGGATAAGGTACAGGGGGTGGGTTATAGCTGTGCTTTGCTCAGACAGAGCAGAGCTGGGGTCAGGTAAAGATCAGCAGTCCCAGAATGCAGAGCAGCACAGTCAGGAGGCACTTCCTGTTTGCAGGCTGCCTGATAAGATTATGGAAGCCGCCATCTTGGATGTTTAAAGGCTCATAACATGCAGTAGATGCAGGTAGGATGATTTTTAATGTGGACAATCTGTGTGTACAGGGTGTGGGAAACATATAAGATAGACTCTTATTCAAAGTGAAGGTCCGCTTTAAGGGAAGTGTTGCTCCTCTTTAATAGTAACAGGCAGGTTATGTCCTGTTTACTGTCATTAAAGAGGAACATTGTCGGTCTTGGAAGTTGATAAACAGTCCCCAAACCTGGCTTGCTGGCCCCCCTGCCCCTTCAGTTGAGCATTTGATTAATAAAAACGTACTTCTCCAGTCACATCGCGCTAGGCAGCCCTTTGCTCCCTTGCCGACTTCTGTAGGGCAGAGCCATCTTGTAAGCCTTTGGCTTACCGACAGACACTGCGCTGCCCCTCAGATCTTGCGCATAGGCTGCAATGACAATTGGTGCAAATGCACGCAAGATTTGAGGAGCAGCGCATGGGATCTGAACAGCGGCCGGCGAAAAGATGAGTATCCTCCATGACTCTGGGTCGGCTATTAAAGCCATGATAACCTTTTTTTGCACTTTTAAGTGAGCTTTTGTGTGAATGCATATCATGCCCTGGAACACTCACTCTACTCAAAGGGTGCGGGCCTAGCTAGTTGTGTGCTGGGGATGCAGCCCCTGCACCGAGATGTGATAAGGGCTTAGGAAAAAGGTAAGGAATTGGGTGACTCCCTAGGTATCAAGATTGGCTCCATAAAGAGGTAGACCACAACTGCCTCCAGGGCGTGGTTATTCATGTTCCTCAACTAAGCGGGAAGGATATGGGGGGAAAACAACTTTAGGTTCTCCTGAAATTTTTTGGGAGTGAGCTCTTAAACAAAATATTAATATATATATTTATTTATATATAAATATATATTTATGTATTTATTTATATTTTTTATATATACTTTTAAAGGATATACTTTTGAGAAAATATTTTTTAATTGTCCTGTTTTGGGTGCAGTGTACTTGGCAGATTTGGTAAACTGCTGCCAGGTAAGATATATTTTTTTTGTAAGCCCGGAGAGTTAAATTTCTTGTAAGCAATTTCCTAATAATGTCCCTGATAAAGTTTACTATATATGCAGTGATACAGGGTATTTTTTTAGCACTGACATGGTGCCCAAATGTATGCTTATTAAATAGTGAGAAGTCATTAAGCGCCTCGAAGGTGATTGACTGCTTACCCTGAATAAGGAAACATGGTGGCTGCTAATTATTTAATATGTTGTTGAGTGA
Source organism: Gastrophryne carolinensis (assembly GCA_027917425.1). Classification (NCBI taxonomy): domain Eukaryota; kingdom Metazoa; phylum Chordata; class Amphibia; order Anura; family Microhylidae; genus Gastrophryne; species Gastrophryne carolinensis. The sequence goes on along the minus strand of CM051234.1, from coordinate 184,544,786 downwards.
CATTGCCTCCTGACTTATGGAAACACTACGCTCCCTTAATTCCCCCTATGGTATCCTGTCAGAAACCAACGGCCTTCAATGGAATGCCTAGGTAAAACTAATTACTATAACAGGAATACCAAGCAGCACTGAAGGTAGAAAACTTCCAAACAGCAATGTACCTGGGAACCTGGTCACAAGATCACCTCTTTACCTCTAGGTCACAAAAAACAATGCTCATATGCATCCCTTCCCAGGACAAATCAGATTGTTGTACATAACATTTAATTTATGTTTTTGTAACTCCTGCCATGGTTAACCCCCCACCTGTGGAACATGCAAACAGGAAGTGCCCTGGTTTTCCTGTTGCCTTGCATTGTGGGTTAAATCATTTTCCCAAAATGGGTTTTGTTCCAAGCACAGGGGGGTATCCTAATTGTCATCGCCCCCTGCGTATTAAAGGAAAACTCCGGTTTTGGCATGTTTTTGGTGTTCTGCTTTGTTTTTCACTTTTGGAATGTAAAATAAACATTTGTGCTAGGGTTGTGCCCCTATACCTGTGATTTACTTATCCGCATGCTGCTTCCATGATTCTCATATTCCTGGGACTGTTTTGCTATAGCGGGAGTGGTTGAGTAAAACACATGGACTACAAGTCCCACAATGTAACAGGTAAACTCTTTAGAAGCTTTGGCGGGGAGGCTGATTCATCATTAGCGGCAGGTAGCGACAGATGAGCGTCTGTAGCAGGCATTTTCAGAGCGCCCGCTAGTAGTCGCAGTGCTCGGCCGTGGGTCGCTACTTTATAGCGACTCAGTCGCTGTTCAGTAATGTTGAATACATTGTGAGGAGTCGCTATTTGACCAGTACAGCGCTGTATGGGAGCGCATGTTAGCGACTGCTCATAGCGACCGACTCACACCATATTCAGGAAAAAAACAGCCTCACAAATCCCTGGCGCTGAAAAATACTTGTTTGAAGCCCAGAGCGCAGGAGGCGGTGTGTTTAAAGTGTGTTTTCAAGCATCTATCAACTAATAACAAAGTGAAAACATATGGAATTACATTGTAACAACATTGTAACATAAACACTTTAATAGCAGACCTGTAATGTCATTTCTTAGGAAATATATAAAAAATGAAAAAATTATGAAAAGCTGCTATTTCAATGCCAGAAGAGGTCAAATAAATATTTGTGATTTTTTTGAAAAACAAAACAAAACAAAAAAACAGTTTAAAGAGAAGAAAAGGTTCATCCATTGAAATGTATGGGAGAGCGTCAGGTAGCGAGAGGTCATACCTGGCGCTGTGCAAGGTTGAACGCCGGCGCTGTTCGCTGAGGCTGTGAAAATTATGAATCAGACGCTACATGGCGCTATCCCAGTCGCTAAACAGATTCTGCTTGATAAATGTGTAATTGCGTGCCGTGTCCGGCGTTCACCAGTCGCTACCTCTCATTAACCAGCCACTACCTGACGCTATCCCTTCTTAAATAAGGGCCGTCTAAGCAGCCTAATGACCTATCCAGCTGTAAACCTGGCTATTAACCCTTGCTACTTGAACACACAACTTTGATTGTTCCAAACATAAGAAGTTGAATTTCAGCAGAATGCTTTAAACCAATCCCCCATGCCTTAGCCAATCCGATGATTAGCAAGCTAGAGTGAGGAAGTCTATGCTATGTACTTAAAATCACCACTTTGGTGTACATCGGTAAACACATTGTTGCTATGGAAAACAGTTTTTCTTTATAACACAGAGTTGCAAACAAATAAAACTTTAAAAAATAACAGCTAAGCACACTAAAGACATCATTTTGACACCCAATAATACAAACTTTTAAAAGTGGAATTACCCTTTAACCTCATTAAACCTGAGAAATCTTTTCCTTTCTTACTCGCTTTTTTGACACGTTTCCTTTTCCTGTTTTTTTATCTGCAGTTCTGCACCATATTTAAATTTGCAAAGTTTTTTTTACAAATTACAACAGCTAAATATGGTGCTAAATTTCACTGAGAAAAAATGTGAGTGAAAAATATGGTGCTGACCTTATAGTATGATTCTGAAGGTCAGATTTTGTTACCATTTTTTTACCATTAACTGCACCTCACGAATAAACAGTACAAAAAAATAAAAAATAAAAAATATGCAAAAATAAGCTTCTACACAAAAAAATAAGTCTCTAAATCCACAACTGATATATTCCGATACTAGCTTGGTGGCCATGAATATAGCAAACTCCGTCTCCCTCGCCTTCTTTACTACCGCCAGTTACCATGCTGCTATACATTGTAACTCAGCATGTAGTATATGCAAAGCGGACCTCCAGTCAACAATATGAAAGTTTAGTATATTGCTCTCCTAAACCCCCTCTCTCACAATCAGTGATGTAAGCTATTTCAGAGAGCTCATCTCTATGCAGATGTGGAATAGCAGGCAGATTCTATGCTAATGAACTGCATGGGGGTGGCCATCTTGCCACAATTTTGACGGCCTTGTCTGGGAAAAAAACAGTCCTACTGTAAAAATTGCCCAAAATTTAGTTGAAATAAAGCTCTATTTTTAGCCATAAGTAAAAAGCCATCATCTGTAATGATTTATCACTGCTCAGAAAGATTTTAAAACGTTGTATCAACATTGTAAACATCTCAGTGGCAGCCAAAACTATCGACTTACATTGATGCATAGTCACATTCATCCCCTCCAACAACTACTGAATCAGCCTGAATGTCACATGACAGACATCCAGTATGTGAGTGTGTGTCACATGACAGACATTCAGTATGTAAGTGTATGTCACATGACAGACATCTAGTATGTGAGTGTGTGTCACATGACAGACATCCAGTATGTGAGTGTGTGTCACATGACAGACATCCAGTATGTGAGTGTGTGTCACATGACAGACATCCAGTATGTGTGTGTCACATGACAGACATCCAGTATGTGAGTGTGTGTCACATGACAGACATTCAGTATGTGAGTGTGTGTCACATGACAGACATCTAGTATGTGAGTGTGTGTCACATGACAGACATCCAGTATGTGAGTGTGTGTCACATGACAGACATCCAGTATGTGAGTGTGTGTCACATGACAGACATCCAGTATGTGAGTGTGTGTCACATGACAGACATCCAGTATGTGAGTGTGTGTCACATGACAGACATCCAGTATGTGAGTGTGTGTCACATGACAGACATCCAGTATGTGAGTGTGTGTCACATGACAGACATCCAGTATGTGAGTGTGTGTCACATGACAGACATCTAGTATGTGAGTGTGTGTCACATGACAGACATCCAGTATGTGAGTGTGTGTCACATGACAGACATCCAGTATGTGAGTGTGTGTCACATGACAGACATCCAGTATGTGAGTGTGTGTCACATGACAGACATCCAGTATGTGAGTGTGTGTCACATGACAGACATCCAGTATGTGAGTGTGTGTCACATGACAGACATCCAGTATGTGAGTGTGTGTCACATGACAGACATCCAGTATGTGAGTGTGTGTCACATGACAGACATCTAGTATGTGAGTGTGTGTCACATGACAGACATCCAGTATGTGAGTGTGTGTCACATGACAGACATCCAGTATGTGAGTGTGTGTCACATGACAGACATCCAGTATGTGAGTGTGTGTCACATGACAGACATCTAGTATGTGAGTGTGTGTCACATGACAGACATCCAGTATGTGAGTGTGTGTCACATGACAGACATCCAGTATGTGAGTGTGTGTCACATGACAGACATCCAGTATGTGAGTGTGTGTCACATGACAGACATCTAGTATGTGAGTGTGTGTCACATGACAGACATCCAGTATGTGAGTGTGTGTCACATGACAGACATCCAGTATGTGAGTGTGTGTCACATGACAGACATCCAGTATGTGAGTGTGTGTCACATGACAGACATCCAGTATGTGAGTGTGTGTCACATGACAGACATCCAGTATGTGAGTGTGTGTCACATGACAGACATCCAGTATGTGAGTGTGTGTCACATGACAGACATCCAGTATGTGAGTGTGTGTCACATGACAGACATCCAGTATGTGAGTGTGTGTCACATGACAGACATCCAGTATGTGAGTGTGTGTCACATGACAGACATCTAGTATGTGAGTGTGTGTCACATGACAGACATCCAGTATGTGAGTGTGTGTCACATGACAGACATCCAGTATGTGAGTGTGTGTCACATGACAGACATCCAGTACCGTATGGCTGCTACCATGTCATTCTGGGAGCGCAGCTATTCCACAGTATCTGCATGTTGCAGGCGAGCATATCACCAAACCTTGTTTTCTTGACTAGAGGTCCGCTTTAATTGTTCTGCAAGGTCATCACTATGGACAGATATCATGGTGGACCCATGGCTCAGAGTACTCTTAGGATGTGCTGTGGTGTAGGTTGTCATATACTGTATATAAATATATATTCACTGCCGCTTTAGATTACATCACAAATATGTGTAAACGATAGTATAAATAATAAATAAAAAATGAAATGCGCACCCACGCCTGCCTTTCAAAAATGCCTGTCACAGGTATGCGCATCAGCTGAGTCCCTGAAGTCTTTTAGACTCTGCTTTAAAGGAGATAAATAGAAAATTAGATGAGAAAATTGGAATGTATGTATCCCCTGCTGTTTTTATCCTCCAGGATCAACTGTAAACTCACCTTTTCCTTGGTCCCACAGTGCTCAGTGTAGTAAAGGAAATCTGAATAGCGCAAATCCTGGGGGTTGGGCTGGGGATATGGCCATGGTGCAGGATAGGTGAGTGGGGGGGTTTCACACAGCGAGCATTCCATTTGGGGATGTCTTATGAGGTAGACCAAACCCCCGCCCCCCAGTATCTTATAGACTTGTGTTGCTCCTCTTTCACTCAGTAAAAGTATTTTTCTTCTCTGAGAATTTTAGATGCGTGTTTTGAAGGCGTGATGTACGTTGGAATTAAATGTTTCTTCCATACTAAACATAAAAAGAAGAAAGTTAAAGGGAACCTTTTTCTATGGCAATGATAAGCTTTTTGATAAGATCAACTCTGATATTTTGGTTTTCAATTGGAACAATGTTTCTCGGATGTTTATCATAGCACTTGGGGGCATTTGCTGCTTCGGTTTTATGCCGGCGCGAGATCCTGTATTTTTTAATGAAAGAAGCAGATACAGCTTTTAGAAGCATAATATCGTTATTTAGCACAAAAGCACGAGAAAAGAGGTGCATTCAGATCATCCCTAATAGTAGTTATTTTAGGGATGCCAGAGATTTTTCTCCTGCCATGACTGCAGCACCACTTGTTACTGGCTGTTGAGATGGAAAAGCCTGTTTTGATTAAATTAGAGACTCACATATAAATATTCTACATTTTTTTTTTTAGATTTGCAGATCTGAGCTGGCATGTAATTTAAACCTTATTAAATAGATGTGTCGAAAACATACATTCACACTACCTCATTTCTGCCACAAGATGGTGCTAGAAATAGATGTGCATGAATGAAGCCACTATGCTGTAAATGGAGAACCCTGTGTGAAAGCTTTGAGTGATGATTAGAAATCTGAAGAACAAAGAACGTAGCACACACGCTCATTTGAAACAGGTGGACAAAGGAGAGCTTTTGAAAACTGTTAACATAATGATGTATAACCTCCTACTTATCACCAGTACGTCACTGGCAGACAACGGCAGAACCCCCTTTTAGCTAATTCTATCTTTATGGCGAGGAGAAGTAAAAAAAATGAAAAGATTACTAAAGTTTACTATTTCTTTTTGTGCATAAAAATACATTTCCTGGCTAAAAGAGATTTAATTCTTTATCTGAAAATAAATTACTAGAGCTACTGGGAACTATAGCGCTATACACACTCATTTTACTTTAGTTAAAGCCAGCTTTGATTTTCTGCAGGTTTCAAATCCAGCGCCGCTATGTACTGTCCTGAATGGAAGTGATTTATCCAGTGTGCATGTGTGAGATCTGCATAAAGCTCCAGGGAGGATTGTGGGATTGTACAACCGGGTGCAGCCACATGATCGCAGTGGAATCCTGGAGCGGCTGGACACATAAGTAACAAGCAGTTCATTTGATAGGCATGCAGCAGATTGTATACTTATCAATGGTACATTTATTTTTTATAGCCCCCAAGGGATAAGCTTATATGTGACAAAGGACACGCTATTTTACCATGGTTTGGTTTAACTAAACAAGCTCTGTTAGGAGATGTACCTAGATTAACATGTTTATAGCTATTTATAGACTATCAACAGTATCGGCTATAGTGATAAAACAACTGTTAAACATTGATATGCTGTGTGTGTCTGAATACAATTTGGAGATGCCTCAAGCTCCATATTATGCCTACATTATTATTAAGCAAACCAATTTAGGTTACGTTCACACCTGTTCGGCTGCATTTGTGGCACATGTTTTACATTTATGGTTTGTGATAGGAGTTTTGCAGCCTAAATGTGTTTCGGTTTGTAAAAAAAAACAACACAAAAAAAAAAAATGAAGCCCCCTCCAAGGTTATCATTACATGCATAGGGACTAGGGTCCCCAAGACTTTGGGGCCCAATGGCCACCCTTTGTCCATGCTAAAACAACAGGTCCTATGATCTGCTCTGTTTAGGTCTGGTGCTCCTCCACTGGGGCACTTTCACCCCCTGACCATTAATGGGGCAGGTACAGTATCTTGGCGTCCCCTCTTCCATTTTAACTAGTCCCTATGACTCCTTGCCAGTTCAGTTGGGTAGAATAAGTGAAATAAACCATAACCTAAAACTCATTTGTTGATTTAGCATTAAACTCTTTTCACCTTCACCATCTTCATCCAGCGCCACACAGTCTCCTCCCACTGTCTGGCACCTCTGGAGTCCACCATGGGCTCCTCTTTTGCCTGCAAACATGCTGTTACCCCTGCCCTATTACCTGTATTGAAGAGCCCGTGCCCATCTACACAGAACCGCGTTCATCCCCGGAGGAGCACCGGGCCTGTGCCAAAAGGGACCGGGGCTGGTATTCTGGCATGACCGGAGTCCTTCAGAGCCATGGCTGGTAGCCTTGGGGAGGGCACAATGCAAATGCAAATTCATTTTTTAAAATGTATTTGCGTTGCACACAATTAGAGTTCTAAAACATTGTATCTGGGCTCCTGGATGCAGCAAGCAGGACTATTTGTGGACAAATTTGTATCTGCCCTGTCACACCAGAGAGGTGTGAAAGGGGCAACAGAGGAGCTATTGTATCATTTTTGACCAGTTCCACTGCATTTGTACCTCATGCAGTACCAGACACGTGTGAACCTGCCCTAAGGCAGATACAGCTAGACTTTGTCCACAACTAAGGTGTTGTAAGGGGGAAGTGTCCTTTATATGTGTCCCAAATTGTCATTCTCCCCCTCATTTCCCATGGGTAATGTGGCACTCCCCCTCCCTTTCCCATAGGAAGTGTGTAAATCTCCCCTCACATTCCCAAAGGTAGTGTGGCATTCCCCCCTCCCATTCCCATAGGCAGTGTGACATCCCCCCTCCCATTCCCAAAGGCGGTGTGGCAATCTCTCTATCCTATTCCCTAAGGCAATGTGGCAATCTATCCATCCCATTCCAATAGGCAGTGTGGCATTCACTCTCCCATTCCCCATAGGCAGTGTGACATCCCCCCCTCCCATTCCCATAGGCAGTGTGGCATTCCCCCTTCCCAATCCCATAAGCAGTGTGGCATTCCCTCTCCCATTCCCATATAGGCAGTGTGGCATTCCCCCTTCCCAATCCCATAGGCAGTGTGGCATTCCCCCCTCCCATTCCCATATAGGCAGTGTGGCATTCCCCCCATCCCATTCCCATATAGGCAGTGTGGCATCCCCCCATTCCCATAGGGAGAGTGGCACCCCCCCATTCCCATAGGGAGTGTGGCATCCCCCCCCAATCGCATAGGCAGTGTGGCATTCCCCCCTCCCATTCCCATATATGCAGTGTGGCATTCCCTCTCCTGTTCCCATATAGGCAGTGTGGCATCCCCCCATTTCCATAGGCAGTGTGGCATCCCCCCCATTCCCAAAGGCAGTGTGGCATTCCCCCATCCTATTCCCATAAGCAGTGTGGCATTCCTCCTTCCCATTCCTATAGGCAGTGTGGCATTCCCCCCTCCCATTCCCTTATAGGCAATGTGGCATTCCCCCATCCCATTCCCATAGGCAGTGTGGCATCCCCCCCATTCCCAAAGGCAGTGTGGCAATCTCTCCATCCCATTCCCATAGGCAGTGTGGCATTCCCCCCTTCCATTCCCATAAGCAGTGTGACATTCCCCCTCGCCCTTCCCATAGGCAGTGTGACATTCCCCCTCCCATTCCCATATAGGCAGTGTGGCATTCCCCCCTTCCCATTCCCATAGGCAGTGTGGTATTACCCCATTCCCATTCCCATAAGCAGTGTGGCATTCCCCCCTTCCATTCCCATAAGCAGTGTGACATTCCCCCTCGCCCTTCCCATAGGCAGTGTGACATTCCCCCTCCCATTCCCATAGGCAGTGTGGTATTCTCCCATTCCCATTCCCATAGGCAGTGTGGTATTCCCCATTCCCATAGGCAGTGTGGCATCACCCCCTCCCATTCCCATGTAGGCAGTGTGGCATTCCCTCTTCCATTCCCATATAGGCAGTGTGGAATTTGCCCTCCTACTCCCCATAGGCAAAAGAAAAGGCCAGGCCGCCAGAAGATAGAGGTGTGGCAGCCTGGCCAGCAGCACGGGAATGATGGGAGGGTGAGTTTCCATCTTTCTTTTTTTTTTTCACATTCGCAGGATAAGACACACTGACCCCCCCCCCCACAGACACACACACACCACACTTTTGGGGACAATACGGCATCTTATAAGCCGAAAAATATGGCTTCTCCTAGAGTTGGCCAATGCTGTGTCATCAGGACTTCATCTAAAAGAAAATTTTAAAAATGTAAAAAATAAGCAAATAAATTGTCTTATATAAACAGTTCCAGATTTATATGAGGAAAACAAATGGCAAGGTAAAAAAAGAAGTTATATAAGCACGATTTGTCCTAAAATGGCCAGTGTGGCCAACCTACCAATCCCAATACACCAGCGCAAGCCTCATGTTCTTTGACCCATCCATTCCATTGGATCCAGAGAATTTAATACAAGATGTGGCTATGCCTCCTAATATTGTAACAGTCAGCAGAGGAATTTTAAACTCTATTATTTCCCCCCCAAATATATAGAACTGTCCTTTGTAATGCATCAAAGCAATATAAATCTAAAAAATAATCCATACAAGTGTTATTCTGGATGACAACACACAGAGTGCATTGCTATCAAAGACAGCATGTTTGTTGAAAAGAAATTTGCAAAAAAATATATTCCCTCATATCTCTTCCACCTAAAGGACTTTAATAATAGCCCGGGTGCAAACATCTCATGTTATATCTGGCAGACATGAAACCTTACAAAGATAAATCTTTTTTGCAGAAAGCTCAGGTCAGCTGAAAAAGACAATGGCTGTGCGAGCAAGGGGAACTCTGTAGGTGGCCCCTGTAACTGTAGCACTGGGCATAGCAAATTCTGAGTAGTTGGGGATTACTTTAAATCCCCTTTTACTTTTTTTTTCTTTTTAATAGTCATTACATATAAAAAGAAAGTGCAATCTGAACTGATGCATCCTTGTGTTCATTTTATAGAATCATGGATTTATTACAGGTTCTGCTACACTCGTCTTCTTTAAACAAAAAAAAAAATATAAGCCTATATTCAGCAACAGAGTTGCTAGAAAAGAACATTAAGAAAACATAAATGTACTTGATTCTGATTGTCTGCCAACAATAATGAATGCCAAGCTTGGCAGTGGCAAAGCTAAGTCTTTTTTTAGTTTGCGTAAGTAGCTATGAGGCTAACCTAAAAGACCTGAAGACTATTATTAGACTATATATTTCTGTACAGCAGTATATTAAAATTATTAGTATTGGCTTGTATTGTGACTTGTACTGAGACAATTGAAAGCCTATATGCACTCCTCGAAAAAAAAGATTTTGGGCCTCATTTATGATAGGCACCATTTAGCATCTTTCTGGTGGTTATGGAGCCAGTTTTGGAGCGCCAGCATTTTTGTCTTTTCTGGCGATGCAGACTACAATAGCGGTAGAAGTCGAATGCTACCTAATTTGCTTTGATTGTTGCACTAGGTATTGAACAGCCTGTGTCTGCCCCTGTTGGACCCGACTGCCAATTATCCCAGCACCAGTGAGTGCCACTTTGTGCCGCCATCTTTTCGGCACTACACAGTGTATTTAAGATTTTTTCCATCTTGAAAATATTGGCGCTGTATTTTTCCAGTGCTGGTCAGCATTTCATCACTACAGAAATCACTTCTGGGAACAAAGGGGAACTTTACAGTGCATTTAGGCTGCATTTTAGTTGTTGTCCAAATTACACATTTGCAACAAAAAGAAGCCACAGAAAATGAGTTTTCTATGGAAACAAAAAATGTAATTTGGCGACATCTAGGTCCTGCGTTTCCATTATTGACAAGTTACAATGCAAGTTATGTACAAATAAATGTGTGTAATATTAATCATAAGCATAAAACACTTCAATCCAGTTCTTTCCATTGCGCTCTATGGGATCTTTACATACAGCGGCAGGTTTCAACTGGTGCTGCTTCAACCAGAGTGCCCGGCACTGCAAGCTTTTGGGCACTAGTGTTAAAGTGGACCAACACCCAGGATTTTGACTATCCTGGGTTTTGGTCCACTTCGGCGGGGCACCCCGATCGGGGGTGCCCCGCTGTGTGAAACCCCCCAGAAACCCCAAAAAACTCAACTCTCCCCGCTCCCACGTGAACGCCGCAGCCAATCCCCGCCAACGTCCAGGCGGGGGACAGGAACGTCCAAGCCGCTTCCGCCGCCGCCGCCTCCCACGCGTCACTCTCGGCGCGCGCGCGCCCCCGCCGGCCATTCACAGAGGGCCGGCGCGGGCGCGCGCACGTCTGGAGGGGCACGCGGGAGGCGGCGGAAGCGGCGGATCAGGTAAGATCTTTTTGGTGTTTCTGGGGGGTTTCACCCCGCGGGACATCCCGATCTCTCGATCACCCCTGGGTGTTGGTCCACTTTAAATAGGATGCTAGTTGCCGGCTGCATTAGCATTGCTGTCTTTTTGGTATCTTAAATGGCATGCTGAGTGCAGCTGAGGCCAAAAAAGTGTCGCTGTGTGTTGCTGACACTTCATAAATGAGGCTCTTCATGTATATAAAATGCTTTAAAGAGGAACAATAGCCCCTAGAGTCTCTAACACCACCTCACCTCTTCCAGAAGCCGCATCCCTGGCATACCTCTAGCTAGGCTCGTGCCCGCTCAAGGATTTTCTGAATGACCAGCATGGGTGCACCCGCAGCATGCCCAGGGCACTCCCTACATTCAGATTTGCTTGACACTGACACTAAAGTGGCAAATGAAATCTGACTATAGCGAGCATCCCACACATGCGCTGTGGGAATGGAGAAAAGGTGGGTTGTCAGCGATCCCGGGCAATACACACAGCGGAGCATCCCTAATCAAAGGCAATTTCTTGGGTGTTGTTCCTCTTTAAAAATGAATGCCTAGGTACATATATAAAATACATGTTATATATATTTTTATATAGTTATTATTGAGATAAAGGCAGGGATAAACAGCGTAGGACAACAGTCAGAACATTTTCAATACTGCGCAAGAGGTCATACAAAAGCGCCAATAATTAGCTAGCATACAAAAGAATACGACCATCATGAGCGGAACACTGACAAAAATTTACCATGGAAATAAAAAAAAACATTTCTCAAGCATCATCAAAAGAAGAGCTTAGAGCAGAAATGAGAGGTGTGAAGTAGGAGGAAAGAAAGGGAGAAAGAGGGAGAGATGAAGAAGGGTAAAAAGTGGGTTCCGAGCCTCCGTTCACAACGTGAGGAGACACAAGGCGGGGTACTAGATTGTAAGGAGAGCACAGTTGAGACCCTCCGGATGAAAATGAGTAATCCAGCCTTCCCAGGTGGATAGAAAGGAGGCAAAATCCCCCTTTATGGTGGCTGCCATCTACTCGAACAGCATGGTTTCATTAACCTGGGTGATAAGGCTTCCCTGGGGAATGACTGGTTTCTTCCACGACTGGGCAATAATCAATTTAGCTGCCGTAGTGATGTGTCTTATGAGGTCAAACTGGATTCTTGTGCAGTCAGGGGGTTTCAAATTAAGGAGTGACAACTGAGCGGATAGACCCAGCTTTAGCCCGGTAGCCCTATTAATAACATAAAGAGCTTTGATCCAAAATTGCTTCACTACCCTGCACTCCCACAAGGTGTGCAAGTAAGTACCGGGGAACCCGCAGCCTCTGAAGCAATCCCGCGGATACGAGGGGCAGAATTTGTTTATTCTTTCCGGAACGAGGTACCACCGGAGGAGGACCTTGGTATTGACCTCCTGAGCACCAACATTTAGATATCCTGAGAAAGTGTGCCTCCAGGCTGCCCTCCAGTCCCCATCCGAGGGTCAGTTTAAGGTGGTCTCTCCATTTTGCCACATGTTTCGGAGGTCCCACCCCTTCCGATTCAGATAGCAGTTTATAGGCCAACGCAATTACCCCTTTTCCCATAGGCTGTTCTAAACAGACTCTCTCGAAGGTCGTGAGAGGAAGGAGTGGGGCGCCGACTTGCATTTAGACCGGCCATAGTGGTTGATTTGTAAGAAGCGAAGGAACTCTTTCCCCGGAGCTTCATAAGAGGATCTCAGTTCGGCAAAAGAGGGAAAGCCTTGACGCAAAAAGAGATTCTGAGTTCTGGTCAGATTTTGAATCCTCCACCACTCGAACGCCGCAGGATCCGAAAAGCCAGGGACAAATTCCGGATTGCCCAAAAATGAGAGTAGTGGGCAATGCGGCGAGGCAAGGTTTCCCCGCTTCTTATTAGCCCTCCAAATTCTAAGTCAGTGATCAAGTACGGGATTGGAGATTTTCCTACAGACCACGGGGGGGGGGGGGGGGGAGCGATAGCACATTAGATATAGAGATTGGGGAGCAATACGACTCCTCAATGTCCACCCACAAAGGTCTATCGCTTCCCCCGTGCAGGACTGTCAGCTGGGCAATTTGACAAGCACTGTAATAGCGTGCGAGGTTAAGGACTCCCAAGCCACCATTCTGTCTAGCTCTGTAAAGCGTTCCACGGTCAACTCGCGGTTTACGCCCCATAGATAAATCTGTTTAGGACAGATTGGAGGTGTTTCAGAGCAGAGGCCAGGACGGACATCGGCAGCACCCAGAAGAAATAAAGTAATTTGGGGAGCCACGCCATTTTCACTGCAGCAATCTTACCAAGCCAAGAAAGATTTAATTTGGCCTAGTTACCTAACAGGGACCTCAAGGTCTTGAACATATTAGGGTAGTTTGCCCCATAAAGAGAGTTAAAATCAGATTCCAGCTGTATCCCTAGGTATTTTATATGCCTGGCCTGCCAATGAAAGTCAAAGGAGGCCTTGACAGTACTCAGAACTCTATCGGGTAGGAAGATATTAAGGGCCTGAGATTTGGCAGAATTAATTTGCAGGCCCGAAAGCCTCGAAAAAGAGCTTGGGAGGGATATGATTACCCTTGATTACCATTAGGATGCCATCAGCAAACAGTGAAATCTTATGCTCGTATCCCCCCACCTCGATGCCTGCAATACCATTATTAGCCTGAATAAGTCTGGAGAGAGGCTCAATGGCTAAGGCAAAGAGGAGAGGGGAGAGGGGACAGCCCTGTTTTGTGCCCCTACCCAGAGTGAATCGGTCAGAGGAATACCCCGAGTTCCTGATGAACGCCCCCGGGTTGGCATAAAAGGAGGAAATCCAATTCAGGGAAGATGGGCCCAAGCCCCATTTATTGAGGGTGAAGTGCAAGTAGTCCCACGCCATGGTGTCGAACACTTTGCGAACATCTAGCGCCAACAGCATGGTATGGCAACCTTCAACCCTGGAGCGATTTATAAGGTTGGCAATTTTCCTAATGTTGTCACCAGCCTGACGCTGGGGCATGAAACCCACCTGTTCCTTGGAAATGAGCACATTGAAAAACCAGTTAAGTCGTGCGGCCAGAATTTTAACACCAACATTCAACAGGGAGATAGGCCTATAGTTAGACCATACTGTGTCATCTGTGTTAGGTTTGGGAATCATACTTACAGCTGCTGTGAGTGAGTCAGAACTCCAGGCGGCTCCCTCCCTCAGAGCGTTAAAGGCTATCGTCAAATGTGGGGCTAATATCTGACTAAACTTTTTATAATAAAGCGTTGTGAAGCCATCAGGTCCTGGCTGTTTACCAACCTTTAAAGATGCTATGGCCTCCTGAACCTCATCAGTCTCAACGGGCCTATCAATGTACTCCTTGGCGCCTGGGCGAAGATGGGGAAAATTAAGTTGGCCAAACAATTCCTCTGCCTTGCTTATATTTAAACATGATTTGGGTTTATATAACCCCTCCAGGGTTTGGGTTTGCTGGGTTGCTAGACAGGGGGCCCTTTGTTGTCCTAATGCACACCGGTTTGGGTCTCAGTAAGACCCCCCTAAGTCTTTTTGCAAGAGGAGTGTTGGGCTTATTACTCGTACGGTACCAATGAAACTTGGATTTGGTCAAATGGCGGGTAGCCGTTTTTTTAAGTCAGTCGAGGCCAATTGCTACACATCAGTTAGCGCCAGGAGTTTTTCTTTGTAGGACGCATTACGTCTAACAGATTCCTGCATTAATAGCCCTCGGATCACAACCTTGTGCGCCTCCCAGAGCGTGACATTTGAGCTCACTTAGCCTTTATTGTGTCGAAAAAACTCTAGAATTCCCACGTGGACCCGCTCAAGGAGGACCTCATCGGCCAACATTGGCTCGTAAAGCTTCCAAGACTTCTGGGGGTTTCTCTGGGTAAGGGTCAAAAGGTCAACTGAGACCAGGTTGTGGTCAGACCAGGCTATTGGGATAATGCTCGCTTGAGAGAGCTGGAGGAGGGAGGATTGCTGCATGAAAATGTGGTCGATTCTTGTGGAGACCTTGTGGGGACACAAGTAGTGGGTGAAATCCAGTTTGGTTGGATTAAACTCCCTCCAAGCATCAATCAGGTGATACTGACCTAATATTGCCTGAAATGCTTTCCCAGAGGGTCTATACTTGGCCGCCGGAGAAGATCTATCGTCCGGTTGCCTATCCAGGGTAGGGTGTAGGGTCTGGTTAGAGTCCCCAGCTACAATGAGGAACCCTTTCTCCACTTGATGGAGTTTCTTAAAGAACTCCTCCAGGAAAGCATTTTGGTTTTGGTTAGGGGCATAGTAGGTTGCAATCATTACTGGTTGATCCTGAATCGTGCCCACTAAAATTAGGTATCGGCCCAGGGAGTCGCGTACCGCATGCTCCAGGGAGAAGGGAGTCGAACGCTTGAAGGCGATTAGGACTCCCTGCTGCTTGGTGTGCGCAGAGGCTGAATAAAACAAAGGGTAGTCTGCACTGAGAAATTTTAGGGGAACCGTTTTTAGTATAATGCGTCTCTTGGAGACATACAATGTCAGCGCGGAGTGACCTAATTTGCCTAAAGGCTTTTACTCTCTTCTGGGGGGCGTTCAAACCCTGCACATTCAAGGAGACTAGTCTAATCGCCATCATCACACAGGATCTTAGGACTATCTCACAAGGAGGCTCAGGAACCCAGGAGGAGGACAAAGAAGAGCAGGGGAAGAATAAAAGAGAAAAAAGGATAACAATACAGAATATAAACAGCTCACAATGAAGGAGAAAACACCTTCCAAACTTTAGATTCCCGTAGTACTCCTCCCCTTAGGGAATAACGTACCGAAGTGGCGGGGTTACCAGTGGGGGACCCCATCACTTAGACAACAAACCACTATCGCCTCTGAGGGGGCAAGAGTTTAGTGCTTCCGTTCCCACTGGAGTACCAGTAAGAAGGGGAGCCGTGAGTGAGTGTACGACCGACACATGAGCGCCCGACCCCCCAAAAAAAGTATATCAACATTAGACCAGAGCTTTTCTAACATCTTGTGAGACATAGAAAAAGTTGCAGTGGGGGGAGGTGAAAAACGTGGAGCAGACAAGCTTATTCAGCTTTAAGCATTAATTCAACCAAATGAACAATATAACAGATTTTAATGATGTAAAGGAAAGAGATGGGGACTCCTTTCAACCACATCATAAATGATCCCCATAACAAATAAATGGTAAACCCGGGGGAACAACTCTTCCAGCCGCAACCTAAGGAAGGTGAGGGGCAAGACCCCTAGAAGAAAAAGCACAGGGTTACCTACCCCTCAACCCTCCCTGTGGATCAGCACTACCGATGATTTCCCTGGCATCGGGGATCTTCTCTGCGGTTCACGCTTGTCCTTGGTAGCTGGCAAAAAGAGAGCGCTCTCTTCTTTTGTGGAGGAGCAACCTGGGCAACATTGTGAGGTTGAAGGTTCACCGAAGCAAGCACCAGATCAAGTTCCTGAGAAGAGGAGACTTCAAAGTGAGTGTCCTTGTAGGTGAAAGAAATCTTGAAGGAAAATCCCCACTTATATCTGATCCCATGGGATTGTAGGATTTGCAGAGCTGGTTTCATTGCACGTCTTCTCGCTGTGGTTTGAGGTGCCAAGTCCGCATAGAGTTGGTATGAGAAGTTCTGAAATTTCAAGGTGTCCTGCCCACGCGCCGCAGCCATAAGTTGTTGTTTAGTGCGGAAGAAATGCAGTTTGACAAGGACGTCTCGTGGAAGACCGTCGGCCCTTTTCTTCTGCAGGGCCCTATGTATTCGATCGAATTCCAGTCTCTCAATTGGAAGTGATGGGACGAGCTCCTGAAACAAAGCAGTAACTGTTGATTGTAGGTCCAAAACAGACTCCGGAACACCTCTGATCCTAATATTGGCTCTTCTGGATCTATTTTCGACATCCTCGAGCTTATGAATCAATACCAGATTTTCCTTGCGCGGTAATTCCATATCATCCCTCAGCGTGGATATATCGGCTTTCTGGGGCGTTGCTTGGTGTTCTAAGTCCCGACTCTTTGACCCAGTTCCTTAATATCTGCAGAGAGGGTGTTGGTAATCTGTGTTGTGATACTCAGCGCCCACTTTTCTAGCGCTCTTTCCAGCATTGCTTCGTATCTGTGAAGGGGGTGGGACTTGGGAGGGGAGCCATGCAAAGACTCATCCATCCAGGATTCATCTTCTGGGAGGAGATCAGACGTATTATGAGGATCACTCTGGGATGTGTTAGGATCGGACATTGTGAGGTGAACAGGCTGCGATGCTGATGTTTGGACGTGTCCCAAAAAGCTGGCAAGGTGTGCTCGATGGGGGGGTGTACTTCCACACCTGGGGCAGAGCCTGCGAGGCTGATCTTGGGATCAGAATGATCAAGTAGTAGAATGGGTGTACTGGTCCTGTAAGACTTATGATTCACCTATTGCTTTAAACTGGGTGCAGTGGTGATCTGTACTGACCACAGGCACCTTAATTGGCAGATGGCTTGTGGTGTGGGGAGAGGAGACACAGCAGAGTGGGAGGGCAGGTGAGCAGTCCAGCCCCACAAGCAGAACCGCAGCGTGAGGCAGGGAGCTGCGGTCTGCGATTTTAAAATAGCGCCAGCTGTCCGGCCACACTTATCTCCCGACGGGTCCTCCACTCACCAGATCAGCACGAAAGTCGGGGGGGGGGGGGAGTGTCCCCTGGTAGATGCGACCTTCCGGAGCCAAAAACCGCCGGGTCACAAAGGCAGAGGGGGTCGGGAGGCCGCAAGGTCTACAGAGCCGCAGGTTCAGGTGTGCATTGCGGCTCCACACTCCCACATGTTATATTTTTATTATAGCACTGACCTTGAACTATGTAGCATCCTGGTTGCAATGATCTGTGTTGACTATTTTTCTGACTTTGCTTCCTCTTAATAATCAAAATATTACTGGAGTTAAGGGTATAATGGGAGGGGAGTAAGGTGTCCAGACCCAGAGGACCTAAGGAGAATCATTAAACCCGAAGAAATGCTCCATTAACTCTATGAAGCCCTGAGCAGATGTCCTGGGGTTGTAGGACAAATCTACATGAATGTATTGTGTTCTAGATGATAGAAAATAGCTGCTACATGATTTGTATGAGAGAGCTTTGTAAAAGCACATGGACTAGCCATAAGGGATAGCGTGAGCCACATGTAGTTTATGCAAATGGTTCAACATTGTATCAGGAGAGGTGTATTTAAACTGGACCTTCTCCCTGAATAAGAGCCTATGTTATATGTTTCCCCCACCCTGTACATCATACTACCTGCATCTACTGCATTTTATGAGCCTTTAAACATCAAAGATAGCAGAGCATGGAGTCTCAGGCCGCCTGCAGACAGGAAGTGTCTTTTGACTGTGCCACTCTGCATTCTGGGATTGCTGTCCTTTTCCCGACCCCAGCTCTGCTCTGTCGGTGCAAAGCCCAGCTATAACTCTGCTCCCCTGCACTTCCCCCTCCCCCTCCTCTCCTCAGTATGTGATGCTTCTGAATCAGAGTTGAGGAGTGGGGGAAAGAATAATAAGTAAGTGACAAAAAACATAAAATATATTAATTCTAGATGCTGGGGAATAGTTTTTAAAGATTTTCATTAAATGATGATGAAGGTCTGGTTTAAATAGGCCTGTGCATAGGTAGTGTTAGTGTTACATGGTAGTTAAGTAGTATTGTGCAGGAAAGAGAGTGGCTAAGATTGCAGGTGGATCCAAAAGCATCAGCTGTGCAGGAGGCACTTCCAGAGAGCCATTGGATAAACCAGGGTGAATTATAGAATTGTAGTTGGAGATCACTGCTGAAGGCCTTGGTTTCATTCAAAGGTCTTACGGTGGGACCAGGATGGATCACCGCCAATGGCCAATGTACTTGTCACTTGTATCTCCCTGAGGGGTTTAGCTGGATGAAAGGCAGCTGTACTTGTGCTGCAAGAGAAGTTATGCTGTCTTGAACTTGCAATCTGTTTAACTCCTTATGTGCTTCAGCAAAGTAAGTGCATATGGCTCCAAGCATGACCCACAAGTGTTACACAGAACACCTCAGGCCTGGAAATAACACAGTGGCCCTGCTACTGACACCCTAGTGGCATGTGTATTATATTATGGATTATATTGTAGCAATGTCCTGAGAAAAAAAACACCTGATAAACCATACTGTATTCCAGACTCTCAGCATGTACATTTAAGACTACATAAAAGTCTAGCTGTGGTGCATGGTACAAGGAGTGGCTGGGCGTAGGTGGAGTGGCATTTCTTATGATATACTAACACAAAATAAAAATGTGTCACTTTTATTAAAAAAGTTTCTACTCCCTTGCTTTTAAACATAGTATCTTTAAAATGGTTTGATATCAAAGAAACAATCCAAAGCTTCAAAGGTTTAAGGGAAACGTAATGGTTTACAAAACAATTTGTAACATCAAAGGGCTTGTTTAGGTAGAATGTTCTGCCATGCCACCCCTAAAAAGTTCAAGGCGGCACGTTCAGTATGGATAGCACACATCTGGCACATATTGCATTCCCTGGGAACTCGAGCATTCTGTAACAAGATGGCTGGTACCGAGCTCCTTGGAACACTCCCCCGCTGGATGCTTCAAAGCTAGCCTTTGTTCATAGTCCTAGGGAGCTGGCATCTTACGTGATTTTTTTATAATGTGTCCAGGACATTCAAATAAAGCTATTTGCTTATTCTGCTAAGCATTTGTTTGTAAAGTTTCTTTGGTATTTCATCTCCATATGATTATGATTGAGTATAAAACCGCATTGAGGGTAAAGGTTCCAATTCTAGCCTGATTTTGTAATTAGAAATTGGAGGATATGTTTACCCCGAATCCTTGTGTAAAGTGTAAAGCACTGAAAGGATCAATAGTTTGTTTGATAGGTAGATTTAACAGTTTTAACCCTTCCTTCATTTGTTGAAGCAGGGAGCTAAAAGCAGCAAGATATTGAAGCTAATCAAGCCTATGGTAATATTAAAAAGCAGTAAAATGCTAGATGGCACTAGGAGGGAATACGTATGTACTGTGCATGAAAAAAAAATAGTTTTACCATTCTTTTTTCCAGGGGATTACTAACCACCTATCCCTATGATGATTTCTTTTTTCTATTGCAATTGTTCTGATGTGTGTATGTGCTGTAATACATCATACAATGTTTTAAGCAGAAATGAGGATTATTAATGCTACTGGAAACAGCCAGTTGGAGTTCTACAGTTTCTCCCTGTAAAATGGAATGGAACATTTTTTAATTTTTATTTTTTCTTCCAGGTAAAGAAAAAAACAAGGTTGGCGAAATCTGAGAAAGCCAGTCGGGCGACTAGCAAAACGTCTTTGAGAAAATACAGCTAGACCAGTAGACTTGGTTTATTACTACAGGTACACAGCAGAACACCAAGCATTGTTATCTAGGTGGGGATTGTGAACAGTTGTGGCTCCCACGAGGAAGCGACTGCTCTTGGAACATTAATGGGTATTTTGCATGACTTCTAGGGTGCTTCTGCAGAGTTGGTAGTGGCCAAACACCCATTCCCTGCACCTCCTGAACTGTTACAGCCCACGCTTCCTCCTCCTGAGATGTGTCCTCAGGCTGATTCTTTACTGCAGAACTGCATGGGAGCGGCCATCTTGTCAAACACATAAGCATGAGGGGGTGCTGTGTCAAAAGCAGCCTACACCAAACTGAGAGATAAAGGCCTCAGAAACAAGGGTAGCTTGTGTCCTTATGTTATATAAACACACACACTGAATAACCAGTTGCTAGTGAGATTGCGTGTGTGAAGGGAAACCTGCAACAATGTTTCTTTATCATTGTTCACTGCAGACTTACACAGACAGATTTACCGCACACCATTCAGTAGTATAATATAGTGTTACAATCCTGTCAGCTGTTCAGCAGAGCAATAAGTCATCAAAGCTGATGGCTTTCTACTAGAAATAAAGGATTGCTCTGATATGTGAGGAAATTTGAAGTGTGGAATTGAGTTTTCAGAAGCTGGACTCATGTATGTGACAAAATGGCCACTACAATACAGTTATGCTGCATAGAATCTGCATGTTATTCCAAAACATCTGCATCTGCACACTCAAATAGTTTATGTCACTAATTGCCAGAATGGTGCTTTAGGGTGCAGTTTACTGAACTTGCTTTTTTGATGTTCGGCCTGCTTTAACCCTTCTAGTGCCAGCTACATGAGTCTCACGTAGCTGCCTCTCCAACCGTTAAGTGCCAGCTACGTGAGACTCACGTAACTGACTTTAAAGCCCCATAAAAAAAAAGTAAAAAAGATACAAACTTACCTGACCCCTCGTTTGAAAGTGCCAGCGATTCCCTACAATAAGCATCAACTTGATTTTCACCTCTGGACCTCTGATCTTCAGGTGGGGGCCCGGAATAGGCCCCCCCCACGAAAAATAATAATGACAGAAACTCACCTTGCAGCCCGCTCGCTCTCTCCGGGTCTTCTCTTCACCAGGGGGGGCTCCGATCCCCCCCCCCTGGACTTACCAATCTTCGGGTGAGGACCCAGCAACGGGCCCTCGCCGTCCTCTTCCTCCGGCGCTGGCCCCGCCCCTAGCCCCGCTCACTTGTGGGAGGGGCTGGATGATGTCATCCAGCTCCTCTATACCCAGGCTCCGACTGTAACTTGTCGGTAGCAGGGAGGGGGGCAGGCAGGGAGGCTCTGATCTCCCTGCCTCCCACCCTCCCTGCTCCGATCACTACAGACAACTGTCATCTGCAGCGGCGCGGGACACTGGATGGGAGGTAAGTGTAAGTAAAAAAAAGAATAAAATATTTTGTGTCTGTGTCTTTTTAACTTTTAACTATTTGTGAACTTGTAAGGGGTCCATGAGACCCCTTATACCAGTTCACAAGGCTCTGGGACTGGCAATCACCTGCGGCTAGCGGGTGACTTGCCATAACCCCCAGCCCCCCCCCCATTACCTGCCTCCCCAACGGCCATGGGGGGGAAGAAGGGCCCGGGCCACTTAGTGGCTATATGGGCTAGTAGCCTGCAGGGCCAGGGGCCACCAACGCTGGCCCCTGCGCCCTGTTCTACAAGCCCCCATAGCTGGTCCGGGTCGGTAATGCTGGGTAAGGGGGACCCTACATCATTTTTTTTTTTTTAAGTTAACCCCTTACAACTATGCAATCATATTGCATAGTTGTATCCTATCTGAAATCTCCTAAACTGCTGTTTCAGTTTGGGGGAGTTTCCTGGGCAGGAAAGGGTGTATACCAATACATATGTGGCACCATTGTAACCGAAAGAAATAGGGCTTTCACACGCAATAATATTTTATTAACAAACTTACATTTTTTATCACAAAAAAACACTACAAATTGTAAAAAATAGATTTTTTTTTATTTTTTTGCACATATTTCACCCAAAAGTCTTGAGAATACACTAAAAAAAGGCCAAACAAGACATTTCATGTTGAAGCCCAGACTCTGCTGAAAAAAACAATATATGTAATTTTCCTGGAAAATCCCTGGAAATCTCTTAAAAAATCAAGGTTGAACATGTGTAGCGCAAAAACGTGAAAACTAGTCTGGCAACAGAGTGTGACAAAAAATCTAGGTAGGCTGGCACTTAACCCCCCTGGCGTTATGATAGAGGCAAATGTAATGGTAACGAAAGCGTTACCATTACATTTGTCTCTGACGCACGGCTCCGCCCCCATGAGCCTCTGCGGCTCACAGAGACGGAACCCGGAAGTGAGATGGACGCCGCAGCCGCGGCTCTCACCTGCGATCGCAGCGGGGACATCGCTGGATCGCAGGGAGAAGGTAAGGAGACTGCGCCGCCCTGCTCCTCTGCCAAATAGATCCCGAGCGTGACTCGGGGTTACCGCTACTTACAGCGCAAATTAACCCCGAGTCACGCTCGGGATCACCACTAAGGAGGTTAAAGGGTTAAAAGCAGACCAAAAATTGAGAAATACATTTGGCCAAAGCCCCTGCCGATACTCCCTTCATAGGGTGTAGAACTAGAAATGGATATTTTCGCTTTTTGAATCATCTTGGAACCCTTTTTCTTTCTGTCCCTCTCTGTAAGATGGCAGGCAATCATTCATTGCATAGCTGTTGCAATGATATAATTGCCACACACAACAGTGACAATGAATGGAGGAGGCGGAGCTTTACATCTAAAACAGGCGCCATTATCTGGAATCAGAGTGAAGCAGAAGCAGCACAAATTGTCAAAATGTACTCTTCATGGGGGGGAGCAATTCAGGGGATGCCAGTTTAAAACTTGGGGTGTGGTCTGCTTTAAGCATGCAACAAAAGGTAGGTGAACTGGCATTGTGCTCCACCCGGTTTGGGTGGGGCTAGAACCCTGGATCACCACTATAGGTGCTCTTCTGGAGATACCCAAAGAATATAGGTTTAGTTGATTTAGCAGTGCTGCTGGTTATGGTTTAACCAGCTTACCCATCACTGGGTTTACTGCCCTCTTTAGAAGCAAAAGTGAAACTGCAAAGCCATGCACCGTGTCAAGATTCCTCTTGCAAAGCAGACTAGTAGTCTGCTTACCATTGGTAACTGTACATTAGGTTGGTACTAACTTTATTACACTTTCTTTGTAAATTAGTATATGCAACAAAAATATGTAGAACCAAACATATCAACATTTTTGCTCAGCCCAAAATACTTGGCCAGCAGTCTTAAACGTGGAACATATGTACAGTATAAATTATTGGCCTTCAATATGTTTTACATTCACTTGCTAAAAGTTAAATATTTTTTAAACGCTAACTACACATTATAAGACATCTGCCATGCATTATTTATCTTGTACGTGTGGTCATTACGATGTGGGATGCCCCGCTTGCCCTTTAAATACTTGGATCGACTCATACAGATCACGTACAAAAAACATGCCATGCTTTATTGCACTACCAATAATTTATTACATCAAAGAAGCTAATGTATACCCTAAATCTGATTTATTCATATTTTACAAAGTGTAATTAGAAGCTATTTCAACATATTATGATTCAAAGTCTGTGTTTCAGATCTCTGGAATTTCTGGGGTTTTTTCTGGGCCGAGCTGTGGTCATGTGGAGAAATAGTCCTATTCCACACTATGCACACATACACTTATTTTTGCATAGAAATGAATTATTTAAATGGGATGAGAACTAGTGAGATAAACATATCATCTATGCAATTTGCAGCTGTGGCTTTATATACTATATAGCATTATTCCCCAACTGTTCTACCCAAAGCCCACCAACAGGTCAAGTTCTATGAATCTACACACACACACATGCACACGCACACACCCACACATACACACACATGCACACACACACACATGCACACACACATGCACACACACGCACAGGTGAAGTTATAAGAGCCGCTATGTTGAGATGGCACAAACATGACCTGTTAGCGGGCCTTAGGGGACACTACTTTATAGGATTTTGTTTCAGGGCATCACTGCCAATGTTAATTCATCATTATAATTAGAACCCTGTTAGAGATTATGCCTGCACATGCCAGCTGTCTTTGGTTATTTCCTTCTCCCCTTGTGTAGGGCACCTTAAGAAGGTATAGGGAGAAAAGCAGGTGGTAAGCAGACAATTTTTCATAATATCTATTCACATAATATCATGAGAGGGTAACTACAACTCTGCCCCCCTGGGTTTACAATAGTACAGACTAGATTGTGGAGTATTATAAAAACAGATTACATAGTAGAACAGTAACATAGTATCTAAGGCTGAAAAACTTTACTTTACTCCAGACATGCTCAAACTGTAATCTGGGGGCCACAAATAGCCCTTGGAGCCAACTGATGTGCCCCCCGACATGCTGTGGGGCTAGTGGAAGGGGTAGATAAAATCCGTATGTAAAGATAGTTAAATAGAGACTCAGTAAGGATGGAAAGACTGATATGGGGGGGGGGTCACATTGGCAAATAGAAGTGCCAGCAATGGCTTGGAGTAAAGTGGTTACAATAAATGGGAAGGTTTCATTTTTCTTCCCTTTGCGCCCTTAATGCTTACCTCAATTCCATCGCGGCTTCATTTTTCTTCCCTTTGCGCCCTTAATGCTTACCTCAATTCCATCGCAGTTTCATTTGTTTTCACTTTGCGATCTTTTATTTTTAGTTCTTCCTAAGTTTTCCTGTAACCAACCTTTAATGAATTTTTCTGTTACATAAAATGACACAGAAACAAGTTTTATCTTTTGGTTTTTTTTTTATTATGAACTGCCCAATTTTTTCCCCTTTTTTGTTTTTTGTTGTGGAATTATGTTTTTATTTAACAACATTTTTTTTTTCTTAAAATTGTAAAATTTTTTAAAACACATTTTAAAATCTTAACATTTTTTCAATGTGACAAACTATATACAAAGCCATGGCAGATAATTAATCTTCATCTGTGGTCTCCATCGAAGCTCTGAGCTCCTGTATATCGCCCATCAGCCGAAACAACGTCGCAGTAAGTTGGGCTAATCTCGCCTGTTCTGCAAATATATGCTTCACAGCTGTGGATGGAATGATTATTATGTTTTAATCTAACTCATGAGGCCATATGTCATTATGCTAAGGAATTTATTAATGGATGAGGCCATATGTCATTATGTGAATTACATTGGCAATGGATTTAGGTTGATTGGTGATGATGTCATTTTCACACATACTCCAAATATTTACATTACAACTTACTTCGTGGTGGGCGACCTCAGCTTCGGGGACCACCCTACGCTCTGGGACCTGCACTGCTGGGAATGTGAGGCTGTAGAGACACTTAAAATAGGCTCACTTCTAATGTCTGATTAAACAGTAACCAAATGACACTTAGAATGTGTGTGTGACATCACCCACCTTCTCCATGTTCCTCCTGGGCATGATCTGCTGCAGTCTCAGCTCCAGATCTTTCATCCGCTACATATTTATCTATAAAAAGAGATTAAGGGATTTCGTTTTTGTTTAAATGACATGTACCTGTGTGTGGTAAAATCAGTCACATACCGGAGGGTAATGCCTGAGTCGTTTAGTACGACTGCCTGCCCATGCGGTGAGGCCCCTCCTCTGTTGATAGGTCGAGGGGCTGGTCTGACGCAGCTACAGAGGAGGGGTAGGAAGTTGGCCCTGGAGATCCACCACCTTCACTTGGTGGGCAGATTCTTGCCGCACTGGCCGGACTGCGTGCCTCCGGGTGGGTCTGATGCGATACTCCATTTCAGACACTAGAAAAGAAAAGCATTTCTAAATAAAGGCCTACCTTCTGTGTTTGTTACATCTAGCATGCAATCGGTATGTACTTACTTGGGAAATGGGTCGCAAAAAATCGCCGCACCCGGGGCTTGTGCCGTCGCTTGAGGTCCGACCAGTGCTGCATGATCTGAGTAAAAGTGAAGGTTGTGTGCGTGTCCTCGTCAATCTGGGCCATTATCTCCAGGGCCAGCTTCCTCTTCTCAAAATCGTTGGGCAGGTAGTTGTACCTCGCTCCATCATAGTCTAAAAAACACAAAAATCAAAATAGTTGTTAGATCAAACAGCATACAAATATCTGTCACAATTAGATCAGTTGACTAAATGACATTCCACAACACATTTCTAGCCTTAACCTATCCTTCTAGATGCAAGTGAGTTGGTTCGCACATGTGCGCACTAACTTCTGTTTGGCACGGAATTTAAATCACTTTTAAAAACAACTGTTTCTTCCTGTGCTTCCTTAAGGCCTATGCATGCATGTAGATGTCAAATCAATGTCCTTACAATACACTTACGAGCATAATGATATCTTGTTGTTGGCGGGTGAAGATCGCGGACGCCATCTTTCTTCTTGTCCGCAGCAGATAGGTAGTGCCCCAGCAGTTTCCGGGATGCACCCGGCCGGACGCACGCGTATGTGAACGCGTAAGCGTCATACCCAGTCATTAGTATTTAAAGGGTAATGGACATACAGCTCATTCTCTTTGTGAATGTCATCATGGCACCCCAAAAAAATAGCGGAAAGCAACCAGCAGCCAAGGAGGGCAAGACAAAAAGGCCGGAGCGGCATGAGGACACATCATCCTCCAGACCGAGCACTCGGTTGCACAAATCGACTTCACAGGGGCCTGAAACGCGGAGCAAAAGTGGCCACCACAAGGCTACATTGGCCACAACTCCAGGCCCATCAAAAACTTCAAGCACCCGGAAAAGTTTAGAACCTTCCTCCAAGAAGAAGCCTCCCTGCGCAACCACATCCAAAGTGCAAGGGAGCACAACTTGGCAAGTGGGCTAACAGTGCATTTTGATGAGCTATATGGGTGCAATTCCAAAGCAACCAGCAAAGTGCGTAAAAAAACAATCTTGGAAGAGCTCACCAGACAGGTGACGAGAGGAAAGATGTGGAGCAGATCCAGAGAAAAATATCTGACCTCAAATATGCAGTAAGGAAGAAGCAGAATAAACAGCTCAATCACAGGTACATATTTGATGTTTGCATTTTGCAGCTTGTTGTAGTGACCACAATGCCAAATAATTTTTATACTCTTATTTTCAGCTTGCAAACAAGCGGGGCTTCCCCACAAAATTACAATACACCAGAGCTGAAGAAATGGTCCTGGCTTTGATCCACCCCGTAGCATTACAGGGCCTCTCTGACAGACATGACACGGACACCCAGGACATTTCTGCAGGTTAGTAATGATTGTTTTAATGTGAGCTATTGGAAACTTTGGAAATGAGGCTCACAGGCAGATATGAACACAAGCCCCTAGGGAGTGGCTTTGAGGGGAGGTTACTGTTGTAGGCGGGTGTTTAATGGCTGAGGAATAGGCTTAATGATGGACACTCTCCCAGGGGGCAGTAGTTAACGGTCCTTAGAAAGGTTTTCAGTCTATACACGACCTTTAACATTATTTCTGGCAAATAACAAACAATTCATCTTACCAAAGCACTGCATGTGATGTGAATAGGTTACTTTAGGCAGGTGACTCAATGAACAACAGAGCAGATTACTGCACAATTCGAGAACTTAAATACTACCTTCACCACCATGCTGACTGAATTTAGGACGAGCAACAGACAGATGGCAGAACAAATGGCCACCTTAAATACAAACTTTACTGCCATGCTAGATGAATTTAGAACTAGCAACAGACAGATGCTGGAGCAGTGGCAGATTATGAATGCCACACGTGCCCAGGTGTTGGACCACCTCCAAGGCCCACCACAACCTTATTATGGACAACATCAATATTAATAATTTGACCTGGATCTGCAAAACATTTTTCCTCTACATCCCAACTCTTTTTACCTGTTACCCAAGATTGGGTTGTTTATGGCTTTGCTGGTTTGTTTTGGAATTCGCCCATATAGCTCATTAGAGTGCTCACATACCCCACTAGCCAATGGCTGAGCTTAAGCCTCAGTGAAGCGGCCGCTCAAGCTCCCACACAGCAGCCTTTGGCCTAAGGAAATGCTGGCTGCCTCATCCTGTTTGTTGGCAATATTGGGGGACATTCTTGGCTGGAAAAAAATCAACATTTGCCCATGGAAAAGATTGGACTGCACTGGCATGGGTCTGGCTGTCATAGGCTGGTAAAATTACAAGCAGGAGAGGGTGTGTATGTGGCCCTATGTATTCCTGGCCGACTATTCCCCTTGAAAGTCGTGCTCCCTATGGATCTTGATGTTGGTGGGCGGGTAAACTTCGGCCTGGAGTCAGTTACCTTAGAACTCCTGGATGTGGCCAATTTCTAGGGGCCAGGAGTCTGGGCCAATTTATACTTATGTTTGAAAATGTCACCAAAAATGTGTCATATTTCCACAAAATTTATGGAATTTGACTTTAGCTGTTCTTGCCTAAGTTGATGCATTCATGTTTGTGTTGTTTTTACATTAATGAAGGTTTGTAATCACAAACATGGGAAAATAAACTGCATTACGCTCAAATCAGGTGTAAAATGTTTTGTAATTTAGGCATTACAACATTCTTAAACCAAAAAAAGGCCTTCACATAGGCAACAAATATAACAAACAGACAAAACAAAACAAAAACAAACTAAACAAATCTTAAGAAAAATAAGAATCAATAACATGGGCACGGACAGATTGCCCAGAGGCACTCGGGGTGCCATCATATATCTCATCTGCCTCCTGCCTGGGTGGAGAGGGGGGCATATCCACGTAATGGGGGACAGGCTGCCTCAGGGCAAAGTTATGGAGCACGCAGCATGCTAAGATTATTTGTATAACCTTGTTGGGGTCATACTGCAGTGCCCCCCCTGTATGGTCCAAACAACAAAATCGGGACTTCAACAGGCCGAAGGCCCTCTCCACTACAGCCCGTGTCAGGCGATTATAGGACTCCTGGGCCGCATTCTGCGGGCAAAGAACGGGCGTCGGGAGCCAGGGCATGAGTGGATATCCAGAATCCCCTGAAGGAATAACAAAATACTAACATAAATTACACATTCTAAGCAACATTATTGTTTAACATGTCATCAAGGGCTAAAAACAGCCATAGGTTAAGACATGGGTCATCAACTATATTCATAGCCATACAGTGAAAAGGGAATGATGGAATTTGAATAAACTTACCCAGGAGCCATCCACCAGATAATTCTCCAGACTCAAAATGACAAAATACGCTGGAGCTCCTCAATATATAGGCATCATGGGACGACCCTGGATACCCTGCAAGGACACTGAGGAATTGCATGTCCGGACCAACCACTGCTTGTATGTTCAGCGAGGGGCCATCTTGCGGTTCCTGAATAAAATGAAAAAAAATTACACCAAGCCAAGGTAACCAACACTAACTACCAAAAAAAAAAAAAAACAGTTCTACAATCCCAAAATAAATAACAAAGGACATAAGTCGTTTAAAAAACTAAAATTATATGGATGTGTTAGAAAATAAAGTTGAACATGCTAAGGACTAATTAAGGTCAGCATTTTATAAGGCCTACATGAAAACTATTGATGAAGGTATGCATTGTAAACTGGTTCAAAGGGACACTTGAGAAGGAGGGATTAAGGTATGCATTATAAATTGGTTCAAAGGGACACCTGAGAAGGAGGGATTAAGGTATGCATTATAAACTGGTTCAAAGGGACACTTGAGAAGGAGGGATTAAGGTATGCATTATAAACTGGTTCAAAGGGACACTTGCGAAAGAGGGATTAAGGTATGCATTATAAACTGGTTCAAAGGGACACTTGAGAAGGAGGGATTAAGGTATGCATTATAAACTGGTTCAAAGGGACACTTGAGAAGGAGGGATTAAGGTAAGCATTATAAACTGGTTCAAAGGGACACTTGAGAAGGAGGGATTAAGGTATGAATTGTAAACTGGTTCAAAAGGCCACTTCAGAAGGAGGGATTAATAGATAGATAAAATTGTTTGGCTAAACAATATAACAAAATTGCATAATTAACTTACCTATATATGTACTCATCGACTGCAGGAGGGACCAATGCAATGTGGGTGCAATCAATCACACCCATGACGTTGGGTATGTCGGCGATATTATAAAATCCCAAATTAATCGCGTTCCAGGCTACCATGTCGTCCGGAAAGGAAATATATTTGGGACAAAGGGTAGCCATGACATCCAGAAACTTGGATAGCGCGCGGCTCAGCGTAGGCTGGGACATCCCCACAGAGAGGGCACCCAGCCTCTGGAACGAGCCGTTTGCCAAAAATTGCAGGCAGCCAAGCATCTTGGTCATACCTGAAATTGCTGGCCCCTTCCTCGTGGTGCGGGCTAACCATGGCTGCAGCTCGCTATACAATTTATGGAGGGAAACGCGATTGAGTCGGGTCAGCTCGAACAGCTCAACGCCATGCATTTGATCGATATTCATGTGTCTCTGGTGCAATCTGGCCATGCTGATGCAGGTTATGCCATTGAGCTGAAGGAGCTCATACTCCTCCACATAGCCGCAAAATATGATCAACACTAATTCTGAGTCCAAAATGGTCCCGTAAGTGGAGCGGAAATGAATGAATAGGGCGGAGGTCCATCGGCAATCAGGTATCAGAATCAGATGCAAGCCCATACCAATAACGTAACTTATCAGAACTAACGCAAATTATCCGATTTCGATTCGTCCATCGAATGCGCATATACGCGTTAACGTGAACGCATTTACGCATGGAAAAAGTAACGTAAAAACCCCAAAAAAGGCAAACATTCAAAAAAAATATACAGACACATGCGAAAGTGCATGCAAATGTGTCTCTGAATCAACCCTAATGTGCAGTCAACATAACCAGGGCTATTCTGGAATTCAGGGCTTTATAGTACTGTATATTTTGCAGGTTAAAATAATGTATTTATAAAAAAAAGATATGGCGTTCTATAGTTGCTAAATGTTATATTGTAAATGAGACTACTGATATAATCTAAATTGTTATGATATGATAAAATAATATAAACATCCATCGGGAAGAGTTCCTCCAGCAGCTTCCTCCAAACCTGTCCACCAATAGAATCCTATCTCTTGACGCTATTGCCTTGCTAGTATTGCTGCTATCTTGCCACATCTCCATTTTTCTTTTTTTATTATCTGGCTTCTTCAGACATCTTCATGAATTGTTCTTGCTTATGAATTGTATTTATATTGTAAATAGCACTTGCATTTTCTTGATTCACTTTAAGGTTTTAGTATGAATTTTTTGAGATCCTAATATATATTTTTGGTGTGTATCTTTCTATATTATGGATGTGTGGCTATATTTATATAACTTATGGCCATAAGCATATTGATATAGTTTGGGGGGTTAATCCCTTGTTTTAATTTGGTGTTTGTGAGTTATTACCCTTTGTGCAGCTATTTGTTTCTGTGGGGTTTTTATGGCTCTTTGGGGCCACGTGTCCCAAGGGCGGCTGCTTTTGGTTCTTAGTGCTTTTATTCCCCCACCAGGCTTTGCACGTTTATTGATATAGAGTGCCACTAGTGCATTTCTCTTTCTAAGGCAGGGCAGAGGCGGGTGTTACATAAATATGCAGCACCAATTATCGTGGACTTCCAGCGACGGGCGCCTCCATCTTGGACATACACAGATCGGGGAATGTCCCATCCTGACAGCACCATTAGGAATGGCATCCTATTACATATTATGATATTAAATGCTTTCAACTTTTTTGAGCAACCTGTTGATGCACTGGACTTTCTTTGTCAGTACCTCAGCACCGTGTGCACCTGACATAAAGGTGAGCAGTCTTTTTTTTCTCTAAATGAAATTCATTAATGTGCCACATTGACGGGTGCACCAGTATAGATTTATAGAGTTATAAAACCCCCCAGCGATGCACGAGAAAAAAGATGAACCCATCAGGAATTACCTACGAGAATCCTAGTGTCAGCTTCCTCACACTGCTCCAAAATGGTCTGAGGTCAAGCCCGGAAAATGTGTGGAACAGAACCATCTGGTGATCCACTTCCCAAGAACTTCCCTCCAGAGTAGAGTGGCTACTAAAGGGACCAGAAACCAGTAAGACGTTTCTGGAATATAAATCGAGCAAAAATCTCAGGACAAGGCTTGTGCAAGTTAATAGACTGGTGGACCTTGTGCCAGGGGCATAGCTACCCCGGTCGCAGGGGTCGCATCTGCCCCAGGGCTCAGTGACATATGGCCATGTGTGGGACCGGATTGGATCTCCCTGAATGAACATGGTCGCTAAGAAGGGGTGCAGCGGGGTTGGTCACAATGTGCGGTGGGGTTGTGACACATGGTGAAATGTCAACAGGAAAGACAAACAGAAGAAAAAATGGCTAATTAATTAGATGGCTAATTATAACAGTGACTATGTTTAGAAGTTGAACTAACTAGATCAGACACATCAGGTACAGTGGAGAGATTAGAGAAAGAAAACACAATGCTTCAACCCCAGATTTCTATAATAGGTAAATGGGTGCTATAGGGAACCACTGAATTTCTATAATTGTACCTTTACTGGTTCTGTTCACCTTCACTGATGCTGCTGTTTAAAAAGTTTTCCAGCTGTCCTTGTCACTAATTGGGGGCTAATTCTATTGACATTCTTTCTCTGTTACTTTTGGGATCTAAAAAACTTTCCTTGCTACAAGTCTTTGTAAACAATTTGAGCAGATTACCATTTTTTTTTTTTTGGGGGGGGTCCTATCAGCAGTGTTGTTTTAGGAACTTGAATATTTGCAACATTAGAAATCTCGCAGAAATATATACTTTCAGCACTAGAGATGCTGGTGCCAGTAAGGTAAATAGTTATTCTGAAGGAAGATCTTTGGCCATTGTTGATGCACGAGGCATGGTGATGTACAAATAGCAACATTTCAATTTGTACAGCAATTTAAAGAAATATTCCCTTGGAAGTTGAAAGGGTTTAAAGTTTCAATGTCTTGTTTCAGCTAAAAGTCTAAGCTCATTGCCATCAGCTAAGTGAAGGTGTGGGGATAATTAGGTATGGCTAAGAAAGAAAAGGATGTATGGCTCTGTACTGCAAAGAAAACATATATGCAGTTACAGCATTTGAAGTCTCACTGTTTATAGCAGATGTTTCTTCTATTATTATAACTAGTGCAAGTCCTAAATTTTGGGTTCGGCAAGTTCGGCTGAACTTTGACCAAAAGTTTGTTCAGGTGGCTGAACTTGCTGGACCCGAACAACGGTCCCTGTTGTAATCAATAGTGACCAGAACTAAAAAAAAACTATAAATTTGAAGGCACTAGGAGTATCCTAGCGCATGGGGGCTGCAGACATCTTTCTGTGGCTCCGCTCACAGACAATTTGCAAGCCGGCATGAGGGAAGCAGTTACAGCTTACCTATGCAGATTGTGCAGCTGGATGTGGGCTGTAACTTACCTGAGCCCTGCGATTCCGGTCCCTGTTTCCATCATGCCGGCCTGCAAATTGTCTATGAACGGAGCCACAGAAATAAAGCACACAAGTCTTAAAGGAGCCACAGCACTCAACCCTGTTAGCTTGCGGGCCAGCCTATAATCTGTCTCTAAACTTGGTTAAAAACAGAGGTTTAGGGCAACCTCAGGTAAGCCTGCTCCCAATTTATCTATTGCACTGTATGTCCCAGATGGGCTCTCAGAGATTAGAGTTAGGACTGCACCCCACAGAGGCACTTTGGCGTAGTGGTGCAGCTTAAGCATACTTCTGCAGATGTGTGTGACCGAGTCCTCTGTTTTTAACCAAGTTTAGAGACAGATTATAGGCTGGCCCGCAAGCTAACAGGGTTGAGTGCTGTGGCTCCTTTAAGACTTGTGTGTACTAATTGCCCTGCTAACGTGCACCTCCCAGGTTAGTTATAAAATGGTCTGAGCGGCTGCCACCCCCCTTTGTTTCCACAGAAATAAAGCCACAGCCCCCAAGAGTGAGGATACTCCTAGCACCATCAAATCTTTAGTTTGCTCATGAATCAGCTTTTCCATGTTCAGGCCAAACGCTGAACCTAAAATAAGACTTCGGAACCTAAATTAGCAAAGCTTGGTATGAACCCAAACTTTGTGATTCGGGTTCGCCCTACATTATTATAACATATCTATTCCATTATTGGTTAATTCACTGGAAATAAATGCATGCTTATAGTGCCATAGTTCTATGAGTCCTTTAGTTTGGTGATTCATGAACTAAGGTTAACAAGAAGTATATACAGTAGAAGTAGGATTAACTGGTGCAGCTAGTTTAGATTGATAAAGTGCTATTTGATGTTTAAATTCTTGCTTGCAAACACTGAAATATGGAAAAGGTTAGAAGCAGTTAGGTTGGGAAACAGACTTCCTTGTCACTTATCACTCCTTCCAGAGTTAATGGATAAAGTGAGGTGCCTAATGATGGCTCTAATGAGCTAAAGGTTTAACATTCTTTTAATGTTCCCTACTATGCATTTGTCAAAATGTCTCAAAGGAATACGGTCTTCTTTTGCAGAAATAATTAATTTAGGAGGAGTGGGGCACATGTTATTTTGCTGAATGTCTGGTACAGATAGTCACCCTGGTAACTTAAGTCCTCTTCACTTGTGATGAGCTTTGGATTTGGGTCAGTTTTGAATTCAAGCCAAATATTGCATCTTTGGATGAGTTTGGCCAGACTCAAAAAGCAACATTCTTCATATAAAAATTTCTGCCCCCTTCTTTTTTTTTTTTTTATATACAAAAAGAGCCCCCTATCCCAAGTTACCACGCATAGGACTGGGCAGCCCAGGGATTGGAGTTCTATGGCCCTGACAAATTACCATTCCCTTTGCACTTCTGTATACATCTGATGTGATTTCAAGGGACCTTTAAATGCAGGTAAAGCACAATACATTGATTTTATGGTTTGCTCTGTATTCTAGCAGTAGGCAAAACACTACTCACCTAGCCCCAATACAATATCCTAAGTTGAAGGGACCTGGCACTGATTGCACATTATTCCCCTACCACTATATTTTTATGCTTTGTTTTTGTTTGTTTGGGGATAATCCATTAGTTCTTATTTTGCCTGTTTACCAGCAGGCATATTTGATGGCTCACTGCGCATCTGCCCATTTTCTAATCCCTGGCAGTTCTGTCCCCTGGCACTCAATCTCTGGTTCAGTTCTTGTCCACCCCCCTCCCCCCATTACTCTGCTAAGACAACTCATTACATTTTTTTTGCTTTTTGTTATCTTCTATCTGCTCTTGGATACTGGGGTAGGGGGCAAGTACATTTCAGCCCGAATGTTTCAAAGGGAAGAAAACTTAAGGGAAATCCTGTCAAATAGAGTATTTAGGGGCTTGGGGGCTCTTCTCACAAGTAAAATGGTAATGGCCAAAACATTGTGGAATGTGTCTAAAGATGAATAGTGCTTTACAATTTTTGATACTAGTAACATCATGTAGCAATATCTGTAAATTGAGGACAATTGAGGGACAATTACTTATTTTTGGCCCCTGTCCCTCACGAGTCATGGTTATATCACAGCAGACTGAAGAAAA
Source organism: Gastrophryne carolinensis (assembly GCA_027917425.1). NCBI lineage: Eukaryota > Metazoa > Chordata > Amphibia > Anura > Microhylidae > Gastrophryne > Gastrophryne carolinensis. The sequence goes on along the minus strand of CM051234.1, from coordinate 184,508,858 downwards.
TGTCTCCCTTATATGGTAAAGAAAGCCCTAAAAACCAACAAAGGAGACTCCTAATTTTTGTATAGTAAAAGAAAATACTTTTGAAGAAAAATAGACCCCTTGTTTTTATTGAATTCTTTTTTATATTATATATGCTGTACATATTTTTGGCATTTCTGTTATGTTAAGCACATAGGCTCCAAAGTTAATATATTTAAGTCAGTTGCTACTGCCTGCACAAGTATTCAGTAATGAGTATGTTTAAGGATCCCATATGTGGCAGCGGTTGATTTTCATCATACGTTTCGGATCTTATGGTTGTCTTGCTGAGCAGAGCATGACTCACATCCCCAGAAAGACATACTTGCACAATATGTGTCACAGTTAATTCTCCATTCAGTGAGTTAAACCTGCAACTTATTGGAACTAATATACCACACTGCCAAAAGACGTGACCTTACTTAAACTAACTAGCATTGCATCATTAATTACTTACATTACTACCATTATTTTCAAACATACATTAGAAATGTTTTTATTAATGCGATTTGTATAAAAAAATACTACATGGTCGCTGTGTGCTAGTTACATTGGGGGGGGGGGGGGTTTAGTTTCAATGAAATATGCATTTATGACTATTTTTTAATCTTTCGTTATTTGCATCACGGAAAAAATTGTGAGTGTTTTACAAGGAACTAATCTCCTATCTGACAAGACACTTCCCTCTGTAAATGTAATAACTCATATATTGTTTGTTAAGCCCTCTGCAGGTGGAAACTGTTCATGTGTGAATGTTTTCACTTAACAAAATGTAAATCCTGATACTCCATGGGTGTACTGACAGTGACATGTTTTAATGCCCATGAATGTTCCTCCATTGGAATTTTCTGCTCTCTGTAAATCAAACCAATATGTAGCCAAACAAGTTTTACATAATTTACAGCTAACAAATGTATTTCATTTTCTTTTTGTGAATATATATTCAAATGTATTTTACATAACTATGCATTTATCAGGTCTACATAATGATATAGGTTTTTCATACAATGATCCACATTCATATATAAAACCTGTCTTCTAAACCATTATCTGTTGCTTTGAAAGGTTCCTTATGCTCATGTTGGCAGTTTTCAAATGCTGCATGGCCTAGTTGCTGCACATTTACAAGCTCTGCTTCTGGATCTGGTACTTCATCTTCTACCCTTTAAAGTGTTGTTTGCTACTCCTGTCTTTGGGGCAACTAAATGAGTCAGGTTATACTTACAATTGGGAATTTGTCTCAAGATGAATAGTGCTTCAATCCTTTTGAGACTAGTAACAAACATCTAGCAATTGCTGTACATTGAGGACAATTGAGGGAGAATTACTTCTTCTTGGCCCCTGTCCCCCATGAGTCATGGTTGTATAATCTCAGATAGAAGATGAAGACTCCCTAATATGGTAAAGGCAGCACTAAACATTTGGGCTGTGAACCCAAATGCAATAATAAGGCAACAAACAGCTTACTTGATGTATTTTCATATGCCTCTCTTCCATTTCCTGCAGCACTTGGTAGAAGTTGTAGCAGGGTTTAAAAATTTGTCCTTTTTTCAGTTGTATGTCCCCAGGACTACACAAATAAATGATAAAACAGCCACTCCACTGTCCCTTGGTGTTCTCAGCATCAGTGAGCATGGCAAGCCACAGCAGCCACAACCCGGAAATTAAAGCAAAGAAAACTTTCATTTCTGGATATTTACTTACACTTTTTTTTTAGAGGAAATGTTTTATCTCACGATTTTTTCTCTTGGTGCAATTCAGCAGCATTTTTCTGTGCAATTTTTCTAAACAAATGCACAGCTAAATATGAAGCTGAATTGCATCAAGGGAAAAATCATGAGAAAAAGCGTTTTCTGTAAAAAAAATTCTCTAAATAACGATGCTAAATCAACCCTGTGGTGTACTTAGGAAACTACAGGCTAGAGACTTAAAGTCCCTTTCCAGGCATACACTAAACTAAAGAGAGAAACACAGAACAGACCTCATTTTGAACCAGCTATTGACTAGGAAAGTAATATTAATTAATATTAAGACTAATGACCTAGTCTTAGCTGGACTACCACAGCTGTAAACCTCTCTTTTAAAAAGTCCCTGTCTAGATACATGCTAACTTCCTCCATGAGAACAATGCAAAACTTCAAAGCATTTCAAAAACTCTGAGAGCACCAAGGGACAGGGAGACCATTTAACCACTATCAAGTGTGGGCGGGGGGGGGGGGGGGGTGGAAACATGTGGGTTGATTCAAAGAAACATGTAACAGCTTGGATTTGGCTCACGATCATCCTATTTTTCACGTCCGCTCGTGCGTTCGTATGAACTTGCGAGTGATTCTATAAGCAAATACGTTTCTATCCTAAAATATACGTCCGTTCGTATGGCAGTTCGGGAATCAGACCTATGTCAGTTTCCATCCTGAATTTTCCGTTTCATTTCTCAGGTTGCAACAGTGGTTTTGCCCTTTTTCCTTTTTTGTCTGGACGTAAATCCTTCTGATCTTGCGGCTGCGCACTACAAACTTACCTCATTAAAGTGCATTCTAAATATTTGGTATTTTAATTTTCTTTATTTCATTCATTTTGTAGTAACCAACCATTAATGAATGCATTTGCATAAGTAAATCTTACTTTGTTTAATTTTTAGTTAACTTGCATTTTTTACTTGTGGATTTAATTTTAATATTTATGCTTCAAATGGTACAACTTTTAATTTGTAGTGTGGTTACCCACACCCTCTACATACAGATTGCTCACAAATATTAAAAAACACCCAGCAACTTCTGCATGTTATGAGCCTAGAAACAGCCAAGATGGCGGCTCAGGTATTATCGGGCAGCCTGCAAACAGAAAGGGCCTTGTGACTGTGTTGCTCTGGATTCTTTGATTTCTGACCTTTCCATGCCCCCAGCTCTGCTGTGTCTGTGCAAAATACAGCAGTAACCCACATCCTGCACTTTATCCCGCTCTCCTCTCCTCAGTAAGTGTGATGCATCTGACCAAAGATGTGCTTAAATAATTAAACAAAGCAAAGGTAAACAACTACACCAATAAATGCAATCTAAAAATATTATTCTAGTACCTCAATTTTAAAATAAATAACAAAGGACATAAGTTTCTTTAATTAACGCAAATATATTGCAAAATAAAGGTTTACATGCAAAGGACTAATTAAGGTCCACATTAAAATGCTTTTAGAAGGCATACATGAATCAGGTATGCATTGCCATACAATTTATGGCCTCGGCCATGCTGATACATGCAGTTCATTGGAGCTCAAGACGCGCAGACTCCTCCACATAGCCAAAAAACCTGTTCACGAACAGCAATCCGGCTGCTAAAAGGTGTCGGCTGTGGCTTTCTTTTAAAACGCGTTTAGAGGTTTCTCTGAATCACACCTAAACACATCCAATTAACCTAAGTTTTACGTTTTGATCGTAAGTTTTAGGATTTGATCCTAAGTTTTACGTTTTGATCCTAAAATTTAGGAACGAACTTCCGCTGATCGTAAGAGCATATACGCATTCGTACGTAGGCTCGTGCGAGTCGGAAATGGCCAAAAAAACAGGAAAAAATGACTAACACCCACCCAAACTTACGATTCTCGATACGAAATCAATTAACTTTTGCTCTTTGAATCGAGGGGATGGTGCATGGACCAGGCATCAGATTTGCTGCTTGCTGTCTTATCATTGCCGTTGTCTGGACTAACTTATTCCATATCTGCATCGTTGCCTACTAAAAAAATTAGTGAGCCCATAAAATCCTTGTACCTTCTTAGTCATATTACCCTCTAGCACTATTCCCATTACTATTTAGTTCAGACTTTTGGTCCTGTTGGGTTGTAGCACATTTACCATACACCTTAGTGACATATATAAAAATCCAGCCCGCTCACAGATGTTTGAATTTATTTAGTGGACCATTGGATTTTTACTATCTTAAACAGCGTTTATACTTTTACTCTATTGAAGTTATGAGGTCTTTTAAAGTTAAAATATGGTAACAGCATTTTATCCATGGTCAGTCTTGAAAACCATATTTTAAATAATTGCACAACATGTGTCTTCAGATCAAAGACATAGTTATGCAACGACTTTATACTTATATGGCAATTTATTATACTGGCATATAATTTACAAGGTCCTTAATGTACTCATTTGCACAATTTTAAAGAATGTATTTTTTGTTAAAACAGTAACATAAATTATTCTTATTCTAACAGGAAAAATGTCAGGGTAAACATGTCAAAAACAGGCAATGTCCTAAGAATGAAGATAACAATAATAACCTACTAAATTCAAATGTATCTAATGTTAGTATAAACTTTGTGTTGTCTTAGAAAGTACACAGTACAGAACCATGGGAAAGCATTCAAGCAGACCTACAGTCTGCTGGCCAAATAACCCCCCCCAGTATACGTTGTAAAAAATTATAATTCTCTTGCCAATCCTTCTTTTCCCAGCCCATGAGCCAGTACCTGATTCTGCTGAGCTGCTGGGAATCAGGAGTAATGGGTTTTGTCATCCAATCACTGCAGCAACTGAAAATGACAAGTTTGCAACAAAGGGTTCCTTGCCACTCTGGTGCACCCCAATCACCTCATAGTGCCTGGAACACCTTGATTGGTTACTGTGAATGGAGCAGCTCATATCTTAGAGTATCCCTGGGTGCTTGCATGCTGCAAGATAACAATGTAACCATGTTGGCTGCTGCAGTGGACAGAAGGTGTAAGTCAGTTTTCTTATGTTATTCCTGGACAGTCCCTTTCAGGTTAGGAGTGTTACCTTTTTTTTACATGTATGCAGTGTGTCTCCTGATTCAATTAAACTTTTCTTAAAGGGAAAGTCCATTTCAGATCAGGCCTGCCAAAGCGGCATGAGTTGTCCCTGCTTACCATCACCCAGTCCTGCAGCCCTGACCACTCTCCAGCAACTCAATAACTAAAGCTATCATTCCAGCCTATCGGTGGGTGTGTACAGTAAACAAGGCAACGAGATGCCCATTATTTTCTGTGAACACCTTATACCTCCAGCCAGCCAGAACCCAGAAGTATGGCTCCCAGCTTCAGACACCTTGGTTGCCAAAGCAGGTGAAGGTAAGCAAGGGAGCCTTGTACCTCACTGGCAACCCTAATCTGAACCCTAAATGTTGTGGGTGTAGTCTATGAAAGTGAAGTCAGAAAATGATTGGTGGAAGTCTGGCACTCATAAGCCTCAGCAGGCCCCCTCCAATGCAGTAAATAGAGTGGATGTGACAAATGCAACCTGAATGACACAGGGACCCAATATCAAGGGCCAATAACTCTCTGAAATAACGCAGATTATCTACAGGGGAAAAATGTGAGTACATAGATGCCAACCTGACCCATTTCTACAGGGTGATTATTCTCCGGTCCTGCACTTCACAATGACTATTTACCTCAAAACACTTGGACTAAACCAATTAACTGGGATGAATAGGAGTTATAATTATCTAAGTCCAGTGCAATCCTTCCATAGTGCTGAGGCAGGGAGGGGGGGGTTACAAAAAAGGCACCTCGGCCAAAATTCAGAGCTGATTATCAATCGATTTCAGCGCTGGACTTCGCCACCTTTGCTCCAGCCTTTCATGCCACTGAGGGCCTGTATACTGAGCTGTGCATGCTCCCACCCCCCGCCTCAGCGCTAGGAAAGGGTGGCAAGGTGAGGGGACTTTATCCCTTTAAGTGCCAGCCTACCTAGAGTTTTTGTCATCCTCTGTTTGCAGACAATTTTTCACTATTTTGCACTATGTTCAACTGTGATTTTTGAAGGGATTTCCCAGGTGAATCTGGGCTTTAACATGAAATGCCTTCTTTGTCATTTCTAAGTGTATTCTCAATATTTTTGGGTGAAACGTGCAAAAAAATAAAAAAAATCTATTATTCACAATTTGTATTTTTCTTTTTAATAATAAGTGTAAATTTGTCAATAAAAGATCATTGCGTGTGAAATCCCCATTTCTCCCAGTTACAATGGTACCACATATGTATTGGTAGACACCCTTTCCTGTCCAGCAGACCCCAGCAGACCCCCAAACTGAAACAAAGCTTTAGGAGATTTTCAAATAAAATACAAGTGCTATGTGCGCACCTTAAAGAAAAACAACCCTTTACATTCGAAATATCTCCACAAACTATATATTCTCTGGAAGAACACACTTCAAGCTTTCCAGGTGTACCTGGCTTGTTGACGTGGGAACAGAGTTCTGGAAGTAATCACTCAATTAATTCTTTGGTTGCACAGAGTTTTCTTTAAAAAATAATATAAAGCAGAGTCAAAGCCACATTTTCCTAAAAAAATAAAAAATATGCAAACAAGAAAATTATGAAAATGAATAGGTACTGTCAAGGGAAGAGTTTCCAAACACCCCAAAGTAAAACATGTGCATAAGGATAAAATAACAATATGTAAACAAGGAAAAACAAGCTAAATCAGAAAGCGCAAGGTCCCCCGAACAGAACAATACCCAACATGCATAGCTACTTTTAACCCTTTTAATTGCCAGCCTACTTGAAATGTTGTCACCATCGTGTGATATGTTTAACTTTGATTTTTGCAAGAATTTCCAGGAATTTTTGCTGCAGAGTTTATGCATGAAAATGTCTTGTAAAACATTCATTTTATTAAAGAAAACCATATTGCATGTGAAAGCCTAATTTCTCCCAATTACAAAGGTACAACATATGTATCAGTAGCCCCCCATTCCCGCCCAGGAGAAAAAAAAATACAACTACTATCCACATTATAAAGGGCTAAACAAAAAAGAATTGGAGTGAGGTTCCCCATCTGGGGGAGGGGGGGCATTTTTTGAGAATTTTAAGGGTTAAAAATCCCAAAAAAGTTACATGGGGTCCCCCCTACCCAGCATAACCAGCCTGGGGACCAGCTATGCAGGGCTTGTAGAACAGGGTGCCAGGGTCCCCACCCTGCCGACTACAAGCCTGCAAATCCTAAATGGCCCCAGGCTCTTCTGACCCCCCTGAACTTTGAGAAGGCAGGTCAAGGGGGGCTGGGGGTTAGTGGCAAGCTAGCTGCAGGTGACTTGCCAGCCCCTAAGCCTTGTGAACTGATATAGGGGGTCTCATGCACCATGTACCGGTTCACAAAGGGTTAAATGTAAAAAAAACACACATACATACACACACGCAGAAAAAAATATTTCATTTGTTTATTTTTTTTAATGCTAACCTCCCATCCATCTCACACTATGTCCCGTGCCGATCACTCTAGCTTCTGCTCTCCTGCTGCTGCTGGAAGCCTTTTATACCTGCGGGCGAAAGAACATAAGGGGTTAATTTAAAAAAAAATGACAGGTTAAAAACCCTTAAAAAAACAAAAAAATGATGTGAGGTCCCCCTTACCCAGCATAACCAGCCCGGGGACCAGCTATGCAGGGTTTGTAGAACAGGACACAAGGGCCAGCCTTGGTGGCCCCATCCCCCCTCCGGCTACAAGCCTGCAAAGCCTAAATGGCCCCGGGCTCTTCTGCCCCCCTCAGACTTTGGAAAGGCAGGCAATTGGGGGGGGGCGGGGTTAAGAGCCCCCGGCATATATGACGTCATGTGACCCCCCACAAAAGGCGAGGCCATGCAGCCAGGTGACCGCGGAAGTGCTGGAAAGGACCTATTTCAGCACTCTCCTCACCACGGAAGAGCTATCGGAGGCTATTGGAGGCCCCACACTTTTATACTTTTTTTAATAGGTGTTTAAAGTCAGCTATGTGAGTCTCACATAGCTGCCACTTAACGGTAGGAGAGGCAGCTACATGAGGCAGCTATGTGAGACTCACATAGCTGGCACTAGAAGAGTTAAAAAATGGCTATTTGGTTGAAACTGCCCTTTAAAGAAATAGTCCATCTGAAAGGCTGGGATGGGAGCATGTGCACAGCTCGCAGAGCTGTGTGTCAAATAACATATGCACAGCAAATGGATCTGATGAGAGCCCAGGCACGTGCTATTGGACCAAGGAAAGGTGAGTAAATACCGGTGACCTGGGGAGTTTCACACAGCGGGGCTTTCCAATTCGGGATGTCCAGTGGCTGGCCCTGGAATATTTTAGAATATTTTTTTAGATTCCAGGTCCAGCTGCCCTGGGTTTTGTTCCACTTTAAGAGTTACACATAGAGATAGATACGATTTTTCTTTCACAATATTTTTTTTTTGTTAAAAGTGAACTTTATGAGAGAATGTTTAATAGTTTTATAACAGTTTGCATAAAATACAGGTTTTTCGTATGGTTAAAGCCATAGTCCAGCCAAAAAGAACAAACTCTATAAACACCTTTTGTCCCCTACATATGATCGCTCCTAGTCTGGCACTGTGGATTGTATCTGATTGGCAGAGTCCCCAGCTGCCCAGGCCAGATCAGTGGTGTCCTCATTCACAATGGTGGGCCACCCTCCCATCATCATAGTGACCCTGGCAGTCTGCTCTATTCACTGCAATGGAAAAGGTGTTTTGAGCCCTGGTATGCCTCTCTTCATTGTGGTGTATAAAGTGGCATTTCAGGGCTTGAACTGCAAGATGCCATTAATGCGGCACAGGCTGGCTCAAGAGACAGGCCACTAGTTAAAGTTAAAAAGTACTCAGCTTATTCTTCTTTTTTTCATTAAACGAAAGTTCAGTAAATGTTCTTTTCATGCAATTTAGGCACATATGGCTGGTTTAGTTGCTGTCTAGAGATCAGAAAAACATCACAGATTTCCCCATATAGACTTTAATAGTATTCTGTCTGTGGTTGGGGAATCATTTTCTAAACAATTTGCTGAATTGCATTCCAATCCAAAACAAAGGCACTAGTGATGGGGTTCAAATCTAGGCCGAACCTAGATTCACAGATCCAAGAGATCCATGTACCTGTTCAAACAGTAGGGGGAACGGCATACCAGTTGTAGAAAAGTTCAGTGCCCATCTGGGATGGGCCTGGTTTTCTTCCAGGGGAGACCACAGAGCCTGTGCTAAAGGCCATAGGGGGCTACCAGACCTACAGGATCGTAGGCCAGCTGCTCGGCCTCTGAGTCCTGGCCTGGGCTACTTGCCATTATGATGGATACTAGCAAAGGATTTTTGTGACTATCCATCCAAAGGGCTTCAAAACCAGATAGTCTCCTGTCCAGTCCATCTATGAAAGGCACATTTGAGCATCACAAACAATAAGTAATATTAGTACTTTACTCACGATATAACGTTTTGGGCTAAGTAGCAGTATGAGCAAATAACCTTTGAGGATTTGGGCCCTTATTTATCAAGGGATAGCGCCAGGTAGTGTCTCACTAGCGCCAGGTAGCGCCAGCTATCGGCGGCTACCGACTCCAGAACGCCAGGCTGCGAACACAATCACGCATTTATCACGCTAAATGAGGCTAGCGCCGGCGAGAGCGTGAGCTAGCGCGGGATTCATCATGTTGCAGACTTCAGCGAACAGCGCCGCTGTTAATCCCATCACAGCGCCAGGTATGACCTCTCGCTACCTGGCGCTCTCCAATGCATTTCAATGGAGAAATCTTTAAATATTCATAATTAATTGATATTAATGTTTCTTTTTTTTTTTTTTTTTTTAAATGTCAAATATTCTATGACCGCTTCTGCAATGTTAGATATTTTTTTTAAGGTAATAAAAAAAAAAAAAAATTGTGCAGAATTGATATTACAGGTCTGATATTAATGTATTCATATTACCAAATGTTTATAAAAACATGTTTATGGTATGGTTGTTTGGGGGTTAAAAAACTACTTTTAACCCATCGCCACCAGCGCTCTGGGGTTTAAACAAGCATTTCACAGCGCGAGAATTTTTTGAGCGTGATTTGTTAATGAATATGCTGGGAGCCGTTCGCTATGGCCATTCGCTGTCATGCGCTCCCATACAGCGCGGAACCTGTCAAACAGCGACTCCTGACCCCGTATTCAACATTACCGCACACCGACTGAGTCGCTGTCAACAGCCAAACAACGGCCAAGCACAGCGAATACTAGCGGGCGCTGTGAAAATCACACTACTGTCGCTCATCTGTCGCTACCTGGCGCTATTAATAAATCGGCCTCTAAGACTTAATTAACAATTAGCAATTTTAAACAAACACATTGTGTTAAAATGGCACACTTCATGAATAGTCTGTGTGATTGTTTTCATTTGTTGATTCTAAAGGTCACCCAAAGAAGTTTGTGTCAAAGGTGAGAGACCAAATGACTTGTTTGACATGTTCAGATGGCCTGATAATGTAAGTACTCATTATTGTTTTCTGACAGTTACAATAGATGACAGTCTTCTGCAATGTCCTAGAAACAACAAAGGGCAGGGAGCCTGACCAGGAACAAATTTGTTTAATGTACATGTTTACAGAGCAGACATAATAGAAAATGTGTGGTACCCAGAAATAAATGCTATAGTAAACACACATTTGAAAATTATACTGATAAAACAAACATATCAATGGCTTGATTGGCCTTAGCCAAGAACATGCTCTTGATGATAGCAGTTGTCAGAGTGAAGCCATCACTGGGAATATGGTCAGAATTAATACTATATTTAGAAAATATGTACACTATAGCCCATGTAGATGCTTTCCAGATATTGCACAGTATAATGTGTTTGGGAAAAAATAATGCATCCCATACAATGAAAAAGAAAGTTAGTAAAGAGAAAATCTATTGTGTAAAAACAATGTATGTCATTGAAAATTATGCATTCAGAAAAATTAACAATTAACATTTGTTTCAAAATGCTGAATTTGTAATTTTTCTTTTAAAGTTATGAGCACTTTTATTACCCAGATTCCACTTCATTTCCTTTATACAAAACAAATATGAGACATTTCATTAAAACCACATCAGAAACCACTTGTATTAACTGATTAGGTTTGCAGACATGTGTGCCCCCCCCCGCTAGGTAAACCCCAATACTGACTGTTGATCCAATTTGAAGGTCCCTGTTCTTAGTCAGGGAGGAGTCTTGATTACCTAATAGGTGCTCTTCTTATTTTGTAATTATTTTGAATCCACCAATTGCAGACTGTTAGGTTTGGATAGAGAAACTGGGGTTTCCACAGTTTGTAGCAAGGCAGTACCCTTTGTTTGTAGCAAGTGTGGGGTTCTGTTCCATGTAGCAAGTGTGTAGCAAGTGTGAGGTTCTGTCACAGACGCGTTTCATCCAAGTAAATTGTATAGCCTGTTGTTACTGTCCTGCTGTAGAAATTAACTTGTGTTACTTACATATTTCATTAACCTGCCAAGGCGCCTATTGCTGGCAGCAGGACCGTCTCCCAGTTGTAGAGTGGTGGTGGGGTTTAAAAAATCCCCTGTGGCATTTAACTCTTTGCTTTTCCCCTGTTTATAGGGTAGGTGGTATTTAGTTTAATGCAAGGCTAGTGATTGATGTAATAAGGCTGTATCTCATGCCTTGTGATTAGAGAAAGAGAGCGAGAGCACTTACTTCTTAGATGAAAATGGGGTGCATCCTACTGACGATCGGCACCCCTTGCTTAGGCAAACACCTGTTACAAACAAAGGGAACTGCCTTGCTACAAACTGTGGAAACCCCAGTTTCTCTATCCAAACCTCACAGGCCACAATTGGTGGCCTCAAAATAAGGACTTGAACCCACACTTCTATTCTCTCTAATATTATTTTTATTTATTATTATATGTTCACTTGAATGTGCATGCGCCACTATTATGCTGTTAGGGTACCACATCACCTTTTTAACGTAAGGGGAACCCCTATATACCTCCTTCTTCAAATACCCTTGCTCCCTTTTTTCTGCTTCAATTACCTCAGATCATAGCTAACAGACAGGCATGGCAGTTTTGGGTAACAGCTGATCGAAGGTTTGCAGTGCTCAAGAGAGCACCTCCTTCTGGCCTCGTAAAATGCACATGCTCACCTACAGGCAGCATCTAGCTCTTGATTCTAGGGCTGCTAGAGAGGGATTGGATGAAGTTAAGAAGACAAGCCTCATGCCCCACTGCCCCCCCAAACTAAGATGTTTTTGGCTATTGCTGTAGCAGACAGTCTCAAAGACTTTATGTTAATAGTCTTTTATTGTTTTGCTTTGCTGACTATGACAATAACTTCTGTTATTTCACTATTCTCTGGGAGTTGTTCTTTGAATGTCTAAAAGACAGAAACAATATATTATTATAAAATAAAAGAACCACTAAGGTTTTCAGAAAAACAAAAATCATACTGAGTCTCATCGTCCCCGGGGAGCTCTTTCGTTGCTTTGCATTAATGGGTAATGGGTCGGTGCTGAAAGTTCAGCCAAAAAAAATGAGGTTTGACTTTTGGCGTAGCTTGCTTTATCATGGCTGATGTGTTAAACGAACCCATAATATTTCTCCAAGACCTAAATATCCCCGAGATGCAAGAAATCAGACTAGGCAGCTTTTGGAAGACAGTTGTCGATCTGCCTTCTGCAAATTACTTGTATGGCTAACATCATGCCTGATGACGAGAGCTACATATACTTGAAAGCTTTCATTCTAATATACTCAATCAGCTTATAAAAGGTATCGGGACACTTGCAACATTTTGCAAACTGCTCTCCAGATTGATATTGAAAACATATTTAATGGAACGTTGAAAGGATTAGAGCATCCTGAAAAAGGGAAAGTCTGACTAATGCTGCAGCTGTGCAGCGCTCCACGGAATGTGCAACATTGCCAGCATGTATTAACAAGTCAAAAATTGGAGAATAAACACAATACAATACAAACAGATCTAATCCAAAAGGTTTATACATGGTTACAAGTACACCTAACTCATTAAATGTTATTTTAAGCAGTGCTCTTTTTTCAGGCTCATAATACTGTTAAAACGAGATTTGTTAATCAGTCTATGTTCTAAATGGAAGACCTTTAACTCTCCTATGTTTGGCAGTAATCTGTTCATTTATACAACACCATAATATTCTCCTGCACTTTACAGAGTGCACATAACAAAGACTTGTGGCATATGCAAGAGGTATAAACCAAATGATCACTAGAGCGTTTTATAATGGCCAATCGCACCACTTTTCCAGCAAAGCACTTCTAGGCTTCCCTTTTGGTCAGTTTCATCATATGGATATGGATTATTTTCCTCCAACATAATCCCCCTTGGGAACAGTATAAGATAAGCCATCTTAAAACACCTAAAAATCTCTGATTATATGTAAATATGTTATGTATTCTGAAAAAACTGCAACATGACAAAACAGCATGTCGTGGAGCAGAATAATGAGTTTTGAGCATGCTCTGCTGTGGTCAGAGACAGCTGTGGGATCACTGTAAAATGCTGTGCTTGTTTATGCAGAGAACTCCAAGGGTGCCTGTAGGACCCCTTGTAAAAAAAAAAGGGAAAAACTTTGCCACGGCTTTCACTCTGTACTGCAGGAAATGGAGGAGAGGCACATGGAATAAGCATCAGGTCAACTGCTTTCTAATTATTGCCATTTAGAGTCCCTTTAATCTACAAATAATAAGGTTTGCAGGAGATAATGATGTCAAAGAATTGTGAATAGTCTGTGAATCTGGGTTACACACTGTTAACTGTGTATCCTGTGTAATAAAGATTTGGTTTATGTTTATTCAGCTGGCTGCTGCCTGCTACTCTTTGATTACTGTGCTGTGGTAGGCCACTATCCTCCAGATCAAGGGTTTCCAGCCTGTGGCACAACCATTTTTTATTTTGAATAGGCCAGGTTTATAATAGTTCATCAATATTTTGGAATATTTGGTATATATGGTATATTGGGTATGTAAATATCTTATGTATCTTAACCCTTTGAGTGCCGGCCTACCGAGATTTTTTGTCACAATCTGTTGCCAGACGACTTTTCACGTTTTTGCGCTACACGTGTGCAACCTTGATTTTTGAAGGGATTTCCAGGGATTTCGATGAAAATGATATATTGTTTTTTTCAGCAGAGTCTGGGCTTCAACATGAACTGTCTTGTTTGTCCTTTTTTTAGTGTATTCTCAATACTTTTGAGTGAAATATGTGCAAAAAAATGAAAAAAAACTATTTTTTACAATTTGTAGTGTTTTTTTTGTAATAAAAAATGTAAGTTTGTTAATAAAATATTATTGCGTGTGAAAGCCCTATTTCTCCCGGTTACAATGGTACCACATACGTATAGGTATACCCCCTTTCCTGAAACAGCAGTTTAGGAGATTCCAGATAGGATACAACTATGCAATATGATTGCATAGTTGTAAGGGGTTAATAAAAAAAAAAAATGACATAGGGTTCCCCCTCCCAGGGGGGGGGGGGGGGACCTCATTTCTTTTTTGGAATTCTAAGGGTTAAAAACCCTTAAAATCCCCCCAAAAAATTACATAGGGTCCCCCTTACCCAGCATTACTGACCCGGACCAGCTATGGGGGCTTGTAGAACAGGGCGCAGGGGCCAGCGTTGGTGACCCCTGGCCCTGCAGGCTACTAGCCCACATAGCCACATGGCCCGGGCCCTTCTGCCCCCCCCTGGCCGTTGGGGAGGCAGGTAATGGGGGGCTGGGGGTTATGGCAAGTCACCCGCTTGCCGCAGGTGACCTGCCATACCCAGAGCCTTGTGAACTGGTATAAGGGGTCTCATGGACCCCTTACCAGTTCACAAAGGGTTAAGTTAAAAAAGTTGTCGGTAGTGATCAGAGCAGGGAGGGTGGCAGGCAGGGAGATCAGAGCCACCCTGCCTGCCACCCTCCCTGCTCCGATCGCTGCTGACAACTGACAGATCGGAGCCCGGGTGCCAGTAACCCGAGGAGCGGGATGACGTCATCAAGTGGGCGGAGTTAGAGGCGGGGCTAGGGCGGGGCCAGCGCCGGCCGAAGAGGATGGTGATGGCCCGTTTCTGGGCCCTCACAAGCAGCGTGGAAAGCCCAGGGGGGGGGGATCGGAGCCCCCCTGGTGAAGAGAAGACCCGGGGAGAGCCATCGCGCTGCCAGGTGAGTAAATGTCATTTACTGTTTTTTTTTTTTTTTTCAGATGTCGGCGCCGGTGGGGGGGGGGGGGGGGGGCTATTCCGGGCCCCCTCCTGAAGATCAGAGGCCTGGGGGCGGAAATCTAACAGCTGTACAGAATCGCTGGCCCTTTCAAATGAGGGATAAGGTAAGTCTGTATGTTTTGTACTTTTTGCTTTATGGGGCTCTAAAGTCAGCTACGTGACTCTCACGTAGCTGGCACTTAACGGTTGGAGAGGCAGCTACGTGAGAGTCACGTAGCTGGCACTAGAAGGGTTAAGAGAACCCACTTACATTGCTTCAGTTTCTTGGTTATGGCAGAGCTGGAAAGGGCATGATTTATGAGCCTGTTATGGTATTATCAGGGTTAACCAGCAGTAATCACGGTCAGCTTTAATTGCAATCCAAATTATGTCACAGTGTCAACTTATCTCAGGCAAAGTCACAGCACATAGGCTTGGTAAGGGTTAATGGGATCGCACATGGGAATTTGAGAAGATGGTATCACAGAAAACAGACACTCAACTGTAAGCAGGATAAGCGAAAGCATAAGCTTGGTTTATTATTGCAGAGTTATGAAAAGAAAGTTTAATGTTTTATTCCACATCATGGTCAAATACTCAGTTCAAAGGCCACATAAACAACACAAGCACAATTGCTTCATAAGGATGTTTCTGTGTAAGGTTAAATATTCTTGTGTCCTTCAGGCAAAAGGACACAGGTACTCTTGCTTATCAGAATGTTTCAGTGAAAGGGTTAATCAGGCTTGTGTCCAGCACGCATAGAACACAGAGAGTCTTAGTTAATAGAATGTTTCAGCATATGGGCTAGGCAGCATTGTATATCCTAAGTAAATGTATGCCTAATTTCAGAGGTCGATTCGGAAAGGGCACCACCACAATTTGAACTGAGCACTCTTTCATAGTGGAGACTGCCTATGAGGTATTCAAAGACTAGTATGTGAAATTGCCCTGTGATAGCTAGGTGGCTGTCGGGCTGCCAGTGAGTAAAACACGAGGAACTTCTCCTCATCAGGCCCTAACATTCCCCAACATGGGTGGGAGGTTCCCTCACACAGCAGTCACTACAAGCCATAGTTCCCACACAGGGGCAGCCACACCTTACCAGAGTCTAAGACACAGTGGCTCCTCCATTGCGGCCTTTCAGTCTCCTTCAGTACTCTCTACTCCTAAGGGGCGCATCCTCTGTCGGATATATGCCAGGACTCCACTGGATTTCTTTCTGAATGGACCTCAACTCTCTCTGCATAGACCTCAGCTCTCTCTCTCTCTGCAACTTCAGTGCAGCTCTGCTTCACTACAGCCATATCCTCCTACTCACTTTCAACTGCACCCAGGCCTTGTCCTTGTCTCTCTCATTGCAACTTCAGTGCGGCTCTGCTTCACTACAGCCAGGGGGATTCGGAAAGGGCACCACCCCAATTTGAACTGAGCACCCTTTCATAGTGGAGACTGCCTATGTGGTATTCAAAGACTAGGATGTGGAATTGCCCTGCAATAGCTAGGTGGCTGTCTGGCTGCCAGTGACTAAAACACAAGGAACTTCTCCTCATCAGGCGATACAATTCCCCAAAATGGGGGGTTTTCCCTCACACAGCAGTCACTACAAGGGGCTGCTTCACTACAGCCATGTCCTGCTACTCACTTTCAACTGCACACAGGCCTTGTCCTTGTCTCTCTGCAACTTCAGCATGGCTCTGCTTCACTAGAGCCATGTCCTCCTACTCACTTTCAACTGCAAGTACCTTGTGGGGAAGTTACCCTTGCTGGGGTCCCATCCCTGTTGACCTGACCCACCGTAAGATACGTAGCTTATTTAAACAAGTGAAAACTGTAGAAATATATTAATAAACAAATAGAATGGACTGATTGGTGTGGTGGCCCCCTATCAGTGCCAGCCAACCGTTAAACAAGGGAGTCTTTGGACCTCCTCCCCTGTTACATACAAACATTCCAGGGGCTCACCACCAACCACCACGCCCGTAATATATGCTGACAACGCTGTTTAAGAGAACACATTATAGCTTTTCTCCCATTGTTGTGCGATCAGACAACGAGCATCTACCCAATCTGAGTCAGGTAAAAACAATATATGTATTATGGTTGTGTTGCATATTCACCCTGGATTGGTGATGTTGTCTTTCATGTATGTATATTTGATCGTTATATGTCATACAATGGTATAATACTGACGTCAATGATTGTTATTATTTTAGTTTCATGTGATGTACTAGCACCTATATCAACATTAAAGGGTACTGAGGAAGCCGTTCCAGGCGAAACTAGTTTACCCAGCTTGATAAGGACCACAATATATGCATACTGATTTTTTGTATATTTGCACATGGAGATTTTAGGAACTAAGGTATTGTAATGACCATGCACGCTAGTGCTTTTTTTAAACGCTGTTGACGTTCAGAAACAATAAAATGTTTTTTGTATATTTTTGACATACATGTATATTCTGCATTTATTATACGGGCGTGGTGGTTGGTGGTGAGCCCCTGGAATGTTTGTATGTAACAGGGGAGGAGGTCCAAAGACTCCCTTGTTTAACGGTTGGCTGGCACTTTCAACTGCACCCAGGGCTTGTGTTCACAGTAGCCCCACCAGACGTCTTACGCCAAAGGCTACACCAGTCTTCCCTTCAGCATGGTTATGAATGATCTCCCTGTATTTCCCTATGACTTCCGCATATAAAACCTCTGATAAATACAATGTTGCCTGCCAATCTCAGCAGTTTTATGTTGTTGCCCAAATGTATCTAATGCCACCTGACTCATCCTAAAGGGGAATCCTACACCTAGATTACAATAGTCTGAATACATTTTTTTTCCATGTATGGTCTAATACTTCCATCTAGAGATGAGTGAACTTTTTAAATGTTCCCCAAGAAAACCACATTTTTAACAAACTCTCTCATAAAACCATTACGAAACAATCTTACCTCTGTCCCCGTTCCAGTGCAGGGTGATATCCTCATCTTCTGGGTTGTCCCATGCCATTCACAGAAATCCAAGCCCCGGCTGGGCTCCCGGCATCTCGCTCCCCGTGGCATGGAGGGGCATTTAGATTAAACATGACCTGTGATATCACAGGTCATGCCCAGTATAAGTAGCTCCTCCCTGTGGTGGGGAGATAGCTGTCACTGAGAGACAGAGAGACCGCCGATCTCTCTGGTTTGCTTGTAGATGAGACCAGTCTTTGGATTCTGTGGAGAGGAGTGGTGGATAAAAGGTAAGTATGTATAAAAATAATTTAAAAAATGTCTTACGTGTCAGTGTGTTTTTTTGCATTTAACTCTTTGTGAAATGGTAAGGGGTCCATGAGACCCCATACCAATTCTGATAGGCTTGGCTGACGGTCATGCTGATAAACTGCTCGAGGCCACATGGGCGCGACTGTGAGTAGCACATCAGCTTGGCTGGGAGGCATTTTTGGCCATAGTTACTCTTGAATCAGCATTCCGCTCCTCAGCAGCTTGACCCACAAAGTTTTTCTGACTTTTCAGTGCTTGACCACCCCCACAATGTCACACCTAGATGTTGGTGGCTGTAAGTAATTATGTGGCATGAAACACATGGCTATATACAGTAGTTTTTGTTTATTTGTGGTTTCATTTTTATCAATTACCTATTAAGTTGGGACTACTTAAGTCTCTTAAATCCGAGCCATAGGTCTCTGTAAAACTTGCTTCACTAGTTTTCTTTTAGCATGGTCACATGAAGAAAAGGCTGTCTCCACCACATCTCGCGGCTGATTCAGATAGGCAGCAGCAGCCATTCGGGTAGGCAGAGGGCAGGAGCATATCACAGACCATAGAGAGACCGGGGATGCAGACCACCATGCATTGTTTAGTCTGTAAGCAGCTGTGTATGCCATGCATACAAAGTATCAAAACTAGCTTCCTGGCAGTCCCACGGCAGATGTGCAGGCTCTTGTCCAATAAGCACTATATGCCGAGCATATTAATGCATGGCATACATCTCTGTTTAAATGAGTACACTAAGAAAAAATGCGGACTGGAGTGTGCACGGACCCAGGGATTGCCGCTATGTGTCAATCTCAGCAGCGGCCACACAGAGATTGGGGGAGCAACGCTGGCCCAAGTATAAGGTAAGGGTTTTTTATTTTGTAACTGTCCTCACCAACACTGGCTCAGTATACTCAAAAACTCAAGTATGTTGTTGTTTAACAGCCTGTCTTTCATCTTTCAACTTTGTGAGGTTACATAAAACCAAAACCATTTCAGAGCTCAAAGCCTTGTACTAGCTGCTAGAGATTTAATCCAATGCTACACAAACTAGTGGAAACAGCTGCATTCCATGACTTTGTAGCATATGCTAGCCCATTAGAAGATGCCCACTATCAAATCATCATGACCCACAAACAAGGGCCAGGACAGTAAAAATCCTGGCGATACTGTAGTTCCACATTAAATCCTTAATCCATGAATTCGAAATTAATTAAAGATCTGTTCTTACTTTTGCATGAAAGAGACTACTTCTGCTGATCCCTATCTCTATATAGAAACATATTACATTATTTGTGATCTATCTTTTTTAAATCTTTAAAACCGCCACTGGGATGAATATTTTTTAGGCACATTGTATATTGCCAGTAACATTGGATTTATAAAAAGACTTACTGGATAATATTCCTTATTTCAGCCCTTACCTCTAACTGAACTTGAGCTTTAACCAGTTACAGACATCTATTATACTGTCCAGCCAGTATTACCTGATTGCTCAAACAGTTATTTACTTTCATTTGAGAATGAAATTTTTCATGTAAGTATTGGAATCATTTTGCAGCCATGTTTTAGTGACACGTCTGTCTTCCAAAATGCTCTAGTCCATTGTTTATTTTCCCGTTCCCTAGGAGTCACCTGATTTGTTATAGTGCTGGAGACATTTCTTTCCAAAAACATTACTTTTTATGATTTTTTAATTTAGTTTAGCATCTATCCCCAAGACGTATGACTTATAAGTCAAAGGAAGAGTCAGGGAACGAGCAATCCAGTAGCAAAGAAAAACCAAGAAACTCTGGCTGCATGTGACCCGCTTTCAACTATAATTTGAAATTACAAGGCGCATCACAGCAGTTCTGGCTATAATAAAGGAAGCTCGGAACAATTGGCAGGACAGGGTTGGCACCCAGGGAACAAGTGATGTATTGAACAGCAAATGGTGTGTCCATATACAAAGAACTATGTTTTTAAAAGAAATTAATATTATATTTAATATTTATATACTAGAAAGTGTACTAGTTGAATGTGTAGTGTGGTTGACATTGCCAAGTGGAAGTTTAAAGCAAATGATTAAACAACTTTAAATTGCCTTATTTTGTATTGCAGCTACAGATGGTTGCTTCTATTCTGTCTAAATCATAGCAGTGGGAAGGTGCCAAGCAGTGCTCAGTCCATGGTTCCAATGACTGGAGATTCTCATCATCTCAGCTCAGGAAACACATATAGGGTGGTATATGGTTCCTTAACCCTTTCGCTGCCAGCCTACCTGCAGCTTTTGTCACCCTCTTTTGCCAGACCATGTTTCACTATTTTGCGCTACACATGTTCAACTGTGATTTTTGAAAGGATTTCCAGGGATTTTCCAGGAAAATTATATATTGTTTTTTTCTGGGCTTCAACATGAAATGTCTTTTTTGGCCTTTTTTTAGTGTATTGTCAATACTTTTTGGTGAAATATGTGCAAAAAAAATTAAAAAAATCTATTTTTTGCAATTTGTGGTGTTTTTTTTTTAAATAAAAAATGTAAGTTTTTCAATAAAATGTTATTGCGTGCGAAACCCAAACTTCTCCCGGTCACACCGGTACCATATATGTATTGGTAGACACCCTTTCCAGCCCAGGAGACTCCCCCAAACTGAAACAGAGCTTTAGGAGATTTTCAGATAAAATACAACTGCGCTATGTGCTATGCGCACCTTGCAGTTTTTCCAGAAACCCTTTACATTTGAAATACCCCCCACAAACTATATATTCTATATATATAAGTACATACCTCAAGCTTTCTAGGCGTACCAAGCTTGTTTATGTGGGCTTAGTTTTCGGGAAGTAATCCCTCAATGTATTCTTTGGTTGCACAAAGTTTCCCTAAAAAATAATTTAAAGGAAGAATCAAGCCACATTTTCCTAAAAAAAAAACTATATGCAAACAAGAAAAACAAGTAAAATCTCAAAAAGCAACATGCCCCGAACAGAACGATACCCAACATGCATAGCTACTGTCAAGGAAAGAGTTGGCAAACACCACAAAGTAAAGTGTGCGCATAATAGTAATTTTACTTGAAAATTTCAGCTCTGCAGACAAAGTGCGCACCTTGCAATTTCTCAACCAAAACAACACTTTACATTTGGAATATCCCCAATAAACCATATATTCCCTAAAAGTACACATGTTAAGCTTTCTAAGAGTACCCAGCTTGTTGTAGTAGGCTCACCTTTCTGGAAGTAATCTTTCGAAAAATTCTTAGGTTGCACAGGGTTTCCCTAAAAAAATGTTTTCCTAAAATATAAATATGCAAACAAAAAAAAAAAAACAAGCTAAATCTGAAAGTGCAAGGTCTGCCAAGCAGAACAATACCCAACATGCATAGGTACTATTAACCCTTTTAATTGCCAGCCTACTTGAAATTTTGTCACCTGTTGACAGGTCATTTTTCCCCATTTTACGCCATGTTTAACCGTGATTTTTGCCGTAATTTTCACGGGAAAAAAAATTTCTCCTGATCACAACGGTACCACATATGTATCGGTAGCCCCCCCCCCATTCTTGCCCAGGAGACCCCCCAAACTTAAAAGAGCACTTTATAACATTTGCAAATAAAATACTACTATCCACACTATAAACATAAGGGGTTAATTAAAAAAAAATGAGGGTCCCCCCTCCTGGGGGGGGGGGGGGGCATTTTGGGGGGAATTTTAAGGGTTAAAAACCCTTAAAAATCCCCAAAAAAATTACGTGGGGCCCCCCTTACCCATCATAACCAGCCCGGGACCAGCTATAGGGGCTTGTAACAACAGGGCGAATGGGGCCAGTTTTGGTGGTCCCCTGCCCTGCCGGCTACAAGCTCTGTGGGCCGGGCTCTTCTGTCCCCCTTTTGGGCTTTGGGGAGGCAGGTAATTTGGGGTGCCGGGGGTTAATGGCAATTCATCCGCTAGCCGCAGGTGACTTGCCAGCCCCCAGCCTTGTGAACTGGTATAGGGGTCTCATGGACCCCTTACCAGTTCACAAGGGGTTAAAAGTAAAAAAAAAACACACAGACACATAGAGAAAAAATAATTTATTTATTTTTTTTTTTTATACTTACCTCCCATCCATCCTGGAGCACTGTGTCCCACGCTGATCACTCTGGCTTCTGCTCTCCTACTGCTGCTGGAAGCCTTTTATAGCTGCTGGGCGACAGAGCATAAGGGGTTAGTTTAAAAAAAAAACGACATAGGGTCCCCCCTCCTGTCACTAAGAAAGGGTCCAATAATAAAAAGAAATATGCTAGATAGCAAGTGGAAGGGTCACTTATAGTGATGGCCTTCATATCCAGACATAAGCTAAATTCAAGCAGAATCATGCCACCCGCCAGTGCTGGCCACACGTTGTGTGTGAACTGTTATAGAGAATTCCTGAGGAAATCCCCATTCATGTCCCTGCCCTCCATTGATGAAATTAGTAACATGAATTCCACAGAGGCTCCTTCTTTGTGGTATAAATTTCTCCCTGGCCTGGCAGACCAGCATTAGCTTGGCGGGATGCCAAGGAACGAGAAGGGGGAACCGGGGCCCCCCATTAATATGCAGATGCCGACTGGGGGGACCTGAAGAGAGGACCTGACAAGTGAACTGGCAATAAGTTCAAAGAACAGACCCATATACCAGTTCACAGGTTGTGGTGGCAAGAGTTATTGTCTAGGGCATTCAAAAGTACAGAATGCTGGACGCAGGGCACTCCCTGGCCTGACTGCTTCCGAACTGGATTTCCCTGCTCCTGCTCATCACTAGTCACTTATATACTCTGCATTAAAAAAATCCAGTCAAGGCTGATTCTTTATGGAAGGGGGGGGGGGGGATCGGGGTGATCAGTTGCCTATCCCCTCAATCAGCCTGTGCTCGAATAATAGGTTAGTACCATTGCATTTTTTCTGATTTTTGTAGGTACATTTAACCATCATGCAAGGCTTTGCTGCAGATAAACAGTATAGGGTTGGTAATGCTGCTGCTCCCCTCAGTCTAACGCAGGAGACATTGGAATGGAGCAAATTATTCCTGTAACAGTGAATGGTCCACTCAAAAAAACCCTAGATAATTTTCCTACCAGCAGAAGAAAACCACTAGCAAATGGGTTATATAAACATCACATCCTTTTCTATCCCGCATATTTTTAAGGATTTTTCAATAGGTGGTTTTGTGATACAACTCCTGCCTCTCCTACCATTAAGTGCCAGTGCCGAAGATTCAGCATGGCATTTTCCCCACTAGCAAGAAAAAAAGGGTGCTTACCTAGGTCCTGCATAGAGTGCCAGGACTTCCTCCATTCCTTGAGAATGCCTGTGCTGAGAGAATGGCTGTTCCCTGTCCCACGTGGCAGCTTCTGACAGCTTGCCAGACACCGCAGGGAGGGGCTTTTTATACAGGAGTGAGATGACATCATCTCACCGACCCAGTAAAAAAGGCCATTTCCGGTGTCAGAAGACGAGTGTCATGCAAGGCAGGGGGGCAGGGGCCACTGTGATCTGCAATGGAATCGAGGTAAGCCCACAGGGGATATAGGCTGTGCTGGCTGGTAGCCTCTCAGGGCCAGCGTCCAGAACATCTGTTTAGATTATTATTTTTAATCCAGCTATCTCTTTCTTTTATCCATACTAAGAGTAGTGACCTTGATCCATAGGACCCCACTGGCACTTAATCGGTCTTGGCATTCTGATCCCTTGGCTAACTTTGTCACAGGATTAGAAATGTTGCACTGGACTCTAATGCCTTTATGAAGCAATTCCCTTGGCTTCATAAACTTATTTGGGACCTGGCACAACCAGCTACAAGAGTATTGATATACTGCCCAGGAAAAAATACACTGGGCATAAAGGTGAAGATAAAACACAGTCAGGGCTGTTTCTAGGGGAGGGTGAGCAGTGCAATAACGCTGAGCACCAAGGCCATTGGGGGAGCCTTTATCCCAGCCATCCTTTTTTCTGAAAATGGGTCAGGGTCACTGGTACTGGTGCCACACATAAGACGGTACCCTTATTACCCATATTGGGCTCAGTCATAAGGAGGGGCTACCGTCTGCTGTTGAGGTAAAGACATAGCAGCCGCACCATAGGATGGTGGAAGGGGGAAGATTGTTTTTCTAATTTGCCTAGAAACTACCCTGAAAACAGACAACGGGGAATATGAGTTTAAATACAAAAGAGGTTGAGAAATTTGATTTAAATGCAGCACAGGAAATAGGCAAAGACAGGTGAAAGGCTTAACTTATACAAAACAAAATGGGTGAGGAATATGGAAATAATGTAGCAAGGTAAAAACAAATAATGCACATGAGAGTTACACAGTGCAGCAAATTGGTAGAGGGATACACAGGGATACACAATAATAAAAATAAATAAATGACAGAATCCTCAAGTGTATGAGGCTATGGAGTCAATTTAGAGCCTGGTGAAAAAACTGACTTATTTTTTAGAAGAAAAATTAACTTCTATTGTCTACCGGGTGTAAATTCTCACCTAGCTCTGAGTCAGCCACAGGGTAGGCAATGAAAGCAGCAAAAAAGCCAGCTCACCAAACCTCACTCTGCCGGCACGGACAGGGAGATCTCTGGAAATCTTCCACAAGGAGCAGCAAACACAGTGTGTAAGCCAGCCTTGCAGTAAAATTTAACTTTTAATTAATCCATTAAAATTAGCCGATGAAATGCAAGAAGTATAAATTCAAATAGAAGCAAAAGTTAGCCCAGATGTAAAAATCATGGACACAGCACCCGTAACGCATTTCAAGCCCATAGACTCTTGGTCATACAGGGTAGACAATGAAAGTGAATGATAGAGTGAATTTTCTCACTAGGCTCTGAATTCACCCCTATGGGGAGAAGGCTGAAATCGAGTATCATCTAGAAAACACCAAGTGCTTTGTCCTTTTGATTACTTATAGATGATACTGTACTAAAGGGCTTTACCACAATTTCTGCTGCATCTATAGCTGATTAGGTCTCCACAAAAACTGTGGTTGAGGTTCAATATTCGCACACAGAAGCTCTTTGCAGAGGTCAGACCATCTCCCTTGAGAGCTAAGAAGGGGTGAATATTTCCTGAACATTGTTTAGCCAGGACATTATTAAACTGATTTGCTAGCATTGTACTTTTGGATTTCTGTTTTACTTTTCTTTATTGCCACATGCGATGGAAACATTCCAAGCTGAAAGGTTTCCCCAGTGCATTCTACAAGACAGATGATTTGCCTCTGTAATCAGTCAAAGGGATGCAGTCGTATGCTTTATTCTCAAGTTCAAAGATCTCACTGTGGCTTGTCTGCCAGTGGGAGAACATACAAACTTCTGAGCATGTAACACTGATTCATATATCACAGTTTAATTTAGAAGATGCCAGTCACTGGGGCTCACAGTGTACAAATAACAAGGCGATTCTTGGTTCACGTCGCCTTTCTTTAAGACTTTGAAAATTTGACAACAGTCCGCCAGCTTAAGACCTTGTTTTAATCACACTGACCACATAAAAGGACTGGCTCTGTTTATCACAGGTCATTTCTAATCCCAATGATAAGCTTGCTTAGGAAAATTCTGCTTCATCCAAAACTGCAGATGGTCTTTTGCCACTTGAATGTCACGTTTAGGAACACAGTCTTTTTATTTTAGACAGTGTTAAGCAAAATTTATGTATTTAAATAGTTTAAATAATATGCTTATTTAACTCAAGAAGAATGGTATTATGTATTTAGTAGACATCAGCTTATTTATGTTTTTTTTCTAACTTAAGAATCTAAAAAAAAGAATTTAAGTAGCAAGCATCATAGTTGGAGGTACAGTTGTCTATGTATGTGTGCAGAGGTTGTCAACTTTGAGTTTGAAAAAGTATGGATTTCTTTGAAAACAATTTCTTTGAAAAGTTTGGTTGAGCAGGCTAAAAAAACCCAAAAGGTTATTTAGATATTTACCTTTTGTGCCCCCTGCCACTGATCAGTGCTAGATCTGTGATCAGCAACTCACCTGAATGCTGTGTAGCCTGGCCCCTCAAACTCTATTTACTTGTGTGTGAAGGCTGGACCACGTCTCCTCCATCAGTCAGTGGGGCATGGTCACACCATCTCCATTCACTAAAATTGAGGGGGGCATGTCATGCTTCAGGCCACTCCCTCCATTGCCATGAATGGAGAGGGCATAACAGTACCAGGTGAGTTGCTGATCCCAGGACTAGCACTGTTCAGTGGAATTTGATGTGTTCATCATGCTGTGAGATGGAAATCTTGGCCAATTCTTTACAGCTCAGTATGTCCAGAATATTAGCAGAGCTATTCATTTTTACTGGACATATAAGCTGTGATTTAACAGTACATTCTAGTTCTAGTTCTTAATGGTGTAAATTTTGAATAGCTAGTATAGCATCCCTTGTAAATATTAAGAGAAATTAACCTCCTAAGTGTGTCAAAATTGTACAAGTTGTTATAGTACTAGCATAAAAAATACTTTGTGACCATTTAGGTCCTGTGTAGGGAAAGTATACTTTATATTAAGTTACATTTATCACAGATAAGCGATCAGATCACTAGAGATAAGCAAACTGAACCGGTAGAACCCGGTTTCGTCACGTATTTCAGTAAAAGTTCGATTCGCCGCAACTCCGAACTTCACGGGGTCTGCAGCGAACTGTGGAAGACGAACCTGGCGGTATTTCACCAGCCCCACCCCACAAGTCACGGCCAGTCAAGGAGAATCAGAGAGACAGGGACACATGGTTGCAGCTTAAGAGGTCAGGGTAGGAGCCGCTATTGCAGAAGTCACTTGATGTGCTGACTATCCACCATTATCGAGCTGCCCCACCCCACAAGTCACGGCCAGTCAAGGAGAATCAGAGAGACAGGGACACATGGTTGCAGCTTAAGAGGTCAGGGTAGGAGCCGCTATTGCAGGAGTCACTTGATGTGCTGACTATCCACCATTATCGAGCTGGCTGTTGCAGAGAGAACATTGCTCTTAGAGCAGGGACAGTTTAGAGACAGTTCAAGGTATTTTAAACCACAGCCTAGCAGAAAAGAAGGGACAGGAAAGAAAGTGGGCCCATTGGGACGCTGAGGGGGTGTGTGCTGCACAGAAAAACTGCATCTTTTAATTTTTTTGGCCACATCTGCCTGGTTTAGCTGGCCCCTGTCACTGCATTGCGGAACTTGGGGTAAACAGGAATAAATAGGATGCTGGAAAAACAGCACACAAGATGTGACAGGTGTAGATACTCTTGGTATGCTTAAAAATAAATAAATTACAGGTTCCTCAAGTGTATGTGACTATGGGGTCAATTTAGAGCCTGTGAGAAAACTGACCTCTTTTTTAGGAGAAAAAAAAATTTCATTCACTTCTATTGTCTACCAGGAGTCAGCCACAAAGTAGACAATGAAAGTGTATGACAACTTTCTCTGCTAAAAAAAGAGTGATTTTTCTCACCAGGCTATAAAGTATCATCTAGAAAACACCAAGTGCCTTGTCCTTTTTATTACTTATAAATAGAGATGAGCGAGTAGTGAAATATTCGAAATTTCGAATTTCGATTCGAATAGACCGCGTTACTCGACTACTCGACCGAATATCGAATCCCATTATAGTCTATGGGAAAAAAATGCTCGACACTTGGAAATCTCAATTCGACCACTTGGAGGTCACCAAGTCCACTGGAATGCAACTGGGACAGCAGGGGAAGCATGTCTGGGTGCATATAACGCGCCCAAGTCGCACTATTACGCCACTATCACAGCCTCTCAACAATACACTCCAAACACAATATTACTTCTACGTAAAGTGAGACAAGACAAGGAAACCTTCTTTCCTCTACATTGCCATGGACCCCAAGCCAAACTGTACAAAAAAGAAGAACAAAATTCTGCACCCCTTAAAATCACGTTGCCTAATGACAACCACAGATGGCATAGGCAAGGGGGAAAATAAATAGACCCCACCCCTAATTGTCATTGTGTGTGTGTGTGTGTGTGTGTGTGTGTGTGTGTGTGTGTGTGTGTGTGTGTGATGTGGTCAGACATGTCCTCTTGTGTCATTGTGTCACCCCAGCAGTAAGGGAAGCTTAAAGGAGGAGGTTTGTTACAGTGTGTCACCCCAGCAGTAAGGGAAGCTTACAGGAGGAGGTTTGTTACAGTGTGTCACCCCACCAGTCAGGGAAGCTTACAGGAGGAGGTTTGTTACAGTGTGTCACCCCAGCAGTAAGGGAAGCTTAGAGCTGAGACCTCTTAAAAATTGTGTGGAGGCCCAAGATCTGAGACCTCTTAAAAATTGTGTGGAGGCCCAAGAGCTGAGACCTTTTAAAAATTGTGTGGAGGCCCAAGAGCTGAGACCTCTCAAACATTGTGTGGAGTCCCACGAGCTGAGACCTCTTAAACATTGTGTGGAGGCCCAAGAGCTGAGACCTTTTAAAAATTGTGTGGAGGCCCAAGAGCTGAGACCTTTTAAAAATTGTGTGGAGGCCCAAGAGCTGAGACCTTTTAAAAATTGTGTGGAGGCCCAAGAGCTGAGACCTCTCAAACATTGTGTGGAGGCCCAAGAGCTGAGACCTTTTAAAAATTGTGTGGAGGCCCAAGAGCTGAGACCTTTTAAAAATTGTGTGGAGGCCCAAGAGCTGAGACCTCTCAAACATTGTGTGGAGGCCCAAGAGCTGAGACCTTTTAAAAATTGTGTGGAGGCCCAAGAGCTGAGACCTCTCAAACATGGTGTGGAGGCCCAAGAGCTGAGACCTTTTAAAAATTGTGTGGAGGCCCAAGAGCTGAGACCTCTTAAAAATTGTGTGGAGGCCCAAGAGCTGAGACCTCTCAAACATTGTGTGGAGGCCCAAGAGCTGAGACCTTTTAAAAATTGTGTGGAGGCCCAAGAGCTGAGACCTCTCAAACATTGTGTGGAGGCCCAAGAGCTGAGACCTTTTAAAAATTGTGTGGAGGCCCTAGAGCTGAGACCTCTCAAACATTGTGTGGAGTCCCAAGAGCTGAGACCTTTTAAAAATTGTGTGGGGGCCCAAGAGCTGAGACCTCTCAAACATTGTGTGGAGGCCCAAGAGCTGAGACCTTTTAAAAATTGTGTGGAGGCCCAAGAGCTGAGACCTCTCAAACATTGTGTGGAGGCCCAAGAGCTGAGCACTTATTAGTGCTGCAGCTACGGCTGCTTTAGTGAGGGGTAGCTGCTGCTGCTGGAATAGGGACAGAAAGACTTCAGTGGTGTATTACCACCTATATACAAAACTATATACACTCTGCTCAAAACGGCTGCTTTAGTGAGGGGTAGCTGCTGATGCTGGAATAGGGACAGAAAGACTTCAGTGGTGTATTAGCACCTATATACAAAACTATATTTTGCACTACTGTTTTGTGTCCTCTGTGCCAACAAAACACTGTTTTATACACGGTGCGTATAGGCACCATTTCACCTTCTTGCAGTATACGGCTGTATAGCCAGGTGTTTTTCTTAAAAATATTTTTTATATTTGGCACTACTGTTTTGTGTCCTCTTTACCAACAAAACCTTGTTATATACCCGGTGCGTATAGGCACCATTTCACCTTCTGGCAGTATACGGCTGTATAGCCAGGTGTTCTTCTTAAAAATATTTTTATATTTGGCATAACGCGTGGCCAAAAAAGTAAAACGTCTGAAATGCGGAGGGCTAGCGCAAAGGGACGTGGACGAGGACGGGGGCGCGGAAATGCTGGTGGGGGCACAAACCGCGTTGAAGCCAGTGGGGATACAATGCGTGCTGGTGAGGGGCAGCCAGCATTACGCTCATCCAGCTTCCCTGCCTTTATGGGACAGTTATGCGGGGGGCGGGGTACACCTCTGTTAAAGCCTGAGCAGCGTGAACAGGTGGTGCAATGGATGGCCGATAACGCTTCCAGTCACTTGTCCACCACCCAGTCATCCACACAGTCTCACTCTGACCCTCCTTCCTCCCAACCTGGCCAACAGAGTCAGCCCACCCTTGACCCCTCCCAGGACCTCTTTTCGGGTCCTTTTCCAGATGTGCTGCAAGAATCCCAGGAGCTAGCAGAGGAATTTGTTTGTAGTGATGCCCAAACACTTGAGTATCCGCCATCTGCTAGTGATGTGGACCCGGAACCAGCATCTACTATCATGAGCGATGATGATGATGAGACGCAGTTGCCATCAAGGGAGGCTGTTGGAATGTCCAGTGGGCAGGAGGAGGAGCAGAGAGAGGAAGTGGAAGAGGAGGTGGTGGACGACGAAATGACCGACCCCACTTGGACAGGGGTGATGTCCAGCGGGGAAAGCAGTGGAGATGCGGTCTGCGCATCACCGAATAAGGCAGCAAGAGGCAGAGGACAGTCCAGAGGCAGAGGACAGTCCAGACAGAGAAGGCAGGCCACAGCCAGCAGGGCCGAAGCTCTTCCCGGCAGCAGGCAGTCGCGCGAAGCTCCCCCATCGAGGCCTCGTACTTCTGTGGTGTGGAGATTTTTTAATGTTTGCGCGGATGACAAACTGAGCGCGGTTTGCGCAATCTGCCACTCAAAACTGAGTAGGGGCTCTGAGAAGAGCAATCTGACCACCTCAGGCATGCGCCGTCACTTGGAATTCAAGCACTGGGCTGAGTGGGAGAGAGCAAACGCAATACAACCTGCGCCCGGTCTTGCTGCCACTGCCTCTTCCCCTTTGTTGTGTGCTGCCACTGCGGTCCAGACCTCCAGCCAGGACACCTCCACATCTGCCTCTGCCTCGGCTACTTTGGGGCCTTCTCCTTCAGCCCCCCCTTCCCCCGCATCTTCGTCTGCACCTTCCATCTCCTCGTCCCATCAACTGTCCATCTCGCAGGCGTTCAACCGCAGGCGGAAGTACGCCTCCAGTCACCCCCAAGCCCAAGCCTTAACCTGCCTCATCTCCAAACTGCTGGCCCTGAAGATGTTGCCGTTTTGGCTTGTGGAGATGCAGGCCTTCCGCGACCTGATGGCGGCTGCCGCACCTCGCTATTCCGTCCCTAGCCGTCACTATTTTTCCCGGTGTGGCGTCCCCGCCCTGCACCAGCACGTGTCGCGTAACATCAGGCGGACCCTGAGGTACGCAAAGGTCCACTTGACCACCGACTCGTGGACAAGCGCTTGCGGCCAAGGACGCTACATCTCTTTGACGGCACACTGGGTGAATGTTGTGGAAGCGGGGACGGGGTCGCAAACAGGGACGGCCTACATACCACCCCCGCCCAAGATTGCCAGCACAGGTTCTGATAGACCCCCCTCCTCTTCCTCCTCCTCCTCCTCCTCCTCCTCCTCCTCCTCTGCCTTAACATCGCCCTCAGCCCCTAGCTGGAAGCGTTGCAGCACTGGCACGGGGAGACGTCAGCAGGCGGTGCTTAAGCTCATCAGCTTGGGCGACAGGAAGCACAGCGCCGCAGAGGTGAGGCACGCCATATTGCAGCAGACAGAGATGTGGCTGTCGCCGCTGCAGCTAGGACCAGGCATGGTCGTGTGCGATAACGGCCGTAACCTGGTGGCGGCTCTGGAGCTTGCAGAACTCAATCACGTACCATGCCTGGCCCACGTTTTTAATTTGGTAGTACAAAAGTTTCTAAAGACTTACCCCAACCTGGCAGAGCTACTGGTCAAAGTGCGGCGCTTGTGCGCTCACTTTCGGAAGTCAACTGTAGCTGCTGCTAGCTTAAAAAAAAATCCAGCAACGCCTCCATTTGCCTCAACATCGGCTGTTGTGCGACCTGCCCACTCGCTGGAATTCCACCTATTGCATGTTGGCCAGGGTGTGTGAGCAGCAGAAAGCATTGATGGAGTACCAGATGATGCATCCACGCGTGCCTCCAACTCAGCTCCCTCAGTTTGCCAACCACGAGTGGCCATGGATGGCAGACATATGCGATGCATTGCGTATCTTTGAGGAGTCCACTAAGAAGGTCAGCAGCGAGGACGCTATAGTGAGCGTAACCATCCCGCTCCTAGGCGTCCTTAAAGAATCGCTCATCGCAATAAGGGAGAACGCATTGCACACAGAGGAGATGGGGGTAGGAGGAGACGCAAGGCAGGTAGACAGTCAGACCACACTTTTGTCTGCTGCTCGGTGGCAGTTGCAGGAGGAGGATGAGGAGGAGGAGGACAACGTGGAGGTGGCTGTGGAAGAGGATGCTGGCGGCGAGGGTAGCAGTCAGGCTGTGTGCGTCCCATTGGTTCAGCGCGGATGGGGCGGAGAGGAGGAGGAAGAGGAGGAAATGGAAAATGATCCTTCTGGTGGGGGCAGTGAGGTCATGCCTACTCAGAGTCTGGCACACATGGCTGACTTCATGCTGGGCTGCTTTTCCCGGGACATACGTGTTGTCCGGATATTGGAGAACAAACTATACTGGGTCTTCGCACTCCTGGACCCCCGGTATAAAGATAACTTCTCCTCTTTTATTCCGGTAGAGGAGAGGACGAATCGATTACTGGAATACCAGAGGGAACTCTTGCAGAACATGATGCAGATTTTCCCACCCAGCATCGCTGGCGGCAGAGAGGAGAGTGTCTCCCAGAGTCTGACAACATCGATCAGGCCCACAGCCACCAGGAGAACACTCTCCAAGGTGTGGGACACGTTCATGTCACCCCCTCGTGCAACTTCCATCACTGCGGGGCCCGCTATCAGCAGGAGGGACAAGTATCGGCGGATGTTGCGGGACTACCTGGCAGACCACACCCCTGTCCTCCCCGATCCCTCGGCGACCTACACTTACTGGGTCTCCAAGTTGGACACGTGGCTGGAACTGTCCCTGTACGCCTTGGAGGTGCTTGCCTGCCCTGCCGCCAGCGTGCTATCAGAAAGGGTGTGTTCAGCGCAGCCGGGGGCATTATAACCGATAAGCGCAGCCGCCTGTCATTCGACAGTGCCGACAGGCTGACGCTAATCAAAATGGACAGCAAGTGGATTGACCCGGACTTTGCTTGTACAACAGTGGAAAGCAGCCAAGAGTGAAGTGCCATCTGTATGAAGTGCCATTTCCTCCTCCTCCTCCTCCTCCTCCTTAACCGCCGTAGAATTGCTGTATTAATGAAAAAAATTATGGCTCACCTCTTAGGCTTAATACAATCAATTTTTAAGAGGTCTCAACTCTTGGGCCTCCACACAATTTTTAAAAGGTCTCAGCTCTTGGGCCTCCACACAATTTTTAAGAGGTCTCAGCTCTTGGGCCTCCACACAATGTTTGAGAGGTCTCAGCTCTTGGGCCTCCACACAATTTTTAAAAGGTCTCAGCTCTTGGGCCTCCACACAATTTTTAAGAGGTCTCAGCTCGTGGGCCTCCACACAATTTTTAAAAGGTCTCAGCTCTTGGGCCTCCACACAATGTTTGAGAGGTCTCAGCTCTTGGGCCTCCACACAATTTTTAAAATGTCTCAGCTCTTGGGCCTCCACACAATTTTTAAGAGGTCGCAGCTCGTGGGCCTCCACACAATTTTTACAAGGTCTCAGCTCTTGGGCCTCCACACAATTTTTAAAAGGTCTCAGCTCTTGGGCCTCCACACAATTTTTAAAACATAGCAGCCCTAATTAGGGCTCTCAATGACTCTCTTGTCTTCTGGTAGCTGGTATATATGGTGGTAAATGCGATATTCTGAGCTTCTGGGGCCCTGCCTGACTACATAGGATATGAGATATATACTGTTCAACATAGTAGCCCTAATAAGGGCTCTTAAGGACTCTCTTGTCTTCTGGTAGCTGGTATATATGGTGGTAAAAGGTATATTCTGAGCTTCTGGGGCCCTGCCTGACTACATAGAAAATGAGCTATATACTGTTCAACATAGCAGCACTAATAAGGGATTAAGGACTCTCTTGTCTTCTGGTAGCTGGTATATATGGTGGTAAAAGGTATATTCTGAGCTTCTGGGGCCCTGCCTGCCTACATATGAGCTATATACTGTTCAACATAGTAGCCCTAATAAGGGCTCTTAAGGACTCTCTTGTCTTCTGGTAGCTGGTATATATGGTGGTAAAAGGTATATTCTGAGCTTCTGGGGCCCTGCCTGCCTACATATGAGCTATATACTGTTCAGCATAGTAGCCCTAATAAGGGCTCTCAATGACTCTCTTGTCTTCTGGTAGCTGGTATATATGGTGGTAAAAGGTATATTCTGAGCTTCTGGGGCCCTGCCTGACTACATAGAAAATGAGCTATATACTGTTCAACATAGCAGCACTAATAAGGGATTAAGGACTCTCTTGTCTTCTGGTAGCTGGTATATATGGTGGTAAAAGGTATATTCTGAGCTTCTGGGGCCCTGCCTGCCTACATATGAGCTATATACTGTTCAACATAGTAGCCCTAATAAGGGCTCTTAAGGACTGTCTTGTCTTCTGGTAGCTGGTATATATGGTGGTAAAAGGTATATTCTGAGCTTCTGGGGCCCTGCCTGCCTACATATGAGCTATATACTGTTCAGCATAGTAGCCCTAGTAAGGGCTCTCAATGACTCTCTTGTCTTCTGGTAGCTGGTATATATGGTGGTAAAAGGTATATTCTGAGCTTCTGGGGCCCTGCCTGACTACATAGAAAATGAGCTATATACTGTTCAACATAGCAGCACTAATAAGGGATTAAGGACTCTCTTGTCTTCTGGTAGCTGGTATATATGGTGGTAAAAGGTATATTCTGAGCTTCTGGGGCCCTGCCTGACTACATAGAAAATGAGCTATATACTGTACAACATAGTAGCCCTAATAAGGGCTCTTAAGGACTCTCTTGTCTTCTGGTAGCTGGTATATATGGTGGTAAAAGGTATATTCTGAGCTTCTGGGGCCCTGCCTGACTACATAGGATATGAGCTATATACTGTTCAACATAGTAGCCCTAATAAGGGCTCTCAATGACTCTCTTGTCTTCTGGTAGCTGGTATATATGGTGGTAAAAGGTATATTCTGAGCTTCTGGGGCCCTGCCTGACTACATAGAAAATGAGCTATATACTGTTCAACATAGCAGCACTAATAAGGGATTAAGGACTCTCTTGTCTTCTGGTAGCTGGTATATATGGTGGTAAAAGGTATATTCTGAGCTTCTGGGGCCCTGCCTGACTACATAGAAAATGAGCTATATACTGTACAACATAGTAGCCCTAATAAGGGCTCTTAAGGACTCTCTTGTCTTCTGGTAGCTGGTATATATGGTGGTAAAAGGTATATTCTGAGCTTCTGGGGCCCTGCCTGCCTACATATGAGCTATATACTGTTCAGCATAGTAGCCCTAATAAGGGCTCTCAATGACTCTCTTGTCTTCTGGTAGCTGGTATATATGGTGGTAAAAGGTATATTCTGAGCTTCTGGGGCCCTGCCTGACTACATAGAAAATGAGCTATATACTGTTCAACATAGCAGCACTAATAAGGGATTAAGGACTCTCTTGTCTTCTGGTAGCTGGTATATATGGTGGTAAAAGGTATATTCTGAGCTTCTGGGGCCCTGCCTGACTACATAGAAAATGAGCTATATACTGTACAACATAGTAGCCCTAATAAGGGCTCTTAAGGACTCTCTTGTCTTCTGGTAGCTGGTATATATGGTGGTAAAAGGTATATTCTGAGCTTCTGGGGCCCTGCCTGACTACATAGGATATGAGCTATATACTGTTCAACATAGTAGCCCTAATAAGGGCTCTTAAGGACTCTCTTGTCTTCTGGTAGCTGGTATATATGGTGGTAAAAGGTATATTCTGAGCTTCTGGGGCCCTGCCTGACTACATAGAAAATGAGCTATATACTGTTCAACATAGCAGCACTAATAAGGGATTAAGGACTCTCTTGTCTTCTGGTAGCTGGTATATATGGTGGTAAAAGGTATATTCTGAGCTTCTGGGGCCCTGCCTGACTACATAGAAAATGAGCTATATACTGTTCAACATAGCAGCACTAATAAGGGATTAAGGACTCTCTTGTCTTCTGGTAGCTGGTATATATGGTGGTAAAAGGTATATTCTGAGCTTCTGGGGCCCTGCCTGACTACATAGAAAATGAGCTATATACTGTACAACATAGTAGCCCTAATAAGGGCTCTTAAGGACTCTCTTGTCTTCTGGTAGCTGGTATATATGGTGGTAAAAGGTATATTCTGAGCTTCTGGGGCCCTGCCTGACTACATAGGATATGAGCTATATACTGTTCAACATAGTAGCCCTAATAAGGGCTCTTAAGGACTCTCTTGTCTTCTGGTAGCTGGTATATATGGTGGTAAAAGGTATATTCTGAGCTTCTGGGGCCCTGCCTGACTACATAGAAAATGAGCTATATACTGTTCAACATAGCAGCACTAATAAGGGATTAAGGACTCTCTTGTCTTCTGGTAGCTGGTATATATGGTGGTAAAAGGTATATTCTGAGCTTCTGGGGCCCTGCCTGACTACATAGAAAATGAGCTATATACTGTTCAACATAGCAACACTAATAAGGGATTAAGGACTCTCTTGTCTTCTGGTAGCTGGTATATATGGTGGTAAAATGTATATTCTGAGCTTCTGGGGCCCTGCCTGACTACATAGAAAATGAGCTATATACTGTACAACATAGTAGCCCTAATAAGGGCTCTTAAGGACTCTCTTGTCTTCTGGTAGCTGGTATATATGGTGGTAAAAGGTATATTCTGAGCTTCTGGGGCCCTGCCTGACTACATAGAAAATGAGCTATATACTGTTCAACATAGTAGCCCTAATAAGGGCTCTTAAGGACTCTCTTGTCTTCTGGTAGCTGGTATATATGGTGGTAAAAGGTATATTCTGAGCTTCTGGGGCCCTGCCTGACTACATAGGATATGAGCTATATACTGTTCAACATAGTAGCCCTAATAAGGGCTCTTAAGGATTCTCTTGTCTTCTGGTAGCTGGTATATATGGTGGTAAAAGGTATATTCTGAGCTTCTGGGGCCCTGCCTGACTACATAGAAAATGAGCTATATACTGTTCAACATAGTAGCCCTAATAAGGGCTCTTAAGGACCGTCTTGTCTTCTGGTAGCTGGTATATATGGTGGTAAAAGGTATAGTCTGAGCTTCTGGGGCCCTGCCTGACTACATAGAAAATGAGCTATATACTGTTCAACATAGAAGCACTAATAAGGGATTAAGGACTCTCTTGTCTTCTGGTAGCTGGTATATATGGTGGTAAAAGGTATATTCTGAGCTTCTGGGGCCCTGCCTGACTACATAGAAAATGAGCTATATACTGTTCAACATAGCAGCACTAATAAGGGATTAAGGACTCTCTTGTCTTCTGGTAGCTGGTATATATGGTGGTAAAAGGTATATTCTGAGCTTCTGGGGCCCTGCCTGACTACATAGAAAATGAGCTATATACTGTTCAACATAGCAACACTAATAAGGGATTAAGGACTCTCTTGTCTTCTGGTAGCTGGTATATATGGTGGTAAAAGGTATATTCTGAGCTTCTGGGGCCCTGCCTGACTACATAGGATATGAGCTATATACTGTTCAACATAGTAGCCCTAATAAGGGCTCTTAAGGACTGTCTTGTCTTCTGGTAGCTGGTATATATGGTGGTAAAAGGTATATTCTGAGCTTCTGGGGCCCTGCCTGACTACATAGAAAATGAGCTATATACTGTTCAGCGTAGTAGCCCTAATAAGGGCTCTTAAGGACTGTCTTGTCTTCTGGTAGCTGGTATATATGGTGGTAAAAGGTATATTCTGAGCTTCTGGGGCCCTGCCTGACTACATAGAAAATGAGCTATATACTGTTCAGCGTAGTAGCCCTAATAAGGGCTCTTAAGGACTGTCTTGTCTTCTGGTAGCTGGTATATATGGTGGTAAAAGGTATATTCTGAGCTTCTGGGGCCCTGCCTGCCTACATATGAGCCATATACCGTTCAGCATAGTAGTCCTAATAAGGGCTCTTAATGACTCTCTTGTCTTCTGGTAGCTGGTATAGATGGTGGTAAAAGCGATATTCCGAGCTTCTGGGGCCCTGCCAGCGACAGCCTGTCTTTCCCTGCTGTGAGCGTCTGTCCCTCACTAAGTTCAAGCTGCTAATGCTGACGAAGAGGAAGTGCTGAGTTTTGTATATTCGAGGTCACATGGTTTTTCCAGCCAATGCGTGTAGACGCCGTTTTCGCGATGCCAGCGTCCTCCCAGGACCTGTCCCACCCCCCCTGCATGGTGATTGGTGTAAAAAACGCGCCAGGGAAGGTGGGAGGGGAAACGAATTGTGAGTGCACCATCGCCGCTGTACTCGATCGAAATCGAGTATGACGAACAGCGTAGTATTCGATCGAATACCGGCTCGGTCGAATACTACTCGCTCATCACTACTTATAAATGATACTGTTCTAAAGGGCACATACAAAGTTATTTAAATAAACTTTACCACATTTCTGCTGCACCTATAACTGCTTAGGTCTCCACAAAAACTGTGGTTGAGGTTCAATATTCGCACACAGAAGCTCTTTGCAGAGGTCAGTGTGTGCCGCCTCCTGCTAGTGAGGTGCCAGCTTTTCTCAGCAGCCCAGTTGCTATGAATTGTGATGAGGAAAATGTGTTTGACAACAGTCAGCCTTTGGAGTGTGTTGCTGAGGTGGTGAAGGTGGAAGGAATGTCCTAGCCGTATAGCTGTGGCAGTTAGAGTGGTGGTAGATATGTATATTCTGGCAGTTAGAAAGTTTGTTGTGGTGTGGGGAGGCAAGTAGACCATGATAAAACATCAGAACAAGAAAGTGTCGAGGATCAGGAGGAGGACTATGATGATGTTGTTTTGGACAGAACCTGAGTAACAAGGAAGGGACATTGTCAGAGCCATTGGGAACTTCTGGCACTGGCAGCGACAAAGAGCAAAGGTAGGGCTAGATCATCTGCTAAACGGCACAGGGCTAGGTCTGCTGGTATGGTCTACTCAGGAGCAGGTGACAGCGACACTGATGCTGCTTTTGCAGACTCCAGAAAAAAGCCTGCCAGAGGAGGAGTAAAATCGGGTGGTGGTGGTGGACAGACTAGATCTTCTTATTTATGGTATGCTGCCGTGTGGCAATTCTTTTGTACATTTCCTGGAGAACAAAACTAAGCACAGTGCCAGATCTGCAAGCAGGAAGTTAGCCGTTACCTGGGCCCAAATATAGGACTAGGAACTATGGCTCTACATAGGCATCTGGAGCAGCATCACAGAGCTACATGGGACAATCTGAATGCCCTTCTTCAATTTCCAGGAAGCCAATACTGTTGCTACCCCTGGGATCATTTTTTGAGTGCTTGTCAGCTAATGCCAGTGCCAGGCATACACAAGGCCTACACAGCAACCAGAGGTCCCCTGTCCTTTGGCCTAGACTTTAAAATCTGTGCTTCTACTAATGCTACCACCACCAGCACCCCTGCTTCTGTCTACTAACACCAGCCCTACACAACCTGTCTCCTGTCCCTTTGCCTTTAAGTACTGCTAATGCCACTACTACCACCAACAGCACCTCCGCTGCCCGCTACTGCCAGCCCTACACAACCACCACAGGTCTCCTGTCCCTCTGCCTAGACTTTCTTTCAGCTCTGCTAATGCCACTACTATCACCAATAGCACCTCCGCTGCCACCCTCTGCTACTACTAGGCCTACACAACCACAGGTCTACGCTGTGATGGGCACAATGGGTAGATTTATCAAGGCTTGTTAACAAAAAAAAAACATTGTTTGGTCTTCTTCAACTAAGTTGTCAAGATGCCAATCCCGCTGCTACCCCCCCCATTATAAATATAAATGGGACAATTATTGAGTGCTTACCCGCTACTGCCAGGCCTACACAACCACCACAGGTTTCCTGTGCTACTGCCTAGTCTTTCTTCAACAGCTGCAGCCTCTGCTAATGTTGTTACTACTACCACCAACAGCACCTCTGCTGCCAACCTTCCACCCTACTGCCAGGCCAACACACATGCAGGTCATCCCTGTGATGCCCAAAATGGGCACATTTTTCAGCGCTTCTAAAAAGCCATTGCTTCTTCTCCAGGTAAAGTTTAAGGGTGTCATTCCCATGCTACCCCCCCCCCCCATTACAAGTGGGGCAATTTTTTGAGGGCTTGCCTGCTACTTCCAGCTCTATACAACCGCAGTAGAAACCCTGAACAAACCTGAACTTTGCAGTTCGGGTTCGCCCATCTCTAGTAATGACATACCAAAACATTTACACAACATACATTCTTCAATGCCCACACAACACAACAAGTATTGTCTAATGTCTATGCAGAACTGTACACTAGTTGGGGGGATCAGACCCTCTCTCCAAGCAAAATATCTAACTACCTGGAATATGAAGAAAGAACAAAACAAGCAAGTATATTGCTCCTCTCAACTATTTTAGAGGGTTTAACCCCATGCAAATTTTGTGAAATAGAATGCAGATTCTGTGCTCCTAAACTACATGGGAGTGGCCATCTTGATTTACACCTGAGAACCCTGCTTCTTAAAAACTCAAAATCAAAATGTCCTCAAATTTCTGCGTAATCATCCCTTATTTTTAACAAGAAGTAAAAATCCATCAGCTTTAATGACTCATCGTTGCTCAGATCACAGCATCATACATTTTAGATAAAGTAATTACACTGTCTGCATGCTCTGCTTTGGCCATGTAATTAAGAAGCCATGTAAAAGCTCCCCCTCACACAGGTTTCCCTTGTTACAGCAGCTGTTTATTCATTCTGTATGTATAGAATGGATACACAAGCTTTCCCATATTTCTGAGACATATATCTCTCAGTTTGGTGTAAAATGCTGCTGTTGACACATTTCCACTGAAAGTATACTCACAGGCTGGGAGTGGAGGTCAATGTACAGTATCTCTGGGCAGAGGCGGGCTGGCCATAGGGAGACCTGGGCAAATGCCCGGTGGGCTGCACTGCTTTGGGGCAGTCTGGGCTGATAAAACACTCCCATCTAATCCCAGCCCCCCATCCCCTTCACCACTCGATCCCCTCACCAAAGCAACCCCAGCCCATGTCCTCACCCTACTGATATTAGCCTCATTAGAGGAGCACACTGGTTGACTGGCCAGGAAGCAGCAGAGATGGCACTGGCTGGTCATGGGAAGGTCAGGTGCTGATAAAATCTTAGGCTTATTTTTGGCCCCAGTCTGCCACTGTCTCTAGATGTAAAAAGTGCCCTTCTATAAGTTTTTTCACCTAAGGAACACTTTTTGAACCGTTTGCTAAATCAACCGCCGAGTCTAAACTCACTTTGAAATATCTTACAGCTCCTCACAGACAAACAGCACCAGGTAAGTAAAATTGCACAGCAGTTTAGATGTTCAATTCTTAAAGCATGAGTAATAAAACTGGCATTTTAATATACATTTCGAACTTTTGAGTAACTCTTGGTATTTTACACACTACAGATGGTCATCTGTTTTGATGTATTTTTGTCTGCACAGTGCTATGTTCTTGGATCAAAAGCAAAATGATAACTTTCAAAATCCTTGAGTACACTTTGTCTGTTTTAGTGCTTTTGTTTGGACGGGTTACAGAATAGTGTAGAAAAATCAAGCATGCGCATGGGAAAAAAGTCAGAAGAAAACAAATATGAACTATATTTTGCTCTAAGAATAGTAGATGACTTCAACGGTGGTCCTATCTGTAAAACAGTTGTAGTAAACAGTTATCAGCAGATGCAGGTACTGAGCCAAGGAAAATACTTCCAAGTTGTTCTCAGCTCCTAGGTAATAATAAACATTTTTTTCTGCATTATGAAATAACCAAAAAGTATTTATTAAATAAAACATGATACAATCCATTTATCCAATGATAGTTACACATTTGTTTAATTATCTTATTTGTGTAATATCTGGATAGATTAGGACAGGTTGTGGCCAAGATATTTTTATTTTTAGCATTGTTACCCTATAGGGGGGATCTACCCTCTTATTCTGTTTGTAGTTTCCTGTGCCTTGCTAGTGTCTATGATTACAAACCTAGTTCCCATTTTTGGTTCCAATTTATAAAAGCCTCTACAGCGTGAATAAAAAATGTTGAGCGGAATATTATATTATGAACGGAGGTGTGTGACTATTCAACTTGATTTGATTTATTTGTTTAACATCTGTAGGTTCCTGATTTATTTTGTTGTTTATTGTATTCAATATGTTTGCTCAGAATCCAGGGGACTCTGAGAAGTGGTCTAACTTTAAGGTGTTCGAACATGTGGAATTTTATTTTGTCAGATTGTAGTATCCTGGATAGGGATAAGCGAACCCCTCACCTGGGTGGAGAGGCGGCACCTGTCGAGGCAGAATCGGAGATAAATGAAGTGATGATGGCAGGTGCGGCGGGAGAGGGGGTCGCAGAATTTGCAGAACGGAGTCTGCTATAACTCACCTG
Organism: Gastrophryne carolinensis; assembly: GCA_027917425.1. NCBI lineage: Eukaryota > Metazoa > Chordata > Amphibia > Anura > Microhylidae > Gastrophryne > Gastrophryne carolinensis. The sequence continues at coordinate 184,466,307 of CM051234.1, read as the reverse complement.
AGCCTCACGATTCATTCCAGGTGGCAGTGCTGGTACTAGGATTGTCCTCACTCATGGGAGCGACGGCCATCCTTTCATGGCCCCAGCCAGAGCCCATTTGTAAGGAAAGATGACAGTTAACAGGAACGGATAGCGGAGCTCAGGTAAGTTGTTCACACTTGTGAAGCTGCTTGACAGGCTGCTCAGAAGCCCATCAACCAGCTTTTCCATGTTCGGGCCAATCGCCAAAACACACACACAGACTTCTAGCTGAAATCCGTGTTCGGGTTCAGGAACCCAAACTCGCAAAGTTCAGTATAAACCTGTGGTTCGGATTTGCCCAACACTAATCCTGGAGTTATCTGTTAAGACCAGCAGCCTTGACTGCAGATCTGCCCCCCAAATGCAGAACACAATGTAAGCTGTAAGAAGCAAGGAGGTCACCTTGTTGACCACTTTTAATGATGAGTGGGGCAGTTGGATCTCAGTGCATTAAACAAAACATTAGGGAGATGTAGTCACATGAATGATTTAGCGTTGCACAGGTGCTACCTACTTTTGAGATAGTGAGGAAATTGTGATTAGATATAAACAGAGGTGGTCCTAAACTGTCTCTTTAAATCCACGTGGAAGAACACACAGTATCCCAAAAACACTGGAAGGTAAGTAACAATGCAAAGTGAGAAATAGTTTGTAGCTTACAAAAAGAATTCCAAAGGTGGTGTTTATCATTCTGTTACCACATAAAGGCTTGTGATTACAGATGCAGGCCTCTGTACATGCGGCACAAGGTAGGCTCAATCAATTGAATCAATTGACTGTTCTGACATTTTTTTTTTTTTTTACTTTTTTTTATTGAAGTTTGCACGTGATGTACAGCATATTTTTAAAGACAGGCGTACTGAACAAGCAGTAATGCAAAAAGCGTACATAGTTGAATGCATAATGGAATGCAGATAAACAGTAAAGATAAGTCAACAAAATGCTCACAGTATCTTTTGGTGTCAGCAAAAGTAGCTCGCAAAATCAGACAGTGTCTAACCAAGGGATATATCTTGTGGAACTTAAGTAGTATAAATTGAGATTATGAATTCTCATTAAAATTATTTTGAGAGCTATTTGTATATTCACTTTTGGTTGTTCAGCACCCTGGCTGACCTTGGGCAAACTTCTAACTATGTTAAGCGAACATTGGACTGTGTAGATGTCCAGGGTATATCTCAGGAGGGTTGGGGGGGAGAGGGGGGCAGAAAGAGAAGGGGGGGATTGTGGGAGCCCAGGTCTGCTGGATCATGTTTTAATAGGAGAGTGAGAACTAGAACCAGACTAGTCCGGAGTCTAGTGGTTAGATAGGGAGGGACGGGTCTGTTTGATGAGGGCTCAGCCCAATATACTCTATCCATGGGTTCCAGGTACTGAGGAATTTGTCGTATGAATCGTTTATTATCGCAGTGATTTTCTCATTGCACATGATATCCGACATCCTATTACAAATCACCTGCCAAGGTATTTGGGGCGATTTCAAGTTTCTAGCTATCATCCCCCTAACTGCCGATAATACATGGAGTATCAATCGCCACTCTGGCTTTGTGTATGTACCAGATTTGAGTGATAGGAGCGCCTCCCATGGATCGCCTGTACCGGATATGTGTAGGATGTCAGATATCAATTTGTAGGCTTTATCCCATGTAGAACGAACCACAGGGCACTCCCACCAGATGTGGGACATTGTGCCTCTTTCTTGGCACCCTCTAAAGCATAATGGTGAATCTGAGGGGGAAAATTTGTGGATTCTGTCTGGAGTGTAATACCATCTGAAGAGGATTTTATAGGCATTTTCTAAAACCAGTGCATTACAGGATAATTTTCTTGTATCACTCCAGATTTTCTGCCATGTCTTAGGATCTTTAGTTGTTCCCAGCTCTTGTTCCCATCTTATCATATAGTTGTGGTGAACAGGAGCTGGGGGTGTAACTAGAGCTGTGTATGAACTGGATATAAAGTCCCTTTCAAAATGGTCCCTGATGCATCTGATTTCGAAATCCATATTCCTATATGGAGGAGGGGACTTTTTTAGGAGGCTTTTTTTGTGCAATATATCTTTATTGGGTTTTATATAGATTTTTCATACATAAAAAAACAAGAAACATATCAAGAAAAGCACATGGTCACAGCGCTTGAAATATATGGTAAAGATATCAAGTATGGGCATATAAATAACAAGACTGTGGTGAGTTACTGGTAATGATATCAACAGTGGCAACCACATATTATCTTCACTTACCCACTATATATTGTTAGGACCGTAATGCCCATATAGTAACGCGCTAAATGGAAATAGAAGCGTAGAAGATAAACACGAAGATAGAATGCAAGAAAGCAAAAGAAAGGAAGAAAGAAAGAAAGAGAAAAAGAAAAAAATGTAAGAAAGAATGTCCACCTCACCTGTTCCTCTCCAGTAGCTCCCGGGACTTCGGGGAGCTCTTAGACATTTCCCATATTGTCCAGGTCTTATAGTGCTTTTCAGCTCCACCTTCGACCCCAGCCAGTGCCAGCTCCTCCATCCTTTTGATATTCTCTAACTCCCCATACCATTCCAGTAAGGAGGGTACAATATTGGAACGCCAGTGTCGGGGTATTATTGATCTGGCTGCTGTAAGCATGTGTCTCAGAAGGCCTCTCCCCCCTGCCACCACCGAACCCGGAATCATCGAAAGGAGGGTCACCTGAGGAGAGTTGGGGACCCTCAGAAGCGTTGTATATTCAAATATCTTCAACACCCCCTCCCAGAAAGTATTTATAGCGGGGCATTCCCACCAGATGTGTGTTAGGGTCCCACGTGCTCTGTCACACCTCCAACATTTGTCGGTCTCAGAGCCCTGGTATCTTACTAGGTCCGCCGGGCTCCTATACCATCTGGTCAGGATTTTATAGTTTCTTTCTTTCCTGGGCCCTACATGCCATCGAGAGTTTGTGCGTTAGAGCAAAAGTCTTTTCCCACTCATCCGTTTCAAACGTCTGACCCAATTCTTCTACAAAATAATGGTAGACCCTCTTCCATACCTCCCGCCTAATGAGTCCTATATAAGGTTGAGATTGCCCGGGAGGGGGGTGACCGAGCCCTGAGGATCGTCTCTAGCGCTGTTAATGGCTGGGACAGGGTGTTCCCATGGGCTACCGAGCCGATGAAAGCATTTAACTGGGCATATAAAAACCAGGACAGTTTCCTCCCCTCCCCCTGATCCCTCAACTCCGATAGTGGTGGCAGGCCAGATCCAGAGGTGATCTCTCCCAGTCTTGTGTCCTGAGACGCTTCCCACACAAGAAACGTTTTGGCCCCCATTCCCGGGGTAAATGCAGGGTTATCAAAGAGCAGGGTGAGAGGACCCGGTCTACATGATATGCCCCTTAGTTTCAGTGACCTGTCCCATAGGGTCAGCAGGGGATTCACAAGGTAGGGAAGTTCCCGCCTCTTCGGACGGAGCTCAGGGTCCACCCAAGGCAGGGCAGTCAGACCGATTGGAGAGGTATCGTTTTCTAAGTCCACCCATTGCTTACTCCCCCTGTGGTGAAACCAGTCCACGAGCCTCACCAGGACCGCGGCCGCGTGGTACGACTTCATGTCGGGTACCCCCAGCCCCCCGCAGATTTAGGTCTACATAGCGTCTTCCTGCTTACCCTAGGCTTTTTGCCATCCCAAATGAAGTTGAAGAACGCAGCCTGTATCTGTTTAAAGAACCCCCGTTCCAGCAACAACGGTAAGGTCTGGAAAACATATAAGAATCGGGGCAAGACGTCCATTTTTAGGATATTAGTCCTCCCCAGCCAGGAGTATTGTTTTTTAGCATATGTTTTCAGGCTTCCCATGGTACTGTTAAGGAGCGGCACATAGTTCAGTTTATAAAGTTTCCCCAAATCCGTGGACACCTGTACCCCCAAGTATTTTATTGATTCCCTCTGCCTCTTGAACGGAAAATTTGCCTGTATTGATTCCCGGGTCTGTTCCCCTAGGGAGATATTCAAGATCTCCGTTTTAGTCATGTTGACTTTAAAGTTGCTCAACTTGCTGAATCTTTCAAACTCCTTGATGACAGACGGCAGAGAGGTATGTGGGGAGGTCACATACAACAGTAAGTCATCGGCAAAGAGGGAGAGCTTATATTCCTTTCCCCCGGCCAGTATTCCCTTGATGGAAGGGTTGGCTCTTAAAGCGTTCGCCAAGTGTTCCATCATTAGGACATAGAGCAAGGGGGATAGAGGGCATCCCTGCCGTGTGCCATTCCTTATGTCGAAAGATCCAGATAGGGTGCCGTTGATTTTAACTTTAGCCGTGGGGTCATGGTATAAAGCCATAATTCTATCTCTCATGACTGGTCCCACCCCCACCTGGAAGAGCGTGGCCTCCAGAAACCCCCAGTGTACCCTATCGAATGCCTTTTCTGCGTCCACCGCCAGGAGGCATGATGGGATCCCCTTCAATTGAGCGAAGTGAATCAACGAGACTGTCTTGATCACATTGTCTCTGGCTTCCCTGCCCGAGACAAACCCAACCTGATCACTGTGGATCAATCAGGGTAACAAGGGCTGGATCCTGGTCGCCATAATTTTGGCGAACAGTTTGACATCCACATTGATCAGTGAGATCGGCCGATAGTTACCCGGAAGGGTATTGTCCCTCCCGGGTTTCGGGATGACCGTAATGTGAGCTTCCAGGGTCTGTCTCGGGAAGGGGCAGCGACCTGATACAGAGTTAAATACCTTCGTCAGGAAAGGAGCAATCAGAGGTCCCATGACTTTATAAAACCTGGGGGTAAACCCATCTGGCCCGGGGTTTTAGGAGGCTTTTAACAAAGTATTGGACTTGTAGGTGTCTAAATACCTCAGAAGGTAGGAAGCTATCGTGGGGTGCGAGGTCTTGTTTGGTTTTCATCCCTTTTGGGGTGCAGAGTTTGTCTACAGAGGTTAGGACTTTCTGTGACCACCATGTAATTTTTAGGGTACGTGACCCCTGATGGAAACATTGGGTTACCTAGCAGGGGGGAAGCTGGCAAATGAGGTGACGTGAATTCATGTGAATTTTTGTCCCATATTGTCAAGGAGAACTTTAGGATTGCAGGGATAAATTTCGGTCTAAGTGTTCTAGGGATCCAGAGCAGAGATGCTGGGAGGACTGGGTCACAAGCGGCAATGTCATTTAGGACCCATAATGGTTTATGCTGTGGGGCGTGTAGGAGTACTAGGGGCGCTATTTGAGCTGCTGTATAATATTTATGCAGGGATGGGGAGGCCAGGCCGCCTTGGTCTTTATTACAGAAGAGAGTTGTTTTATTTATCCTTGGTCTAGATTTGCACCATGTAAAATACATGATTTTCTGTTCAAGGATGTTGAGGGCACGTTTCAGGGACCTGAACTGGGAGCACTCTAAAGAGATATAACATTTTTGGTAAAAAGGTCATCTTGAGAGCTGTCATTCTCCCTAGCCAAGACAATTTTATAAATTGCCAGGAGTGAAGTAGAGTGTCCAGTTTTCAAAATGTTTCTGGGTAGTTGGCACTATACAAATCTGTATAGTTGGCTGTTAATTTGATCCCCAGATACTGCAGTCTCTGTGTCCAAGTCCATGTAAAGTTTTGGGATAAAGTCTGCTTTGTACTAGCAGAGAGGGAGACGTCTAGTGCAGTGGACTTTGAGGCATTTAGTTTAAGGCCTGAGATGCGGCCAAAAGTGGTCAGCAGGTCAATGGCATTAGGGGCTGAGGTATGTGGTGAGCTCAACATCAGCAGCATGTCATCTGCGAAAAGTGAAACTTTATGTTCCCTGCCTCCTAAGTGGATTCCTTTGATTGAGGTATTTTGCCTTAATTTTATTGCAAGTGGTTCTAGGGCCAGGATGAATAATACAGGGGACAAAGGACATCCTTGTCTGGTACCTCTCTGGATCTTGAAACTTGGGGAATGGAAGCCAGCGTATTTAACGCAAGCAGGCGGGTTGGAGTACAAAGCTGCGATCCAAGAGAGGAATCCTGGGCCAAAGCCCCATTTATTTAAGGAGGACTGGAGGTATTGCCAAGAGAGGGAATCAAAAGCTTTCTCCACATCAAGAGAAAGGAGCATTGCCATTTTTGGTCCTTTGCCCCCTGTATCAATTGCATTATCCTGCGCACCCCATCTCCAGCCTGTCTTCTAGGGAGAAAACCCACCTGATCCCTGTGAATTACATCCCCCAGAAATTCATTGACTCTGTTGGCTAAGATCTTCGCAATGATTTTCAAGTCTATATTAAGGAGTGATATAGGCCGAAAATTTGTCCAGTTTTGGTGGTCCTTTCCAGGCTTCGGGATCATTGTTTTCACGGCTCTAAGCATGTCTGGGTCTATGGGGTTGTTTTCTTTGATATAGTTGTAAACCCTCGCCAGTCGAGGTGCTACTATGGGGGCCATTTTTTTATAAAATGAAGCGGTGAACCCATCAGGCCCAGGCCTTTTATTGGATTTCAATGTCTTGATTGATTTCAAGACTTCTTCTACTGTTATATTTTCGTCTATTTTGGCACTCTGACCCTCTGGGATTTGTGGTAAGTTGATCTCGTCTAAGAATGCCTGCGTCTGATGGTCCCCTAATGGGGGTGGGGCTTTGTATAACTTAGATAGGCCTGCTGAGAATTCTAAAACCAATACTTGGGGGTTGCTAGTCTCCCCTCCTGTCCTAGTCTTGAGTCTCACTGGTTTCATGGTAGGCTCGTGACACTTTAATTGGGAGGCCAGAAGGGTGCCTGGTTTATTTGCAGAAACATAGTATTTTTGTCTACAGCGTCTATAACGTCCCTCTGCCGCTTGAGATTGCAAGAGCTTAAGTTAAGTTCTGGAGAGCTCTATTTGGCGGAGATGTTTGGAACTGGGGTGGTTTTAAAGGTCCCTACATCCTTAGAATATTGGGACTGAAGTTGTTCTGAGAGTATTGACCTTTCCTTTTTCTTTCTAGAAGCTGTGGCAATAAAGTGTCCTCTCATAACAGATATGCACCCCAGACCATAGTTGGTGAGGTCTCTGGGTTCTCATTTATAGTGAAGAATTCTAAAGCGACTTTGCTAGCATCCTCCACCAAGGGTTTTGAGGACAGCAGCGAGTCGTTCAATATCCATGAGGACGGTTTGGGTTTAATGACCATAGAGTTGCACGTCATTGCCGCCAAGTCGTGGTCTGACCACGGGACAGGGTAAATTTTTGTCTGACCCACCTGTGACATAAAGGTGGAGAGGACCAAAATGTGGTATATCCTGGTATGTAGCTTATGGGGGGCAGAATAATGTGTCTAGTCCCTTTTATGAGGGTGCATATCTCTCCATGGGTCCACTAGATGCGCATTAGCTATCAACTCTGTGAAGCGTTTGCTATCTTGAATTGTAAGGGCGTTTGGGGGGAGTGATCTATCCAGGGATGGTTGCAGCATTAAGTTTGAGTCCCCACACATAAACATAGCTCCCTTTCCATGCTTCTGCAATAATGAGCACATACGGGCCAGTAAAGGAATCTGCTTAGTGTTTGGCGTGTAGTAAGTGAAAAATGTTACCTCATCATCCTGTAAGGTTCCTTGAAGCAAAAGATATCTACCGCCAGGGTCTGCTATCTGTTTATGGCAGGTAAAGGAAAGCCCGTTACGAAATGCTATTAGAACACCTTTCTGCTTACCTTGGCTGACCGCCTGAAAAAACAAGGGGAATTTATGGTTAAGAAATTTTGGTTTGCAACTAGATGAATAGTGTGTTTCCTGGAGACAAATTATGTCTGCGTGGATTGAATTAAAATATTTAAATGCTCTGGACCTCTTATTCGTGGAGTTTAGCCCCTGAACATTCATTGAGGAGTGGATTGTGCGTACCTGGGCTCCCACGGTGTGTGGGGGAGGGTGTTGGTTTTGAGGTGGGTGGATGAATAGGGGGGAAAGGGGGGAGGGGAAAGGGGTGGTAGAGTTAGAAGAATTAAACACATTAAGTAGACGTTGCTCACATTTCTGTGTGCGAAAGAGCCTGTCCAAAGGCGTGGGAAGTGTTTTCCCATCTTAGGGGTGTCCAGTGTGGGTCAGGAGGCTATCCTGAGTATATTAAAAGGGCATTAAATGCTATAACATTTTGATATAAAGCAGAATTAAACAAGGTCTCCGGCTGTTGGGATCTGGCCCAGCCACCCAGGGGTGGCACCCCGTCGCCCTCCCTATGGGGTCCCCCCTGAGGGCGGTGCGTCTTCTCCCACCAGTCCGAGACTATCTAGGCCGCATGGACAACCTTTATAAAAAACATTATTATAAACATTATTATAATCAGAGAGAGTGAAAAGAAAGGCTTTGTTATAGTAGCAAAAAACTTTTGGGCTTCCAGAGCCCTAACACTTGCTGATACAAAACTGCGGGTTGTTTGGCACCCTAGAAAGCAGCCCAGGCACCTGGTATGACCACTGTTGCAGGTCAGACAGGTACCCAGACACAGGGTGTGTACTGAGGGGGTTATCCCTGAGAGTCCCCCGCTCCGGGAGCGCACATAGTCGTTGGTGAGACCTCAACGGGATAACCGGGGCATCCCAAATATGCACGGAGTTGGCCGAGAGAGCATGGGTACCTGTATCTGGTTATAACTCAGTAGAGGTGCCAGGGAGTGTTGCACTGAACTTGTTTGGTGAGTTGTGGCGATGGGGTGGCTTGAATGTTGCTGCTGTAGCCAGGCCTTGGCGTTCTTGGTGTAGAGGGGAGAGAAGAGGTTGTTTTATCAGGTTCTAGTATACGGATGTCCAGAGATTTAAATTTATCCAGAAGCTCTGGAAGAGAGGAAGCTTGGACTTGTTTCCCTTGGTATGAGAATGAGAGCTTAAAGGGGAAGCCCCATCTATAGCCTATTCCCTGCGCCTGCAGGGCCAGGAGGTACGGCCGAAAAGATCTTGTTTTTTAAGATGGGGGTTTGGGATAAATCAGCAAAGATTTGATAGCTGTGCCTTTGAAATGTAAGGGGTGCTTTATCTCTTGAAGCTTTCAATACAATTTCTTTTTTTGGTAGAAGTGGTATTTGACAATGATGTCACGTGGTGGGCCCTATGCAGGTCTTCTGGTTAGGGCCCTATGAGCTCTGTCTAATTCCAGTCTCTCTAGTGGGATTTCAGGTACTAGCTCCTGTAAAAGGGCTGTGATAGCGCCCACTGTGTCTTCCATAGTTTCTGGCAACCCCCTGAATCTCAGGTTAGATCTGCGGTTGCGATTTTCCAGCTCCTCACTCTGGCCCTTTAAGAGGGTGATTTCTTCTTGGAGTTGCTGTAATAAAGTCCCCTGGTTATCTAAAACTGTAGTGGCATCATCCATGCGGGATTCTAATGCATCTGTACATCCCCCCAGATCTCTGATATCTTTCAGGAGGGTGTCAGTATGCCTGGCAGACACTGCAGTAACTTTCTCCCTCACTATGGTTCTCAGCTGGCTGAGGAGGGCCTGGTTTACTGTGCTGCAGTCTGTGTGGATGGAGGGTGCTGGGGCCAGCTATCTGTGGAGTCGAGGGAAAGATCCTCCCCAGTGCTTATCCCCCCACCGATCTCCTTACTTGGAGTGCTGTGAGCTGTCTCTTCCTCTGCACTGTCAGGGACTGCCGCCATCTTGCCTGTTGGAGCTGCTGATCTGCGTGTCTCCCTAGCAGCTTTCTTCCTGCTGTGAGCTGTGTTCATCGCCTCTGGTAAGTGGACTGGGGTTTCCAAAGGTCTCCTGTGCCTTTTAGGGGCCTCTCACGATCTGCCCTGCTGCTGCTGTGTGCTTCCAGCCTCTCTGACCTGTGGAGCCGAGCTAGCAGGCATCCATCTTGCTCGGCTGCACCTGTTCTAAAATTTTTACAAAAGTCAGGATACTTATTCAAACTATGCATTAGGAGTTGTAAATAAAGGTGCTTTAACTAAACTGCTGCAGGTTTTCAAGCATCAGTGGCCTCATTGTTTTAGTTTTCCACTTTAATGGGCAGCAATAAAATGTAAGCTGTGGAAAACGCAAAAGGTTTACTGCAGGTAAGATTTAACCTTAAAGGAGCACTATCGAGAAAAATGGACCAATGATAAAAATCCATATAGATATACTGAATGACGAGAGGAGAGGTCACTTATATACCCAGCATCAAGAAATATCCAGCCAGGCTTGTTTTTTTTATTTATTGGAAGGAAGAAAAAATCTGGGGTGACAGGTTCTGTCACCCCCGATACACTAAACCTGTCACTCCTATATATTATTCCTACCAGACAAAGAAAACCACAAGCTTGGCGGGAGTTTTTTCACTATGAGTGTATTAGTGACCCCTCCTCTTATTAGCCAACTTGTTTAAATGGATGTTTACTATTTCAATTTCGCAATGCTTTTAGGTATATGCAAAGGTGAGCAGAGATGAGGCAGGAAGGAGGGAGTAAAATAAATTGGGAAGTGGTAGGGTAAGCAGAGGTGGGCATAGGTAAGGCAGTTAAGTGTTACCACACACCACACAATGGAAGGCCTGCCTAACTCATCCAACCTACCGCCACAGCAGAGGGTTCTACAGCTACTGCAGGGGTTATTGCCAGCTATTGCCAGGTGGGGAGGGGTTGTCCTGGTCAGAATAATTCTACAACTGCATTTGTCTGCAGAATTATTCTGTGGTGGTCTTGGACATAATAAATCTGGTTAGATACCCACACCTAGGGCATCCAGATGCATAGTCAAGAAGGCTAAATGGAGCAGAGCTGCGCCAGTGCTGTGGGAGTACTGGCGAGGTATGTATATCACAGGACCAAGACTTTCAAGATAAAAATGGATATCTGCATGAAAAAATTATTAGCATGCATATTAAAATGTCAGTATCAAATGTAACACCTTTAGATTAGAATGTGAATATTAGATTTTTCTGTTTCTTTCATCAGTTATGTATATATTATAAGAGAAGCAAGGATATGTCCGGAACCTGATCCCGCTGAACTACGTGTCAATGATTATAAAGCACCAGGCAAAGACTTGAACTACCACAGCTCTATTTCCTGAAAAAAAAAACGGTGTGAGAAAATGATCCCTTAAGCCACCACTGTATTCATGGAAATGTTTGACACCTGATGTCATGTAATATGTGTTTTGAATTGCTTGCTTCTTTTACCCTTGAAAGCTGAACATGGAGAAGCTTTAGTAACATCGCACCACATGATCCATATCTATAAACAAATGCATAATCATGAAGCCAGTTATATACACATCTGCTGTTGCAAATATTCCACTCATGAGGAACAGACACTTATTTTATCCCCCCACACTTTTAGTTAACTCTATACATCCTTTAGGAAGCTTGAAGTAAACCACAGAAATTGTGTTTACTCACAAATCTGAGAGAATAAGGTGTCAGGTCTTCTAGCTATAAAGTTTGAACAAATTATGATTCCACCAAAAATGTATATAATGACTGTGAATTTAGAAATAGCATCATACCAACATAAAATTGGCATAAAATTGAGCAATATAGTTTAAAGAGCACCGATCACTGAGCACCAATCACTTGTGCTTGGCTTAAGGGTTGATGAGACACTTACGTTAATAATTATGCAGAAACAGGCATTTTATCAAAGTAACTGGTCCCCTTGAATTATTAACACCCTAAATAATAACATTTCTTAAGTCTACAATTTATCGTTGTGACATTAGGTTTTGCAGTCAAGTGATATACAATACTTATTATAGTGATTTCCCTCTTATCTCTGTTTCTTCCCTTAACCCTTCATTTCTTAGTTTAGGTTGGATAGATGTAATATTTGCTTAAAAGGGAGTGTCCATACAAGGGGTTTGTTACGCACCGGGTGCGAAGAAGTGGACCCGCAGGGTCTGCAGAACTGTTTGGCAGATACCGCGTCAGGGGAGCGGAGTCTAAGGAGCCACTGGTTTTCACCAGAGCCCACCGCAAGGCGGGATGGTCTTGTGCGGCAGGTGACTCCCAGGTCGCTACCCCCCAACAGCGGCACAGTTCCACAAACTGCTGAAGTGACGTGCAGCAGAGACAAACAGTGGTCGAAGGAGAAGGCCGAGGTCAGGACTGGCAGCGCGGGTTCAGTAGCGGAGACACAAGCCGAGGTCGGGACTGGCAGCGCGGGTTCAATTGCGGAGACACAAGCCGAGGTCGGGACGGGCAGCACAGGTTCGAAGGTCAATGGGAGAGCCGAGGTCATACACGAGGAATCAAGCAATACAGCGATAATCATTCAGGGAACAACACCGAAGATCCGGCACAGGAAGTAAGGCAGGGTTTAATTTATAGGAAGAGCCAAAAAGGGATTGGATGGCAGAGACCAATTAACAGGGCCTTGGCCCTTTAAATCTGAGAAGGTTGACGCGCGCGCCCCCTAGTGGCCGGGGACGTGCGCGCAGGGAAGGCGGAACAGTAACAGAAGGAGGAAGCCGGCGGCCATGCCGGTCAGAGGAGGAAGCGCGGGGACCAGGTAAGGGGGAACCACAGCCTGGGGGGCCAGCAGCGGACGCCCGGATGGCGGTGGAGCGGGGAGCGCTGCAGGAAGGGGACGCAGCGCTCGCCCGAGGAGAGGCACGGAGGGGGGCGCTGCGCGGGGAAAACGCAGCGCTCGCCCTAACAGTACCCCCCCCTTAGGTCTCCCCCTCTTTTTGGGACCGAGGAAGTTTGAAATAAGGCTCCGATCGAGGATATTCTCCTCAGGCTCCCAGGACCTCTCTTCTGGACCGCAATTCTCCCAATCCACTAGAAAGTATCGTCTCCCTCTGGATGTTTTGGAAGCCAGAATCTCTCTCACCGAGAAGGCATCTTCGGTACCCGCGACCGGAAGTGGCTCCAACGTTTTAGAAGAGAAGCGATTAGTCGTCAGAGGTTTTAATAATGAAACATGAAAAGAGTTGGGAATGCGTAAGGAGGCTGGCAAATGAAGTTTGTAACAGACCGGATTAATTTGTTGCTTGATCCTGTACGGCCCTAAATAGCGAGGGCCCAATTTATAACTGGGTATCTTGAAACGAATGTACTTGGCTGAAAGCCAAACTTTATCTCCAGGAGAGAAAACAGGAGCGATTCTCCTTCTTTTATTAGCGCTGCTCTTCATGCGGGTAGAGGCTAGAACAAGAGAATGTCGTGTTTCACGCCAGATAGAGGAAAAAAACTGTGTTAAGTCATCCACGGCGGGTACCCCCGACTGTGTAGGTAAGGGTAGAGGAGGCAAAAGTTGGCGGCCATAAACAATGAAGAATGGAGATTTTTTGTGGCTTCAGAATCTTTGAAATTATAAGAGAACTCCGCCCATGGCAAGAGATCGACCCAGTCGTCTTGTCGGGCCGAAACAAAGTGACGTAGATATTGTCCTAGAACCTGATTGACCCTCTCCACTTGGCCGTTGGACTGGGGGTGGTAGGCCGAGGAAAAATCTAATTTCACTTTTAACAGAGTACAGAGAGCCCTCCAGAATTTTGAAACAAACTGAACTCCCCTGTCGGAGACAATGTGGGAAGGAAGTCCATGGAGCCGAAAAATATGCTTAAAAAAGTCCTTAGCCAACTGAGGAGCGGATGGGAGTCCTGGTAGCGGAACGAAGTGCGCCATTTTTGAAAAACGATCCACAACAACCCAGATCACTGTATTGCCTTGAGATGGAGGAAGATCCGTGATAAAGTCCATAGCGATGTGAGACCAAGGGATTTCAGGAATAGGTAGAGGATGAAGAAGACCCGCCGGTCTTTGGCGAGGCGTTTTATTACGTGCACAGGTGGTACAAGCTTGCACGAATTCTGCCACATCCTTCTCAATGGAGGGCCACCAATAATATCTGGCAATAATTGCGTTAGACTTTTTGATACCAGCATGCCCGGCAATACGGGAAGCATGACCCCATTTTAATATTTGGAGGCGTCGGCGAACCGGGACAAAGGTCTTCCCAGGCGGAGCCTGCACTAGGGAGGCAGGAGCGGAATGAACCAAATGATCAGGAGATATAATGAACTGAGGAGCAGCGTCCACGTCTGTGACGTCCGAGGAGCGAGATAGAGCATCTGCCCTGATGTTCTTAGAGGCAGGCCGAAAGTGAATGCGGAAATTAAACCGCGCGAAGAATAGTGACCAACGAGCTTGGCGAGGATTCAAGCGTTGAGCAGTTTGAAGATACAAAAGGTTCTTATGGTCGGTAAAAATAGATATGGGGTGAAGCGACCCTTCTAGTAGATGTCTCCACTCTTCAAGAGCTAATTTGATAGCCAGGAGTTCACGATCCCCAATAGAATAATTTCGCTCCGCGGAAGAAAAGGTCCTAGAAAAGAACCCACAAGTATGATTTTTCCCTGAAGGAGACCTCTGTGTGAGAACAGCTCCTGCTCCAATGGAAGAAGCGTCAACCTCCAGAGAAAAGGGACGAGAAGGGTCTGGTCTGGTGAGCACCGGGGCCATAGAGAATGTCCTTTTCAATGCTAAAAAGGCTGCCTCCGCCTGTGGAGGCCATGACTTGGGGTTGGCTCCCTTTTTGGTGAGAGCCACAATGGGGGCCACGATAGTGGAAAAATGGGGTATGAATTGACGGTAATAGTTGGCGAAGCCCAGAAATCGTTGAATGGAACGCAGACCAACAGGCCGAGGCCAATCTAATACCGCTCTCAATTTGCTAGGGTCCATTTGTAGTCCTTGGGCTGAAACAGTATAACCCAAAAAGGGCAGAGCGGTCTGGTGAAAGAGACACTTTTCTAATTTGGCATAAAGATGATGCTGCCGAAGGCGGGATAGTACCAGACGAACGTGCCGGTGATGCTCTTCGAGGGAAGAAGAGAAGATGAGGATATCATCTAAATAGACCACGACACAGGAGTACAACAAGTCCCGGAAGATGTCATTGACGAACTCTTGAAATACGGCAGGGGCATTACAAAGCCCGAAGGGCATCACCAAATACTCGAAATGACCGTCACGGGTATTAAAGGCAGTCTTCCATTCGTCTCCCTTGCGGATGCGGATCAGATTGTAGGCTCCTCGGAGATCTAGTTTGGAAAAGATCCTGGAGCCACGAAGACGGTCGAAGAGTTCTGGAATTAAGGGTAAGGGGTATCGGTTCTTTACCGTGATCTTGTTAAGACCCCGATAGTCGATACAGGGCCGGAGAGAACCGTCTTTTTTCTGTACAAAAAAAAAGCCTGCCCCAGCGGGAGAAGAGGACTTCCGGATGAAGCCCCTCTGCAGATTTTCTTGTATGTAAGTAGCCATTGCTTGAGTTTCGGGGACGGATAGTGGGTAGATACGGCCACGAGGAGGAGTGGTCCCAGGCAGGAGATCGATTGGGCAGTCATAAGGGCGATGTGGCGGAAGGGTCTCAGCTTGCTTCTTACAGAAGACGTCAGCGTAGGCCCGGTAAACTTCGGGTAGGCCCGGTAGAGATGTGGTAGGATGATCGGTTCGAACTGGTAAAGCTTTCAAGCAATTCTTGAGGCAGGTTGTACCCCACGCCTTGATGTCCCCAGTGACCCAGTCTAGGGTAGGATTATGAAGCTGAAGCCAAGGAAGACCCAATAGGATTGGGGAAGTACAATGGGGTAACACAAAGAGTTCCAAGTATTCCTGGTGAAAGAGGCCAATCTTAAGGAGCAAAGGCTTGGTACGGTACTGCACCATACAATTCAGTCTATCTCCATTAACTGAGGCGATGAATAACGGTTTGGCCAAGCGGTTAACTGCTATGTCATATTTCTTGATCAGGGAGGCCTCTATGAAATTGCCCGCCGAACCAGAATCCAGGAAGACCGGCAAATTAAGCACAGAGGCAGATGAGAGACAAAGCTGTGCAGGTACGGTAAATCTTGGAGAGGAAGCACACACACCCAGAGACGCCTCTCCCAACGAGTCTAGGTTTCCCAGTCGAGAAGGACGAATGGGGCAATCTCTTAGAAAGTGATCAGGACTGGCGCAATACAGACAGAGATTTTCATTTCTCCTGCGAGACCTCTCCACGGGGGTTAGGCGAGAGCGGCCGACCTGCATGGCTTCCACCTCTGGAGAAGATGGTACAGACAAAGGTTTCTGAAAGGTGGGAGCCAAACGGAACATCCTCCTGTCGCGTTGGGAATCTCTCTCCAGGCGAAGTTCCTCACGCCTCTCAGCAAAGCGTATGTCAATGCGAGTGACGAGATGAATGAGTTCAGAAAGGGAGTCAGGTATCTCTCGGGCCGCTAGAACATCTTTGATCTTGCTAGAAAGACCTTTCTTAAAACAAACGCAGAGGGCCTCATTATTCCATGCTAACTCGGAGGCCAAAGTACGGAATCGAATAGCATATTCACCAACAGAAAGATCGCCTTGTGTTAAATTCAATAGAGCGGACTCGGCAGATGAGGCCCGAGCGGGTTCTTCAAAAACCTGACGGAATTCAGTAACAAAGGCCTGGAGGGTGAAGGTGAGAGGATCATTACGGTCCCACAAGGGAGTGGCCCAAGCCAAGGCTTTTCCGGAGAGCAGACTAATGATGAAGGCCACTTTAGAGCGTTCGGTGGGGAATTGATCAAACAATAATTCCAGGTGCATAGAGCACTGGGCTAGAAAGCCTCTGCACAACTTCGCGTCCCCCTCATATTTTGCAGGTAAGGAGAGGCGGATTCTGGATGAGGAAACTGCTGGAGACTGCGGTGGCGGCACCGGTGGCGGTGGAGAAGGCGACAGCTGCTGGGTCAAGAGTTGCTGCATCATAGCGGTAAGCTGATTAATCTGCCGAGACTGCATAGCCACCAGCGCTGGGAGTTCGGAAGTCTCCGGCAAGGGCACCTCAGCGGGATCCATGGCCGGATCTTACTGTTACGCACCGGGTGCGAAGAAGTGGACCCGCAGGGTCTGCAGAACTGTTTGGCAGATACCGCGTCAGGGGAGCGGAGTCTAAGGAGCCACTGGTTTTCACCAGAGCCCACCGCAAGGCGGGATGGTCTTGTGCGGCAGGTGACTCCCAGGTCGCTACCCCCCAACAGCGGCACAGTTCCACAAACTGCTGAAGTGACGTGCAGCAGAGACAAACAGTGGTCGAAGGAGAAGGCCGAGGTCAGGACTGGCAGCGCGGGTTCAGTAGCGGAGACACAAGCCGAGGTCGGGACTGGCAGCGCGGGTTCAATTGCGGAGACACAAGCCGAGGTCGGGACGGGCAGCACAGGTTCGAAGGTCAATGGGAGAGCCGAGGTCATACACGAGGAATCAAGCAATACAGCGATAATCATTCAGGGAACAACACCGAAGATCCGGCACAGGAAGTAAGGCAGGGTTTAATTTATAGGAAGAGCCAAAAAGGGATTGGATGGCAGAGACCAATTAACAGGGCCTTGGCCCTTTAAATCTGAGAAGGTTGACGCGCGCGCCCCCTAGTGGCCGGGGACGTGCGCGCAGGGAAGGCGGAACAGTAACAGAAGGAGGAAGCCGGCGGCCATGCCGGTCAGAGGAGGAAGCGCGGGGACCAGGTAAGGGGGAACCGCTGCCTGGGGGGCCAGCAGCGGACGCCCGGATGGCGGTGGAGCGGGGAGCGCTGCAGGAAGGGGACGCAGCGCTCGCCCGAGGAGAGGCACGGAGGGGGGCGCTGCGCGGGGAAAACGCAGCGCTCGCCCTAACAGGGTTGATAAAACCTACAGCTGCCTCACCGCTTAAAGGAGCACTATCATGAAAAAATGTACCAATGAAAAAAATCCATGCATATATGCTGGATGGCGGGAGGAGGGGTCGCTTATACAACCGGCATCAAGAAATATCCGTCAGGCTTGCTTCTTTCTTTTATCGAAAGGAAGAGGAAATCACCTCTGATAAACTCAAACCTGGCACCTCCTCAATTTTATTCCTACTAGGAGAAGAAAAACACAAGCTTGGTGGGAGTTTTATTCAGTTCAGTATATAAGTGTCCCCTCCCCTCATTAGCCGATGTGTTTATATGGATACTTAATATGACACAATTTCAGGATACACCTACTTTAGGTGAATGTTGTTTAGCTGTCTTTGGTTGTTATGTGCAGCTTGGAGCAAGATTTACAATGTCTGATTTCCTCTTCCTCCCCCTGGCCTTTGCTTTGATAGTCAACAAATAAAAATACTTTCCTGTGACCAAGGGCCACCCCAACCCTTAGCTTGTACACAAGCAGGGCATTACATTTCCCCCTGCTCAACATGGCCACACCCAATCTCCCTCTGTATGTGAAAAACATTAAGTAAAATGTTTAAACTGTATAACAAAAGCTTATTTCTAAAAATTAGGTCATTGTCAGGTGTAGAACTACACAATGGGCCAGTGTTTGTCAATGAATCCCATAAAGTAACCAAATTAATTGGATCAAAGAAATTGATGCTTCATTCCACGTGTCTTTTATCTTTCACTTATATTTCCTCTGGTAATGCTAATTCTTGTTTATTTTTATCTGTACTTTGATTATATTTAGGGATGAGCGAACCGGTTTGGACGAACCGGAATTCACTCCGAATTTCAGGGAAAATTCGATTCGGCACGAACCCGAATTTTTTTTTGGTTCGTGCCAATCGAATTTTCCCTGAAATAAAAAAAAAAAAATGCCGGCATGGTGGGAGCGTGGAGGCCGGCGCCGCTCTCAGCTGTCATCAGAGGACGCGTCATCAGAGGGCGCCGGCCTCCACGCTCCGATCATGCAGGTAAGTGTTTGCTTTTTAAACAAATGCCGGCATGGTGGGAGCGGGCAGGCCGGCTGCGCTGTCAGCGGGCCGGGCGCCCGCTGACAGCGTAGCCGGCCTGCCCACTCCCACCATGCCGGCATTTTTTTTTTTCAGATGAGCGATTCGTGAAAGTTCGATTCGGGCGAACCCGAATTTCTTGGGGAAATTCGGCAAATCGTCCGAATCGAACTTTCAAGAAGTTCGCTCATCTCTAATTATATTATATAACATCACGGGATAATTTACAAAACGATTCGCTGACATCCGCAAGGCATCCCCCGGGTACCTACTTCTACTTAATTTCGGCTCGTCTAATGCTGGCGAGCACCTTTTATTAATCCTATAGGAATCAATGTTATTTTGGGAGAGATTGTCACTTTAGGTTTTTTTACCATCTTTAACTTATTTTTTGAGAGTGAACATTAGAAAGTTGCCCAGTATAAGAAAAATAGCTAATAATAATGTTTTAAATGACTTAGATTTTCAAATAAACCTTTATTCTTAAGCATTTCAAACAATCCAGACACTCCCAAGATACCCCACATATATTGTGATACCCCTCCAATGCCGACATATGCTATAAAAGTGTGTTTTCAGCAGCTTTTCATGTTTTTTGCTAAAGAATTCTGGCACCGCAGATAGCCAGCAATTGGCCGACATTATCCAAACCACTTTTTTTGTAAATACCTGACAAATACCTTGCCAGCAAATTTCACTGCAAACTCAGCAAAATGCATTGTGAATGTCTGTGTTCTCTGCAGTAAGTTTTGCTTACTCACTGGTCTGTCACACCTGTACCAGCGAATGGTAGGGAACATAGTAAATTACCCCCCATATACCAATGTTTGTGTATGTCATAGTGTGCATTGACATTTGGGCGTACAGGTGGTCGGAATAATTCTGTGAGAGTGAGTGGAGTCACCATGATTATGTCATTACAGGGGATAAAGAAGACATTTTTGTGGTACTACGAAAGGTGTTTGACTGAATTTTGAATAAAAGGAACAGTCGAGGTAATGAGCAACAGCTCACCTGATTCCTGCCCTATGTGCTTCTCCTCCTTTTCCTGCAGCACCATAGCAGGGCTCAAAAGTAAAAGGGTAGGAACTGTAACAGGGCTCAGGTGTTTGCCTATCTTTCAATTTCATTCCTCCAGGACCACGCAAAAAAGTGGTCTAGCAGCTACTTGGAGCTCTCAGCACATGTGAGCACGGCAAGCCACAGTGAACTGACTCTGACCACATTAGAGAGCACACATGACTCATAAAGCTGAGCCATGACATATCCTTCCATGCTCAACCATATGCAGAAAGCCAGTGGCTTTGCTTATAATTTTACAGGAATTTACATAAAATCTGAGGTTTTGGGATGCTTTGAAATGGCTCATTTTATACTGTTCTCAGAGGGGATAAGGGGGGAGAAAGGCAGTGCATACCTGGACTTTAAGTTTGGGAAGAGCCGGAATAGTGGATCTGTACTAAAACACCCTCTGTATATCCCTGGTATAACCCCATGTGCTTTCTGGGTATTCTAAATGCTTGAAATGTAATTACATTTATCTTCAGATGATAAAGCACAGCTGCACAGCTAAAAGCAATAGTCTGTTAAAGGTCTTTGAACGTGAAGGACACTACTGAGAAAAAACAAAACATTCAGATTCTGTGGAGTCATTTGATTCTGAATATAAAAATATATAGAACATTTAAGTCAGCTCTAATATAATGCCACATTTAAAACCAAAGTTTAAGGCCTTAATGAAATGTTGGAAACAAGAATGCAGTTTTCAGGTTCATGTGATTTAGAAAAGCCTTTTTATTTTGTGAATTTTGTACTTTTGGATAGCAAACTCAATCTAGGAAAATCTGCAAAACACACAAGTGCATCTGCTCTGCTTTGAAACTTGTTTGTTACTAGTTTTTGATTGTACCTTTTACACCTGCCAGACGCAAGTATTAACAGTACACCTTACATTCCTGCATCTTTTATTTTTTTAATAATTAAGCGTGTGTCCTCTCCTCCCTGACACGAGCCTGTGGCACTCCTGAAATAGCAATGTGTTTATACTGGTGGATTATTGGGCAGATAAATCGGCATGCCGTAGATGGCAGTTGGCAGCAGTCCTACCTTTCGGAATGGAAAGGAGGGCAAACCCGCCCAACCCTGTAGAAAATGTAGAAGAGGCTTCACCACATTTTTTTTACTTCGTACAGTAATGTTTAACCCTTTAACTGCCAGCCTACCTTGTTGCCAGATTATTTTTCAACATTTTGCGCTATACTGTATATGTTTAACTGTTATTTTTGCAGGAATTTTCCAGGATTTATTGTTTTTTTCAGCAGAGTTTGGGCTTTAGCATAAAATGCCATGTTTGTGATATTTTTCAGTGCTTTCTCAATATTTTTTGGTAAAATTTGTGTGAAAAAAAAAAAAAGTTGTAGCGTTTCTATTTAATAACAAATGTAATCCAAGAAAATCATATTGTGTGTAAAAGTCAATTAAAAGTAAAACAGCAATTCCGGCCCAGTAGACACCGCAAACTGAAAAGCGCGCTTTATGAGATAAATAAAATACAAATACTATGAGCACGATCAACTATTTCACCCTTAAAAATTAGAAAATCTGGGTGGGGGGCTCTTTTTAAGAAAATTTTTAGGGTTAAACCCTTATAATAATAAGAACAAATGGTGTGGAGTCCTACCTCTCCAGCAAAACCAGCCCAGGGACCAAATATGGGGCTGGTAGATCAGGTGTGGAGGCTAAGTGACCATTCCCAGGCATTGAAAGCTACCAGCCCGCAAACCCACATGGGCACTGGGGTGTTCTGTACCCCCCTGGCCTTTGGGGATGCAGGTAATAGGTTTGGGGCTTCAAGAGGCTTGCAGGCAGGTGATTTGCTGGACTCTCTTGCTCTGTGAACTGGTATAGGGGCCTCAAGGACCCCATACATTTTATTTAGTTATTTTATTTATACTTACCTCCTTCCAACACCGAACACTGCTGTCCGTCTCTGCTTTTAACAGCCGTAAGTGATCGGTGTAAGGCGGGAGTGGGGCAGCAGGTCGGTGACCCCTTACACTAGCTTTGGCTCTCACTCCCACTGCAGGGGCCTTTTATATTGGAGGAGTGAGACATCATCTCACTTGTCTGGGGTGGGGGGAAGATGACAGAAGCTGGCGTACAGTGCAGAGAATTTCTGATTTCTGCCCCATTGAAGACACTGGCCCGACAATTGGAGGCCCCGCGGAGGAAGAGAAGACCCCCAGCGCTGGACCTTGGATGGAAATTAGCTTTTTTCCTAGCTGTAAATGGGGGAAAATGTCAAGCAGGAAGTAAGTATAGTATAAGAAAATATAGTAAGTGTAGCGGCTGACAGCCTTGAGCCACCATTAGAAGGTATGCCCCAAGGTTCCTGTACACATCTGCCTCTCTTCTTCCCAACTCTTGCTGCTGAGGACAAGTTTTTCCTTAAATATTGTATACTTCCCATATTTTCTTTGGTTTCTAGACTGCAGGTGGTAACACAGAATCCCTCTTACCAGGATAATCGCTTTAATCTTTAGACATTTACTCTTTCAACAGCCAATATCCCTGCCTCTGTTTTTGTATGCCTTTCATTCTGTCAAGAAAGAGGTCACTTTAATAAAATTCTATTTATTCTGAAAGATTATATCTAAACTTATGTCTGTTGCAAGGAAAAGAAAACACAAAGGCTTTACGGTAGAAGGATGAAACAGTTGCTTTCATAACAAGAATAAAGAACAATGTGGTGAATCTAGCTCAATCAAGCCCTAAGCCTTTGTAATGCAGTGATCCCAGCAGATTACATGGCTCTACTTTACCTCTGAAGCCCTTAGAACTCTGGAGAACGATTGGCTGAAAAAGGGTGCTTTTGGTTTTCCAATTTTCAGTGTAGGGAACTCTTAACTTCAGGGAACTCTTAATTTCTGTCTCTTGGCTACCCTTTTTGTAATAAATGAAGGCTTGGTGCATAATGGAAACCAGCTGAAAGTCTCTCTAGGTAAGGATGCCTTCTTGTTTCTTGCAATTCCAGCCCAGTTTGTTTCTACTTCTTATAATCTCTCACAGATGCCAAAATCCATCTTATCTTTGCATGAGGTGAAGTTTCCATTAACAGCTATTATAGTAGCAGGGGTCAGATGCCCAATGTCAGATACAAAAAGGAAACTCTGGGAACCACAGCCTAGTATGAAAACCTCTCTATCTCAGCATATACTTGGCCAGCCACAAGAAACATAATACAGAAAGAGACTTGCTTCATTACTATGAGAACATGTTTTGTATCTTGCACTGAAAAGACCATGGAGGGAAGCAGGCAGCCAATATATATATATATATATATATATATATATATATAATATATATATATATATATATATATATATATATATATATATATATATATATAGCTTTATTATTAGAAGGGCTAAATGTAACCTCCTAAAATGTTCTTATCAGTTAAAACTAACTTTACTGTGCTCTGTTATTGTTTACATTTTTTTGTTTATTTTTCCCTAGCTGGCCCATTTTCTTTAGCATATTGGTGGGCTGTAAGCCCATCTATATGCTAATGTAATGCCAAGTCTCCTGCTGCTGCTAGGCAATGCCTGATGCCTCACAAGGAGCTTCACTACCATATTCAGTTTCTGGAGCTTCCTTACTAAAACCACATATTTCTTTGCTTCCTAATGTAGAAATCTACCTACACTTGCCCCTTAATAAGAACTACAAATCTTGATATATTTGTTTATATATCAATATATTTCAGTTTATAGATTTATATAAACTTTAGCATGTTCCAAAAATAACATAGAACAGAAAAGAGAAGAAAAAGGTTAATTCAGGGTCCAGGCACGGGAGGGCAGGGTGGAAGAAGGGGCATGACTGAGGCATGGAGGAGGGCACTCAACTGCTAATGGCTTATGTGGGCGATCCCAGGAACATGGCGATGCACAGCATGCATAGACATTGTTGGGGACAGGAAGAGGGAGAAAGCATAGCTAAGGGAGAAAATTACAAATGAAGACAAAAAGCTAAAGTGAAACCCAGTTGTCAACACCTCATGTAAGGTCTTGGGTGGAGAATATCTTTAAAATAAACCTGCGGTCAGACCTGCCCATACAGTTGATTCAGCCAGCAACAGCTGAACCACTGCAGTCGCTTAGGATCCTTGGTGGGGTGAGTATAAACCAGTTGGGCAGGTGCATGCACACTTTTAGCAACTACTGGGATGAGAGGGGAGCGCTCGCCCCTGTTCTGTCTGATTGCTGTTATGCAACAGTGCATGCACGAGGTTTGCTGCTCCTCAGGGAAAGCTGGGAGATAATCTAGGTCCTGCATCCAACAAGATGGTGGGGCCTGTACAAAAAAAATAGTAATACTTAGTAAGCACTGCTTTGTTTTTATTTACATGTAAAATGCTTTTATTTAATTTAAAGGGGAATGAGAGTGCCAGAGTGTGTTTTTATGTACTTATTTTTAAATGTATTTCTCAAGCTCTCCACATTGTCAAGTTGAAGGATCGGTAAAAAATCTGTTACCGGTAAGTCTAACAGTGTTTTTAAATGTATTTTCACCCCTGTAGCTGCTTTGCCAATATCTAGCTCCCTAATACTCACCTGATCCTGGCATTAGGTCTCACAGCATCCAGGTACACTCGCACAGCCACGTACAGTCGCAGTGTGTTGAGGTACTCCACAATGAATGGCGCATTGGGGTGCTCTAGTCATTGTGATGGAGGTAAGGAATCCCTGGGTGGTTGTACACCACAGAAAAAACAGTCAGACCCAGAGAAAGCAGGTGCAGGGGTGGATAAAGAAGGCAAACAGGACTTGCTGTTTTATTAATGTGAGTAATCTGACTGGTTTTCGCAATTCAGAGTCACCGTTATAGGAAACTAGCAGCAATAAGTAGCAACTCCAATCCACACGTGGCAATGCTAATGCAATCATCTCACCACCATAATGTTTATAGTAGACAGAAACTATGGATTAAAGCTATATACTTCTTCTAGATTCCAGTACTAGTCATTCAGTCATTCAGAAGTGAGCAAACCAGTCTGGTGACTAGCAAAATGTTCCAAAGTTCAGTTGCCCTGATGTTTTCCTACAGAATATAGTTAAAGTAGGTGCAATAAAATTAACTAGTGACGTTTTAGGGGAATACTTAAAGTGGACCAAAACCCATGGCGATCAGCCTGGGAATCTATAAGGTTGCCGATCAATTCTCCCCCCTGGGGCATCCAAAATTGGGATGCCCCACTGTGTGAAAACCCCCAGGTCGTCCATACAATAACCTTCTTTTCAGGTCCAACAGCGAATGTGTGAGCCGCAGCTTTGCCTGCTATCCCTCTAGCAGGGCGCGTGCCTACGTCAGGCATTTGTGAATGGCCGGCGCGGGCACGCTTCCTGTTAGAGGGTAGCGGGGGATTCGGCCGTCATTGCGCTCGGAGACGCTCGCCTTAGTCGAAGGCTTAGGCAAAGGGACGTCAGCGGATCCGAGCACGCTGATTGGACGTACAGACCGAACATGCGCCTTAGGACTGCAAAGAGGTGAGTTTGTTTTGTCAACCTGGAGGGGCGTTGACACCGTAGGGCACCCCCATGATTGGGTTGCCCCGGGGGCAAGGACCAAAACCCAGGATTCTGGTCCACTTTAAGCATCATAAAGGCAGGGAAAAATCCAATCGGAAACAGAAATGCTGCTACCTATGAAAACAATGACAGCCATGCATGGCGTAAAAGTAATAAGATAGAACACATAAGAATGTCAGAAAAGAAGAAAAGTTGATGACTAGATGAGCATTTGCGTAAGAGGTAACAGACGGAGGGGCAGAGACCTTTTTCCTTAGCCTGAGTCTCTGACAAAAGTAGAGGATACCTGTTCACTGTTAAACCTAGTAAAATACCTACAATCGTGGAAGGAAACTCACTCCTTGTGCACTTACCTCTGTGTTGACAGCACTCCAAGTGTGATTCACAGCTACCAGTACGACTTGCTGTCAGGACCTGGTCTGCACCTTTGGTCACATGGACATCAGGAACACTGTAAGATAGTAGAAAGGATGAGTCAATGGCAATGTCAATTCTTAAATGCTGGATTTGCATCCCGATTTAGGATGCCCAGGGCTCGGGTGTGCAATGGCACTGATGGTTATATGGGTGTAGGTCCACTTTAAGAAGCAGTGCCTACACTTAGGCCCTTATTTAAGAAGGGATAGCGTCAGGTAGTGGCTGGTTAATGAGAGGTAGCGACTGGTGAACGCCGGACACGGCACGCAATTACACATTTATCAAGCAGAATCTGTTTAGCGACTGGAATAGCACCATGTAGCGTCTGATTCATCATTTTCACAGCCTCAGCGAACAGCGCCAGCATTCAGCCTTGCACAGCGCCAGGTATGACCTCTCGCTACCTGTTGCTCTCCCATACATTTCAATGGACGATCCGGTTCTTCTCTTTAAACTGTTTTTTTTTTTTTTTTCAAAAAAATCACAAATAATTTTTTGACCTCTTCTGGCATTGAAAAAGCAGTTTTTTCATAATTTTGCCATTTATTTCTTCAGAAATGACATTAGAGGTCTGCCATTAAAGTGTTCATGTTACAATGTTGTTACAATGTAATTCCATATGTTTTCGCTTTGTTACTAGTTGATAGATGCTTGAAAACAGACTTTAAACACACCGCCTCCTGTGCTCTGGGCTTCAAACAAGTATTTTTCAGCGCCAGAGATTTGTGGGGCTGTTTTTTTCCTGAATATGTTGTGAGTCGGTCGCTATGAGCAGTCGCTAACATGCGCTCCCATACAGCGTTGTACTGGTCAAATAGCGACTCCTCACAATGTATTCAACATTACTGAACAGCGACTGAGTCGTTATAAAGTAGCGACCCACGGCCGAGCACTGCGACTACTAGCGGGCGCTCTGAAAATGCCTGCTACAGACGCTCATCTGTCGCTACCTGCCGCTAATGATGAATCAGCCTCCACGTATTAGCATTGAGACTACATAGATTTTGAGCAGATCAGACCCAAGGTGCTAGATAGATGAATGCATCTTACAGTTTTACATCTGTACAGTTACAATCTTACATCTATACAGTTTGGACATGCCTGCAACTAGAGACATATGGGTTGATTCAAAGAAACATGTAACAGCTTGGATTTGGGTGCCGATCATCCTATTTTTCACGTCCGCTCGTGCGTTCGTATGAACTTGCGAGTGATTCTATAAGCAAATACGTTTCTATCCTAAAATATACGTCCGTTCGTATGGCAGTTCGGGAATCAGACCTATGTCAGTTTCCATCCTGAATTTTCCGTTTCATTTCTCAGGTTGCAACATTGGTTTTGCCTTTTTCCTTTTTTGTCTGGACGTAAATCCTTCTGATCTTGCGGCTGCGCACTACAAACTTACCTCATTAAAGTGCATTCTAAATATTTGGTCTTTTTCTTTATTTCGTTCATTTTGTAGTAACCAACATGAATGCATTTGCATAAGTAAATCTTACTTTGTTTAATTTTTAGTTAACTTGCATTTTTTACTTGTGGATTTAATTTTAATATTTATGCTTCAAATGGTACAACTTTAAAATTTTGTGTGTGGTTACCCACACCCTCTACATACAGATTGCTCTCAAATATTAAAAAACACCCAGCAACTTCTGCATGTTATGAGCCTAGAAACAGCCAAGATGGCGGCTCAGGTATTATCGGGCAGCCTGCAAACAGAAAGGGCCTTGTGACTGTGTTGCTCTGGATTCTTTGATTTCTGACCTTTCCATGCCCCCAGCTCTGCTGTGTCTGTGCAAAATACAGCAGTAACCCACATCCTGCACTTTATCCCGCTCTCCTCTCCTCAGTAAGTGTGATGCATCTGACCAAAGATGTGCTTAAATAATTAAACAAAGCAAAGGTAAACAACTACACCAATAAATGCAATCTAAAAATATTATTCTAGTACCTCAATTTTAAAATAATTAACAAAGGACATAAGTTTCTTTAATTAACGCAAATATATTGCAAAATAAAGGTTTACATGCAAAGGACTAATTAAGGTCCACATTAAAATGCTTTTATAAGGCATACATGAATCAGGTATGCATTGCCATACAATTTATGGCCTCGGCCATGCTGATACATGCAGTTCATTGGAGCTCAAGACGCGCAGACTCCTCCACATAGCCAAAAAACCTGTTCACGAACAGCAATCCGGCTGCTAAAAGGTGTCGGCTGTGGCTTTCTTTTAAAACGCGTTTAGAGGTTTCTCTGAATCACACCTAAACACATCCAATTAACCTAAGTTTTACGTTTTGATCCTAAGTTTTACGTTTTGATCCTAAGTTTTACGTTTTGATCCTAAAATTTAGGAACGGACTTCCGCTGATCGTAAGAGCATATACGCATTCGTACGTAGGCTCGTGCGAGTCGGAAATGGCCAAAAAAACAGGAAAAAATGACTAACACCCACCCAAACTTACGATTCTCGATACGAAATCAATTAACTTTTGCTCTTTGAATCGAGGGGATAGAGAAGTACACAGCATCCAAACTGGTCCAAATGCCCACACAAGTCAGCCCTAAAGCAATGATACTTGGAATCTTGGGGGATGTGGGCCTCAAAAGGCACAACAAAGTCATTTAAAAGTGGACCTACACTCTCCCCTGCAACTATGGGCTTTATTCATCAAGGGATTGCGCCAGGGAGCGCCTCGTAGCGGCAGGCAACGCCTGGTGAACGCTGGGCGCTGTACGCAATACAACATTTATGAAGCCAATTCTGGTGAGCAACTCTAACAGCGCCATGTAGTGTTTGATTCATCATTACAGGTCACTCAGCATATAGCGCCAGTGCTCTAGCTTCCAGACCGACAGGTATTACCTTTCGCTCACTGTTGCTCTCCCATACATTTCAATGGACGTTCCTTTTCTTCTGTTTAAACAGGGTATTTTTTTTTTTCTCTCAAATAATTGTGTCACCTCTCCTGGCCTAGAAAGAGTCATTTTTGAAAACTTTTTTGATTTTTTATATTTTTATGCAGAATTGTCATTATAGGTCTGGCATTAAAGTATTAATGTCACAATGTTACAACAATGTAATTCCATGTGTTTTCACTTTGTTACCGGTGGATATGTGTACAAAAACAGACTTTAATTACACAGCGCCTGCCGCTCTATGCTACAGCGGCCAGATCCAGAATGCCTGTGCTCTGTGAGTCTGTTTTTTTGTTGAATATGGAGTGGCTGAGAGTCGGTCGCAATGAACTGGCTCCCTGCAAAACTGTGTTGGTGTTAGAACACCCAACATACATCTTATTCATCAATGCCGGCCAGGTTACTACAACTACTCTGGCGCTCTATTACAGCAACCGATAGCCGTTCACCGTGTATACCAGCAGTCGCTCTTAGCGCCTCTCATTTGCCGATACCCGGCACTAGTCATGAATCAGCCTGCCCGTGCCAGGGGGGTTCCTGGTTCACAGAGAAGCTCAGCTAACCAAGCCTCCTCCTTACACCATCAGTGAGCCTTGCATAAGAGAGATATTGACTTTTACCTAGCAGACCTGCTCATCTGGGGACAGTTAGTAGTTACACACGTGTGGAATCTGTAGCTCATCCAATGAGAGACATGCTTCACTGCGACGCACAGCTACTCCCCCCACCCCCCCCATCAAAAAGGGCTTTAATGCTACAGATGCTGGCTGTAGGGGCATCCCACTTTGGGTGCTGTGTGTTTTTGACTTGATAAATACACTTTTTGCACTGGGACTTGACATTCACCTGACCGCTGGCACTACGTCGGCTTAGCGTTTCTTAAATAAACCCCTCAATCCACACTCATAGGATTTTTAATTCAAGACAGACATTTAAACAAATAACATTATATTTGCAGAAATGTTACAAAAGAGAAAGTGATGTTTTTACAGAAATACACTATCCACAATTGCTTATTGTGTAATAGATGTCATTGTTTAGTACATCACATCAACTGAACTAGTATTAGCACTGAGAAAAGACCTTTCCTCCCCAGTTTGCTGTTACTGACAGGGTCATGTTCGAAAGTGGACCTCATTGCACGTAAAATCTAAAGTCCAACAGATTCAGCGAATAATGTTCTTAAAAACAAAAAAACGTTATAAAGTAAGATAATGTTTTATTGACACCGACAGTAAAGCTGAATGTTGTAAGTTTTCCATTTTTTATTTAGTATGTACTTGAAGAAATATTGCAGATTTGATGTGAAAGCTTAGGTAATGAACATATGAAAACAAAATCATGGGCAATAGACATTTTAAAGAAGATGGGTTTTTTTTATAAACGTTAATTATGGTCAGTACTAAAAACATAAAAAATACTTGAACCGTCTTTGTTTCCTATGTTTAAACAGTGTGGGAACATTCTCACAAACTAAAGCAGCAACTGACGTCTCTTAGGGGAAAATTGTGGCACAGGTTAAAACTGGCTGCAATCTGTGCTTATTTTTCTTTCCCAGGGTATGCAAAATAACAAATGCTTATGCGTCTCTGCCCTACTGGAACTCAAAGTAACCTTGCTGTCAAAACAGCAACACACAAAGCTCAGATCTCCTAAAGGCAATGCTGCATTTTGGTAAACTGACCAGATGTCCCACTTTCGCTGGGACTTCCCCACTTTATGGCATTTTGTCCCACTGTTCCCCTGAAAACTCTGGGGAAACCTACATGTCCCACAGATTACAGGATGTAGCATGCCTGTTTGGTTTACAGCTGCCTTGACTCTGCTGAATGGCAGTAGTGGAGTGCATGGATTGCCTTGGCTCAATTGCCAACATCACCAACAGTCTGAAGTTCCCTGGAGCATGTGCCGAGTGGCAGTGCTTCATCCAATGACATTCACGAGTAGCATACAATGCTGAAGATATTTTTTCCTCCAAAGGCTTTTATATAAGCCACACTTCTAAACTACACCCAGCCATCACCCACAAACTGGTGTAAGCTGCCCCACTTTGAGGCCCCCGGTTAGTTTAAAATCAGGCTTTATGCCACCATAGACAATCATGACATCCCTTCATACTGAAGCATACCGATCCCACCACACCCCTTAATGATTACTGCCAGAAAATGAAAATTAGTGCGCAATAAGACACCATAAACCAAAGCTGGGGACTGAAAAAAAGGTAGCCCAGACTTCTCTGCTAATGCTAATGGATGAGCTGGTTACCAGGTACCCCATTATATTTGACGCAGGATTTTATTGCAAATGTTCTGTAAGGTAAGACAAGTAGGATTCCAAAAAAAAAAGAAACCATAGTTGAGATTTTACTCAAAGGGTAACTACAGGCACATGTTGTCATGCCTGGAGTTCCATCTTAGCCTTCGCCTGTTTCTCTGTAGTATGCAGCTTGACCACCAGGTGGTGCTGTCCTGCAGAGCTCCTGGAGATCAGCTAGCACCTGTGCTAATTACCTGCTGGCCTTCATATGCTGATGCTGCCATGCAGTCAGGGCTCAGCATTTTACTCTGTCTTCTGGAACCTGAACTCTGTACCCAGAGCCTTTGAACCTGATTCCTGAGACCTGAACTCCGAACCCTGAACCCAGGACTTCCTTGTCAGCCATTGCTGTCCCTCCTGTTTGCTGTTTCCCCTTTTTAAACTTACCTTGGACTGGACTTCATGTCTGTATGTTTTTCCTCACTACACATTATGTATGTATAGCAATCTGAGTGTGAATGTTTGCTTGTTTCTCACAATAAACACAGTTTGCTGCTAGTCTCTCTGCCTTGCAGTACTCAAATTACTGGTCACTCTTTATTGGTGGATTTCTCCTTTGAGAGATCCGTGACACACGTGCAGCCTACAAGTGTCTAATGGGAAATCAAGACCAACCTAAAAGCAATCCCAATTCTTCATTTACTTTGGTGATATGGGAAGACTAAGCCTGTGCAGCCACCCTTTGTTTATTAGGGTAGCACAGACGCTGCCGTAATCAAGATAAAAACTATTTTCCTACCAAATCTTTCTCTCATACACACCCTGCAATTAGATGTTCAAGGACTTATCAAAGAAGGTCTTCGGATGTAGGCTGTGAGACAAACAGGCTTCTTTTCCAGTTGTGTGATTTATTTTTTCTCCATGGTTCACCACATAGACCTAACTGTCAGGCTGGCTAATAAAGCATTGTCCACCATTTTGAGGTCGAGGAGCAACTCTATCTCAACTATCAACAAAGCCAGCAACAAGCCCATCCTAACCACTCTGCTATGGCAATCTGGCACGACCTAACCTAAAGACAACATTTCCTGACTCAACAATATACGTACATCTAATATTAAATTAAAGCAATGAAGTAGATTGCCCACATTAAAAATCATCCTGCCTGCATCGATTGCATTTTCTGAGACTGTAAACATCCAAGATGACGGCCCATGGAGGTGCAGGCTGCCTGCAAACAGGAAGTGTCTTCTGACTGTGTCACTCTGCATTCTGGGATTGCTGACCCTTTCCTGACCCCAGCTCTGCTCTGTCTGTGAAAATCACAGTTATATCCCTGCTCCCCTGCACTTTTGACCCCTCTTCTCTCCTCAGTAGGTGATACTATTGAGCCAAGATGGCGGTGCCCGTATCCTAGAGTGCTGAACAGAGTTGCAGGCCAGTGAGGGAAAGAATAAAATGTAAGTTAGTAAAAACGTTAAATATATTAATTTTAGATGCTGGGGAATAGATTTTTACGGGTTTGGGCTTTTCATTAAATGATGCTGAAGGTCCACTTTAATAAGTTATGATTTATACTATAAACATTGCTTACGCTGCAGGTTAAGCCCACTTCAACCCCTCCTCTTATCCAAAATCGGGGCACACATACTGTATATATATATATATATATATATATATATATACTCAGATCACACACACATGTATAATTGCTTTTTCTCAGGGTTGACTACCTCCAGGATTGCTTCTCTGCCCCCCCCCCCCCCCCCACAGTCACAGTAAAATGGAATAAACCCTCACGAAAATAAAATTTTTATAGCAGACCTTAAATTTTCGGTATGTCTTTTGTAAATAAAGTTGGTGGCTTATTAAACCTGCAACAACCTAGTTGAATCTAGCCTTGAAGGCCAGTAATAACTTTATTTTTTGTTCAGTATAGACAAATGGGGCTTGATATTGTATGGAGTTTTTCTAGTCATCATAATGAGGTACATATATTCCAACATTTTAGTTATATTGTGTAAAAAATACAGCGTGTATGTTTTTTCTTGCATTGTATACTTATACTCATACTGCTCATTTTACATTTTTAGATAGAATTCAAAGTAAGGGTTGTGATGTTGATCAGGATATATAAGATGTTTATGTCACTTGTTGATATAAGAGGTACATTTAATCCTTCCATTACCATGCATCTTCAGAAAAAAGCAAACTCTTCATTTAAACTTGAAAAGAGGGTGTCCTTTCCAGAACCGCTGCCATAAATATTCAATTCAACCGTCTAGCTACTCCAATGGGTTGCCATTCTGGCCAATGTTATGTTGTGTAACAAATAATAATACCCCCCCCCCCCACACACACACACACACAGCTGGGAGAGGATAGAGCTAGTTTAATCTCGTTTTTATTAAGTTTTTCAGATATGAAGACATAAACAACAGTAAATTGGGTGAAGGGTGAAGGGTGAAGGGTGAAGTCAGGAAAACAGATAATCATTCCAGGTTCCTATGCCACCCCCGCCACCAGACATAGCCGTGACATCTCCAGCTCCCCCATCCCACCCCACCATCGGCGCGTCACCCCCGTAGCACAGCGTGCTTATTTATAAATCATCAATGTCTGCAAGGGCTAGGGCCACTGCCACGGGGCACACGAGACAGCACAACAGGCACATGAGGGGATACCTCTCATGCTGCACCGCACTGGACCAGCCCCCCCCAGCCCGGGCGCCCCCCCATCTCCACCCAGGCGGGCGGCTGACATAGGGAGCCCTCCTCACACAGAGCCTATCGTGCCCCCAGCCCACGCATCAGTGGCAGGGACACGCAGGGCGTCCATAATGCATAGCCCAGAAAGGGGGCGGAGGACGAGCCCCCAAGCCGGTCCAGGGAATGGATAACAGGAGGCCGTATGATCTCCAGGAGCGTCTCCACCATAGGACATGGCCCGGGGCAACAGGGGGACCAGGCAGAGGCATGTTGGAGGAAGGGGGAGGAACCTATCAGGTAGAAAGAAAATGCAAGAAGAAGACAGGGAGGATGTAAGACTGGAGGGGTCCCGTTCCAATAATTAGCTGCCAGGTGTATCGGGGAAGCGCCCCTCACACCTGGCCTTATCCGGGAGGCTCCTCATCTCCAGGTGGACAGAGTTAGTATGTGGTCTGGTTGTAATTATTGACGTAGCCTGGGCTCCAACCCTGACTTTCCCTATCTGCCAGGCTCATCAGTGTTTTTTGAGATTGGCCACTTGATCTGAGGGGGAGGGTTGTTTAACAGATCACACAACCACAATAGGGGGCAACTGGGATCAGTTCAGTTTGTCTGGGGCAGCTTATTGGATCCACAAGCTGGATACAGTCACAGTAACTCTAAAGGAATCAAAAACATTTGGCTACTCATCCCTTTCCTGGAGGAAAGATAGGTTGCACTAGACTGACTTATTTAGGTGTGTGGTGATAGATTGTGCCTCTGGATCTAATTTTTTTCAATAATGGCTACTTTTTTTATTTTTTTCAATGGCCTCTTTTGGTAGCTTCACATTTTTTGCTTTAGACCCCCTTAGGGGGGAACCAATCAGAGGGCATTCATCTATCCCACCAAATTCAAATGTCTTTGTGAACACAATGTATTCAATGAGCAGAACCAAAGGAATGCGAAAAATGTTTTGCCTATTACCTACTGTAGCAAGACGCTCTTCCAGATGGACTTGATCTGAATGCCTATGATAACATAACACTGACATGTAAATAACATGCGACCATCTTTGCATTGTCAGTATCAATATGTTTGTTATTATCAAAGTCGTAAACTAATTCTACCATTTTCAACCTTTAAAGTGGAACAAAACCTGGGAATATTACTTTTGTTACGTTCCCCTGAATTGGGATCTCCCACTGTGTGAACCCCCCCAGAATACCGCCATTCCCTCACCTCTTCCTCGTTCCAATGGCCCATGCGCAGGCTCTCATCCAATGTGAGCTGTCTGCCATGACTATGTCATTCTGCAAAAGGCTCTTATTGACTTCAATGGGGACTGCATTATTTTATTAGTGATATTAGTGAATATGAATGAGATAAGAATGTAACTGTAGAAATCAAATCATCTTAAGACATTTATTATGTGTAAATTGAAAGATGGAGGTGTATTTCAAATGTAAATGGTTGTGTTTCTTGAAAATATCCTAAAACGCTGTTTCAGTTTGGGGAGTCTCCTGGGTAGGAAAGGGTGTCTACTGATGCATATGTCTTACCGTTGTAACAGGGAATAATGGGGCTTTTACACACAATATGATTGTGTATGATGTAATAATAGCATGTTTTCCACATATTTCACACAAAATATTGCAAAAGCACTGAAAAATTAGATATTTAATGTTAAAGGAGCACTCTTGCTAATAATGGCCCAATGATAAAAATCAATATAAATATGCTGGATGATGGGAGGAGCTGTCACTTATACACCCAGCACCAAGAAATATCCAATCAGGCTTGTTTTTTCTTTAATGTATAATGTAAGGTAAAGGACATCCGAGGTGACTGGCTCTGTCACCCTTGATTATTCCTACCATAAGACCATAACAAACAAGCTTGGCAGGAGTTTTATTCAGTCCAGTTGTGTAAGTGACCCCTCCTCTCATTAGCAGAGGTGTTTATATGGACTTTTAATATTACACACAAAATAATTTTCTGGGAAATCCCTGGACATGTCTCCAAAAATCACAGCTAAAAATGTATAGTGCAAAATGGTGAAAAATGGCCTGGCAAGAGAGGGTCAAAAATCTCTAGGTAGGCTGAC
Source organism: Gastrophryne carolinensis (assembly GCA_027917425.1). Taxonomy (NCBI): domain Eukaryota; kingdom Metazoa; phylum Chordata; class Amphibia; order Anura; family Microhylidae; genus Gastrophryne; species Gastrophryne carolinensis. Next base: position 184,430,670 of record CM051234.1, on the reverse strand, counting down.
ACTGAAGGAGTTAAAAGGAAATATTTTATACTGGTCCCATCCAGCAGATTATATCTCTAGATGATACCCTAAATCAATTGGATATGGGTACCCTTAAAGCAATACTTGTTGGGATAACCCACTAACACTTCACTTAGTCACTGGTCCATCAGAGAGAACAGGAGAAGTGCTAGTGAACGGCTGGCATATCAGAAAACGGAGAAAGGGATGCTGGCTAATTGGAAAAAATGTTCCATTGAAAGAATACAAACTCCAAGAAGCAAATATCGTACCTTCTCTCCTACTTACTGGCAAACTTAAGATTCACATAGAATAATCATGACGATAAATGAAAATTGAGGAAATATAGTGTTAACTTCCTAAAGTATATGATCACACATCATATGAAGAATTAGCTGGATTATAGTCCTCCCTGAGGAAGCTAAGTTGAGTGAAACACATTGTAGGATTCTAACAAGATTCAGTCATATCAGCCAAGTAAAAAAACAGCTATGTACTTCTATAGCTATGTACTTGTACAGCTATGTACCTTTACGTGTTTTGTAAATATATTTATTGAAGATGTACAGTCATTTTACTATGATGTTCTATATAATAGATTTTTTTTGGTAAAAAACTATTGAATTTTAATCTTATATTTGTTGATGAGTATTATGTGGTAATATGAGGCTTGTACTGACTGTAAGTGAGGTGAGCACTCTAAACGGGTATTCTTCAGATATGGGATTGGAGTTGGTGTGAAGGGACTGATTTCTGGAATCTCCTGGGAGCAAGACTGAGAGGGTCATTTAAGAAGGGATAGCGCCAGGTAGCGCCTAGTAGCATCAGGCAGTGTCTGGTGAACGCGGGGTGCTGTACGCAAAACCACATTTATGAAAGCGAATCTGGTGAGCGCCTCTAACAGCGTTATGTAGCACCACATGTATTAATCCAGGTGGCTCAGGTTCCAGAGCGCCATGTAGTACCTGTTGCTCTGTAGCGCTCTCCCATACATTTCAATGGGGCTTCGTTAGTTGTGTATAAATAGCGTGTTTGGCAATTTACATATTTTTTGTGATCAGATCATTGTGTGACCTCTCCTGGCTGCAAACAAACACTTTTATACATTTTTTGGACTTTTTATATTTTTATGCAGAATTGTCATTACAGGTCTGGCACTAAAGTGTTATTGTCCCAGTGTTAAAACAATGTCATCCCATGTGTTTTCGCTTTGTTACTGGTGGATATGTGTTCAAAAACAGACTTTGATCAAACAGTATCTTGCACTCTGTGCTACAGCGACCAGCTTTAGAGCACTGATGCTGTGGGTGTGTAGTGTTTTGTTAAATATGGTGTGGAGCGCCGAGTGCCGGACGCACTGAGCTGGTGCTACCTCTCACTCGCTGCAGCGCTATACTGTTACAGAGCCCAACACAAATCACATTCATCAATGTCGGCCAGGTCACTACAGCGACCGAGGCGCTCTGTTACAGCGCCTGATACCCGCTTACAGCGTCTACTAGCGGCCGCTCTAGGCGCCTTTATACAGACGCTCATCTGGCAATACCTGGGGTTAGTAGTGAATTAGCCTCCATGTGCGTCATTTGTCCCTTACACTTGCATTATAATGAGTAGAATTACTTATCAAAGAGGAAGTCCAACCAAATTCAGCCGGCTGGGTGGGGGGCACTTGAATGTTTGGGGGCATGAGCACAGATCCGGGGGATGCCGCTGCACACAAACAGGAGAGCGGTGCCGGACCACAGGTGAGGTAAGGGCGTAATTTTCTTTGTAACCCCCTTGTCCAGCATCAGGAGAGGGTGGGGGGCGGGGAGTTTATTTTGACTGGTGTGCCACTTTAAGGGACTGCTTATATCTATTATTATATGATGATGAATTGCCAGCATAGAGATTAATATACAGAATGTACAGCATTCTTCAGTGTGATCTCTCTGTCACACCATCTGACACTGAAGCTGGCATGCTTTTTACAGTGTAACAGGGACTCCCTGCTCCCTGAGTCAAATCAGTTAAATTCTGGTTTAATTTTTAAAAAATTTAGAAACAAAATTCGGGATCCTCACTGTCCCGGGTTTAGTACCTCCTCCTTGGGGCATCCCAATTTGAAAATCCTGCACATCAATCATACACTCATTAGTCTTATAGACTCCAGGCCTGTGGTTGCTGTAATCCACATTCATAGGAAAGCATTTGCTCATCACTGGCTGTCAGTATTCACATTGCGCAGTTGTGTTATTGTGCCATGTGTCACTTCTTTTACAATGATTTTTATTGTTTATAGAAAAGCGGTAGTAGACAATACAAAATTTGGGTAAAGACATTCTGTGGACTTCATCAGCAACAGCATATACAAATAAAATGACAAAACCAGCATTTATAAAAAGTTCACATTACATAGTCCAAGGAGAAAAAGAGTGCAAAATGCAAAAAGTTACAAATAAACATAAGGTAACAAGTGGTTATTGTAAGAAGCAGTTATCATCATTTTGTCAATAACGAGGCATAACCTCTAACTTTATATATGCCATTACACGAGAGCCGAACAGCAAGAACAGAAGAAGGGGTGAGGGAAAGGAGAACCCGCTAACACGAAACAAAGGGAAAAGGGAAGAGAAGGGAGTGATCAAGGGGTGATATATTAGGAAGAAAGAAAGGGGGGGAGGATAATAGGGAGCTGGGGGGGGGGGAGGGGAGGACCCAACCAACAGTTCCCGCCCATATCATGGTTCCTAGGCGTCCCCAACTTTTCTACTCACTCCAATGAAGTCTATCCATGGGGACCATATTTCACTAAAGCGGTCAAAGTCGTCATGGGCTATTGCCGTCAGTTTTTCCATTAACATAATATCAGAAATTTTAGTAATCACCATCTGCCAGGGTAAGTGTCTACTCCTCCAATTCCTAGCTATTATTAGTCTTGCTGCTGAGAAAATATGTAAAGCTAATTTCCATTGGATAAATCTAAAATTGTTTGTCTTATAAGAGAGGAGAGCTTCCCATGCGCTAGGGGAGTAAGTGCCTGTAAAGAGCGTAGACAGGAGGTTGTATACATCACTCCACAACTTGTAGGCATGAGGGCAGTTCCACCATATGTGGTGCATAGTCCCTTCCTCTTGACATCCCCTATAACACATGGGAGAGGTATTTACATCGAACTTGTGTATTCTAGCAGGGGTGAGGTACCATCTAAACAGGACCTTGAATGAGTTCTCCTGAATGAGCGTGTTGTAGGACACCTTTCCTGCTGATTTCCATATGTTTGGCCAGGTTTGCTCATCCCCTATTCTCCCTAAATCATCTTCCCACCTAGTTTTATATAAGTGTGAGTTTGTTCCTTCCGGTTTGACCAGGGATGCGTAGAGTTTTGAAATTGCTCCTCTCGCCAGTGGGTCATATAGGCATCTCTGTTCAAAGTCCGAAGGTTTACTAAAGTGGTCCAGGTCCCGAATCAATGATTTGACAAAGTGATCCAGTTGTAGTGCCCTAAATTTTTCAACAGGGGGCGCTATGATTCTATTAGTTAGTGAGAATGGGGATTCCCCTTTCCAACCTGCGAGCAGGTCTTGTATTGTACGATATCCTTGTTCCTCCCACCACTTAAACCTCTGTCTTGACTCTAATCCCGGGGGAAACAACTGGTTTCCCAGGATAGGAGCAGCCGGCACATGTGACGAACACCACCCCCTGAGCCTCGCATTCCTGTCCCAGATATCCAGAGCTGGGCCTATGTTCTGTACCAGGGTCTCTGGTCTAAGTTTCTTTGGAGTCCAAATAATTGATGCCACAGAAATTGGAGCACAGCTCTTAGACATCATCTGCACCCAACCAGGTATATTTGTTGTAGCATGCAAAGGGAGCAGTGCCGCCAGCTGCGCCGCCATATAATATTTATATAGGTTTGGAACGCCCAAGCCTCCATCTTCCTTTCTACAATATAGTGTTCCCCTAGCGATCCGTGGTCTAATCGTCCCCCAGATGTATTTGTTAAGCTTTTGTTGTAGTGGCTGGAGGGCGTTTTTAGTTATCTTTATAGGAAGGACTCTAAAAAAATATAGCAACTTAGGCAGGATAGTCATCTTTGCCGCTGCTAGGCGCCCCAGCCATGAGAGATTTACTTGACGCCAAGTGGACAGAAGGGTACTCAATTGGTTAAATAGACCTGGGTAGTTTGCTTTATACAGCGTTGCAACAGATGTGGTTAATGTGACTCCTAGGTATGGGAGCCTCTTGACCCAAAGCCAGGGAAAGTTGCCCCTTAATAGAGTATTGGTCTGTTGTGTTAAAGAGAGTCCCATGGCCAGTGACTTACTAGCATTAATTCTAAGGCCTGACATATTGCCAAAAACCTCCAACTCCGAGGTCAGGTTAGGTGCCGTTATATGAGGAGAAGAGATAGTGAGCAACATGTCATCTGCAAACATGGATAATTTGTGTTCCTCCTTTCCATAGGGAATTCCCCTTATCGCCTGATTGTGCCTAATGTTGGATGCTAGCGGCTCTAGGGCTAGTATGAACAGTATTGGGGACAAAGGGCACCCCTGACGCGTGCCTCTATTGATGGAGAAGGAGGCTGATTCAAACCCAGAGTATTTCACTTTAGCTGTTGGTGAATGATACATAGCGCTAACCCAGGACTTGAGGCCTTGTCTAAAGCCCCATCTATCCAGGGCTTGCATCAGGTAGTCCCAGGAGAGGCAGTCAAAAGCTTTTTCCATGTCCAGGGACAACAACATAGCATCTGGTTGTGTGGACCTAGCCGCTTCTATAAGCTGTGTTATGCGTCTTACCCCATCTGAAGACTGCCTCCCTGGGACAAACCCTACCTGATCGGAGTGTATTAGGGAGTTAAGAGATGTATTGATTCTGGCAGCAATAATTTTCCCCAAGATTTTTAGATCTAGATTTAGCAGAGAGATAGGGCGGTAATTCTGCCAAGCTAAGGGGTCTTTCCCTGGCTTTGGGATCATAACAATGGCAGCAGACAAGGACTCCGGATCAAAGTGGCTACCTCCTTTAATGCTATTATACATTGTTGTGAGGTGAGGGGCAATCACATCTGTTAGTTTTTTATAGAAAGTTGCTGTATAGCCATCAGGTCCGGGCCTCTTATTAGGTTTGAGAGAAGCTATTGCCTGTTTCACCTCCTGTACCGTTATATCTGCGTCTACATATTCAGCCCAGTCAGAGTCCAGCTGGGGTAGAATAGCATTATCAAGGTATTTCTTCATAGCCCCCCTATCTGATCCCTTGTGCGTCTCATATAGTTTTGCTAGGCCTTGTCTGAATTCTTCTAGGATCTTGCAGGGGTTACTAGTGACCTGCCCGTCTTTTACCCTTAATTTAATGGATGGGTGGGATTTCGCCTGGCATCGTAGCTGTGATGCCAGAAGAGTATTAGGTTTATTTGCCAGGGTGTAGTATCTTTGGGCAGACCATTTATATCTACGCTCAGCCTCCTGCATCTGGAGCGAGTTAAGCTCCACTCTGGCCTTCTCTAGTCTCCGCCTATTAACTACACTGCCCGTGGTTTTGAATGCCTGGGATGCTGTTAAATATTCCCTTTCCAGTGTGTTCATAAGCTGAGCTTTTTCCCTTTTAGTCCTGGCCGCTCTGGAGATAAAGTGTCCCCGCATCACAGCTTTGAATGCTCCCCAGAGAACCGACGGCGACTGGACAGAATTGACATTTGTGCGAAAAAAGAGCTCCGCTTCCTTCACAGTCTCTAGCACCTTCTCCTTGGAGGCTAGGTGAGCATCATTAAGCATCCAGGCGGAGGGGCCGGGCTTAATTACCAATGACCTACAAGTGACACTAAGTAGGTCATGGTCTGACCATGGTACTTGGTGGATATGAGCACGAGAGATACTAGGAAGGAAGTTTTTGTGAGTAAAAAAATGATCAATCCTGGTATGTAGGCCATGAGGGGCTGAGTAGTGTGTGTAGTCTCTCTGAAATGGATGCATATCTCTCCAGACATCCACCAGTCCCGCCTCAGAAATTAGAGATTGGAACTGGTGGGCATCTTTTCTATGCTGTGCTGTTGGCGGGGCAGATCTATCCAAGACCGGGTCTAGTGTGAGATTTGAGTCACCTCCTACAAGTATTGTCCCTTTCTTATGTTTGACTAGGAGGTTGCATAGTTTATTCAAGAAATCATTCTGGCCTGAGTTTGGCGCATAATAGTTTAAGAGTGTGACTTCTGTGTCTTGCAACGTGCCCTGGAGCAACAGGAACCTGCCTGCAGGATCTGAAATTTGCTTGGCACATTTAAATTGAGTTCGGGAATGAAAAGCAATAAATACTCCCCTCTGCTTTGTTTTGGCCCTAGCGTGGTAAACCAGTGGATACTTAGGATTTAGGATTTTGGGGGTTGAGGAGACAGAAAAGTGGGATTCCTGAGCATAGACTATGTCTGCGTGTGTGGAGCTAAAGTATCTAAAAACCCTGGATCTTTTATTCGGGGAGTTTAGTCCCTGCACATTAACCGAAACAACTTTAAGCACCATTGACTAGATGTATCATGCTATATGGTACATACCTCCAGGTTGTAGTATGGCTGGGCGCCCCCCCCCCCCCCCAGGGAAGGCTATAGGAAGGGAAAGATGGTTGGGTTTGGGGGTTGGTAGAGGCTGAGGAAGGTCTAGTAGGGCTAAGAAGTAAAACAAAAGTTTGGGTGAGAGAAAAAACATAAAGATCACAGACATTCAGACATAAAGCAAAACAATGTACTATAGTATAAACACATAACTCCATTATTGTGACTCTTGTCACTAGTGTCACCTCACCAGAGGGTGTTTCCCGCTGGAGAGGGGTCAGACCGCTTGCTTAGCTCTCGGGAGCCAAGAAATAGACTCACAGCCTCCTGCAATAATCCATAGGAAATAAAGGCATTTTAGCTACCCCCCACTCTGTGGATTGCTTGACGCCCTTAGGTCAACAAACATTGTCAAAAATTCCCCATGTAATGAGGCGAAGTGGTGATTAACATAACTTAACAACTATACCCGTCGAATCACCAAGTCCAAAATAGGACTAGGCGATCGAGGGGGGTCATGACAGGTGGTCAGGTGCACCAAGAGGCTCCCCTGACACCTGTCAGGCATGCATAGTGAAAAAAGAGATGACTAGTTGTCACTTAGCAAACAATCAATATTAGAGAATCCCACATAGTGGGTGGAAGGATAACCAACATCACTTAACGACTATTCCCATCAGATCATCAAGCCCAAAACAAGATTCGGTGGATTAAAGGAGTCATAACAGGTGTCCAGGTACACCAAGCGCTTCCCTAGACACCTGCTAGGCATACGTAGTTTAAGGCAAGAGGAATAGTTGTCACATATGAATATATGAACCTGAGAATGCAGAAGGGGTTCTTCTGCAAGAACTTGGGGGACCAATCGACGGGCAGTCCAATGGGCCGAGTTCTTACCTCTACACGAGGTGTGTAATATAAAAAGAGAGAAAAAGGATATATGAATGGCCTCAGCGTCCTTTATCCATCACCTGATCTCTGGAACGACTGGGAAGAGAGTCTCTTTAAGACTTGTTTCCTCTGCTTCCTCTGTGATCTGGGTATGTTGTCAGTTGGGGCACGTTCCTCAGGGCCGTCCTTGTTAGAGTCATGCTGGATGGGCGATCTATTGCCCGAGTCATTGGTGAGGCCTGGGAGAGTTAAGTCCAGCTGCTTGAAGTGATCCCGGAGCTCCCTTAACGTGGAGGCCTGTACGTGCTTGCCGTTATGGGAAAACATAACTCTGAATGGGAAGCCCCATCGATATTTAATATTTGACCTTTGTAGGACTTCTAAGTAGGGTCGGAATGCACGTCGCTTCATTATCGTGGATTGCGACAAGTCAGCAAAGATTTGGAAGCTGGTACCTTGGAAAGACAGGGAGGATTTACCTCTGGCCGCTTTAAGAACAGCTTCTTTCGTTTGGAAATATAAAAACTTCACAATTATATCTCTCGGGGGGCCCTCCGATTTGCGAGTGGTCAGGGCACGGTGGGCTCTTTCCAGTTCTAACTTCTCGGGCGGGATGTCCGGGACAAGCTCCTGGATGAGCGCAGTAATGGAGCCCCTGGCGTCTTCCATGGACTCCGGTAGGCCTCGGAATCGTAAGTTCTTTCTGCGGCACCTGTTTTCAAGATCTTCATGCTGTGATTGCAAAGTGCGAACTAGATCGTGAAGCTGTTCAATTTCTTGCTCATGCCCCTCCATGATAAGCGTGGCGTCGCCAATATGGTTTTCAAGTTGCGACGTGCGGTTGCCTAGGTCTTTTAGGCCTCCGAGTAGCTCCGCAGTTGTTTTAGTAGAAACGGTGGTCATTTCTTCTCTGATCATTTCCCGGATCTGTTGGAGGGTGGCTCGGTCTAGCGTGATGGGGGGGCCAGAGCCCATTATTTCAGATGGGAACTGGGTCCAGCTGTCTGAGGAGTCTCGGGAGTCCTCCCGCTCACTTCCACGTGCCGCCAGCTCGCCCTCCATGCCGGTCGCCATTTTGGAATGTTGACCGCCGGGATCTTTAGCCATTTTCTTCTTCGGATTACCCATATTATTAACCGCCAGGGTATCCACCAGGTGCTTGAGGTCCACAGCTATCAGAATCAGGTATTTGCCCGTCGATTGGTCCCGTCAGGTAGGCAGGCGGCCCCCGAGAGTGCGGAGCGTGATCAAGGTGCGACCATCTCACCACGCCGCGCGCCTGGACTGTCGCCATGTGTCACTTCTACTGATACACTGTGGTAGGGGTGATAGATGATGTTATCCTCTTATTGTGTTTTGAATACTTTTGTTGCGCTCCGGCAAACATTTATTTAATCACGTCTACATGCTACATGCACGTACCACAGCAAGAAGGTTAATTGCAATCATTGATAAGATGGTGCAGAGACTGCAGTGTAACATTTCAACTGGATGGAGTGGAACCCTGGGATAAACTCCAGAGCAAACATGTATTATTCTTGTAGTGATAAACTTAAAGGTATTACATGAGACTGTGATAATATTTATTCCAAAAACATGAGATTCCTGACGAGTTGCCCAGTTTTTATACAAATTAAAATGTTGTAGAACAAAATAGCACTATATTTTTCAGTTATAATATTGTTTAAAATGCAATGTTTATGAATTGTTTTGCATAAAACTAAGCAGCCAGTCATTCATTCCCAAGTGATGCCTTAGGTCAAGTAAGTGTTTCTTTGGTTTCCCAGCAGTGAGATTAAACACAAGGTCTTTTCACATAAGACTATGCATTCTAATTGTGCAGCAGAGAGATGTACAATGTGTGTGCTAGGTGGGTGGCCTTATCTACATAGGACAAACTAAGACTCCATCTTTATTTTAAGGAGGTTATTTATAAACCTGAAACACGGGGCAATGCCCTATTTTAGTGTAATTAATAGAACTTTAGGGAAAACTCTCTTTTCAAGTTTTTGGTGTTCGGCCTAATTGCTTTCCTCTTTTGGAATCTACAATAAACATTTAGTTAACTGTATAAAATAAACAGTGAGGATTGTGCCCCTGCACCTGTGATTTACTCATCAGCATGCTCTTTCTAGGTTTCTTATATTCCTGGCCAGGGTCGGATTAAGCATGATGGAGGCCCCTGGGCACAAAATTCGGTGGAGGCCCCAGATGAGTATTTTTTTCCTTTAAAATTATAGTCCAGCCAATTAACTGATTGGTGGTTGTCTGGCACCCGTCTGCTTACTGGAACTTCAGATTGAGTGACAGCTCTGCACACACCATCACTGTAGAGTTGCTGATGTTGGCTTTGCTGCTCTAGACTCTTCGTCCAGCCCTGTGGTGGCTTTGGCTGCCCAGACGCAGGGGGACCCCACTGCTGCCGATAGCTTTGTTGCTGGCACCGCGGCCCGTCAGACCAAAGACTGGAAAACCTCCTGGACAAGATCATAACCCAAAGGTTGGTGGAGGCCCCCTTTGTAGGGCAAGTGGTGGAGGTCCCGGGGCTTGCGCCCCTTGCACCCCTCTCATAATCCGGCCCTGTTCCTGGCACTCTGTTTTGATCCACTACTGACTACAAGTCCCAGAATCCTTCCGCTGTAACAGGTCAGCTAATCTGCAGCTTTGGCTAAGTTAAGCAGCACTAATGACCTTCCCAGTTGAGAACACTGCTAGTAACCCTTAAACTAATGAAACACACCATTGTGATCCCCCTATCTGAAGAAGCAGAATTACAGCAAAAGGGATTAAACCTCTTGACTCTTCCTTAGCTAATCAGCAAGCCAAAGGGAGGAAGTCTCGATTCTGTACATCAAATGGTACGGTTGATGTACATTGCTAAGGTAAACACATTGTTGGTATACAAACAAATAGAAAAGAAAACAATAACAGATAAGCTTAGCATCTTGAAGACATAATTTTGGCACACAAATATGACCATGAGAAAAAGGTCACCCATGCAACTGTCCTCAGCTTTAAGTGGACCAATGAGGGTCTGGTCTCCCTTGGGGCATCCCGATTCAGGATACCCCATGGTGTGAGCCCTCCCCCCCAAATCACCCACAATAATTTCTGCCGATCTCTTCTCAGAATCACAGGCTACATCTCCGGCATCACTGCAGCTGTATGCACTCCCACGTCCAGCCATTTAGATAGATCAGGCCAGCGGCAGCACATACTTTGCAAGGCAACAGCACCCTATGCCGATGCTCAGTCAAAACAACGGCTTTATGCTGCGCATTGGTATGCGTGGCATAAATTGCTGATTGGGTTAGCAGCCATGCATGCACCGTGGGAATGGCGGAAAGAAGATTTAAGTGGGCAATCTGGGTGGTTTTATACAGTCGGGCACCCAAATTGGGATGCTCCCAGGACAAGGACCAATCACTAGGAAAGCGAAAATCCTGGTGATTGGTCCACTTTAAGGTATTTCAATGCTACTGTCAAGCCCTGTGGGACACCTGCCTTCTGGTGAGTCCACAACCCCCAATCTTTGCTGCTTCTTCAGCCTTTAGACAAGTCCCTGTTTGCCGGGAGGCTTTACACGCCTCACCGGACACGGTTGCCCACAGGTCTTATATAGCACAAAGGATGTTGACTTAGGGGTAAAGGTGGATGAATCGGGGACCAGACTGGGTGATATCGGGCTAGCAGGGGTCATATACAGAAGACAGTCCTCACGATACGCAGTCAGGCAAAGCAAGGTCGGCAACGGATAACAGTAACTTTCGGAGGAACTAGACCACCCAGCAGCATGCAAACATGTGCAATTAATGGGTGAGCTGGGATTACCTATATAGAGCTTAGGTGCTGGGGATTGGCTGGGGAACTTTGGGCTCATTGGCCCATGAACTATCTGTGGGCTGATTAGCCCTAAAACAATATGGACAACCTGCCCCACATTAAACGCTGGGGCTCATTAGACCATTCAACTGAGCCTCTGGGCACGCTGTCTGCAGTGCTGGTGGAGGGCAAAAAGAAGATGAACAGGGGAGCTGCGGATGTGAGGGGAGGAGGCGGGCTGTAGCACCACTCTAGTGGCTGCCTGAAGCCGATTCGGCAGCTGTACGACACCACAGCGCCCGGCTCGATGTTGCCCGAAGGGCCAGCCCAGGGTGCCGCAGAACCAGGGAGCAAGTGGGTGAACTATCCTAACAGTTACAGTTGCCATACAAAATTGAGATGCAACCCATCAGTAGAACTTTTTATAGTCTTGTGAGGCTAGTGGTGATGGAGATCTCCTCACTGTTTAAACATTGGGGACATGATATAATAGTGCATAAGCAGAACAAATCTTTTTGAAGTCAACAATCACATTCTTAGGAGCAAACCCCCCCTTGAGTCTATACGCCTCGTTCTGCGGTTGCTCTACTTCTTTATGGAGCATCACAAATTCGGGTGCCCCCCTGTGTGAATCCCCCAAATCACTCAATTTACTCAGCACTCCATTGTGCCCCACTGCATGGGTGGTGCAGATGTGAGTAGCTAGAGACTGATGAAGGGATGCAACATCAGTGCTTCTTTCATTCAGAATTTCTTTGCTGCACTGGTTCAGTGAACCTAAGACCAAAAGTTATAACCAATTTACGACCCAAACATAAATGATAAACTATACAGAGACTTACACAAACAGTAGATATAAACAATTAGAGCTTCCCAGCATCTGGTAATCGCACCCCCCCCCTCCATGTGTTGCAGGGTGACCCACTTTTTCCAAGTGGAAAGTAAACTCTAAGCTACTACAGTCCTTTCTCATATTAGCATTCTCAAATCTGCAGTTTGCTGAAGATCACCTGGACAATCCGGGAGGTTAGAACAAATGTTTGAGGATGGATAAGACCAAGAGTTTTGTTTAGAGAAAGGTAAACACTGCATTCCAGCATAAAAACCTCATTCCATATATGGAACACTGTAGTGGTGGTGGGAGCAACATCATTTTGGGGCCTGTCATGCTGCATCTGGGCCATGATGGTTCGCCATCTGCATCATTGATGGAATAATGAATTCTGAACTGCACCTGCAAGTTCTAGTGAATTATTTCTGGACATCTTCTTATGAGCTTAATCTCATATCATGCAGCCATTTGTTCTACCTTATAATGGTTAAAGAATAATAAACTTTACGTTTTAGAATGGTCGGTCCTGATCCTTATCCAACACAAATGTTGTGGAAGGCCGTGAATTGAATAGTTAATAGTAGGAAATCCACCAATATGAATTGAAGCTGTTTTGTTTGTAGGGATGGGCACACAAGTCGATATGCAGGACTAATCAACAATTGCCAGAAATGTTAAGTTGCAGTTTTTGCTGCATTAGGGGTCACACCTGATCTTGAATTAAAAGTTTCAAATACTTTTACCACTAACAGATATGTGATAGTAGATCATGTTTCTCAATACTGTTGTTCAATCTGGTTTTCTACTTTTAAGACTTGTGTGAAAATCTGATGCAGTTTTAGGTCAAATGAATGCATGAGTAAAGATATATAGATAATTAGCACTGTAAATATATACACACACACACACACACACACACACACACACACACACACACACACACACACTGTCTATGTATTCCGGAACCATCAACAAGAAGAAGCAACAGAAAATATATTTCTTAGATTTTCAGTCCTGCTATGTTAAAGCGGATGAGCCACCTTTTGTTCTGAAATTTGGAGGAGACTATTTTAGACTTCACTAGCCATACCTGGCACCCCATGTTAATGGAAGTTCTTGTCTCTGACTACAGTTAATGTAAATTAGCAATAGGGGCCATCAGTGGTGGACTGGGGCCAAAAATCAGCCCTGGATTTTACCAGTCCCTGGCCGGCCCGAGACATCCCTGCTGAGGCCCCCAACCATGATGCTGGGGATATAGCATTGGTTAAAGTGGGTGGGTGCAGGGGGTTGAGAAGGAGACTAAGAGGGCAAGGACTGAAGGTGGGTGTTAAAAGCACCAGCCCAACTGGCTCCAAAGTTGTGCGGTCCACTGGGCATTGTCCTGGGTCTCTCTATCGCAAGTCTGCCCCTGGTGGCCATTGTGTGCCCTTGTAAACAACACATTTCCTTGAACACATCAGTGAATAAACACTATATTAGTGACTACAAACCAAGGAAAAAATACCCTATGAGTGACTACACACAAACTTAGCGTCCGAGGAGTAATTGAGGGTTCGAACCTTCCACCTTCCTGTCACAAGCTCGCTTCCCTAGCTCTATGCCATAACTGAGGTAAATGTTATTTAACCACAAATAAGCTCTCCTGTGGCAGTCACAGCTATACACTTTTGTGAAATAGTGAGCCTTCGGGCTGCTTTTCTTCCTAAATTTTTAAGGGCTTGGAGACGGTAGAGGTGGAGAAATTACTCAGCAGTATGGCTGTTAGTGAGTGCAGGAGCCTTACAATTTCAATAGAATTGAATGGCACTTGCAGTGGGAGAGAAGGGTCCATGTTAACAGCAGATATTAAAGCCTATATACACAGTATATCATTAGTTTTCCTCATGAATTTTGACTAGATCTCAGATTTAACTTTAAAGCAGAACAAAACCCAGGATTTTGACTATCCTGGATTTTGGTCCTTTCCGCTGGGTGAAACCCCCCAGGACGCCGAGACCAGCTTACCTCTTCCCGGTCCCACAGCGCGTCTAAGAACAGCGGCTCTGATGACCACATCCTCCACTTCCCTCCATCCTCCACAGGAAGGGTGCCATTCACAAACGCGCCCTGCTAGAGGTATAGCGAGATGCGACCGGGGCCCTTAAACTTGCAGTGGGACCGGGAAACGAGGTAAGTGAATGGGGCAACCAGGGGGGTTTCACATAGCGGGACATCTCGATTCTGGGTAATCAACCGGCCCAGGAATCTTATAGATTCCCAGGCCGATCAAGCTGGGTTTTAGTCCAATTTAAAGCAGAACAAAACCCACCAGCAGAATATAAAAGATTCCAGGGGAGGACGCTGGCTTATCTCTGGGGTATCCCGAATCAGGATGACCCTTAACTTCCGGGCGCTCCAATGGCATGTGCGCAGGCTCTCATCCAATTAGAGATACCTGCTGTGTCTACGTCATTCGACAGATGACTCTCATTTTTTACATTCAGATAGGCTGGGGCGGGAGCATGCGCACGGCCGGGGATGTGGTGGACGCAGCAGCATGTGCCCCCCCCATTCAAGTAAACAAGTGACATAGTCACAGCAGACAGCTCTCATTGGAGGAGAACTCGCAAATGTGTCGTTGGAGCCGAGACAAGTGAGTTTTTTCAGGGTAACTGGGGGGTTTCCGAATAGGGATGCCTGGGGTCACAGAAAAAAACCCGGCAAAGTCAAATTCCCAGGTTTTGTTCAGCTTTAAGTTTATTTAAACATTGCTTTAAAATCTATGTATAAAAATGTAATCCAGCATTGTTCTTACTGAAGCAAAATAACAAAATCTTGTGATTAATGAATATAAATGTGATGTGAACATGCAAACGATTTTTATCAGTAAGTGCAAAATTGTTGAATGCAGTCACTGTGTTTGGGCTTCCAGGCTTTTCTGGGCCAGTTTTATGTAAGACATCAGTGTCCAACATTTTTGGAGGTGACAGAAAAGCATTTTAATCCATGCTGGTATCAGCCATGTGCTACATCAACATGTGCTACATCTGTTAAACATAGACCTCAGGATTTATAAGGCAGCAGCATTCCAAAGCTGTGTTTTACCCATCATGCAACACTTGAAGAATTGAGTGGCATATGTAGTAAGCTTCCCCAGTGTTGCCAGACAGTTGTGCATGATTTATCATTGCTTACTGTGACTCTCTCTTCCTGCTTGTTTGAGCTTAGGTTATCCATCTCACCATTGGTGGTGACCAGATTACAATTCTTCCGGTATTTGCTTATTCTTTGTTACAATGCATTCTTTCCAAAATACCTAATGCTGTGAGCATTTTATTACATGGTTGTTTCTCGTGAGAGGAAAAAATAGGTGTACCTTATTATTTATGACAGACAAAATGATAGGAGGATCATTGATAGACTGCAGATAACATGAGGGAAACACAAACCTGAGCTTAGATGCCAGATCATTCTTCTCCATTTCTTCTCCTGGACCAAAACCAAGGATTTTGACTATCCTGGGTTAAAGTCCTTGCCCACAGGCCGCCCCACTGTGTGCAACCCCCCAGATACCCTGATCGCACTCAGCCTTCCCTGGTCCTACAGCAATTGCGCAGCCTTGGATCCGCTCTCGTCCCTTCGTCCAAGAGCTTGTCTAAGGAGAGCAGATCCAAGTGCGCCGGCGGACGCATCCCCCGCTATCCTTTGACAGGGAGCATGCCAGTGCTGGCCATTCACAAATGCCTGCCGTGGCCACACACACTGCTAAAGGGATAGCGGGGATGAGGCCACTGTTCGCTCATGCACCGTTGGACCGGGAAAGAAGGTGAGTTTCCGGGCGATCTCTGGGCTTTTCCCAGCGGGGTATCCCAAATCTGGATGCCCCAGAGTGAGCAAGTATGACTGTCCTGGAGTCTCATAGAATCCAGGTTGGGTTTTAGTCCACTTTAAACAAGAAAAAATGCCCCCTTTTGAACCCAAAAGTGTGCCGTTGGATACATCAATCAAACTTGAAAAAAAGATTTCATTCCATGCCCTGGATTTGGGGCTCTAAATGGTGGCTTGTAGTGGTGCCATTTGAGAGAAACTTTATAAAACTCTGGGTGGTAGTATTATTATTATTATTATTATTTATTTATATAGCGCCATCATCTTACATAGCGCTGTACAAAGTAGTGATTACAGACAGGGTAGAAACATACAGTATATAGACTATTACAAATGCAGTGTTACATAGTTTCCAATGAATATTCTGAGTACAAGATACAATAGGAGAGAGAGCCCTGCCCTTGCGAGCTTACAGTCTAAAGGATGAGGGGTAGTGGCGAGGGGGAAGGGTCACAAACAGTCAGTATTGAGCTTTGTGGCATGTGCCCTTTAGAGAATTGCTTAAGCCAGATTGTATGCTTGTCTGAATAAGTGAGTTTTAAGGGCACCTTTGAAGGTTTTGAGAGTTGTGGAGTGGCAAATTTGGTAGGGGAAGGGCTTCCAGAAAATTGGAGTTCACGTGAGAAGCACTGGAGGCGGGCATGAGAGGAGGTGACCAGGGTGGAGGACAGGAGAAGGTCGGCAGCAGAGCGAAGGCTGCATCTGGGTTGATATTGTTGGATTAGAGATGAGATGTAGGGAGGGGCCTGGTTGGAGAGAACTTTGTAGGCAAGAGTTAGAGCTTTCAACAGGATTTGCTGTGGGACTGGTGGATGAGGCGAGCAGCAGAGTTCAGGATAGATTGGAGGGGTGCCAGTCTGCTAGTAGGAAAAATAAAAGATAATATAGTACCCTGCAATGAATTATTAAAATAACAACGTGTTAAACAAAATGCATTCTATAACACCCGCAAAAATCAAATAAATGTCTAATTCTGATCTTATTTTAGAAACATATACTTTCCAATCATAATCTTTGCCCCGGATCTCAGTTTTCAAATGAAAGCAACAAGCTTCAGACAGCCTGCTTATTCCTCCTAATACCAAGATTCTGCAGCTCAAACAAAACACTTAACACATTTTGTATTGTGGTACAATTTGCAAAATGAGTTCACCAGAGTACCTAGCCCTTCCCTTGCATCTCTCTTTTTCACATTCTCACAGCATTTTCTTCTTTTCGCATTTCCTTCTCTCTTTTTTTATATCTCCTCCATCATTCTTCCTTTTTTATGTTTTCCTTCATCGTTTCCTTTGCCCCCTTTTTCCCTACATTCCACCCATCTTTTTCTCTTCCACATACCGCTTTTTTCTGCATTTTCGCCATCTGTTTCTCTCTTTCACATTCCCTCTACTATTCCCTCTTTTTTTCATTTTTCTTTCATTATTCTCTCTTTTCCTTCCTCTCCTCACTCTTTTCACATTCATCAATCAATCTATCTTTTCCTCATTCTCATATTTTCTCTTTTGCACATCCCCTCTGCATGCCTCTTTTTCCTTCTTTCCTTCATTTTCACACTTCCTTCATTTGTCTTCTTTTCAATTATGTCCCTTTATCTCTGATTCACTTTACCTTTAACCCTCTTAACATATTTTTTCTCTATCCATTTAAATAAATAATTCCAAAAAAGGAAATGTGCACTCCCACTAAATACAAAAATATACAAAAATTATTTATTTGTACAAAGCTTTGTAAAAAAAACACTGAGCTGTTAAAAACAACCCAGCTCCCTGGGCACAGAACACATGCAGAGGTGACAAAGCTCTGAGAGCCTTATATTGGGATATATTCCCATATATTGAGATGGGAGGTTAACATTTTGGGATGTGCTATCTCTCCCTCCTGTTGAGACTATAACAAACAAGATTAGTCATTCTGAAAAGCCTGCCAGCTCCCTGATGAGAGGTCAATTGTGTTACATTATTAATGCCAAATAGCAATTAGTTTATCCTAATTGTTTCTATTCTAATCAGCTGTGATACTAAAGCAATCATAAGCCTATTAATAGAAAGTAGTAGTGTACATTGCAATGTGATGTGTGCATCGCGCTGTGGGATGACAAAGACTTGGTAGAGATTTGGGGTCGATTCAGAGCCAGGTGAGAAACCTCACTCCATTTTAGGAGAGTAAACACTTTCATAGTCTACCATTGTCTACCTTGGGGCTGATTCAACAACTGGATGCAAAATGTTACCTGGTGTTAAATCAGTCCCAAGGAAGACAAAGTGAAAGTGAATAGCAATTTCTCTCCTAAAAGAGGAGTACGTTTTTTCACATGGCTCTGAATAGACCCCTTTGTCTCCTGTGTATATAAGGGGGATATAGTAAAAGCTTAGATCAGACCTGGGCATTGTACGGCCCGTGGGCCGTATACGGCCCTTTGATTGGCTCTGACCGCCCCGGGCTGAGCTGGCTGGCGGAGACCCTCCGCTCGTGATTCGGTGTCAGGGGAAGGGACTCGACGAGCCGAGCGGCCGATTGGCTGCTGCTTAAGTGATCACCTGTGTACAGTGCGGGAGGCGCCGACCCGCTGCGAAGAGGGACGGGCGGTCGCCTGACAGTGAAGAAGAGCCCAACCAGGGGAGGAGAGGGAGGTAGGCTATCATTATGCCATTTTCTCAATAGCATAATGATAAAAATCCATATAAATTTGCTGAATGACCAGGGGAGGGGTCACTTACATACATAGCATCAAGAAATATCCAGCCAGGCTAATGAAAGCAAAAGGATATCCGAGGTGACCGGCTCTGTTAGACTAAGGCCCTTATTTATGAAGGAATAGCGACAGGTAGCGACGGGTGAGCGACCGGTAATGACAGGCACCGCCACGAGAATGCCGGCTCCCCACCACAATCACACATTTATCAAGCCGATCCTGCTTAGCGACTGAGATAGCGCCATATAGCCACTCATTCATCATTATTCCAGCCTCAGCCCACAGCGCCAGCGTCCGACCTTGAACAGCGACAGGTATGACCTCTCGCTACCTGGCGCTCTCCAATGCATTTCAATGGAACAATCTTTAAATATTCATAATTAATTGTTATTAATGTTTTTTTTTTTTTATGTGAAAAATTCTGTGACCACTTCTGCCATGTTAGATAATTTTTTTAAGGTAAAAAAAAAAAATGTGCAGAATTGATATTACAGGTCTGATATTATTGTATTCATATTACTAAATTCTTAAAAAAATTTTTTTTTTTTGGTTTCCAAAAATATGGTGGTTTGGGGGTTAAAAAATTACTTTTAACACATCGCCGCCAGCGCTCTGGGGTTTAAACATGTATTTCACAGCGCGAGCATTTTTTGAGCGTGATTTTTTGATGAATATGGTGGGAGCCGGTCGCTCTGACCAGTCGCGCACCCATACATCGCGGAACCTGTCAAATAGCGACTCGTCACCCCATATTCCACACTACTGCACACCGACTCAGTCGCTATCAACAACCGAACAATGGCCAAGCACAGCGACTACTAGCGGGCGCTGTGAAAATACTGCTACAGTTGCTCAACTGTCGCTACCTGCCGCAATTAATGAATCGGCCTCTCAACCTGTCACCCCTGGATTTAATTCCTACAAGCTGAGGAAAACCACAAGCTTGGTAGGAGTTTTATTCAGTTTGGGTGTATTAGCTGACATGTTTATATGTATTTTTAATATTACACAATTTTGCAATAATGCTCCTTTAAGGTAAAAATACTAAATTGTTTAGCTTTCTGGCGTATTGAGTTAAAAAAGTACTCTGAATCAGTTTGAAAATCATGGCCAAAGCACTCACCAAATATTAGGATAACCCCACTTACACAATTGTGTACAATTATGGCAAATTAAAGGCAGTTATAAAACCTCCTTTCAATGTACAAATAACTACATTTAATTCATGTTTTCTTAATAAAATGAGGCACTGTGTATTTGTATAGACAACTCAAATGTTTTGCCATCTTTAATCTCTTGAGATGTTTTCTTTTTTTTTTAATTCATTTAAGTTCGTGAAGTAATTACATTTCCCAGTGAGAAACATTCTATGTTAGCGCCATGTTACTAATCACAGGCCAGAGAGGCTCCCTAGGTCAGAGACACCACCCAGTAATTGCATGTTTTTGTGCTTTTATTACTTCCTTAAAAAGGAAAACAAACTGAAGAACTCAAATCATTTTGTGTTTCAAGCTTAGATTTTATTGTCCTGTGTTTTTCTAGAACGTACATTTTAAAGCTCTTTAAGATCGCTGTCAGCCAGACTGTGCTTGAATATATAGTTACTGACAGACTCGGTCTCATTAACTAATATATCCATCCCTACCAAAGGCCATATATAGTCAAAGAACACCCTGAAAATGTTTCTAACATCTGGACTCGATTTTAATTGGGTAGATCATGCACAGTTATGTGGATTTTGTCTGTTAACATGTATTGGTCATAGTCAGAGAACTTAAGACATAAAATCTGGAGTGCCAAGCTATAAACCTTTACTGTATGCTGCAGACCATTGAGCTAGGTACTATCAGCAAAGGTCATCGAAAACCTAAAAGCAGTAATTCAGAAGACATTTGAGAACTGTACATAGACGTGGGTCCGGGCATTAACATGACACAAAGAAATACGGATACCATTGGAAAACAGCAGGAGAACATTAGAGCCAATCAACTGCTACATATTTTATAAATACTTTAAACAAACAGGAAGAACATTATAAGGAAGCCATAATAGAGTCGCAAGCCACCATGTGGAAAGACCCATGGAAGCCATAAGTCATACGTTAACTGATTAGTCTGAACCAAAGCTCATATCTAGTCACCAGGAAGAACAAATTAAAAAAAACTAAATCCGCATGCCCCGTGATTGAATTTTGAAAGAGTTATTTAGACCTAAATAGCAAATCAATTTGGTAAAAAAAAATCATGGAACCAAATACAGAACTTCAAGTGTTCATTTCTGACCTGTATTTTTGACAGCTAATTCCTCACTATTCATACACCAAACTTGTTGCTTCTCTGAATAGGGAGAAATCATACATTGAAGTGCTTTTAACCCTTTAACTGCCAGCCACTTAAAGTGGACCAAAACCCAGGATTTTGACTATCCTGGGTTTTGGTCCTTCCCCCCCCGCTACGTGAAACCCCCCAGATCCCCCACATCAACTCACCTCATCCTGGTCCTACGGCGCATGGGCGGCTGCTCGTCCAATCAGTGCTCTCGGAGCCGTTGACCTATGGATGTCTAAGCCGACGTCTTAGCACTCTCCGCCTCCCTCTAACAGGGAGCGTGCCCGTGCTGGCCAGTCACAAAAGACTGGCGCAGGCATGCGCTCTGCTAGAGGGATAGCGGGGATGCGGCCGTGGCCTGGGCATGCGTCGTTGGACCGAGAAGTAAGGTAAGTGTAGCGGGTGATCTGGGGGTTTTCACACAGCGGGCATCCTGGTTTTGGATTCCCCGAGTGGAGGGAATAGATCGGCCCGGGAAGCTTATAGATTTCCAGACTGATCCTGCTCGGTTTCAGTACACTTTAAGATTGCCTCACCCTCTGTTGCCAGGCAATTTGTCACTATTTTGAGCTATGTAAGTGATATTTCAGGCAAAGGCAATTATTGGACCATTGTGTTGGGCACTGTCCTAAACTGTTTTCTATTTTTAACTTAATGAAGAAATTGCAAAGATATCAATGTTTACAGTTTTACCTTATGATTTCTCTGCTGAAGAAAGTGGGAGTGACCCTTGGAGCTGTGAAGCTGCACAATAACCAGCATAATGGACGGGGCCTGTCAGCACTAAAAAAGAGCACACTTGTTAGGAGAAGGCTGGGTAGGGGGAGGATGGTGTTAGCTAGGCCATTCAACCAATCAATACAGAGGGGGGCGTGGTGTGGACTACCTCCTCAAGCTAGTATTAGTGGCAAACATCAGTGGGGAGAGGACAGATGAGGAAATGCATTTCCTTATTTATGTATCATTCTATGTATTTCCTTGTTAATCGTGCCAAGCTGAGAGGAGGAACACTTAGCAAGGTGTTTATGTTTAAATCTTTTGCATGAAAAAAGCACTTTAACTTTGAGTTTTGCAGTAAAATTATATATATATTTTGGGGGACAGAGTTTGGGCTTGTAATTTTCTCAATACTTTCACAATATTGTTGGGTGAAATATTGGTGAAAAAAAAAAAAAGATATATATATATATATATATATATATATATATATTTCTTGTTTTTACACACTTTTTTAATAAAAAATGTTGTTTTTCCAGAAAATCACATTCCTTCAGATTAAAACGGTGGCACACATGTGTATTGGCACACTCCCTTTCCTGCCCAGGAGACTCTCCAAACTAAAAAAGAGCATTTTATGAGATTTTCAAATACTACTACCACTACTACTACTATGCACACTATCAAGGGTTGAACCATCAAAAATAAAACTAGCCTGGCCACCAGTTTGGGGTGTGGCCCACCCCCTATCTCTGAAGGCTACCAGCTTGCATAGCCCATATGGACCACCCTGTGCTTTGGGGATGCAGGTAATGTGGCTGAGGGTTAATAGCAAGTCACCCGCTTGTAGCATGTGACTTGCCAGCCCTTCCTGTCCTGTGAACTGGTATAGGGATCTCAAGGATCCTTTACAAGCTCACCCCCCTGTGCTTTGGGGATGCAGGTAATGGGGCCGGGGGTTATGGCAAGTCCCCCGCATGCCGCTTGCCGCCAGCCTCTGCTGTCCTGTGAACTGGTATAGGGGTCTCAGACTCAAATGTAAAAAAACCTCTCACACACTTGTGTTTTTGTTGATCGCTGTGTCCCATGCCGCTCCTGTAACTGACAGTCGGAAGAGTTCAGCGGAAGCCAGGCGCGTGAGCAGAGGATCAGAGCCTTTAACCCCCCATCTGGCATCCACCAGGGCCCTTTATTGTGGCATTGGAAGCTGATATCATCTAACTCGCACTATAAAAGGCCCCTCCCTGCAGCGACGAGCAACCCGTCAGAACCTGCCGCGTGGGGCAGAGAATAAGCAATCATACTAATTAGGTGCATTCAGAAGCCATCTAATAATTAGTACAGCCCACCTGTATTAAATTTTTTTTTTTTATTTATTCTATTAAACCATACCTTCACCCTAAATATCTTATATGTTTCGCCTACCCTATATATACAGGTTGCCCAAAAGCCCACATTAAAAATCATCCTAACTGCATCTACTCCATCCAAGATGGCGGCACATGGAGTCTTAGACTGCCTGCAGACGTGTCTTGTCTTGTCTTGTCTTCTGACTATGCCGCTCTGCATTCTGGGATTGTTGTCCTTTTCCTGACCCCAGCTCTGCTCTGTCATAGCAAAGCCCAGCTATAACCCCCCCCCCCGCAGTTCCCCCTCTCCTCCTTACCCCAGTATTCAATGCCTCTGAGGCAAGATGCCGTTGCCCGTATCCTAGAGTTGCAACCCAAAGGGGGAAAGAATAAAAAGTAAGTGGCCAAAATTTTTTATTTTAAATAATTTTTTAGGGTTTGGACTTTTTATGAAATTATGCTGAAGGATCACGAGACAGCTCAGGGATAATGTCAAGGCAAAGTGAAGGTTTAAGATTTTTATCTGTAAATGGAAGGATTATGGCACAACAGTAAACCTACCAAGGCATGGCCAGACATCTAAACTGGCAGCCCAGGCAAGGAGAGAACCAAACTGGATCACTCTGCATAGATCCACAGCTCAGTTTGGTTGTGTACTCCACAAATCTGGCTTTTAAGAAAGAGTGGCAAGAGGAAAGCCATAAAGCAAACCATAAGAAGAGTTTGCCTCAAGTTATGTAGGGGCACAGCAAGCACGTGGAAGTGTTGTCAGATAAGACCATAGTCTAATCTTTTGCCTAAACATCAACTGCTATGTGTGGAGGAATGTATGTCATTCTGAACACTATCCCTACCATGAAACATGGTGGTGGCAGCATCAGGCTATTTCTTTTTTTTCAGCAGGGAGTGGGAAGCTGGACAAAGTTGATAGGAAGATGTACGGGGGCTAAATACAGTGCATTTCTGGAGGAAAACCTGTTGGAAGCTCTAGTGAAGCTAGTCCTTGCTGTGTTGAGCATCACATTAGTTATCTGGAGCTGGTCATCCTGCTATAATGGGCATCCATGGATACTAGCAGTTAAAAATTGGGTGGGTTTGATGAGACCTGTGGATCTCAGCAGGCATTGCTAGCAGTTCAGGATAGAGTAGGCCCACTATGACAGGACCCACAAGTAGTAGTCGGTACAGGTATTCTGTATGTGCCAGACAATGCAGATTGACAAGGCTGAGGCAGTAGCAGTGGCATAGTGAAACCTTGGAAAATGTCAGCAACTGGACAAGGGGTAATTGGGCACAGCAGAGGTTGGACATGATAAAACAGACAGGCATATAGGCTTGGCACTGGACTTGAGCAGACAGATTCTTGGCACAAGACCTAGCTCGAAGAGCAGACAAAGACACTGGATGTTGTTGGACAGACAAGGTCGGCAACAGAGGCTTGACACTCGATGTGGTGAGTCAGGTTGGTATCAAGCTGTACCTTAGGGTGTTTTTTGAATTTGCTGCCTTCCAAGTTCCAACCACAGCAGCCAGCATTCCGTGTTGCCAGGCAATGAGGATACCAGATGCACAGAAGTGCCAAGAGAGCATGCCACGTCAGATGCTGCTGACAGGTGAGCTAAGTACTATACAAGTGACAAGAGGTGGCCATAGTTTATCATTTACAATAGACAGCTTTTCGGTATTAACAAAAGACTTAATGAAAGGGAATATTTTTATTAACACACAAAAATAAAATAATCATCAAAATAATAACCGTATTTGGTTAGCTTTGATAGTGTTCTGAAACAATATCTACAGTTTATATTCTTGAAACAAGACTTTCGAGATAAGTATCTACCAACAAACAATGTGGTCCATCTTGAATTGTTTAAAAACACATCTGCTGGTCATACCTAGTGAAATAAAACAGCGCTTCCTATATCTTAATGGTTTAGCTGCATCTGAGGCGTTTATTTATAATTTGACAATTCAGTACTAAATGGACATTTTGCAGATGATATTCTTAAAATCCTGAAACCATGAGAAAACACGTTGCAACTGAGGCTTATTCTTAAAGGGGCTGTAAACCCATCAGCATTAATTAGGCAGCAAGCATCTCCTCTTTTGCCTGTTCCTTTTCTCTATCTTCTGTAGCACTGTGTAGAAACCATAGAAGACAGTATTGGTCTGTCACTCAACTCCAACTGTCACTAAGATACATGACTGCCATACAGAGCTCCCACCCCACCATCAGCAGGGGAGGATTAAGGCAAACAGGTGAGTTGTTTTATTATTTTTTCACCCAAATTGGGCTTAGCACAGGGGGAGGGAGTGACAAAAAGCTAGGAGTTTCTCTAGCATCCATTTCCTTCAAGCATGGCCAGGCTGTTTGCATTTTTTTTAATGAATGCTAAAATAGTCACTTCTATTAGAAGATCAGATAAGGAATGCTGCCCCTAAATGCTGAATTTTGATTGTTTGTGGGTTTGCCAGCCCTTGGTATAGAGAAACTAAAAAGGTTGTTGCTGTAATCCAGTAACCTTGCACCTTTTATAAAGTAAATCCAAATATGAACTCGGTGACAATTATATCTGCCTGCTGCTTCGCGTATATTTTTTTGTCTGCACTTGTTGTAAGTTGGCAATAGCAACAGGTTGCAGATAGAGAAAAACTGCTTCCATAAAACACACATTTTCTAACACTACAAAAAATGTAAAAATTGCTAGATCAGCGCAGCACCTTTAAGACATCATTTTGCCACATCAAAATATACACTTTCAAATGTTTAATCGAAAGTCGACTTACCCTTTAACTAAAGATGTTCTGAAATATTCTAACAACCACTCAGACACTGCAACAGTGTTATCATCCCTGTTATAATGGTTACTGTAGGGACAGCAGCAAGGGACCTTTAGACACTAGTGAGCCTAGGCACAGACTAGGCAGGTCTATAAAGCTGGAGACCAGGGCAAGCTGTCACTGGTAGATGTCATCTCAAGATCCCGTATGAACCAGGAGAACCTTGGGTGTCAGGCTGGAGAAGTACCCCCCCATAAGGGGCAGGGAAAAGGGAAGGGATAAAGGTACTCTCTGTGGCCCTAGAATTTCAGACTGCACAATGCCGGACAGGGGTGAGCCTAGCCCCTCTACTGCCCATTGTTTTAACACTGTGACATTAATACTTTAGGCAGACTTGTAATGACAATTCTGCATAAAAATATAAAAAGTCAAAAAAGTTTCTAAAAGTGTTTGTTTGCAGCCCGGAGAGGTCACACAATGATTTGAGCAAAAAAAAAAAAGTCAAACACACGGTTTAAACACAAGCAAATGAATGGCCATTGAAATGTATGGGAGAGCGACACTAAGCAAATGGTAATTCCTTGGCGCTCTGGAAGCTAGAGCGCGGGCACTATACACTGAGCCACCTGTAATAATACATTGGACACTACATGGCGATGTTAGAGGCGCTCACCAGATGCCGCTGTGAAGCACTACCTGGCATTATCCCTTCTTAAATAACCCCCTAAGAGTTA
Source organism: Gastrophryne carolinensis (assembly GCA_027917425.1). Taxonomy (NCBI): domain Eukaryota; kingdom Metazoa; phylum Chordata; class Amphibia; order Anura; family Microhylidae; genus Gastrophryne; species Gastrophryne carolinensis. Next base: position 184,404,120 of record CM051234.1, on the reverse strand, counting down.
TAGACCATAACAGCAGAATGGTATGTTCAAAATCTGTCAGCCTTATTTTAATTCATTCCAGTAAAATAAATATACCTGGCTTGGCTGTTTTGAAGCAGGGTGTTCATTATGGGGAAATTTTTACAATTATACTACTTTGATAAGCCATCTATAGAAAGCAGTTATACTTACCACCTTTTGAAACCACATATTAAATGCTTAGCTCCTCAAGTAATCAAGTAATCATGGAGCAGTATTGTTTATATTTTTATTGGGCTTTGTTGGCGTGTCTAGTTTATTAATACAGGGTTGCCCAGGACTGCCCAGGTAGAGGCTAGAAACCTCTATTGCACTTGTTGTTTCTAGCAGCTAACATGCACCCCCAAGGATTATGGAAGCAAATCATTACTACATCACCATGGTTAACTGCATGTAAAAGCACAGTAAATTGGATTTTGTTCTCTTTGCTACACTCATTTCTACTCATAAGTAGGGACGGGCAAACCCACTGAAGTTCAGGTTCCACAACTTTGGTCGAAATTTTGTCCAATTTGGGTCCTGGACCCGACTAGAAACTAGGCCCATTTGAAGTTAATTTGGAGGAACAAAAATGGCTGTAAAATGTAGGTAGCAATGGCTAGAGGGCTGCAAATGAAGGGGAACACCAGGGTGATTGGCCTGCGCAAAATGGACTGGGGAAAGTACTCAAATTAATAACAGAAACACATACTAAAATTAAAAAATATATATATTAGGTTTTTTAGGGGGATGGAGACCAAATCGATGGGTAACACCAGGGAGTTTGCCCTGCACAAAATGGGGTAATGAAAGTAACAAATACATACATAAATAAAAACATATTTTAAAACATTTAGTTTTTGTAACTGTTTTGGAGGCCAAATTAGGGGCAGGGTGCATGGGCCATTGCCCTACACAAAATGGGCTACATTTATTAATTAATATATACATAAATGAGTAAATAAGTATATACATAAATGAGTAAATAAGTAAATAATTATTAACATCAATAAATAAATATACATATAAATAAATGAATAAAAATAATACATTTTTTACAGGTGTCAGAGGTTCGGGGGGGGGGGGGGGGGGTTGGAGGTGGATGTGGTGGTTAGGGATGAGCGAATCGATCCGGACGAACCCGGATTCGATCCGAATTTCAGGAAAAATTCGATTCGGATCGAATCCGAATTTCCCCGCGATTCGATCACTCGAAGTTTTCCTTTAACATCCATTCATTTACATTTACAGGCATTCTAAGATGGCGGACGGGACATGTCTGGACATGTATCCCGCGCCAGTGCAAGCTGGGGCAGTCACATGCAGCCTATCAGCAGCCAGCAAGCCCGGTGACGTCACACAGCGGTATTTAACGGCGGCCATCTTGCTTTTCCTCATTTCTCTATTGCATTCGTGACAGACAGACAGAACGCTGTGTAGCTGAGGCAGTTAGACAGGCTGGAGACAGGGACAGACAGGGACAGGCAGGAGACAGGCAGGAGACAGACAGGAGACAGACAGAAAGCCAGGGAAAGGTAGGAAAAACGGAGCTGGCTGACAGGGAGATTTTTTTTTTTTCATCCAGCCTTTGTTAGCGTTTTCAGGCTGCTTATAGTAACTAACTGTGCATATATACTGAACTGATCTTAAGTCTGCTGTGAGGCATCCCATTCTGTGACTAAAGCAGCCTCTGTTTAAGACCATATAAGCATTTGCTCTTATCATATTTGAAATTAGGCCTGATAAAGACACTTTTGCTGGCCAAAGCACTACTGGACCCTGCCAGGTCCATTCCTGCCCAGGGCATCCCATTCTGTGACTACAGCAGCCTCTGTTTAAGACCATATAAGCATTTGCTCTTATCATATTTGAAATTAGCCTGATAAAGACACTTTTGCTGGCCAAAGCACTACTGGACCCTGCCAGGTCCATTCCTGCCCAGGGCATCCCATTCTGTGACTAAAGCAGCCTCTGTTTAAGACCATATAAGCATTTGCTCTTATCATATTTGAAATTAGGCCTGATAAAGACACTTTTGCTGGCCAAAGCACTACTGGACCCTGCCAGGTCCATTCCTGCCCGGGGCATCCCATTCTGTGACTACAGCAGCCTCTGTTTAAGACCATATAAGCATTTGCTCTTATCATATTTGAAATTAGCCTGATAAAGACACTTTTGCTGGCCAAAGCACTACTGGACCCTGCCAGGTCCATTCCTGCCCAGGGCATCCCATTCTGTGACTAAAGCAGCCTCTGTTTAAGACCATATAAGCATTTGCTCTTATCATATTTGAAATTAGGCCTGATAAAGACACTTTTGCTGGCCAAAGCACTACTGGACCCTGCCAGGTCCATTCCTGCCCAGGGCATCCCATTCTGTGACTACAGCAGCCTCTGTTTAAGACCATATAAGCATTTGCTCTTATCATATTTGAAATTAGGCCTGATAAAGACACTTTTGCTGGCCAAAGCACTACTGGACCCTGCCAGGTCCATTCCTGCCCGGGGCATCCCATTCTGTGACTACAGCAGCCTCTGTTTAAGACCATATAAGCATTTGCTCTTATCATATTTGAAATTAGGCCTGATAAAGACACTTTTGCTGGCCAAAGCACTACTGGACCCTGCCAGGTCGATTCCTGCCCAGGGCATCCCATTCTGTGACTACAGCAGCCTCTGTTTAAGACCATATAAGCATTTGCTCTTATCATATTTGAAATTAGGCCTGATAAAGACACTTTTGCTGGCCAAAGCACTACTGGACCCTGCCAGGTCGATTCCTGTTGGGGCATCCCATTCTGTGACTACAGCAGCCTCTGTTTAAGACCATATAAGCATTTGCTCTTATCATATTTGAAATTAGCCTGATAAAGACACTTTTGCTGGCCAAAGCACTACTGGACCCTGCCAGGTCCATTCCTGCCCAGGGCATCCCATTCTGTGACTAAAGCAGCCTCTGTTTAAGACCATATAAGCATTTGCTCTTATCATATTTGAAATTAGGCCTGATAAAGACACTTTTGCTGGCCAAAGCACTACTGGACCCTGCCAGGTCCATTCCTGCCCGGGGCATCCCATTCTGTGACTACAGCAGCCTCTGTTTAAGACCATATAAGCATTTGCTCTTATCATATTTGAAATTAGCCTGATAAAGACACTTTTGCTGGCCAAAGCACTACTGGACCCTGCCAGGTCCATTCCTGCCCAGGGCATCCCATTCTGTGACTAAAGCAGCCTCTGTTTAAGACCATATAAGCATTTGCTCTTATCATATTTGAAATTAGGCCTGATAAAGACACTTTTGCTGGCCAAAGCACTACTGGACCCTGCCAGGTCCATTCCTGCCCGGGGCATCCCATTCTGTGACTACAGCAGCCTCTGTTTAAGACCATATAAGCATTTGCTCTTATCATATTTGAAATTAGCCTGATAAAGACACTTTTGCTGGCCAAAGCACTACTGGACCCTGCCAGGTCCATTCCTGCCCAGGGCATCCCATTCTGTGACTAAAGCAGCCTCTGTTTAAGACCATATAAGCATTTGCTCTTATCATATTTGAAATTAGGCCTGATAAAGACACTTTTGCTGGCCAAAGCACTACTGGACCCTGCCAGGTCCATTCCTGCCCAGGGCATCCCATTCTGTGACTACAGCAGCCTCTGTTTAAGACCATATAAGCATTTGCTCTTATCATATTTGAAATTAGGCCTGATAAAGACACTTTTGCTGGCCAAAGCACTACTGGACCCTGCCAGGTCGATTCCTGTTGGGGCATCCCATTCTGTGACTAAAGCAGCCTCTGTTTAAGACCATATAAGCATTTGCTCTTATCATATTTGAAATTAGGCCTGATAAAGACACTTTTGCTGGCCAAAGCACTACTGGACCCTGCCAGGTCGATTCCTGTTGGGGCATCCCATTCTGTGACTACAGCAGCCTCTGTTTAAGACCATATAAGCATTTGCTCTTATCATATTTGAAATTAGGCCTGATAAAGACACTTTTGCTGGCCAAAGCACTACTGGACCCTGCCAGGTCGATTCCTGTTGGGGCATCCCATTCTGTGACTAAAGCAGCCTCTGTTTAAGACCATATAAGCATTTGCTCTTATCATATTTGAAATTAGGCCTGATAAAGACACTTTTGCTGGGCAAAGCACTACTGGACCCTGCCAGGTGCACTCCTATTTGGGGCATCCCATTCTGTGACTAAAGCAGCCTCTGTTTAAGACCATATAAGCATTTGCTCTTTTCATATTTGAAATTAGCCTGATAAAGACACTTTTGCTGGGCAAAGCACTACTGTACCCTGCCAGGTCCATTCCTGCCCAGGGCATCCCATTCTGTGACTAAAGCAGCCTCTGTTTAAGACCATATAAGCATTTGCTCTTATCATATTTGAAATTAGGCCTGATAAAGACACTTTTGCTGGCCAAAGCACTACTGGACCCTGCCAGGTCGATTCCTGTTGGGGCATCCCATTCTGTGACTACAGCAGCCTCTGTTTAAGACCATATAAGCATTTGCTCTTATCATATTTGAAATTAGCCTGATAAAGACACTTTTGCTGGCCAAAGCACTACTGGACCCTGCCAGGTCCATTCCTGCCCAGGGCATCCCATTCTGTGACTACAGCAGCCTCTGTTTAAGACCATATAAGCATTTGCTCTTATCATATTTGAAATTAGGCCTGATAAAGACACTTTTGCTGGCCAAAGCACTACTGGACCCTGCCAGGTCCATTCCTGCCCAGGGCATCCCATTCTGTGACTACAGCAGCCTCTGTTTAAGACCATATAAGCATTTGCTCTTATCATATTTGAAATTAGGCCTGATAAAGACACTTTTGCTGGCCAAAGCACTACTGGACCCTGCCAGGTCGATTCCTGCCCGGGGCATCCCATTCTGTGACTACAGCAGCCTCTGTTTAAGACCATATAAGCATTTGCTCTTATCATATTTGAAATTAGCCTGATAAAGACACTTTTGCTGGCCAAAGCACTACTGGACCCTGCCAGGTCCATTCCTGCCCAGGGCATCCCATTCTGTGACTAAAGCAGCCTCTGTTTAAGACCATATAAGCATTTGCTCTTATCATATTTGAAATTAGGCCTGATAAAGACACTTTTGCTGGCCAAAGCACTACTGGACCCTGCCAGGTCCATTCCTGCCCAGGGCATCCCATTCTGTGACTACAGCAGCCTCTGTTTAAGACCATATAAGCATTTGCTCTTATCATATTTGAAATTAGGCCTGATAAAGACACTTTTGCTGGCCAAAGCACTACTGGACCCTGCCAGGTCCATTCCTGCCCGGGGCATCCCATTCTGTGACTACAGCAGCCTCTGTTTAAGACCATATAAGCATTTGCTCTTATCATATTTGAAATTAGGCCTGATAAAGACACTTTTGCTGGCCAAAGCACTACTGGACCCTGCCAGGTCCATTCCTGCCCAGGGCATCCCATTCTGTGACTAAAGCAGCCTCTGTTTAAGACCATATAAGCATTTGCTCTTATCATATTTGAAATTAGCCTGATAAAGACACTTTTGCTGGCCAAAGCACTACTGGACCCTGCCAGGTCCATTCCTGCCCAGGGCATCCCATTCTGTGACTAAAGCAGCCTCTGTTTAAGACCATATAAGCATTTGCTCTTATCATATTTGAAATTAGGCCTGATAAAGACACTTTTGCTGGCCAAAGCACTACTGGACCCTGCCAGGTCCATTCCTGCCCGGGGCATCCCATTCTGTGACTACAGCAGCCTCTGTTTAAGACCATATAAGCATTTGCTCTTATCATATTTGAAATTAGCCTGATAAAGACACTTTTGCTGGCCAAAGCACTACTGGACCCTGCCAGGTCCATTCCTGCCCAGGGCATCCCATTCTGTGACTAAAGCAGCCTCTGTTTAAGACCATATAAGCATTTGCTCTTATCATATTTGAAATTAGGCCTGATAAAGACACTTTTGCTGGCCAAAGCACTACTGGACCCTGCCAGGTCCATTCCTGCCCAGGGCATCCCATTCTGTGACTAAAGCAGCCTCTGTTTAAGACCATATAAGCATTTGCTCTTATCATATTTGAAATTAGGCCTGATAAAGACACTTTTGCTGGCCAAAGCACTACTGGACCCTGCCAGGTCCATTCCTGCCCGGGGCATCCCATTCTGTGACTACAGCAGCCTCTGTTTAAGACCATATAAGCATTTGCTCTTATCATATTTGAAATTAGGCCTGATAAAGACACTTTTGCTGGCCAAAGCACTACTGGACCCTGCCAGGTCCATTCCTGCCCAGGGCATCCCATTCTGTGACTACAGCAGCCTCTGTTTAAGACCATATAAGCATTTGCTCTTATCATATTTGAAATTAGGCCTGATAAAGACACTTTTGCTGGCCAAAGCACTACTGGACCCTGCCAGGTCGATTCCTGTTGGGGCATCCCATTCTGTGACTAAAGCAGCCTCTGTTTAAGACCATATAAGCATTTGCTCTTATCATATTTGAAATTAGGCCTGATAAAGACACTTTTGCTGGGCAAAGCACTACTGGACCCTGCCAGGTGCACTCCTATTTGGGGCATCCCATTCTGTGACTAAAGCAGCCTCTGTTTAAGACCATATAAGCATTTGCTCTTTTCATATTTGAAATTAGCCTGATAAAGACACTTTTGCTGGGCAAAGCACTACTGTACCCTGCCAGGTCCATTCCTGCCCAGGGCATCCCATTCTGTGACTAAAGCAGCCTCTGTTTAAGACCATATAAGCATTTGCTCTTATCATATTTGAAATTAGGCCTGATAAAGACACTTTTGCTGGCCAAAGCACTACTGGACCCTGCCAGGTCGATTCCTGTTGGGGCATCCCATTCTGTGACTACAGCAGCCTCTGTTTAAGACCATATAAGCATTTGCTCTTATCATATTTGAAATTAGCCTGATAAAGACACTTTTGCTGGCCAAAGCACTACTGGACCCTGCCAGGTCCATTCCTGCCCAGGGCATCCCATTCTGTGACTACAGCAGCCTCTGTTTAAGACCATATAAGCATTTGCTCTTATCATATTTGAAATTAGGCCTGATAAAGACACTTTTGCTGGCCAAAGCACTACTGGACCCTGCCAGGTCCATTCCTGCCCAGGGCATCCCATTCTGTGACTACAGCAGCCTCTGTTTAAGACCATATAAGCATTTGCTCTTATCATATTTGAAATTAGGCCTGATAAAGACACTTTTGCTGGCCAAAGCACTACTGGACCCTGCCAGGTCGATTCCTGCCCGGGGCATCCCATTCTGTGACTACAGCAGCCTCTGTTTAAGACCATATAAGCATTTGCTCTTATCATATTTGAAATTAGCCTGATAAAGACACTTTTGCTGGCCAAAGCACTACTGGACCCTGCCAGGTCCATTCCTGCCCAGGGCATCCCATTCTGTGACTAAAGCAGCCTCTGTTTAAGACCATATAAGCATTTGCTCTTATCATATTTGAAATTAGGCCTGATAAAGACACTTTTGCTGGCCAAAGCACTACTGGACCCTGCCAGGTCCATTCCTGCCCAGGGCATCCCATTCTGTGACTACAGCAGCCTCTGTTTAAGACCATATAAGCATTTGCTCTTATCATATTTGAAATTAGCCCTGATAAAGACACTTTTGCTGGCCAAAGCACTACTGGACCCTGCCAGGTCCATTCCTGCCCGGGGCATCCCATTCTGTGACTACAGCAGCCTCTGTTTAAGACCATATAAGCATTTGCTCTTATCATATTTGAAATTAGGCCTGATAAAGACACTTTTGCTGGCCAAAGCACTACTGGACCCTGCCAGGTCCATTCCTGCCCAGGGCATCCCATTCTGTGACTAAAGCAGCCTCTGTTTAAGACCATATAAGCATTTGCTCTTATCATATTTGAAATTAGCCTGATAAAGACACTTTTGCTGGCCAAAGCACTACTGTACCCTGCCAGGTCCATTCCTGCCCAGGGCATCCAATTCTGTGACTAAAGCAGCCTCTGTTTAAGACCATATAAGCATTTGCTCTTATCATATTTGAAATTAGGCCTGATAAAGACACTTTTGCTGGCCAAAGCACTACTGGACCCTGCCAGGTCCATTCCTGCCCGGGGCATCCCATTCTGTGACTACAGCAGCCTCTGTTTAAGACCATATAAGCATTTGCTCTTATCATATTTGAAATTAGGCCTGATAAAGACACTTTTGCTGGCCAAAGCACTACTGGACCCTGCCAGGTCCATTCCTGCCCAGGGCATCCCATTCTGTGACTACAGCAGCCTCTGTTTAAGACCATATAAGCATTTGCTCTTATCATATTTGAAATTAGGCCTGATAAAGACACTTTTGCTGGCCAAAGCACTACTGGACCCTGCCAGGTCGATTCCTGTTGGGGCATCCCATTCTGTGACTAAAGCAGCCTCTGTTTAAGACCATATAAGCATTTGCTCTTATCATATTTGAAATTAGGCCTGATAAAGACACTTTTGCTGGGCAAAGCACTACTGGACCCTGCCAGGTGCACTCCTATTTGGGGCATCCCATTCTGTGACTAAAGCAGCCTCTGTTTAAGACCATATAAGCATTTGCTCTTTTCATATTTGAAATTAGCCTGATAAAGACACTTTTGCTGGGCAAAGCACTACTGTACCCTGCCAGGTCCATTCCTGCCCAGGGCATCCCATTCTGTGACTAAAGCAGCCTCTGTTTAAGACCATATAAGCATTTGCTCTTATCATATTTGAAATTAGGCCTGATAAAGACACTTTTGCTGGCCAAAGCACTACTGGACCCTGCCAAGTCGATTCCTGTTGGGGCATCCCATTCTGTGACTACAGCAGCCTCTGTTTAAGACCATATAAGCATTTGCTCTTATCATATTTGAAATTAGCCTGATAAAGACACTTTTGCTGGCCAAAGCACTACTGGACCCTGCCAGGTCCATTCCTGCCCAGGGCATCCCATTCTGTGACTACAGCAGCCTCTGTTTAAGACCATATAAGCATTTGCTCTTATCATATTTGAAATTAGGCCTGATAAAGACACTTTTGCTGGCCAAAGCACTACTGGACCCTGCCAGGTCCATTCCTGCCCAGGGCATCCCATTCTGTGACTACAGCAGCCTCTGTTTAAGACCATATAAGCATTTGCTCTTATCATATTTGAAATTAGGCCTGATAAAGACACTTTTGCTGGCCAAAGCACTACTGGACCCTGCCAGGTCGATTCCTGCCCGGGGCATCCCATTCTGTGACTACAGCAGCCTCTGTTTAAGACCATATAAGCATTTGCTCTTATCATATTTGAAATTAGCCTGATAAAGACACTTTTGCTGGCCAAAGCACTACTGGACCCTGCCAGGTCCATTCCTGCCCAGGGCATCCCATTCTGTGACTAAAGCAGCCTCTGTTTAAGACCATATAAGCATTTGCTCTTATCATATTTGAAATTAGGCCTGATAAAGACACTTTTGCTGGCCAAAGCACTACTGGACCCTGCCAGGTCCATTCCTGCCCAGGGCATCCCATTCTGTGACTACAGCAGCCTCTGTTTAAGACCATATAAGCATTTGCTCTTATCATATTTGAAATTAGGCCTGATAAAGACACTTTTGCTGGCCAAAGCACTACTGGACCCTGCCAGGTCCATTCCTGCCCGGGGCATCCCATTCTGTGACTACAGCAGCCTCTGTTTAAGACCATATAAGCATTTGCTCTTATCATATTTGAAATTAGGCCTGATAAAGACACTTTTGCTGGCCAAAGCACTACTGGACCCTGCCAGGTCCATTCCTGCCCAGGGCATCCCATTCTGTGACTACAGCAGCCTCTGTTTAAGACCATATAAGCATTTGCTCTTATCATATTTGAAATTAGGCCTGATAAAGACACTTTTGCTGGCCAAAGCACTACTGGACCCTGCCAGGTCGATTCCTGTTGGGGCATCCCATTCTGTGACTAAAGCAGCCTCTGTTTAAGACCATATAAGCATTTGCTCTTATCATATTTGAAATTAGGCCTGATAAAGACACTTTTGCTGGCCAAAGCACTACTGGACCCTGCCAGGTCCATTCCTGCCCGGGGCATCCCATTCTGTGACTACAGCAGCCTCTGTTTAAGACCATATAAGCATTTGCTCTTATCATATTTGAAATTAGGCCTGATAAAGACACTTTTGCTGGCCAAAGCACTACTGGACCCTGCCAGGTCCATTCCTGCCCAGGGCATCCCATTCTGTGACTACAGCAGCCTCTGTTTAAGACCATATAAGCATTTGCTCTTATCATATTTGAAATTAGGCCTGATAAAGACACTTTTGCTGGCCAAAGCACTACTGGACCCTGCCAGGTCCATTCCTGCCCAGGGCATCCCATTCTGTGACTAAAGCAGCCTCTGTTTAAGACCATATAAGCATTTGCTCTTATCATATTTGAAATTAGCCTGATAAAGACACTTTTGCTGGCCAAAGCACTACTGGACCCTGCCAGGTCCATTCCTGCCCAGGGCATCCCATTCTGTGACTAAAGCAGCCTCTGTTTAAGACCATATAAGCATTTGCTCTTATCATATTTGAAATTAGGCCTGATAAAGACACTTTTGCTGGCCAAAGCACTACTGGACCCTGCCAGGTCCATTCCTGCCCAGGGCATCCCATTCTGTGACTAAAGCAGCCTCTGTTTAAGACCATATAAGCATTTGCTCTTATCATATTTGAAATTAGCCTGATAAAGACACTTTTGCTGGCCAAAGCACTACTGGACCCTGCCAGGTCCATTCCTGCCCAGGGCATCCCATTCTGTGACTAACGCAGCCTCTGTTTAAGACCATATAAGCATTTGCTCTTATCATATTTGAAATTAGGCCTGATAAAGACACTTTTGCTGGCCAAAGCACTACTGGACCCTGCCAGGTCGATTCCTGCCCGGGGCATCCCATTCTGTGACTACAGCAGCCTCTGTTTAAGACCATATAAGCATTTGCTCTTATCATATTTGAAATTAGCCTGATAAAGACACTTTTGCTGGCCAAAGCACTACTGGACCCTGCCAGGTCCATTCCTGCCCAGGGCATCCCATTCTGTGACTAAAGCAGCCTCTGTTTAAGACCATATAAGCATTTGCTCTTATTATATTTATATTATAAGACACTTTTGCTGGGCATAGGCTTACTGCTGCCTGCCAGGTGCACTTCTGTTGAGGCATCCCATTCTGTAACATAGCATACCCCTCTTTATTTACACTAAGCAGCTCTCTTATTTACACTAAGCAGGCCTGTTGGAGGCTGAGTGTTACTGCTCACTTTTGGTGTGCATTATATTCTGTTTCATATAGACCCACCGCTGCCCGGGGCTTTTTTAAATATCACCTACTACCACGCCAGTTAGACTATGTCGGGCAGACAAGTGCCTGGAAGTGAAAAGAGGAGTGGCAGAGGCCAAGATTCCGCAGGCAGAGCTCGCATCAGACTGGGGGCCAGTAGCAGCAGGAGTCACGCTGAGAGACCTAATCTGCCAGTATCTGCTAGCGGTCGGGTCTCCACCAGTAACGCATCTGCCGTGGTAGATTGGTTGACGCGCTCATCAACAACATCATCACAACTTACGTCTGAGACCCCCAGTCTAGGGTCGGTAGGTTCCTCTGACACAACCCTGAGTTGGCATGCCCCGAGAGCAGTCCCTGTCCTCCCATTGCCTCTGGCCTACGCCGTTCCCTCCCCCAGCGACGTATCCTATGCTTTGGGTTCAGCTCCACTCTTTAGTGAGGAGGACCATCAGATAGAGGACAGTCAGCAGCTACTGCCCAGCCAAGAAATGGAGGTGGCTTCTTTAGCTAGGCAGACAAATAGTGATGTGGACAGTGTCGTGGGTGCTGCGAGCGTTCCAGCTCCTGCGCCAGACACTGTTGACGAATCCACGAACATCAGTGACGTACAGCCACAACTCGGTGATGATGATGATGATGACGATGAAGCCGATCGCACTTGGGAGCCGGGTGATGAAGGGGCTTCATCGTCATCATCAGGAGAAGAGGGGTGCAGGTTGCCCCGGAGTCAGCAGCTGAGGCAGCAAGGTGGTAGCAGTCAGCATGGGGGCACAATTCCAAAGGCTGGAGCCGGCCGGGGCCGGGGCCGGGGTAGAGCACCTGCTGTGCGGCAGTCTACCTTATCGGGAGGTAGTGGAGCAGGGGTTCCTGGAGTTGGCAACAGCAGCAGTGAATCAGTGAGGCCAGGGGGTGGGAAAAGTAGCTACTCGGCAGTGTGGCAGTTTTTCCTGAGGCATCCGCAGGAGGGTAACATGGCCACATGCAAGATATGTAGGCAAAAGGTGAAGCGTGGCCAGGGTCCAAATGTTGGCACCACGGCCCTGCGTCAACATATGATGCGTCACCATAAAACGACCTGGGAGAACCGAGGCTCCCAAGGGGTGGTCCAGTCTGCTTCCTCACCAAGTGAGCTCCCAATTTCTGCCAGCCAAGGCTCCAGCACCTCAGCCGAAGGCAGCTGTGCGTCATACCCATCCTCTGTCGCTCCTGCTCCTCCTCCTCCAAGTCATGCATCCCGCCAGCAATCCATCAGCGAAGCCATGTCCAAGAGACAGCAGTATGCGCCCACTCATCCTACGGCGCAGAAGCTGAATGTGCTCCTGTCCAAGTTGCTGGTGCTGCAGTCGCTCCCTTTTCAGGTGGTGGAATCTGCACCTTTCAGAGAACTGATGGCTTGTGCCGAGCCGAGGTGGAGAGTCCCAAGCCGTCATTTCTTTGCCAAGAAGGCAGTACCAGCGCTGCACACTTTTGTTGAACAGAAGGTGGGCCAGTCCTTGAGCCTGTCGGTGTGTAGCAAAATACATGGCAGCGCCGACATCTGGAGCTGTAACTACGGTCAGGGGCAGTACATGTCGTTTACGGCCCACTGGGTGAATGTGGTCCCTTTGCAGCAGCAACTTGGACAGGTCACGCCGCTTCGGCCTCCGCGCTCTCTGCCCATTGGGCCTGTGACACCGTGCGACTCGGCCTCCTCATCCTCCGCCATCTCCTCACCCTCCACTGTAGGCTCAAGTCTCAGTGCCCCTCCAGTCTACCATGTGTGCAGGGCACGGAGGTGTCACGCAGTGCTTCACATGGTTTGTCTTGGCGAACGGAGTCACACAGGGGAGGAACTGCTTAAATGTATTCATCAGGAAATCCAAACATGGCTTACTCCGAGAAAACTTAAAATGGGAATCATGGTTACCGACAATGGGAAGAACATTTTGTCTGCGCTGCGCCAAGGAAGCCTGACCCATGCCCCCTGCATGGCTCACGTCTTCAATCTGGTTGTCAAGCGGTTTCTGAAGTGTTCCCCCCATCTGCAGGACATCCTAACAACTTCACGGAAACTTTGCATGCACTTCAGCCACTCCTACACCGCCAAACACACCCTTCTTGAGCTACAGCGTCAGAATGGTATCCCCCAACATAGTCTGATTTGCGATGTTTCCACCCGTTGGAATTCCACCCTTCACATGTTGGACCGATTATATGAACAGAGAAAAGCCATCACGGATTTCCTGATGATCCAAGCAGATAGGGGGACTCCCCTGTGTAACTTCAATGTCAACCAGTGGCAGCTCATACGTGACACCTGCCGTTTGCTCAGGCCCTTTGAGGAAGCCACTTTATTTGTCAGTCGGCAGGATTACGGGATGAACGACGTGATTCCACTGCTTCATGTACTACAGCACATGTTGGAAACCATGGCTGGTCAGGGCACTGGAGACATGGCGTTTACATCTTACGGCCACATGAACCCCGTTGGAGCTGAACTGGAGGAGGAGGAGGAGGAAGAGGAGGAGGAGGAGTTGCCCAGCGAAACACAGTTTAGGCTTGGCGAAATGGCTGGTTTATCTAGTCAGCGGACAGGAGAGGAGGAGCAGGAGCAGCCAGAGGAGCTAGAGGTTTTTGAGGAAGGAGAGACAGAGGACCCGGGCACACCGTGGCAGTATGCAGTGGAGATGGAGACAGGTAGTCCATCCGAGTCACTTGCGCAAATGGCACGAAGCATGCTCACATGCTTGCGTAGTGACCCCAGAATTGTTTCCATCTGTCGGCGGGATGACTTCTGGCTGTCCACCTTATTGGACCCTCGCTTCCGGCACAAAATGGGGGCATTTTTTAAACCCACCGAGAGGGAGGACAAACTCAACTACTACAAAGACATTCTACGTAGGCAGTTGGCCGATGCCTATCTGCGCCATGGTCCATACTCTCGCAGGTCTGACTCGAGGGGACCTCTGCGCTCACCTTCCACTGCCATGGCCGCTGGGGGGGTTGGCAGCAGCAGCAGCAGAAGCTCCATCAGCAGCAGCAGCCTCAGTCTTCAGTCGCTAATGAGTAGCTTTCTACACCCGCATAGTGAGGCTACTCATGAGCAGCAGGAAGACCTGGAGCAGGACCTGAACCAGCAGGTCATGTCATACTTTGACATGACCATGCCAACACACCTTGAGGATCCGCTGGACTTCTGGGCAGCCAAACTTGATTTGTGGCCGCAACTAGCAGAGTTTGCCCTGGAAAAGCTGTCCTGCCCGGCAAGTAGCGTGCCATCTGAGCGGGTGTTTAGTGCGGCGGGGGCCATAGTTACGGCGAGGAGAACTCGTCTGTCAACTAAAAATGTGGAGAGACTCACCTTTGTCAAAATGAATCAGGGATGGATCAGCCAGGATTTCCACCCACCAATGCCTGATGCATGCGACTAGATTCAGCATGGTGCCACGTTTTACACTTTCCAAATGGTGCAAAACATATTTATGTCTTTAGGCCATTTTTTGGGCTCCTGCTGCTGCTGCTGCCAACTCCTGCCAACTCCAGGGTGTGATTCATCCAATTTTTGGGCTCCTGAGGCCAACTCCAGTGTATATTTGGGCTCCTGCTGCTGCTGCTGCCAACTTCTGCCAACTCCAGGGTGTGATTCATCCAATTTTTGGGCTCCTGAGGCCAACTCCAGTGTATATTTGGGCTCCTGCTGCTGCTACTGTCAACTCCTGCCAACTCCAGGGTGTGATTCATCCAATTTTTGGGCTCCTGAGGCCAACTCCAGTGTATATTTGGGCTCCTGCTGCTGCTGCTGCCAACTTCTGCCAACTCCAGGGTGTGATTCATCCAATTTTTGGGCTCCTGAGGCCAACTCCAGTGTATATTTGGGCTCCTGCTGCTGCTACTGTCAACTCCTGCCAACTCCAGGGTGTGATTCATCCAATTTTTGGGCTCCTGAGGCCAACTCCAGTGTATATTTGGGCTCCTGCTGCTGCTGCTGCCAACTTCTGCCAACTCCAGGGTGTGATTCATCCAATTTTTGGGCTCCTGAGGCCAACTCCAGTGTATATTTGGGCTCCTGCTGCTGCTGCTGCCAACTTCTGCCAACTCCAGGGTGTGATTCATCCAATTTTTGGGCTCCTGAGGCAAACTCCAGTGTATATTTGGGCTCCTGCTGCTGCTACTGTCAACTCCTGCCAACTCCAGGGTGTGATTCATCCAATTTTTGGGCTCCTGAGGCCAACTCCAGTGTATATTTGGGCTCCTGCTGCTGCTGCTGCCAACTTCTGCCAACTCCAGGGTGTGATTCATCCAATTTTTGGGCTCCTGAGGCCAACTCCAGTGTATATTTGGGCTCCTGCTGCTGCTACTGTCAACTCCTGCCAACTCCAGGGTGTGATTCATCCAATTTTTGGGCTCCTGAGGCCAACTCCAGTGTATATTTGGGCTCCTGCTGCTGCTGCTGTCAACTCCTGCCAACTCCAGGGTGTGATTCATCCAATTTTTGGGCTCCTGAAGCCAACTCCAGTGTATATTTGGGCTCCTGCTGCTGCTACTGTCAACTCCTGCCAACTCCAGGGTGTGATTCATCCAATTTTTGGGCTCCTGAAGCCAACTCCAGTGTATATTTGGGCTCCTGCTGCTGCTGCTGCCAACTTCTGCCAACTCCAGGGTGTGATTCATCCAATTTTTGGGCTCCTGAGGCCAACTCCAGTGTATATTTGGGCTCCTGCTGCTGCTGCTGCCAACTTCTGCCAACTCCAGGGTGTGATTCATCCAATTTTTGGGCTCCTGAAGCCAACTCCAGTGTATATTTGGGCTCCTGCTGCTGCTGGTGTCAACTCCTGCCAACTCCAGGGTGTGATTCATCCAATTTTTGGGCTCCTGAAGCCAACTCCAGTGTATATTTGGGCTCCTGCTGCTGCTGCTGCCAACTTCTGCCAACTCCAGGGTGTGATTCATCCAATTTTTGGGCTCCTGAAGCCAACTCCAGTGTATATTTGGGCTCCTGCTGCTGCTGGTGTCAACTCCTGCCAACTCCAGGGTGTGATTCATCCAATTTTTGGGCTCCTGAAGCCAACTCCAGTGTATATTTGGGCTCCTGCTGCTGCTACTGTCAACTCCTGCCAACTCCAGGGTGTGATTCATCCAATTTTTGGGCTCCTGAGGCCAACTCCAGTGTATATTTGGGCTCCTGCTGCTGCTGCTGCCAACTTCTGCCAACTCCAGGGTGTGATTCATCCAATTTTTGGGCTCCTGAGGCCAACTCCAGTGTATATTTGGGCTCCTGCTGCTGCTACTGTCAACTCCTGCCAACTCCAGGGTGTGATTCATCCAATTTTTGGGCTCCTGAGGCCAACTCCAGTGTATATTTGGGCTCCTGCTGCTGCTGCTGCCAACTTCTGCCAACTCCAGGGTGTGATTCATCCAATTTTTGGGCTCCTGAGGCCAACTCCAGTGTATATTTGGGCTCCTGCTGCTGCTGCTGCCAACTTCTGCCAACTCCAGGGTGTGATTCATCCAATTTTTGGGCTCCTGAGGCCAACTCCAGTGTATATTTGGGCTCCTGCTGCTGCTACTGTCAACTCCTGCCAACTCCAGGGTGTGATTCATCCAATTTTTGGGCTCCTGAGGCCAACTCCAGTGTATATTTGGGCTCCTGCTGCTGCTGCTGCCAACTTCTGCCAACTCCAGGGTGTGATTCATCCAATTTTTGGGCTCCTGAGGCCAACTCCAGTGTATATTTGGGCTCCTGCTGCTGCTGCTGCCAACTTCTGCCAACTCCAGGGTGTGATTCATCCAATTTTTGGGCTCCTGAAGCCAACTCCAGTGTATATTTGGGCTCCTGCTGCTGCTGGTGTCAACTCCTGCCAACTCCAGGGTGTGATTCATCCAATTTTTGGGCTCCTGAAGCCAAATCCAGTGTATATTTGGGCTCCTGCTGCTGCTACTGTCAACTCCTGCCAACTCCAGGGTGTGATTCATCCAATTTTTGGGCTCCTGAGGCCAACTCCAGTGTATATTTGGGCTCCTGCTGCTGCTGCTGCCAACTTCTGCCAACTCCAGGGTGTGATTCATCCAATTTTTGGGCTCCTGAGGCCAACTCCAGTGTATATTTGGGCTCCTGCTGCTGCTACTGTCAACTCCTGCCAACTCCAGGGTGTGATTCATCCAATTTTTGGGCTCCTGAGGCCAACTCCAGTGTATATTTGGGCTCCTGCTGCTGCTGCTGCCAACTTCTGCCAACTCCAGGGTGTGATTCATCCAATTTTTGGGCTCCTGAGGCCAACTCCAGTGTATATTTGGGCTCCTGCTGCTGCTGCTGCCAACTTCTGCCAACTCCAGGGTGTGATTCATCCAATTTTTGGGCTCCTGAGGCCAACTCCAGTGTATATTTGGGCTCCTGCTGCTGCTACTGTCAACTCCTGCCAACTCCAGGGTTTGATTCATCCAATTTTTGGGCTCCTGAGGCCAACTCCAGTGTATATTTGGGCTCCTGCTGCTGCTACTGCCAACTTCTGCCAACTCCAGGGTGTGATTCATCCAATTTTTGGGCTCCTGAGGCCAACTCCAGTGTATATTTGGGCTCCTGCTGCTGCTACTGTCAACTCCTGCCAACTCCAGGGTGTGATTCATCCAATTTTTGGGCTCCTGAGGCCAACTCCAGTGTATATTTGGGCTCCTGCTGCTGCTGCTGCCAACTTCTGCCAACTCCAGGGTGTGATTCATCCAATTTTTGGGCTCCTGAGGCCAACTCCAGTGTATATTTGGGCTCCTGCTGCTGCTGCTGCCAACTTCTGCCAACTCCAGGGTGTGATTCATCCAATTTTTGGGCTCCTGAGGCCAACTCCAGTGTATATTTGGGCTCCTGCTGCTGCTGCTGCTGCCAACTTCTGCCAACTCCAGGGTGTGATTCATCCAATTTTTGGGCTCCTGAAGCCAACTCCAGTGTATATTTGGGCTCCTGCTGCTGCTGGTGTCAACTCCTGCCAACTCCAGGGTGTGATTCATCCAATTTTTGGGCTCCTGAAGCCAACTCCAGTGTATATTTGGGCTCCTGCTGCTGCTGCTGCCAACTTCTGCCAACTCCAGGGTGTGATTCATCCAATTTTTGGGCTCCTGAGGCCAACTCCAGTGTATATTTGGGCTCCTGCTGCTGCTACTGTCAACTCCTGCCAACTCCAGGGTGTGATTCATCCAATTTTTGGGCTCCTGAGGCCAACTCCAGTGTATATTTGGGCTCCTGCTGCTGCTGCTGCCAACTTCTGCCAACTCCAGGGTGTGATTCATCCAATTTTTGGGCTCCTGAGGCCAACTCCAGTGTATATTTGGGCTCCTGCTGCTGCTGCTGCCAACTTCTGCCAACTCCAGGGTGTGATTCATCCAATTTTTGGGCTCCTGAAGCCAACTCCAGTGTATATTTGGGCTCCTGCTGCTGCTGCTGCCAACTCCTGCCAACTCCAGGGTGTGATTCATCCAATTTTTGGGCTCCTGAAGCCAACTCCAGTGTATATTTGGGCTCCTGCTGCTGCTGCTGCCAACTTCTGCCAACTCCAGGGTGTGATTCATCCAATTTTTGGGCTCCTGAGGCCAACTCCAGTGTATATTTGGGCTCCTTCTGCCCCTCATAGTGATGCCACTTCAACTCTCTGCAATTGTGCCGCTCTGCGATTCTATTAGCGATGCCTCTGATCTGCATGTGATATTTCTTCAAAGTATTATTTAACTAACCCAGCACGCATCCTGTGCGTGTTACAGCAAGGCTGAATGGTTTACAACCCTATTGAGGCTGTAGGAGGCTCAGAAATAGCCGTTTTTAATAGCGATTCGTCGCGAATTTATTCGGGTCGAAACGATTTTTGTCGGAAAATTCGGCGAATCAGTCGAATCGAATTTTTCAAAAGTTCGCTCATCTCTAGTGGTGGTGTAAGTGGAAAAGATGGAGGAGGTAGATGTGAGATGGAGGAGGCAGCAAACACTTTAAAGGAGCAGTATCGCAAAATTTGCATTAAAAAAGATAAATAATTAAATAGCCACACAATAGCTTCTAACATGTGTATAAATAATGTGGCTATAGAAAAAGGAAAAAATATATGCCTTTATTTTAAATTGTATAATGACAATGGCTCAGTCCATTTGCTGAATAGGGGGATCTGCTGGGTTGTATTTAATGAGCTGCTTCATTTAGCCCACTGGTCTCCTAGCAACACTTTACCTCAGAGGCCGACACTGTAATCAGTGGTAACGGCTGTGTGTGTGTGAGGTGCTGCTTTTGTTATGAGACCAGGTGACTCAAATGTGTAAAATCTATACAAAATAAACTAAACTGACTGAAAATGACAGGAAAATCTAAAGGTATTAAAGTGGAACAAAACCCTGAGTGGCCGACCCTGAAGTCTATAACACCCGGCCATTGACCTTCCCCCTTGGGCATCCTAAATCGGGATGCCCCACTGTGTGAAATGACCCCTGAATAACCACAGATGCCCCCATTTTTCTGGCGCGCTCATTTAGACAGGCCGGGCGGCCAGGAAGGTTACTGCTCAGGCTCCCCATCTGTGTGCAAACAGCGTTGATTGGATGAGAGCCCGTGCAGGCGCTGTGGGACAGGGAAAGGTACGTTTTCACAGGCGAACTTGGGGATTTCACATATCAGGGCATCCCAAGTCGGGATGCCCCTAGGGGCACAAAAACAAAACTCCAGATAGTGAAAATCCTGGGTTGGGCTTTGCTCAAAACACACAAAGCTGAAAGAAAGATCATATGGAAAAATGTGTTGAGAAAAGAGAGAGAAAATGGTAAACTGAAAGATTCTGCAGCAGAGCCAACATGAAGGGAAAACTGTCAAAATAAAAAATGTTTAGAGCAAAAAAACAGGATGTAAACAAAAAAATCCAATTCTGAAATAAAATAACCCCCCCGCCCCCCCCCCAAAAAAAGAAAAACTGACAAGTCTGAGATTTGAACCAATGACTCTCTGGTTCAAAGACATTGAATTTACCAATCGGCTAAATGACTTCTAAAGCTTTTCTCTCTCTGTTTTAGATATAGGAGTTCTGGGCAGGCAATGTTGTTATCTTATGCTGGACGGCTGCCAGCACTGAACAGCTGATACTTTGTTACATTGTTTCCCCCTCTCCTCAGCATGGAACAGGCCAGAGTGTCGGGCCCCGACACTCAGCAGACATAAACATGAGCTATTAGTCTCCAGCTGCACAACACAGACATAATTTTTTTCTACATTTGTAATTCTTACTCCAACACTTACCTACATTCAAAGTACCATTTAAATATAAGTCACCAAGAAAAATTCGCGATACTGCTCCTTTAACCCTTTTGTTGCCAAGCACGTAACACCTACGTGCTGGCTTGGCTGGGCCTTAAGTGCCAAGCCCGTAGGTGTTACGTGCTTGACTTTCCTCGCTTCTAGTTTAAAAAATAAAAATAAAAAATACTCACCTGACCCCTTGTTGGATCCGGCCGGGTCTCCTCTTTAATTTGGTGCCATCCCATCCCCCGTGGGGGGTCGGATGGCTCCAGGAGAGCCCCCGGAATAGGCCGCCCCCCCCCCGCTTTGGCAGCAGAAGCTGCTAACTGCAAAAAAAAAAAAAAAAAAAAATGACATTCACTTACCTGCGTATGCGCTGGCTCCTGCTGTCCCTCCTCTTTACCTGGGGGGCCTCCGATCCCCCCCCCCAGGACTTACCGATCTTCAGGAGAGAGCCCGGGAGGCTCTCTCCTCTCTCCTTCTCGATGGCGGCCGCCATCTTGCCGCTAATGCCCATGGGGGCGGGGCTTATGACGTCATCCCGGCCCCGATCGATCACCGGCTTCAGCCTTCTCAGCTTCTCAGATGCCGGTGATCGGCGCTGGGGAAGGGGGTGATCCTCTGATCTCCTGCCTCCTCCTTCTCTGGATGCCGATCACCGGCATCTGTCAGCTGAGCGGCGAGGGACAAGAGCTTGCAATCGAAGGTAAGTACAGTAAAAAAAATTTTTTTTTTTTTTAATAAAATACTTTTTATTATTGTGTGGTGTTTTTTTTTTAACAGTTTCTGTCATGCTGGGGGCAGAAGAGCCCGGGCCCACATAGGCTATGTGGGCTCGTAGGCTGCAGGGTGGGGGGCCACCAAAGCTGGCCCCCCCACTCTGTGCCTACAACCCCCCATAGCTGGTCCCGGGCTGGTTATTTTGGGTAAGGGAGACCCCACGTCATTTTTTGGGGGGGATTTTTAAGGGTTTTTAACCCTTAAAAATCCCAAAAAAAATGGGGTCCCCTCCCCGGGAAGGGGGACCCTATGTCCTTTTTTTTTTTAATTAACCCTTTGTGTTCTGTCATCCAGCAGCTATTAAAGGCTTCCAGCAGGTGAGCAGAAGCCAGTGATCGCCGAGGGACACAGTGCTCCAGGATGGATGGGAGGTAAGTATTAAAAAAAAAATAATAATAAAATAATTTTTTCTTTTTGCGAGTGTGTGTGTTTTTTTTTACATTTAACCCATTGTGAACTGGTAAGGGGTCCATGACCCCTATACCAGTTCACAAGGCTGGGGGAGGTGGCAAGTCACCTGTGACTAGCAGGTGACTTGCCATTAACCCCTGGCACCCCCATTACCTGCCTCCCCAAAGCCCAGGGGGGGGCAGAAGAGCCCGGGCCCACGGGCTATGCGTGCTTGTAGCCTGCAGGACCAGGGGCCACAAAAGCTGGCCCCTGTGCCCTGTTTCCACAAGCCCTGCATAACTGGTCCCGGGCTGGTTACTCTGGGTAAGGGGGACCCCATGTCAATTTTTTTTTTGGATTTTTAAAGTGGACCAACACCCAGGATTTTGACTATACTGGCTTTTGGTCCACTTCAGGGGGGCACCCCGATTAGGGGTGCCCCACTGTGTAAAAACCCCCAGAAAGCCCCCAAAACTCACCTCACCACGCTCCCACGTAGTCACGGACAAGCGGGTGACAGCGGCGGACAAGACAGTGCGCGCGCCCGCACGCCTAGAGGGGCGCGCGGGAGGCGGCGGCGGCCGCTGCCGCCGCCTATGAGGTAAGTTTTTGGGGGTTTTGGGGGGGGTCCCTCACCGCGGGACATCCCGATCTCGGATGTCCCGCGGTGAGGGAGGTGATCGGCCCGGGAATCTTATAGATTCCCGGGCTGATCACCCCTGGGTGACAGTCCACTTTAAGGGTTTTTAACCCTTAAAAATGGGGTCCCCCCCCCCCAGGGATCGGGGACCCTATGTCATTTTTTTTCTCGATTTAACCCCTTGTAGTGTGGATGGTAGTTGTATTTTATTTGTAAATGTTATAGATTACTTGTTTCAGTTTGGGGGGTCTTCTGGGCAGGAACGGGGGGGCTACCGATAAATATGTGGTACCGTTCTAATCGGTAGAAATTGGGCTTTCACATGCAATATGCTTTTCCTTAATAAAATTAATTTATTATTTAAAATAAAGGAGTCAATTTTCTAAAAATGTTTTTATTTTTTTTTTTTTATTTTGTTTACTTAATAATATTGTAAAAAACAAAATAAAATTTACAAACAAGACATTTCATGTTAAAGCCTAAACTCTGCTGCAAAAAAATATAAATATCATTTTCCTGAAAATTACAGCAAAAATGGCGCAAAACATGGAGCAAAATGGGGAAAAATGACCTGTCAACAGAGGGTGACAAAATCTCAAGTAGGCTGGCAATTAAAAGGGTTAATAGTACCTCTGCATGTTGGGTATTGTTCTGTTCGGGGGACCTTGCGCTTTCAGACTTAGCTTGTTTTTTCTGGTTTGCATATTTATATTTTAGGAAAAGGTGTTTTATATTCAGCTTTTTTATACATTTTTTAGGGAAACCCTGCGCAACCAAAGAATTCTTTGAGGAATTAATTCCAGAAAGATGAGTCCACTAGAACAAGCTGGGTAGCTTAGAAAGCTTAACATGTGTACTTTCAGGGAATATATGATTTATGGGGGATATTCCAAATGTAAAGGGTTGTTTTGGTTGAAAAATCGCAAGGTGCGCACTTTGTCTGCAGAACTGAAATTTTCAAGTAAAATTACCGTTACGCACATGCTTTACTTTGGGGTGTTTGGCAACTCTTCCCTTGACAGAACCTATGCATGTTGGGTGTTGTTCTGTTAGGGGAATGTTGTTTTTTCAGATTAAACTTGTTTTTCTTGTTTGTATATAGTTTTTTTAGGAAAATGTGGCTTTGATTCTGCTTTTTTATCCTTTTTTTTGGGAAACTCTTTGCAACCAAAGAATACATTGAGGAATTACTTCCAGAAAACTATGGGCACATCAACAAGCCTGGTACACCTAGAAAGCCTGAGGTGTATACTTCCAGAGAATATATAGTTTGTTGGGGGTATTTCAAATGTAAAGGGTTGTTTTTCTGGTAAAACTGCAAGGTGCGCATAGCGCATATCACAGTTGTATTTTTTCTGAAAATCCCCTAAAGCGCTATTTCAGTTTGGGGGAGTCTCCTGGGCAGCAGGGTGTCTACCTATACATATGTGGTACCGCTGTAACCGGGAGAAATTGGGGTTTCACACGCAATAAGATTTTATTGACAACCTTACATTTTTTATTACAAAAAAACTCTACAAATTGTAAAAAAATATTTATTTTTTTATTTTTTTTCACACATTTCACCCAAAAATATTGAGAATACACCTAAAAAATACAAACAAGACATTTGATGTTAAAGCCCAGACTCTGTTGAAAAAAACAATATATAATTTTCCTGGGAAATCCCTGGAAATCCTTTCAAAAATGACAGTTGAACATGTGTAGCGCAAAATAGTGAAACATCGTCTGGCAACAGGGAGTGGCAAATGCTGCAGGTAGGCTGGCAGCGAAAGGGTTAAGCACACACTCAGAATGCTGGCACAGCCAAGTCCCATGGGATCCATGCCTTGTTCATCTTGATGAATGTAAGCATTGAACACTTGGTTGTGGATATACGGATCCTCCTGTCAGTGATGAACACACATTCTGATAAGACACTTGCTGCAGGGCAGGCCAATACCTCCAAGGCTTAGAGGGCAAGCTCTGACCATGTATCCAATTTAGCAACCCAGAAATTGAACAGGGAGGACTTAATACCAGGAGACGCGTGGACAGGTAGTCATCCACCATGTAAAGTCTGCCTCCTGGTACTACAGACAGTATCTGATGGTAAATGTGGTGGACAATACAATAGGTTGTTCCACATTGTGGCCATCCTCACCCTCCCCTGTGAGGTGCTGCCGGTGCCCCTGCTGCATTGGTGACTTGCTGCTCCTCCTCCTTGTGACGCCACTGAGCCCTCAAATTCAGCTGGGAGCTCTGCCAATAATGCATCCACCAGAGTGTGTTATCAAGGAGGTGATGTTGTCCTTATAGCAGGGATCTAGCAGGGTGGCCACCCAGTAGTTGGCACTGGTGACTATGTGGGCAACTCTGCAGTTGTTGCACAGTCACTGAAGTATGTGGTGGCTCATGTGAGCCAGGCTGTTCTCCATGTCAGGTGTCTCCTGCTCCTCCTTCACGTGAGCATTCCCCTGATGCCTGTGAAAATGGGCCTTCCTCCTCCTCTGCTTCCATCACATCCTCCATCATGGCTTGAAAGCAAAGGATGGGGATGGTAGAGCTGTCGTTGTTGTACTGACACTCAAGTGCTATTACAAAGTACTGACACTCAAGTGCTATTACAGTACTGACACCCAACCTATCTTGCCCTCACTCCAACCACTTACCTGACTAAATGTCCTGAAAAAGACAATAGCGTGGTTAAACACCTATCTAACACTGACTCCAGATGCTTTCTCTATAAATGTCCCTACAAGGACAGTTTAAGTAAAAGCAGCAGCGCCTTTCCCTATCTAATGCAGAATGAGCAGCAATGTAAGCGACGTGCCGACACGTGTCCCGCTGGGCCACTGGTGAGGGGGGAAGGAAGAAGGCTGTATGGCTGCTGTGTCCCCACCCTGCTGTGCAGCCAATTAGCCTTCATTTGGGTTCCAAGCGATGAACACGTATAGATTTAAATTTTAAATCCGAGCTAGAAATGTTCGGTACGAACCTGAACTTTGCGGTTCAGGTTCGCCCAACCCTACTCATAATTTAATCACCTTGTATTTAAATGATGCACAACTAATGTCAGAAACATTAGTCACTTTATACTATATTAAGTATTAAGTTTAAATATGTGTTTTTTCATATGTGTTTTTTATTCATTTCAGTGACTTTCACATGTGTCACACGTGAGGCCAAAAATAAAGAGTACTTGTGTCGTTTATTTGAGTCAGCTTTGCATAAAATGTGGACACTTTCAATGGCAAATAATAGTCTAGTAATCACTAACATATTTTACCCATCTTTAAAAGTACAGTAAAAATAAGAGGCGGTATATACGGGATATGTCCCAGTCCTTGCTGGCAATGAGCAGTTAATGGTGCAAAGTTGTATTGCAAAATCCCAGACGTGATGTACTTCTGTACAGCCAGAGGAAATTAACTTTTTCTGTGTTATCTTCCAGCCAGTAACTTGTGTTTTGAAAAGACCACCTCAGAGTCTCTAATTATAAAATGGGCTTTAAATCTTTTTCCTTCATCCATTTCACTGGAAACCTACAAAACATCTTCAATTTTGATGCTTTGTGTGCACTGAGAAACACATTTTCTCTAAAGTATATTGTACTGAAACCATAACATGTAACTAAACTCAAATGTGAACAATTAACTGCCTAAAAAAACACTTTGGTTATTGCTTAAAATTTTGTGACCACTTTAAAGTAAAATATTAGCTAATAATTTTTGTGGTCATCCTTCCTGAAGCACATACTGTATAAATTCAGGGGTGCACCTATAATTAGGCCATGTGAGGCATAAGTGGTGCAGAAGAAATCGGGTGCGTTGCTGCGAGCACATACTTTTCTATAGTTTGCATTAGGTAGCACAGAATTATACTGAATTTAAAATAAAATAATATTTTGTTTTTATGGCCCACTTGTTATAGGTATATGATTAATATTACTGATATTACAGATTCAGCCTAAAATTACATTTTACACACAATGGGGCCAATTAAGAGCCGTTTTAGGAGAGACAAGGCTGTATTCAGCACCATGAATCAACCCTATAATGGGTAACCTGTGGATACTGGTACAGGTCCACAGGACCACTGTCCTCTTTTACACTGGCCTGTATACGACGATATAAAAGGGCAACGGGACAAGTAAACATCATAAATATCATCACATAGCTTTGAGGACCCTGCCATGTGTTGGAGAATGTTTATAGTAAATTGATAACTATAATAGAAACTATATCTAATGTGATACAGTTAATGGTGGAAAAATCATTTGAGGTGTTAATAAAGCCATGATGGAAGGCATAACACGTTCACCAATCAAGTTATGGAATAAATGTATTAAGGCAATCATTCGATCATTGTATGGAGCTATGTTTGGCACTGTCCTTAACTGTTTTCCATTATTAATTGAATAATAAATTACCAAGATATCAAAGTGTACAGTTTTGCCTTATGATTTCTCTTTTGTAGCAAGTGTGTATAGCTCTTGGATCTATGATGCCGCATAAAAATCAGCATAATGATCAACATAATGGGATCTGTGATGCCGCATAAAAATCAGCATAATGATCAACGTAATGGGCAGAGTCTGTAAGAGCCCAAGACATTGTGCTTCAGACACAGGCATTCCCATCACCATGCACACACTCCCACACATATGCATATATTTATATAATGTCATTGAAATGAATATATACTATATAAACATTGTTACATAACATAAGGCAAATAATTGACAAAATATGCCAATTATATTTTATTACATGCATTTATAAGCTATAACCAGATTAGAATTAGTTGCACAGCCACTAGTGTGCTTGTTCTTGCTGAGAAGACAAATGGGGCAAAATTATAGACCACCGCTCTATCTCTATGATTGGTGGTCTATGGCAAAGTAATTCAAGAGGTGTGCTACTACTCTTTGCCTTGTTTCTACTTCCATGAACTGCAGCGTTCTGGGCAACCACTGAGAGATAATGGCCATACTCTTGCCCTCCGTGTGAAACCAGTCGCTCAATAGACGCACTTTGCTGATTTCCCACTGGGCAGACTCGGCTCAGGTTCAATCAGCTTCTTTGTATGTGCATATTAATGCTAAAGAAACTAAACAAAGAGCTTTGCCACACTCGTAATCATCGCGGTACTCCTTGCATCCCTCTATGGCTGTGCGTAGCTATGGTGCCAATTCAGTTACGGTGGCAGCGGCTGAGCATGGACCTAGAAACATGTGAGAGATGCAGCTGTCGGCCATGCCTAAGATGTTGGTTTGCTGGTGAAGTAAGAATATCTGGTGACTTTCACACAGTGGGGTGTCCCAATTCAGAATACCCGAGGGTTGGGTGGTTAACCAGACCTAGCATCTTTTAGACGCCCAGTTTTGTTCCAGTTTAAGGAGACATGAAATGTAATATTGTATGGACATTCAAGTTAAGCCTATATTTTTAATCAAATTATTGCAAATACACCCTGGAGTGAGGTAGTGGAAATCAGTGTAAAAATTAACTATAAATTAATTAATTAAATTAGGTTTACTGTATTTCTAGAGTTAAAAAAAGCAGAAGAAGCCTCTTTAAATAAATACAAAAAAATCTTTAAATAATCATAGGTTCAATAGCCAATTCAATAACATAAATTCATTTTATAGTACAATAAAAATCCCCTTTTACTTGTTTAATGCATATTTATATGTATACAATGTTGAAAACATTTATTATAAAGCAAAATACTATTTTTATTTTAACATAACAAAGAAAGTACAATAGACTGACACACTTTTTTTCTAAAAATGTTGGTAATGGAACTTCTGCCATAATATTGCTAAAGTTAAAGGATGATTCTTGTTATTTTATACATAATTCAATATTCTTTTGTTAAAAGTCAGCATTAGAATTATATACTGTAGAAACTTTCTAAAGTAACTAAAATAGTATTAAACGGGAGTTGGCCACTTATGTACTAATGGAAGAACGATTATGATTAGAGATGAGCGAACTTCTCAAAAATTTGATTCGGGCGATTAGCCGAATTTCTCAAAGAAATTCGGGTTCGTCCGAATCGAACTTTAGCGAATCGCTCATCTCTGATGGGAGCGGGGAGGCCGGCTGCGCTGTCAGCAGGCGGAAGCCGGCTTCCGCCACCCGCTGACAGCGCAGCCGGTCTCCCCGCTCCCACCATGCCGTCATTTTTTTTTTCTTATTTCAGAGAAAATTTTCCCTGAAATTCGGAGCGAATTCAGGTTCGTTAGAACCAATTCGCTCATCCCTAATTATGATTTTTGAGGCCCACCATGCATGTACCCTTTGGCAAGCCTGCTTTAATTCACTTGTCTGGGGCTCCCTGGCAAAATCTGGTCCTGCAATTGGCTTGTCAATGGTCACATGGTCCAAAGTCCTCTTAGGCGATTCTGGTTGCCAAAGGAAACTGAACCCTGTGACCGTCAGTGGGCAATCGTGGGGCCACTTTATCACAAGGAAAGTGCTGGGAGGTTAAGACAAATCATGATTTGCAGCTGGTGTATGCATGGGGGCAATCTCTGGGTGTAAAATGTTCCTTTGGATGTTTGGTGGTCTTTGCATGCATAGATAGGTAGCCAGTAACTGGGTAACATAGATAGGCAACAGTAACTGGGTGCAAGAGTGATCATACTAGCTGCAATAAGGCACTTGTTAACTAGTATTAAAGTTTTACATTATCATCTCCATTTGTTCATTTATGACTGCTGAAAATATGTGGGTAGTAGAGACCACTAGCCTCTTTTGAACTAGGGATGAGCAAACCCCAAAGTTCAGCTACAGCAAGTTCGGCCGAACTTTGAATAAATGTTTGGGTTTGTGGAGCTGAACCTGGACCCAGTCCCAATGAAATCGAAAGGGAACTGAACATTGGGGGCTGGCCGTGGGGATTGGGCCCAGAGAATGCAGCAGGAAGCACTGCTGTAACTTACCTTGACCTTGCTATCTTCTCACTGTAAGCGATGGCTACCTGTGAAATTGGCCCCAGTCAGGGCTACAGAAAGATGGCCACCAGCTCCCATGAGTGAGGATACTTCTAGTGCCAGTTTCACTCTAAGGAGAAGCGGGTTGATAGTTGGCTCAGCACAACCCGAACCGCAAAGTTCGCCCATCGCTAAATGAAACCTCTCTGCTTGCAAGACTGCTGAGCCATGAGTATAGTACAGATGAGAAATGCTGAGCTTCATTTTTGATTGAGAAAATATTATTAAAGCCCTCATTGAGACATTATTTTGTTGATCCAACCTAAACCCCATATCCATGGTTTAAGGGAAAAAAAAATAAAAATAAAAATTGTACAGAATTGATATTACAGGTCTGACATTAATGTATTCATATTACTAAATTATTTAAAATAATTTTTTTTTTTTTGGTTTCCAAAAATATGGTGGTTTGGGGGTTAAAATTTTTTAAGCGTGATTTTTTGATGAATATGGTGGAAGCCGGTCGCTCTGACCAGTCGCTATCATGCGCACCCATACGTCGCAGAACCTGTCAAAGAGTCGCTGTCAACAACCGAACAACGGCGAAGCACAGCGACTACTACCGGGCGCTGTGAAAATACCGCTACAGTCGCTCAACTGTCGCTACATGTCGCTATTAATAAATCAGCCTCTTTGTCTACTTTAAGGCAACATATTTGTCAGGCCCTTTATACAGCTGACCATACCAGCTCCCTTTATAATGGCATTGTAAACCAGTGGAACGAGAGACTAAGGCCTTATTTAAGAAGCACTAAGGGCAAGTAGTACCACATAGTGTCAGGTGAACGCCGGGCGCAGTATGTGAAAACCATATATATGAAAGTTACTATTGAGCCTTTCTAATAGCGTCATATACCGTCAAATGTATTACTAGCGGTGGCTGAGTGTAAAGGGTTGGCGCTGTATGTTGTGGACGCTCTAAGCACCGCTACATAGACTCAGAAATGACAATATGTGGTGCTAGTCTGAAATCAGCCTCTAAATAACATTCTAATAGCAGACGTGTGGCTGTTATCCTATGTAACTCAGCAGTGAACTGCCCATGTTGCATTGTACATGTTACATTGTAACCAGCAGTCATACATCTGGCTGTTACAATGCAACACATCAGCGAGCTTGCAGCTTTTTTAGAATGTTTCAGCAGGACAAAAGATTAAAAAACCCTACAAATGCCTTAATTGCAGAAATGCTGCTATAAAGTGTTTGACCAATAACAATAATTGTTCTCATGTTTTTGAGAAGTGAAATATTATGCAGTCACTGTCTTACAAGTATTCTAAATGAAAAATAAAAATTAGGGAACATAGCATTCAGTTTCAACCCCCAAAAAATAGCTTGCCAACAAAACGAAATTATATTTTCAATGGAAAAAAACGCACCTGTTTATTGTTTTTGTCAGTTCCATCCAAAAAGCTTAAATACTTGATATTGTGTGGATGGCATCCAGATTTTACATTTGAATTATTTTATATATTCCAAAATATGTTCTTTAACTTCTAGATTGCATAATGTACACCTGTTCAATGTGTTGAAATATAAAGGAGTTTTAAAATGACTTTTGACAGCAGATATAGCTAGGTAGCTAAGATATTTTATTTTGGTTGCAGAAGTGGAGCAATGCTTCAGAATCACAAAATATTTTCAGCTGTGGGGGATAATTCACTAAAGGTTCAGACACAAGATGCAAGCCTTTCGATCCAGAAACATTGGGTGATGAACTCCCTATGACCGTGTATATGTAGCACCTGCAGATGCTGCTGGCTATTTAAGGTCAGCGAAAATTGCATTACGTTATTTGTCACTACATTGCATTTTTTTTTGCTACCTTATTAAATACACATGCATTTGCTATTTGCTACAAATGACTCAAAGAAATACTAATGGTAAACAAATGTATCTACAAAATCTACAAGGAAACACTCAGTGGGTCAAAAATCAGCTTGGCCTTTTACTGGCCTCCAGTCATCCGATGACCAGCCTGTGACTATCCCATGACCAGCCCTTGACCATCCCATGCCCAGGCCTTGACATATTGAAATTGACATTGAGTGGGATCCAAGGTTGAGGCTATAGCCTTGCAGCGATGGACTATGACCATAAAATGTATCAAACTGAAGCTTTAGTATTTTAGGGGCAGATATTGTGGCAGGAGGAGAAAGACCCACACAGCCATGGCACTGCGGACTTAGCATTGCAGGGGAAGAACCTGAGCTGGGGCTTCTTGGTAGGGGGTACATTGAGGCGGGTATAGGGGTGCTGGGGGAGCCTATGGAGGCAGGAATTCTGATGACATCACTGGAGGGGAAGCTCCCTTCATTTCCCTCCTCCTCAGTGACGTCATTAGTAAAATGGTAGGATTACACAGAGGCTCCTCCTCTGTGGTATGTCTACCTTCCCCGAGCAGGCCAGGATTAGCTTGACTGGTTGACCTTCATGGAGGATGCTGTTCAGTGGGGGGCAGATGGAGGAAGAAGCGGTAAGGTTTTTTTTTTTTTTAATGTATTTTCTTTTTTAAATGTTTGCTAACTGTCAGTTCGCATGGCAGTGATGGTCAGCATACCACTTACTAGCTTTGGCGGGTGGCATGCTAGATAAATTAACTCAGATTTTGCCGACATTTGGGATGGGGGGGGGGGGGGGGACCAGAGCGAATCAGCAAGATCCAGGTCAGATCCAAAGCCCATCAATATATAGCCCAGCAATATAGATTTACTGTTACAGTAAGGCTTTGAAGCAGGTGGCAAAAATTGGGGAAAGCTGAGATCCAAGGAAGGCATGCACACAGAAGTCCACTGCACTAGAGTATATATGTACAAGTTATATGTATTGCTTACTTATTTAGGTTAAGTTTGATACATATCGGGATTGAACTTTTGGGATATTGGCACATATTGGCACTTTCTATGACATTAATTCTAACTTTTTAATTATTTTAAATTTTAAATTATTTATTGGCACTATTTTGCACTTTAATGATCACTGAGAGACATATATGGTATATTTATCTTTGTAAGCTTTTTACTTCTATTTATTCACATTTTTATTAGATACCTACCCACGCACTTCTATTGAGCATTGGATGTATTAGCATTGGTCCAGTATAGGTGTTGTTTTTAATAGCATCTTGTCATGTTTAATGGTTGTTTTTAACTTGTTTTGTGGCAAAACAATAAATATGTAATTAACCCTTGTGGTGTTAGTGCCCCATTTCTAGGCTCAATTGTTTTTGGTCCTCATTTATTGTGTACTCTGAGTCTAGGGGAGCATCACCCTCTCTTTTTTGATATTATATGTGTGTATTTGTTTTAGTGTTCTTTTGCCCACAGACTTACCCTTTGGATGTGCCAAATAAAAGTGATCATGCAACCCAGAAACACACTCCATTTTATTATCCTTACATTTAGACTATTTAGGCAACATTTTAAGGTAGCACAGCAATACCACTTTATTAATTTCCACAATGGTATTTATTACTGTTGAGTATGCATATTCCTGCTGGTGTAAATTATTGATCAACAACATGCTTTATCAATAGCAAAGGTTGCCGTAAATGATTTCACATGAGGGTACTGTATCATGGCCTCATAACATCTAACTCCCTCTGCTTGTTACATAGTACAGTTAAAATAAGACAAGTTCAACCAAGGGGTGAGGTTGGTGAAAGTTGGTGAAAGTTTATGTTTTTTTTAACTGATAACAGCTAATAATAACTGTTAATGTTTCTTTCTGCTATAAAAGCATCTAATGCTTTTTTGAAGTTTTCAGCTGTTGATGCTGTAACATGGCATGTGGTGCTCTACTGAATGATCCCCTGGTGCCCACCCAGTGCTCATAGCACAGGATGCAGGAGGGAGTGCAAGCGGCGCGATGGTGGTAGTAGGATACAGCTACAGCTGCAGGAGTTCTGTGTGATGTGCTGTAGTTGCCACTGGCTGGCAGACATGGGAGGGCCGCTCATCATGGCCTGGCAAGTGGGCATGGCATATGCATGGCTGTGTCTATTCACTGGCCATAAATAGGCCACTACCACCACCAGAAGTAGGAACCCAATCAGTGGTGCTATAAGCTGTGTGTGTTTCTGTGTGTGTCTGTGTTTGTCTGTGTGTGCCTGTGTGCCTATGTGTGTGTGTCTTTGTATGTGTGTCTGTCTGTGCATGTGTGTGTCTGTCTGTCTGTAGCCGACCAGATGATAGACTATTATGCCAATTACGTCAATACTGTCCTATCAAACCTTACTAATAAAGATTGGGAGAACCCCCTTGACACCCTACTCAGAAACAAATCTTCCCTATTCCAATCAACGGTCAAATTGGATCTATGTTTCAGAGAAGTCCTATACTACAACATTAGAGTCAGGACTGATAAAGGGGAATCTAAAATTCCCGACATGTTCCCCAGAAGCCATCCTAAAAATACTCTCTTACAGCTGGTTCACAATTCCAGCCTTGTTCAACAGAGAAATGACTCGGGTATATCATGGAACATATGTTTCCCCCCAATGGACATTGATCTGATGGGATTATCGGAAACAAATTTTTATTTGTAATGTGGGTCCCACACTGCAGACCTCTCCCAGCAGTTATGGGAATGTCCCATTATAAAACAGTTTTGGCAGCAGGTACCGAGATACTCGTTCAGATTTTTTATGAATTACCTACCATACACGCCAGAGTGGGTGATCCTGCAAGTTTGGCCAGCTGAGGTGAGAAGGATGTCCAGGGGAGGTAGGAGGTTAGCAGCCATTATTTCAGTGGTGAGTAAAAAGACCATTAAAAGATCTCCTCTACACCCCCATCACTATTGCTTCTTTAACCAAACTAAGACATCTTTAAAATGGCATGGGTGGAGACCCAAATGAGTGGTGAAACCAAAGCAGAACGCTTTTTCAAACCATGGAAAGGTTTCATTGACATTTTGCCACTGGAAGCTCAAAAAACCCTAGCTTCTAACTTAGGCTAGACCATATGGTTCTTGACTAGGATGGCTTCTGCCCCCCCCCCCCCAATTAGAATGACTGTAGACTAAAATCAGAAACCAATAACGAGACAGACTAATGGCCAATCACAGGCGTGTGGTTGAGCCAATGTAGAAACTCGGAGTATCATCCAACCCTGGCTTGCTAACAAAAAACAATATAGTTAGTAACAATATCGTAAGAAAATATAGACAAAGACTGATTTAGTACAATGCTTTAAATGCTTTAATTAAAGAAATGAGGCATTGAAATATATAGCCTGTGTTAATGTGATAATAACTACATAGTATCTTAAACTTTGATCATTCACAATACAATTGTACTATGCACCAATGCTTTGTCTGTATGTTATGCAAACTTTGTAACCGATGAAACTTTATTGCCTCAACAAAAAGGTTTGAAAAGAAAAATGCACAAAACAGCCTTTTAAAGTGCATGAAAACAAACAGCACATAAAGAGCCTTTGGAGCAAGAGGTCAGAGTGCAACCTTAAAGACTCTCGAGTACCACAGTACTTGCTCCATTTGTTGGGAAATCCTTGGATATCCATTTGCCAAATACATAGAGGCCGATTCATTAATAGCGCCAGGTAGCGACAGATGAGTGCCAGTAGCGCGATTTTCACAGCGCCAGCTAGTATTCGCTGTGCTTGGCCGGGGTTTGCTTGTTGACAGCGACTCAGTCGGTGTGCGGTAATGTTGAATACAGGGTTAGGGGTCGCTGTTTCACAGGTTCCGCGTTGTATGGGTGCGCCTGACAGCGAATGGCCAGAGCGAACGGCTTGCTGCAGATTCATTAACAAATCACGCTCAAAAATTTCTCGCGCTGTGAATTCCTTGTTTAAACCCCAGAGCGCTGGCGGCGATGTGTGTAAAGTAGTTTTTAACCCCCAAACAACTTTTTTTTTTTATGTAAAAATTATACAAGTTTTTCTAGACATTTTGTAATATGAATACATGAATATCAGACCTGTAATATCAATTCTGCACATATTTTTTTTTTTTTTTTTTTTTACTTAAAAAAAAACCTAACATTGCAGAAGTGGTCACAGAATTTTTGACATTAAAAAAAAAAAAAATACATTTAAAGATTGCTCCATTGAAATGCATTGGACAACGCCAGGGAGCGCCAGGTCATACCTGTCGCTGTGATGGGATTAGCAGCGGCGCTGTTCGTTGCAGCCGGCTACATGATGAATCCCGCGCTAGCCGACGCTCTCGCCGGCGCTAGCCTCATTTAGCGTGATAAATGCGTCATTGTGACCGCCGCCGGGCGTACTTGATTCGTTAGCTGGCGGTACCTGGCACTCGTCAGACACTACCTGGCGCTAGCCCTTGATAAATAAGGCCGATAGTCACGGCAGACGGCTTTTATTGTACGAGAGCCTGCACATGTGCTGTTGGACCGTGAAAAGGTACGTGATTACCGGCACCCCGGGGGGTTCACGCAGCAGGGCATCCCAAATCTTTTGGATTCCAGCTGCTGGTGAGTTTTGTTCCACTTTAACACAAGTCTCTGTCTAAAGTGGCTTTCCCCCCTGAGGTGGCACTCTTAAGGGAGAGGAAGCTCCAAAATGGCCGCTACTAGAGATGAGCGAACCGGTTCGGACGACCCGGAATTCGCTCCGAATTTCAGGAAATATTCGATTCGGCACGAACCCGAATATTTTGTGGTTCGTGCCGATCAAATTTTTCCTGAAATGTAAAAAAAAAAAAAAAAGCCGGCATGGTGGGAGCGGGCCGGCCGGCCCGCTCCCACCATGCCGGCATTTAAAAAAAAAAAAAAAAAAAAAAAGCATTTTTGCCGGCATGGTGGCAGCGGGCCGGCCGGCTCTGCTGTCAGCGGAACCGCCCGGCCCGCTCCCACCATGCCGGCATTTAAAAAAAAAGCAAACACTTACCTGCAGGTCCGGAGCGTGAAGGCCGGCGCCGCTCTCAGCTGTCATCTGAGGGCGCGTCATCAGAGGAGCCCTCTGATTTTTGATGGGGAACTTCGTAAAAGTTCGATTCGGCCGAACCCGAATTTCTTTGTGAAATTCGGCGAATCGCCTTTTCAAAAGTTCGCTCATCTCTAGCCGCTACCGTTTTTTCCAACTGTACCAGGCTGTTGGTCCGTTTTAAGCGTCTTTGGTTAGGATTTTTTTTTCGTAGTTATTATTTTGGTTTAATATGTTGCATTGTTTAATATATATATATATATATATATATATATATATATATAACCTTGTAGCAGTCTATTTGCTGTACTAAAACATAGTTGCAGCAACTGAGAGAAACCTGCATTTGAAGCACCCAAGTTCTGCTTAGGCATTTACAGTGAATATTGTGATCTCTGGATAATGATCCCCACTGAAGCTGGAATATTTTTCTTTTTAACCAATGTTTATTTAGAAGTGAAGTGTACAATTCACGATAATTTATAATATATATATATGTTTCACCACCTATAGTGACAAATGTCGGATAAAGACAATCCCGTAATGACATACAGGGGGTTATTTAAGAAGGGATAGAGTCAGGTAGTGCCTTGTTAATGAGAGGTAGCGACAGGTAGCGACTGGTAAACGCTGGACACGGCACGCAATTACACATTTATCAAGCAGAATCTGTTGAGCGACTGGGATAACGCCATGTGGCGTCCGATTCATCATTATCACAGCCTCAGCGAACAGCGCCGGCGTTCATCCTTGTACAGCGCAAAGCCTCCTGCGCTCTGGGCTTCAGAGAAGAATTTTTCAGCACCAGAGTTTTGTGAGGCTGTTTTTTGCTGAATATGTTGTGAGTCGGTCGCACTGACCAGTCGCTAACATGCGCCCCCATACAGCACTGTACTGGTCAAATAGCGACTCCTCACAATGTATTCATCATTAATGCACAGCGACTGAGTTGTTATAAACTAGCGACCCACGGCTGAGCACAGTGACTACTAGCGGGTGCTCTGAAAATGCCTGCTACAGACGCTCATCTGTCGCTACCTGGCGTTAGTAATGAATCAGCCTGTAAGTCCATAATGACTAGACGGCATGGAAAATCTTTTTAATGCAGACAGCATTTTCATGTTCTTTGTGACGTGTGTTAACATAAGCCTAGGTGCATTTGTGTCTTTTGTTTTTCGATTTCCAAACCCTGACTTTTAAACCAAAACTAATGGCAATTTCCTTACTCCTGATTGGTTTTATATTGAAGAAGTTCTCCATTGTCTACTAAGATCTATACATATAACAATATAGGATATTCTGTAGTGTGTGGAGGGTTCTCCACATAAAGCCAAAAGCTCTTACAAAAGGCAGAGAGCTCTCCACAATAAAGTTTTTAGTGTTCATTTGAAATTGGTAAGGAATAGACAAGCATTTATAGTTAATTAATTAATATCCATGAATTATACTGTAGCTGAACATTAGATACCCTATTAGATACTTTGTTTGGTAAGTCCTCCTGAACCTGAACTTGAAGTGTTACTGGACAAAACATTTTCTTGAAAGTAGATTTACTGAGTGGGCTGTACTTGAAATAATTACTTACACTTGTATGGCTCTGATTTTGTCTCTCTCATGGGTCCAGTTCTAAAAAGCATGTCTTTGAGATTATGAATGTATCCTGATTCTGGCCTTATTTGTTGTTTCTGCTTGGATTCCACACCCAGTGGCTTCAGTTTCTAGTGGCTGATTTACAGCTGCTGTCTTGGCCTTTGCTCAACCATTCAATCAGCTGCTCGCTCCCATTCAAGTTTACTGTACAATCATGTCAGGGCTGGGCTCTAAGAGGCCGATTCATCAATAGCGCCAGGTAGCGCCAGATGAGCGACTGTAGCGTGATTTTTTCAGCGCCAGCCAGTATTCGCTGTGCTTGGCCGGCATTAGCATGATGACAGCGACTCAGTCGGTGTGCGGTAATGTTGAATACGGGCTGGGGGGTCGCTGTTTCACAGGTCCAGCGTTGTATGTGAGCGCCTGACAACGAATGGCCAGAGCGAACGGCTAGCTTCATATTCATCAACAAATCACGCTCCGAATGTGCTGTCGCTGTCCATTCCTTGTTTAAACCCCAGAGCGCTGGCGGCGATGTGTATTAACTAGTTTTTAACCCCTAAACAACCATATTTTTTGATTGTAACATTATACATGTTTTTAGAATCATTTTGTAATATGAATACATTAATCTCAGACCTGTTAGATCAATTCTGCACATATTTTTTTTTTTTTTTTTTTTTACTTAAAAATAAATCCTAACATTGCAGAAGTGGTCTCCGATTTTTTGACATTAAAAAAAAAAAAAAAAAAATTATTACCAATTAATTATGAATAATTATAGATTGCTCCATTGAAATGCATTGGACATCGCCAGGGAGCGACAGCTCATACCTGGCGCTGTGAGGGAATT
This sequence comes from Gastrophryne carolinensis, assembly GCA_027917425.1. Taxonomy (NCBI): domain Eukaryota; kingdom Metazoa; phylum Chordata; class Amphibia; order Anura; family Microhylidae; genus Gastrophryne; species Gastrophryne carolinensis. The sequence goes on along the minus strand of CM051234.1, from coordinate 184,365,408 downwards.
TGCAGCGGTGCTGTTCGGTCCAGGCGGCTTCATGATGAATCCCGCGCTAGCCGTCGCTCTCGCCGGCACTAGCCTCATTTTGCTTGATAAATGCGTCATTGTGACCGCTGCCGGGCGTACTTGAGTCGGTAGTCGCCGTTAGCTGCCGCTACCTGGCGCTCGTCAGACACTACCTGGCGCTATCGCTTGATGAATAAGGGCCTAAGTGTCCCAGGGTGTATATAAAGAGTGGAACAAGGGGCCCTCATTCCCCTATGCCCAAAATGGTTCATCGGAAGCTATAGCTTCTCATTGTTCTCTGGCTTATTCTTAATTCACTACCACTTAGAACGATTTGGGCAATAAGATTAAATAAAACAATGGACCTGATTACCTTGAATCTTCTCCAAACAGAAAACAGGTTTATGATGTTCAAGTATAGTTGCATAGTTAATACGGTTAAAAAAATATCCATCAAGTTCAACCAAGGGTCGGGAAAAGTTATTTTTTATTATTTACTGATAACAGCTAATAGTAACTGTTAATGTTTTTAATTTAATTTTAATTTTTAATGCATAGATGGCCATTGTATGCTTGCGCACACATAGGAATTCGTCCTCCGCATTTAACCCATCCGTGCAGTGATTGTACACGTGCCCGGAGCGGTGGGCTGCCCTAATTACGGCGCCCGGGGAGCAGTTGGGGGGTTAGGTGCCTTGCTCAAGAACACGTCAGTCATGTCCCAGGACCGGGATTCAAACCTGCAACCCTGCAGCCACAAGTCCGCTCCCCTTACCTCTAGGCCACAACTGCCCCTTAATGTTATGTTCTTCTAAAAAAAAATTAAAATCTTTCTTGAAGCTGTCAGCTGCTGATGCTGAAACAAGCTTCTGTGGGAGGCTATTTCACAGATTTATAGATCTAATAGTAAAAAATGATTGTCGCCTCCGGAGATTGAATCTTTTTTTTTCCAGATAGAGGGAGTGCCCCCTTATCTTTAGAGAGGATTTTACCTGAAATAGTTTTTCCCCATATTTTTTGTTTATTCTATATATTTATACATGTTAATCATGGGCCCCCTCAGATGTCTTCTCTAAAGACTAAATAGATTTAATTCCCGTAATCTTTTTTCATTTTCATCAGTTTGATGGCTCTCCTCTGCACCCTTTCCAAAATCAGAACATCCTTTCTTTGAACTGGTTCCAGATGAGCACCAGTGACTTGTAAAGAGGCAATTTTACATCCCTAACCTGTTATTACATGCCTCTTTAAACCAGACCAACACCAACGGGTGTTGGTCTCTCTGTCTGTTCATTAAAACAAGCTCGGGGGGGTATACAGAATGCTGGAGCCCCCCTCGCAGATAACCTCCCAGACCGGCCGTAATACTCACCTTCATTGCGAGCCAGCACCAGGAAAGGAGTCCTGCGATTGGCCGGGCGGTCACACGGGCAGGTCCTGCCGGTGGGCGGCTCAGAGCACACGACTTTGGTTATTATGACTACGTACCACCCGACGGCTAATTCTCGGCTTTTCCACGGCTTTTCTGGCGCTGCCTTGGTTTAAATACATGGTTGGTCCGGTTTTAATACATGATAATATCTTGGTAGCAATGTTCTCTGGCTGCTCCACATGGGGAATTATTGTGGTTTGTGATAGATATAATGTCCCTTCAGTAGCCTCTACGCCTTCACCAATACCTCGCTTCCTCCTTTTCCTCCAGCTCTGTTTCTGAGGTGTGGAAAACATAACAGAGATTCTCTTTCTTTCACTTTAACGTTTAGGGACATTTAGCATTTTATATTAGTTCACAGCATCCGGTGGGCTTGTATGGTAGCCTTCCTTTAATATTATAGCAGATTTCTAATTAACACAGTTTCTCAAGTACATTTATAGTTTTGTATTTTGTTGTATACTTTTGCTTTAAATGCAGACATTCCAACATCTGGGGGGTTTTAATTGTCTTGTTTTTGTAGCATGCTTACAAATAAGTATTCATTTGGTGATTTTACCCAGATATGGTATGGTAAAGCCCAGTAATCTTATTCATCATAGCTGGAGAGGCTGTAAGGTTTTGGTCCTGTTTTTTTCTGATAAGTTCTACATATTTTAGACTAACTGCATGAGTTTCAGGGTGCTAGCGGAACTGTGCAGGATTTTAAGTTGAAAATAAAAGCCTGTCTTGCAAAAGCAGGTTTCCATTCCAATGTTAATTCAGCTTTAACCCTTTCAGTGCCTGTCTAATTGAGATTTGCTCACCCTCTGTTGACAGTCCATTTTCCACCATTTTGCACCATTGCGCCATTTATGTTTATTTAACTGTGATTTTTGCAGGAATTTCCAGGGATTTCCAGGTGAAGGGGGGTTGGATGCCCCCCCCCCAGGCAATAGGGATACTCACAGCACTGGATTCAGGCTTAAAGCAGATCAGCCGTAAAAAAAAAACCTTGGTCCAGTGCGTACTAAGGCTCAGGGGCATCTCATTTTTGAAGTTCCACTCTTTTTGAAGTTCTTGCAAGCCAGGGGCTGGGGCAGTGTCTGTGTAAAGGGGGTGGGAGCAGCTCCATCCCTCTTATTTATACAAGATTGTTACTTCATACAAGATTATTGTTACTATTTGACCGTCATCATATAAAATTATTATTGTTATATATCCTCTTATCATACAAAATTATTATTTTTATATATCCTCTTATCATACAAAATAATTATAGTTATATATCCCCTTATCATACAAAATTATTATTATTATAATTCAGGGCCTGGGAACTAATTTGCCGCCCAGTTTAACCCTCTCATCATCAATCTCATCTGATTATTCAGCACCAAACATGTCTAGCTATGTGGAAAGACAGAGATTTGGTTGCACATATCTGCAGATACATGTGAAAGCCACACTGCCCCAACAAGGCACTCTGTGTTTAGTGTGGTCCCTACTCTTATCTGTGAGTCCCCAAAGTTGGGACATGCAATGCAGTCATCTATTCCAGAGCCACTCACCAGTGTCTGTGTACCCTTCTAAATTAAAACAGTTCTGCTACCCATATACATCTGCTACTGTCACTGGCCAGTTGGGTTTGCCAAAAGTGCATATGGTACATGCATGGTAAACCAGAATAGTCACTGCTGGTCACTACCAGCTTTGGATGATCATAAAAGAGGTGCCCTGGTCTTTGGAATGTAGTGAACTGCTGCATCTAGGATCAGGATGCCTCTGAGCTATGTAACTCAGCAGAACAACATTGATTAGGCTGTAGGTCTGCTTTTAACTTGACAGGAGAAGCGGCTCGTCATCCAAGAAGAGTGATCACTTCCTTGGAGGATATGGCAAATGAAATCAAGTTTTTAGCATCCAGCTTATTGGTCAGACAGCCCCAGAAAAGGTTGTGATTGGTGGCAGACAGTAGCTCTCTTCTACTTATTTTGCTTCCATGCATAACCTAGTGACACCTCAGTCTCTCCACTGCTTCAATTCCTCTACATCACTGGAATGTTTTGAATGCTTCTTACCGGCAATATGAATAATAAAAAAGGTAGGGAGCCTCTACTCAGCTTTGTACTAAGTAAGTTGAGCCCGGAAAGCAACAAGTATCATGTTGTTCCAGCCATGCTCAGCTGACCTGTGAGGAGCTTCTCCCCTCCTCTTTTACCTCCTCAATCTGAGACAGACCTCACTGTGAACGTCTTCACTGTGCCCACTGTCCAAAACTGACCGGGGACTCTGCAAAGTGGGACATTTACATTAAGTTGTCCCCATTATTTTCAGTGCTGCACCAGGATGAGATCTGTTACAGCGGGACTGTCCCGCTATTTAATGACATCTGATCAGTTTGCCTCTGGAGCAATGCAGGCTCCTACTGCACAGAAATCATTTTGGCATCACCCAGAGAAAGCATCTTACAACTTGAAAGGACTGAATTTGCTGCCAAGACAAAAAGTGTATACTTCTGTCTGGTAGTGCGAGGATTATTATTCCTTTGACAGGTACATCATCTAAAAATTAACAATTATGGGAAAAATATCATGGAAACATTCTTGAAATAATTTTAAACATGTAACCAGATTATCAGCTTCAAAGTAGTTTTCTGCAAAACAAATATGCATGAAAAATACAAAACTGAGAATAAATGACTTATATGACTTACAATGGTGATTCAACAGTCTACGACAAGTCTTACATTTAATAACTAAACACACTTTGTTTCTTATTTTATAACCTTTACATATATTCCTTACATTTAATTCATGCTTTAGTGCAGTTGGTTTATGTACAATGGCTGATTTGATTATCATATATATTTATAACATATCAAAATCATTTTAGCTTTAGTAGAGTTCACATAAAAAGAGAATGGCAATGGCATCTACTAAGGAGCATACCATTTATTCCAACAACCAGTTTCTTAGGGCCTTATTTATCAAGGAATAGCGACAGATAGCGACAGATAGCGACAGATAGCGACTGGGGAGCCGGCCAGTAAAGCCAGGTACCGCAACTAGAACGCCGCCTCCCGTCCACAATCACACATTTATCAAGCCGATACTGCTTAGCGACTGAGATAGCGCCACCTAGCAACTCATTCATCATTATCCCAGCCTCATCCCACAGCGCCAGCTAACATCCTTGGACAGCGACAGGTATGACCTCTCGCTACCTGGCGCTCTCCAATGCATTTCAATGGCAGAATGTATTTTAATTAATAATTATTTTTTAATATATATATTTTTTTTAATTTAAAAAAAAAAAAATCTGTGAACACTTCTTCCTTTGAAAATGTATTTTTTGGGGATTTAAAAAAAATTTATTTTTTTTTGCAGAATTGATATTACAGGTCTGATTTTAAACTATTCAGGTTTGAATATTATTTCAAAATCATTCCATTTTTTTTTGGGTGGTTAGGGGGTTAAAAAACTACTTTTAACACATCGCCTACTGCGCTCTGGGATTTAAACATGCATTTCACAGCGCTAGGAATTTTTAAGGCTGATTTTTTAATGAATATGGTGGGTGCCGGTCGCTATCTCCAGTCGCTATCATGCGCTCCCATACAACAGCGAACCTGTCAAATAGCGACTCAGCATCTTGTATTCAACATTACAGCACACCGACTGAGTCGCTATCATCCACCGAACAATGGCCAAGCACAGCGACTACTAGCGGTCGCTGTCAAAATACCGCTACAGTCGCGCAACAGTCGCTATCTGTCGCTATCTGTCGCTATTAATGAATCAGCCTCTTAGTCCAAACCTTCTTTCCCACCAACCTTGTCCTCTCTCTTGCTTTCCTGGCCACCTACAGGCTTGATATGAGCTCTGTAAGCTGAAAATGTTTGTCCATAATCCTAAAGCTGGCCAAAAGCTTTGTTGCAACACACAGCAATCTAAAATGTTGCAGGAGGATACCTATTGTTTATGCACTAGCATGTCATTGGCCCAAAGGCTCTCCCTACTACAAAAAGGAACCTTATTTATTAGGAAGAGGCACCTCTATCTTATAGGTCACATGTCCCTGGAACACAATACTGTATGGACTGAATGAAATACATAACAACAAGTCCAAGTTCAAATCAGCGAGTAGAAATGGGCCTTTGTTACTGAATCACTGGAAATCCAAACAGTTCATGTGGCTCCCTTGATTCAAGCATGTTAGCATGTTAAGGCAGCTAGTCTGATCATTGCTGTCACCACATGCCTTGCTATATAATGTGTTGTGCGAATACACCATAATGTAGAATGGCAAGGACTGAGCTACCTGTAAAGTGTGCTATAGGTATAAATACCCAGAATTTTATGCCTAATGCTTAACCTAGAGTCTTACTCTAACCTCCTAGCATCTATGTCCTCATTTACTAAAGATGGACATTTAACATGGAGATCTCTTTGATAAAAAACATTAAAGACCACATGCTTATGCTTTGTGTGTTTTAGTGGGGAAAGCCTTCCAGGTGTTAAATTCCTCTTTGGTAAATCAGGACCCACGTCTCTGCAGCCCCTACTGTAACTTTTCTACATGGTGGTTTTACTTATAATGATAATCATATTGTATGCCAAGAAATTGACATATTTTACAACCGATACATTACTCTAGAGATCAGGGAAATCACAACAGGTTGGTTATGATGCTCTGTCGACTTCTCATTCAATATGTTTTTGAGGCTGGTAAATCTTACTTTAGCAACCTTTTAAAATCTTAACTTTATTAATTAAACATTTTTTTTATGTTAAATATACACATAGTAGATATAAAGCTTCCTCAGACCTTTATTCTTTTTAGTTTGGAGTTCAGCTTTAAGCAGGGGGCTATTAACTAATGCCAGTATGGAGACTTGCCAAAGAAATGTAATAGTCTTGGTGGCAGTGCCTTCCAATAGCACTATTAAAGTTGGTGGTCTTTCTGATGTCATTTTCTTACTGAGAAATTAATTATTGGAAAATGTAAAAGCACACGAGACAAGCACAGAACTTTTAATGCATTTAAAGTTCTATGAAAGGGAACTTTTTTCAAACTCATGGTGGTCAGTAATATAGCTTGTGATACTGCACATTGCTTTATTTATTATTATTCTATAATTATCTATTTTCTATATATATATATATATATATATATATATATATATATATATATATATTAACCTTGTAGTAAAACTGGTGAGAGGACACCTATAGACCTTTAATAATTTTAATGAGCAATACAAAATTGGTAACATACAATCTAAAAACTTTATTTTATTATGGTCAAATTAGTACAATATGATTTCTGATTTCTTCATATGAATGACCTCACTTTGCCTTTTTAATTGAGCTTGTAAATGTCCCCAGTTGGCTTCTCTATGACTGACTTTCATAGGGGTCATGCAAATTATTTAATGAAGTAATTTTAACTCTGGGTGTGTAGTTGTGTGTGAATTGATACCTGCATTTCAGCAAGCTCTTTAACTTTTTTAGTACAATAAAAAAATGTTTGCTCTAATTTTACCACAAAAGTCACCTGAACCTGCAATAGGACAATTTACTGGTGAAAAACTGTACATGATTTTTCCAATAAGGTAAAAACTTGTTTTTTGAAAGTTTGGAAACCACAGCACTCCGTGAGCTATGCAGAAAAAAAATGCAAATAATCTAGAATACACAGTAGAATACTGTTGTTTCCAATCTTTCAAAATAATTATCCTTATTTCATTGGAAAAGTGATGCACCTCACCTGTAAAATTGTTTTTTGGGGAAAATTGGAACTAAAAATGTTTTTGCACTTCTATATGTGTTAATGTAAAAAAGTTCTCAGAGAGGTTGCATTTCTCACCCAGGGTTACACTTGCTTCACTAAATAATTAGCATTACTCTCATTATTGCATGTTTTCTATTAGTACTTTACTGTGCTTCACTTTGAGTTAAAACGCTTCAGCTATGGCTACGTACTGTACAGTGGATATAAAAAGTCTACACACCCCTGTTAAAATGTTTTTGCCATGTAACAGAATTTTAACAAGAAGAATCATCTCAGAACTTTTTCTACCTGTGACAAATAATCTAAAATTAATCAGAAATAAAAGGAAAAAAAATACACAAATACACAAAAACTCCAATAAAACTCCAAAGAATTGGATATATTATTGCAATTGAGTAGGAAATAGTGTTTCTGACGTCAAATTCCTTGGAACCTACTTCTAAAGAAAGCCCAACAGAGGCTATTTTCCTTTGTCAACTAAGGAGGTCCAGGATGTCTTAGAATGTCTTAGAGGCCGATTCATTAATAGCTCCAGGTAGTGACAGATGAGCGCCAGTAGCGTTATTTTCGCAGCGCACGCTAGTATTCGCTGTGCTTGGCCGTTGTTCGGCTGTTGACAGCGACTCAGTCGGTGTGTGGTAATGTTGAATACGAGGTTAGGAGTCGCTGTTTGACAGGTTCCGCGCTGTATGGGAGCGCATGACAGCGAACGGCCATAGCGAACGGCTCCCAGCATATTCATTAACAAATCACGCTCCAAAAATTCTTGCGCTGTGAAATGCTTGTTTAAACCCCAGAGCGCTGGCAGCGATGGGTTAAAAGTAGTTTTTTAACCCCCAAACAACCATATTTTTTGAAAAAAAAAAAAAAAACATGTTTTCCAAAACATTTTGTAATATGAATACATAAATATCAGACCTGTAATATCAATTCTGCACAATTTTTTTTTTTTTTTTTTTACCTTAAAAAAAAATCTAACATTGCAGAAGTGGTCACAGAATTTTTGACATTTAAAAAAAAAAAAATTAATAGCAATTAATTATGAATATTTAAAGATTGCTCCATTGAAATGCATTGGAGAGCGCCAGGTAGCGAGAGGTCATACCTGTCGCTGTTCAAGGTCGCTCGCTGGCGCTGTGGGGTGAGGCTGGAATAATGATGAATGATTCGCTATCTGGCGCTCTGTCAGTCGCTAAGCAGGATCGGCTTGATAAATGTGTGATTGCGGAGGGGAGCCGGCGTTCTCGTGGCGGTGAGCGTCATTACCGTTCGCTCACCATTCGCTACCTGGCGCTATCCCTTGTTAAATAAGGGCCTTAGTGGCCATTGGAGCTATTCTGCTATTCTGAAATCAACATACACTATCATGTATGGTGGCGCTGCAACTAAAGATTAGAGATGGGCAAAGTTTGGGTTGGTACTGAACAGAAGTCTGTGTTTGAGTCATTCCACACTGGTTGTTACTTCTTCATGCTTCTGCCGCCTCTAATTGGGGATGTGTTCAGAACTATCCAAACATATTTCAATTTGTGTTAAATAGCAGTCAGTATACTGCTGCCATCATTCAAGGAGGATTCTATAAGACTCTAGGAGAAGTGGTCTATCTGTTTATGGGCATCGGGAATGGGGATGACGCACCGAGTGAAACCTTAGGGGTTGCCCAATCCACTCACCTTTTTCTCCACACTACATCTCAGTGCTCCAGCCTTGTTATACCTTTAGCTGGGAGACATACTCGTGGCAAGCATTTCTGAATGGCTGATGTGGGTGCACCCACAGCTACAGGTAAGCAGGGATACTACCAGTGACATGCACTCGATTCAGATTTTTTTTCAGCTCTGAGCTCACAGCGGCAAAGAAAATCTGAATGCACACTGCTGATTGGCTGAGCGGCTTGCACATGTGCCCTGGGGACAAGGAAAAAGTGAGTTTACAGGCGATTGGAGGGAATACACACAGTGAGACATCCCAAATCAGGATGCCCCAGACATGAGGAGCAAAACCCAAGATTAAATTAAGAGTGAAAATCTTTGGTTTTGTTCCTTTATTAAGTGAGTTAAGTTTGGGTAAGCCATTAATCTGCACTCTCTCCCAATGACTTTTACAAAGTTTTGTATTTTGTCAGCACATTTATTTATTGGTATTTGAATAACATTCTAGTAATTTAGTCAATCTTATTTTTCTTATGGTTTTAAAGGGAACTTAAGGGTTGAATGATTTGATGTCTTTATTATTGCTTTGAAACTGTTTTGTGCCCCGTTATGTGAAACCCCCCCGATCGCTCGTAAAAACTCACCTCACCCTGCTCCTACGGCACATGCCTGGCCACTCGTCCAATCAGCGCGCTCGGAGCTGCTGTGTTATGCGCGTCCAAGCGACGTACAACCACAGCGGCTACGAGCACGCTGGTGACCGCATCTCGTGCTTCCCTCTAACAGGGAGCGTGCCCGTGCCGGCCATTCACAAATGGCATGCGAGATGCAGCAGTGGCCCGCACATGCGTCGTTGGACCGGGATCAAGGTAAGGTTCCTGGGCGTCCTGGAGGGTTTCACACAGCGGGGCATCCCGATTTTGGATGCCCCACGGGGAGGGATCGGTCGATCCGGGAGGGTGTTGGTCCACCTTAAATGTAGGGATATTTGTGTTCCTTTACATCATCGGGTGACATTACCAAGTGAAGTTGCAGGCTGCCTTCACGCTGCTTTGAGGAAACGGCAGTGTGGGTTTGAATCAAGGATTGCGCAACACCCAACACCCAACCTGCAGTGAAGCATGGTTATGCTCTGGGGCTGTTTTTTTGCAGCTGCAGCTATAGTTTTAGTAAAGGTAGAGGTATGACATGTCCATGCCAATGGAGGCTGGAGAGGTGGCTTTTCATGAGGCTGAATTACGCTTTCCTATTGTTGAGAACCATCGCCATGGGTGTCTCCCATAGCCCCAATGGGGGTCGTCACCCACTCTACAACAACAGCAAGGAGACGTTGGTCTTACTGTACACTTACTATAATGATGTAATCTCAGATCTGCATACGGTGGTGAGATGAAGTGTGAAAAGCCTGGATTTGATTCATAAACTGGCTGAATGTCTGTGTGGAGGGTTGGAGAACATGAAGGCCAGGCTTCTCTATTCCCTCTTACCTCTACAAGATCTCTTTCATTGCTTCAGCCTGCCAGCCATGGTATCACCTACCTGCTTTCAGCATGGCTTTAAGGGCACCCAGCATAGAGGAGGCTAACTTGCCAGAGCCTGAGAAGATTGTGATGCTTAAGTCCTGACAAGGTGGAGATGGCATGCAGCACCCTGCTGCTGAGGAGTCAAGCTTGCCTGAAGCTCCGGGACACCATAACAGCACACCCGTATCACCCTTTGCTGTTTAGCAGACAGCGTGTTCTCAGTAGTGGAGCGACCTATCAGAGCCAGAATACACAGGTGTCTGAGAAAGCCTACGAGGTACTGTTTGCTCCCCATTACAACCTATCCATGGGTCCAGACACTCACTGTCTTTTAGGCATTCCTATGTCCCTCTATAAGCCTATCCCCGCCCATGAGGCTGAGGCCTCTTTCCCTGTTTAATTTTCCTAACTACCAAAGGTTAGGATCCCTAAGGGCTATGCCACACTGTCAGAGTTTGGCTGTTTTCAAAAAATGTTTAACAAAATAGTGTCAGTGGCATATGCCCTGTGTATCAAGTTGTGGATCAAATGGATCAAGTTGAATGTTTCTAAGCCAGTCCGTGCCACAACTAAGTGAGATCCTGCAATCTTGAAATCAAAATGGTTCATTGGAAGGTATTCTCGCATTCTATGCACACTCTCCCAATGACTCCACCTCATCAGGCAGCACCCACTACTGTTCTGGTGGGAACATTGCTGCCCTGACAAACTTTTACATTTAAAAGAGACACAATTCAGCCACTTAATAAAACTTTCTTCACCCTCACAGTTGTTTTGGGCACATTTACAGTCCCACACTGGAAAAAGGGGTTCTACACACATGATACATGCTGTTTCCTGTTTGTGATACCACAAAGAGAGGTACACAAAGGGGTACCCCATATAATTAAGGTGTGTCTGAAAGGGAAAGTGTAAGATGACCCTTGGACTGGGTCATTTTGGGAGAGGATTTTCCCAAGGCCCAATATCAAGGTAGTTGTGCTACTTCCAAGGAGGGATCCTGGCCGGTTCAGGTCCACTTTTAAGTTACAGGCAGGCACAGTCCATAGACGTTGCATACAAGGCTTCTTTATGAGACAGTTGGCCTTTCACATGCGAGCCACTGACACCAAAAGTCCCATTCCCACCTCACACTGTTCTTGGTCCTCACCTTGCCCACCCTCCAGAAGATGTTCTGGCATGGTTTTCACCTCCCCCCAAAAACCCCCCCCGCCGTCCAGGGCACACTTTCAGTTACTCTGACCGTCTGGCGCTACACGATGCATTAACAAAATGAAATTGCATGACGCTTATGCTCATATTTCAATAATCAAACCCAGTAGGTGATAAATATATGTATAAAAATCCAAACACTATACAGGCGTATTATTGTCTCAAGTCCATAGATCGTGGACACAGTCTAGAATAAAGTTAAGAGATACACTCCTCTTTCTCACTCCAACACTGCTAGAGATCCTCCACCGAGTATGGCAAAACTGCTTACCATTTCTAAATGAATATCATTGCTGGATCTCTGGTAATCTCCAATTTTCACTTTTCCCTTTGGTATGAATTTCTTCATATCTTCCAATCACCCCTCAATTTTGGACCTTCCCTATAAAGGTCTAATATCCAATCACTGTAACTTTTGGTTGAAAGCGGATGTCCAGTTGTAACTCCCCCCACATTCTACCTTAGTGCCAGGAGAGGATGGCAGGGTGACGGGGTTACAAAAAAACCTTTTACTTCAGCCACGGCGCAGTGCTGTTCTCCAGGCCACAGGCACCAACCACAAAGAAAGACACAAAGTGGCATTCCCCAGCTTTGTGAATGACCCCGGGTGAAGTAAGGCACATAAAGACAGAAAGCAGCATCCCTCCGCTCCCTGCACACCACCAATTAAAGTGAATGGGCGTCGGGCATGCGCAAAGAGTAGGGGGATGCCTCCTTGTGTTTCACAAAAATGGGCGCCGGAAGAGGATTGCAGGCTGGGAGGGGGGGGGGTTTAAACTGGAATTCCGCCTCACATTGTTTAGTCAGACATTGGACATTGCCGCCAGGGCTGATCTGAGTTTCGGTTTTACAGATGTGGCGCTGGCGACTTTCTAGTAGTTTTTGACTAATGAGGTCTTGGAGTCTAGGAGTTCTCATGACTATCTGCATCATTTTAGATATTTGCAAACACTTTGAAATACCGTTGCACATAGTATATTTTTGTAGGCGTGTGTACTGGCAATTAATCAACTCTATATACAAAACACTTTTACGAGTGAACTTTTTCTATATTTATATTTGGTGCTATCCTATTTCCAAACATTTGTGTACAGTTTATCCAAAAATACATGTTTTCACTCAAAAAAAGATTTATGTATTTTGGATCAATGTGTCGGTGAGTACATCAACTAAGGATTACACATATTTGCACATCTTATAAAACATGTCTGACTTGTTTCATTATAAAGCTTGTTAGTGCAGTTGCCAAGTATTTATGGATCCAGAAAGTTCCTCTCGGGTGGACGCAGTCCAGATTTATACAGTTCAACGATACAAATGAAAGATTGGTTTAAATAAAAGACTATGGTGGCCTTGCATTGCTTCCAGGTACTGTATTTAATGAGTAAGCTTTTTTATAAAGTCGGTATATCTGAGGCCTTCTTGACCAAAATCTATAATAATATGCAGACCATTCTCTGGCTTATGCTGAGTCTTTTCACTGATTACTTAAGTCTAATTCCCAGTATAATTATAAAGAAAATTGCCCACTGTAGCTCTGTTCAAGGTTATATCTGGCAGCTGTTGCTCTGAATTAAATCATCATTTTTATTTTCTGAAACTTTTATTTTTACATTTTGTATGCATCTTAGAGACTGTAAAAGCTGAAATGGTATGTTTCCAGATGTGGCTAGTTTCAGTTAAAGCAGCCGTATGGTGATGACATTCTTGATGTTTTATCACTGTAATGCCTAGATAGGTATTTTAATACTAAAAGTTATTTTAAAATGAGGTCAAGTTTCAAGTGAATGTAAAGTACCCGGCTTAGCTTTGAAAGCTTTTATGGTATTTTAGTCAAATATATACATGCTTATTGGCTTTAAATCAGAAAAAAGACACATTTGTAAATTCTGATTAACCTCTTTTAAAAGCTGCCAAAATCAAAACAAGTCAAGTCAATTGACTCTTTCCACCATACTCAGTCGAGGGCAGACTGTTGTGTATTCTGTAATGATAAATGAAGGGCTCTTGCATATATTCTAAGAGTGTGAAGTGACATTTGGCTATACATTAATATTCAGGTGTATATGAGACCAATTAAACAAACCCTAAATTAGAGTGTTTTGTGCATATGGTTTGCCCAGAATGTCGAGAATGCCAAAATATACCTTAAAAATACACTTAGTTCTAAATCTAGATCTTTTTTGGACAGCTGTATGCAAAATTAGGAATGCGATATTGGTTCGAATAAGCCCCCCCCCCCCACAACGTTCTATCCTGTGCTAGCAAGAATTTTTCATTTAAGTTTTCTTAATGTTATTACCATATTTTATTAGCACTCCTAGGATTCACCTAGGATTTGGAGGATGAAAATAAGAAAATACATATTCTGAACCAAATGTTGTGCTAAAACCCCAGGCAGAGTGCCATTCCGCCCCTCATTCCCCATGGGCAATGTGGCATTCCCTCATCCCATTCCCATAGGCAGTGTGGCATTCTCCTCTTCCATTCCCATAAGCCAGCGTGGCATTCCCCTCCCATTCCCATAAGCAGTGTGACATTCCCCTCCCATTCCCATAAGCAGTGTGACATTCCCCTCCCATTCCCATAAGCAGTGTGGCATTCCCCTCCCATTCCCATAAGCAGTGTGGCATTCTCCCTCCCATTCCCATAAGCAGTGTGGCATTCCCCTCCCATTCCCATAAGCAGTGTGGCATTCCCCCCTCCCATTCCCATAAGCCAGTGTGGCATCCCCCCCATCCCATTCCCATAAGCAGTGTGGCATTCCCCCCTCCCATTCTCATAAGCCAGTGTGGCATCCCCCCCATCCCATTCCCATAGGCAGTGTGGCATTATCCCTCCCATTCCCATAAGCAGTGTGGCATTCTCCCTCCCATTCCCATAAGCCAGTGTGGCATCCCCCCCATCCCATTCCCATAAGCAGTGTGGCATTCCCCTCCCATTCCCATAAGCAGTGTGGCATTCCCCCTCCCATTCCCATAAGCAGTGTGGCATTCTCCCTCCCATTCCCATAAGCCAGTGTGGCATCCCCCCATCCCATTCCCATAAGCAGTGTGGCATTCCCCTCCCATTCCCATAAGCAGTGTGGCATTCCCCCTCCCATTCCCATAGGCAGTGTGGCATTCTCCCTCCCATTCCCATAAGCAGTGTGGTATTCCCCCTCCCATTCCCATAAGCAGTGTGGCATTCCCCCTCCCATTCCCATAAGCAGTGTGGTATTCCCCCTCCCATTCGCATAAGCAGTGTGGCATTCCCCCTCCCATTCCCATAAGCAGTGTGGCATTCCCCCTTCCATTCCCATAAGCAGTGTGGCATTCCCCCTCCCATTCCCATAAGCAGTGTGGCATTCCCCCTTCCATTCCCATAAGCAGTGTGGCATTCCCCCTCCCATTCCCATAAGCAGTGTGGTATTCCCCCTCCCATTCCCATAAGCAGTGTGGCATTCCCCCTCCCATTCCCATACGCAGTGTGGCATTCCCCCTCCCATTCCCATAAGCAGTGTGGCATTCCCCCCATCCCATTCCCATAAGCAGTGTGGCATTCCCCCTCCCATTCCCATAAGCAGTGTGGCATTCCCCCCATCCCATTCCCATAAGCAGTGTGGCATTCCCCCTCCCATTCCCATAAGCAGTGTGGCATTCCCCCCATCCCATTCCCATAAGCAGTGTGGCATTCCCCCTCCCATTCCCATAAGCAGTGTGGTATTCCCCCTCCCATTCCCATAAGCAGTGTGGCATTCCCCCTCCCATTCCCATAAGCAGTGTGGCATTCCCCCTCCCATTCCCATAAGCAATGTGGTATTCCCCCTCCCATTCCCATAAGCAGTGTGGCATTCTCCCTCCCATTCCCATAAGCAGTGTGGTATTCCCCCTCCCATTCCCATAAGCAGTGTGGCATTCTCCCTCCCATTCCCATAAGCAGTGTGGCATTCCCCCTCCCATTCCCATAAGCAGTGTGGCATTCCCCCCATCCCATTCCCATAAGCAGTGTGAAAAGACCACTTGTCTTTTCTGATTGGTAATTTCTGCCTGCTGTTTGCATACTGTTATAATTTATCTCATCATGATTACTGTACTATACTACTGTGCTGAGCATGTTTCCTGTTATTCTCTGGTATGATGCACACTATTTCTACTGACTACTGACCAGAAAAAAAACGTGTTTTTATGTATACGCTGTATTGAATAAGATTTGCATGGTTATTGCCTTAACCCACCATATACTGGTCCCTATAAGGGAACCTTATTCGTCAGGATGGTTATGGGGCAGTCTGGCATTCTCCCCTCCCATTCCCATAGTCAGTGTGGCATTTCCCCCTCTCATTCCCCATAGGCAGTGTGGCATTCCCCCATCCCATTCATATAGGCAGTGCGGCATCCTCTCTCCCATTCCCATAGGCAGTATGATTTTCCCCCATCCTATTCTCATAGGTAGTGTGGCATCCCCCCTCCCATTCCTATAGGCAGTGTGGTATTCCCCCCAACCTATTACCATAGACAGTGTGGCATTCTCCCTCCCATTCCCCATAGGAACTGTGGCATTCCTCCCATCCCATTCCCATAGGAAGTGTGGCATCCTCCCTCCCATTCCCCATAGGAAGTGTGGGATTCTCCCATTCCCCATAGGCAAAATAAAAAAAGTAAACTCACCTTTCCATCGTACCTGCGCTGCTGGTCAGGCTGCCACAGCCACGGGACTCCAGAACATGGAGAAGCAGCAGCTGGACAGGCAGGGCAACCATGCCCTGCCTGCTGCCTCCACCGCTCATGCTGTCCCTGCCGTCCTCGCTGCATCTTTCGCAAACACCCGGCTCCCTACAGCGCATGGGCGTGGATGATGCTCAAGCGTTGTCACTGGCCCCATATGGATCTGTGAGACCCCCTATACATGAGGACTGGCAAGTCACTTGCAGCTAAAATCACAGTTATACATAGCGCAAAATGGTGAAAAATGACCTGTCAACAGAGGGTGACAAAGGCACAAACCCTCCTCTAATTGAGCCCAGTAGCGTGTGCCTGTTGCGTCGGGCAGAAAGCGTCACACCGCATTGGAGCTGCACCAGACACGTCCCCTACAATGACCCGGCCGCCACCATCATTATCATTACATTTGCACTCACTGCCTCCTGACCTTACTTTTCATAATAGTTTGATTAAGAATATGAAACTCCACATACACTGCTTATGCTTGTCCTTGTTTAACATGAACAGGCGGAAGATGGTCTCTGAGTATGTGTGTAACTAGAGGGCTGGGCATGGTTTCCTAGATAATCCCCTCCATGCCCTGCTCTGGAGGAATAAGTAAATATAGATACATTGAGAATAATAAAGCTTTTTTTATTACTTTAACTATTTGTGAACTAGTAAGGGGTCCAATGGAGCTGCAAGCCACCTGCCCGATATGCCAGTGGGTAGCTTGCAGGTCCCCCACGCTATTATCCCCACCCCCACAAAAAAACACCCTCACTCACAGCAGTCTAAAGAGGTCCCTCCACACCACCCACTGCAGCCCCCTAGATCTTACAACGACCATTTTACAGCTATTTTACACCACGTAAATTCAGATCCCCATTGACTTCAGTAAAGTTTTGGGGTCAAGTTTGGGTCAAATTGGGTCCTGAACCAAACTTTTCAGATGAACCTGGCAAACATTTGCTTTTATATTCATTCCTAATCTCTATTTTAGCAACAACCAAGGAGGGGAGTCCCACTTCTCCCCAAACCACCCAAGTAAACTCGTGGCACCACCAACTGAACTTCATATATCAATGTTTATTACAATAAGTAGTACATAACACACAAACATTTTAAAAAAACATGTCCATTAAAAACATACACACTACATGAATCTCTCCAAAGGACAAAGGAAGGGGCGGGGTGGGCCAACCACCGGTCAATGTAACCCTTAATGTTGTGGACCTAGAGGTTAAAAATTCTCCTATATAGGTTTAGGTCCGCCTTAATCCTGACTGTGTCTCACTAATCCTATGGCAATGTGAATGCCTACGTGCCAGCTGCAATAACTTAAAGTGTCTACTCCTCTATAAACCTCTATCTATGCAAAAAGTGCTAAGTGCCTATTCATAAACATGCCTCTTATCTATACATAAAGTGCTGAGTGCCTATTCGAAAACATAGTTAATGTGCAATACCTGAAATCTAAACCATTCTTAACATCAAGAGAACAAGCCTGAGTGAGTAAACAGAGAGACAGACCGTCACGTGCCCACTAGTGTATGAGTCGCCGATGGGGGTCCCCCCACCCCAGCCGTCTAATCTCTATTTTAGGAAAAGTCTGCCCCACAACTGTAGAACTTCTTCATGTCAAAATGCAATAAAGCCCCTATTGTTTGCACTTGGGTTTATTTTATAATATATGTGTCTAGAAATGTAAACCCCCATTTTCATCCTTTTTGCACTTGTCCAGTCAGTGGTGTTAGTGAGCCCGCCAATGCACACTTCGCATTAGTAAATACTCACCAGCTTAGCAATCACAGTGCAGAGCAACTGAGCCCAGCTATGCTAAACCTATTTATTTATTGCTGTTAACACACAAAATACTGACATGTCAGCATGCTGCCAATATATTTGGTTGAAGGGTATTTGGTTGTATGGCATGGTTGGGATTTGTTCATATTTAAAAAACGTGATATATTTGATTTCATTTTTTCCATATGTATTTATTAAACTACAGGATTTTCTCTTGTAAGCCTCTTGTAAGCAGGTGAGGTAAAGTAGTAAAATATAGGAAGAGCACATGACCATCTAGATAAATGTTATATAAATATTTAAAACCATAAATCTTCTTGTTTATTGTGATTAGAGATGAGCAAAACCAATTTGCCAAATCAGAATTCGCTCTGAATTACAGGGTAAATTTAATATGGCATGGATCCAAGCTTCTTGGGATTCATGCTGAACATATTTTACCTGAAACTCACTGTCATTTACCCACACGACGGCTCCCCTGTCGCTCGGTTCAGTGGGCGGCTGCTGGCGGCTTACTCCTGGCTCCCCTCTACTGTGTGTATTGCATGTATTTTTCAACAAGGATTTGTAAAAAAATAGATTTTTGACTGTGCAGGCCAGCCAGCTACTGTACATTTAGCTGCCGTGTTTCTACTTGTGTTGGCATGCTTAGTTAAAGTGGACCAAAACCCACGGCTATCTATTCCTTCCCCCCAGGGCATGATATACTCAAGTGCCCATATGCCCATACACTTACCTTCTTTTCCGCGCCATGCATTTGTGAATAGCCGGTGCGGGCACACTCCCTGTTAGAGGGTGGTGGGGGATGTTGCCGTCAGGGCGTCAGGGCGCTTGGAGCCACTAGCCTTAGACGAAGACTTAGACGAAGGGACATCAGAGGATCCGAGCGCACTGATTAGACGAGCGGCCGTAGGATGGGGAAGAGGTGAGTTTGTTTCGGCCACCTGAGTTTCACACAGCGGGGCACCCCCAATCGGGGTCAAGGACCAAAACCCAGAATAGTCAAAATCCTGGGTTTTGGTCCACTTTAATCTGGCCATTAGTGCTGTGAATGAGCGTGGCCATACATAACTGTGTGGAACTGTGTTGCACCTTAGCCTCGATTCGGAGACACATTGGTCCGGATTTCCGTAGCTGTCTGTGAAAGTTTTGGTGGGTGTTTGTCATTTTTTTGCTTTTTTTCATCCATTTTCTACTCGCACGAACGTTCGGGAATGCGTTTCCTATCAACGGAAGCAAATTGGAACATTTCCGTTAGTTCGGATCATTTTCCAAACAAAATCGGAAATTTTCCGCTCGTTCAGAAAACTTCCGTTGCTGGGATGGGTTTCTGTCTGATTCAGAGAGCTGATTTCCGATGGATCACCACCCTATAAATCCGTTTCATTTCTGATCCACTTACGGGACCTTTGAGGGCTCGGATTGCTATTGTTGAACATGTTTTGTGGCTATGTGGAGGAGTCTGCGCGCCTTTAGCACCAAGGCATTGCATGTATCAGCATGGCCGAGGCCATAAATTGTATAGCAATGCATACCTGAATCAATACATTTCATGTATGCCTTATAGATGCATTTTAATGCTGACCTTATGTCCTTTGTGAATTATATTTGGATTGTTGAACTTGGTGGCAAGGGCCCTCTGGCTTTTGAAGTCCAGATTTAGGTGTTTGGACCATACGGGGGGGGGGGGGGGGGCACTGCAGTATGACCCCAACAAGGTTATACCAAAATTTTAATTTACGCTTTTTAACAGGGACCACACTGAGTGTCAGGGTCCTTCAGTTGGTGGGCGAGATGCAGGAGCTGCGCAACTCGTTGGGGACCAAAGATGAAGAATAATGTTCAGTGGCCTGCCATTGCTATGTATTTTGTTTTTTATAGTTGTAAAAATTTGAAATTTTCAGAATGTTTATAAATGTTATATTTTATGATGGAATCAAAAAAAAAGAAATATTTAAAGATGAATATTCACATGACCGAGAAGTGATTTGGGTAAGTTTTAGGGGGCTAAAATGGCAGAAGAACCTAACCAAGAAGTGGTTTGGGTGAGCTTTAAGGGTCCAAAAGGGAAGATGGAGGATAGTGCTAAGTGTTTTGGGTGAGCCTTAAGGGTCCAAAAGGGAAGATGGAGGATAGTGCTAAGTGGTTTGGGTGAGCTTTAAGGGTCCAAAAGGGAAGATGGAGGACAGTGCTAAGTGATTTAGCTAAACATTGTAGTAGAAGTGAGGGTGGCAAATATGTAGGCGAGCACTTTAATGAGTTAAGTTTGTAGTGCGCAGGCGCAAGATCGTAAGGATTTCCGTCTGGACGAATATTTATTGAAAAAGGGAAACAGAATCGAACGGGAAACGTAAAGGATTCGTTGGAGGATAGTTACGATGGGAAAAGGGCAAAAACGAAAGCCTACGTTGTAACATGTGAAAATGAAACGAAAAAGTCTGGATGGAAAATGACATCCTCGTATTCGTAATCTGCCGTACGAACGGACGGAAACTTTACAGAAGGTTTTCAATGCATGCATAGAATCGCTCGTACGCTCATACGAGAACGGAAACTAAAACGGAAGTGTTTTGTCTCTCTGAATCGAGGCTCTTGTGTGTTAGTTAGTACTGGTCTTCACTGCCTAGCTTATCAGACACAATGCATCACAGCTATACACAGCTATGCTGAACCCAGTTATTATAATTCTAGTAAAACACACAACCTACTGAAATGGCAGTTAAGACACAATATCTTTGGTTTCATTACTAGAATTTTGTAATCTTTAAAGAGGAACAACGGAGGCCCTGGAGTCTTTTAGACACTCCTTGGGGCATACTGAATTGGGATGCTCCACTGTGTAAAACCCCCCATTTCACTCACTTTGTCTCTGAGCCATCGCCGTTCCTCTGCGCCGCAGCAGATTCCTGGCTCGCCATTCATTCCATTCGACGCTGCTCAGCTGTTTAGGTCTTCAGATGGCTTAAACGTCAGCAGGGTCAAGTGAAAGCAAGTGCACTGACTGGTTGAATGGGCTCAGCCAATAAGCGCACTTGTTTTTCCCCAAGTCTGCTTCGTGGGAGTGACAGGAAGGTGAGTGACCTAGGGGCATACACACAGTAGGGCATCCCAATTTAAAATCGGTGTGTTGTTCCTCTTTAAGACCCCACATCAATTTGTCTACAGACCAAATAAATCATCAGAGGATGCCAGTATTATGTCACTCCAATATATCCTAAACCAGACAGATGCAAGAGTACTGTTTGTAGACTTCAGTTCTGCATTAAATACTAATAACCCTCTCGTTCTGGACAAAAAACTTTAGATATGACCATGCCAGCCAATCACAGGGTATCATGTCCCCAGCGGTTCGAGGGGCAGGTAAGGATTGTGGGGGGTTGAAAAGTTCTATGCATGGGAAGACTATCACAATTCAGCCCAACACCCACTATGTAGAAAATAAGTGGGACTCATTTCTGCCAATTGTGGGGTGAGCCTTTTTGCTAATTTTCTGTTTATGCCAGTGTAACTTCTGAGCTGGCATTTCACTTGTATAGTTTTATTTTGCCAGTGTATATACATTTTATATGATTTGATTACCCAACAAAACAATAGAATAAAAATGAATGTTGTGGTCCTTTGTAATAAAATGTCAACGTGTTTTGCAAAGACCAATAAAGTATATATAGTGTTTCCAGCAACCCCAAGAGAAATAACACTTAAGGAAATGTATTGCTTTGCAAGTCTAGAAATCAATTTAATATTATTATTAACAGATTTCAGCAGACCTCAACATGTGCTTCACCACACTCCTAATAAAAGTATTGTATATTTATACATGTCACCGTGAATTAAAAAGAGAGGATTTGCTAATGAAGCAAAACGAACACAGTTCATGCGTGTAATATTTACAACACATTATATAACTACATTCTATTGCATCTACAATTTCTGGGACTTTTGGATGATCTTCATAAACTGTACAGTAAATATGTGTAAAATGTGTACAGCTCACATTCTATTTTTTATTATACTATGAGGCTGATTTATGAATAGCGCCAGGTAGCGACAGTTGAGCGACTGTAGCGGTATTTTCACAGCGCCCGCTAGTAGTCACTGTGCTTGGCCGTTGTTCGGTTGTTGACAGCGACTCAGTCGGTGTGCAGAAATTAGAGATGAGCGAACTTTTGAAAAGTTCGATTCGGCCGATTCGCTGAATTTCACAAAGAAATTCGGGTTCGGCCGAATCAAACTTTTACGAAGTTCCCCATCAAAAATGCCGGCATGGTGGGAGCGGGCCGGCCGGCTTTACCGGCCCGCCGGCCGGCTCCGCTGTCAGCTGACAGCGGAACCGGCCGGCCCACTCCCACCATGCCGGCATTTTTTTTTTTTAATTTCAGGAAAAATTCGATCGGCACGAACCACAAAATATTCGGGTTCGTGCCGAATCGAATATTTCCTGAAATTCGGAGCGAATTCCGGTTCGTCCGAACCGGTTCGCTCATCTCTAGCAGTAATGTTTAATACAAGGTGATGAGTCGCTGTTTGACAGGTTCTGCGCTGTATGGGAGCGCATGATAGCGAATGGCCATAGCGACCGGCTCCCACCATATTCATTAACAAATCACGCTCCAAAAATTCTCGCGCTGTGAAATGCATGTTTAAACCCCAGAGCGCTGGCGGCGATGGGTTAAAAGTAGTTTTTTAACCCCCAAACAACCATATTTTGGGAAATCAAAAAAAACAAGTTTATAAAAAACATTTTGGAATATGAATACATTAATATCAGACCTGTAATATCAATTCTGCACAAATTTTTTTAAAATTTTTTTCTTACCTTAAAAAAAATATCTAGCATGGCAGAAGTGGTAACAGAAATGTTCACATTAAAAAAAAAAAAAAAATATTAACAATTAATTATTAATATTTAAAGATTGTTCCATTGAAATGCATTGGAGAGCGCCAGGTAGCGAGAGGTCATACCTGGCGCTGTTCAAGGTCGCTCGCTGGCGCTGTGGGGTGAGGCTGGAATAATGATGAATGAGTCGCTATCTGGCGCTATCTCAGTCGCTAAGCAGGATCGGCTTGATAAATGTGTGATTGTGGTGGGGAGCCGGCGTTCTTGTGGCAGTGACCGTCATTACCGTTCGCTCACCAGTCGCTACCTGGCGCTATCCCTTGTTAAATAAGGGCCTATATGTCTGCAGGCAGGGCTGTATTAACCATTAGGCAAACCTAGGCCTGTGCCTAGGGTGGCCACCTGGGGGGGGACGCAGGCGTTAAGGCTATAGTAAAAAAAAACTGTTGACGTGTTAATGCCCCCTTACAAACACTCCTGTGCCACATTGTATGTGGATGGGTGAGAGGGTGCAACAGCTTAAAAGCAGTCTGCAGCTTCATCCTCTCCCCTTTACTGCTCCCCATGTGACTCCTGTGTGGCTGGCTATACAGTAATATATAACAGAATTCATGCTCCTCTGCATTTCTCCCCTTGAAACCTCTCCACCCTACACATTTATTTTTTATATTGATGGACTGTGACATCAGGGCATGCATCAGCACTGGGCATACTCAGGCAGGTGCTGGGGCCGCTGCACATTCGTAGGGCCCACCTTTGTTTCTTTCCTTTTATTATTTTCTTAGTTTCTTGCCATGGATTTGTTGTTTCTTTCTTTCATCTGTTCTTTCTGCCACTCCGTTTCTTTCTGTCATTTTTTATTATTTTTTGTCAGTCCTTTTATTCTTTGTTTCTTTCATTCTATTCTATTCTTGCCTTCTAGTCTTTTTCTTTCTTTTTATCTATTCTTTGATTTTTTTTTTTCGTTTGTTATGCCATACCTTTTCTTTCTTCGTTCCTTCTCTTTCTTTTTCTCTCAGTTTCAGTCTTCTTCAAGCTATTTGTTTTTTTTTCTCAACGTTACCTAACAAAAGGGGGTGCCAGCACTTGAAGTGCCTGGGGCAGCATGAATACAAAATACAGCCATGCTTGCAGGACCACTAGATCTGCCTGCAGGACCACAGTCTTTTAATAACTAGGGTGGTTATCACCACAATAACTTATTAGCCTCACATGGAACCCTAATTCACACTTGCAAAATTGGTGGAATCCACAAAACGCACGGGCTGCTATCCAGGGGGATTCCCCCCCTATTTGTTATACTGTTGGGACTACAGTATGATGATTGTTTTGCCCTCTAAACATAGAAACATAGAAGGTTGACGCCAGAAGGAGACCATACGGTCCATCTAGTCTGCCCTTATGTGTATACTGTATGTACTCTTTATCTTAGGATAGATGTGTGCTTATCCCAGGCATGTTTAAATTCAGTGACTGTTGATTTTTCAACTACTTCTGCTGGAAGTTTGTTCCAAGCATCTACTACTCTTTCTGTAAAATAATATTTTCTAACATTGCTCCTGATCTTCCCCCCGACTAGCTTCAGGCTGTGCCCCCTTGTTCTATCAATAAGTTTCTCCCTAAAAACACTTCCCTCCTGAACCTTATTCAATCCTTTCACATATTTAAAGTGGACCAACACCCAGGATTTTGACTATCCTGGGTTTTGGTCCACTTCGGTGGGGCACCCCGCTGTGTGAAACCCCCCAGAAAGCCCCGAAAACTCACCTCTCCCCGCTCCCACGTGACCGCTGCAGCCAATCCCCGTCGGCGGACAAGCGGGAGGCTGCACTGGACAAGCAGAGCGCGTCCGCCGCCGCCTCCCGTGTGTCCCTCTTACAGGGAGCGCACACGCACCGGCCATTCACAAACGGCAGGCGTGGGAGCGCGCCCTGCTAGAGGGACACGTGGGAGGCGGCGGACGCGCATGCGCCGCTGGAACGTGGAAAAGGTAGGATTGTGGACTTCCTGGGGGGTTTCACCCCGTGGGACATCCCGATTTCCGATGCCCCGCGGGGAGGGATCTGATCGGCCCGGGAATCTCATAGATTCCCGGGCCGATCCCTCCTGGGTGTTGGTCCACTTTAAAGGTCTCAATCATGTCCCCCTCTCCCTTCTTTCCTCCAGACTGTACAAATTAAGTTCTTTAAGTCTCTCCTGATAAGTTTTAAGTTTAAGGCCTTCCACCATTTTTGTTGCTCGCCTTTGGACCCGTTCTATTTGAATAATGTCTTTTTGCAGGTAAGGTCTCCAGAACTGCACACAGTATTCTAGCTGTGGCCTTACCAGGGCTCTATACAGCGGCATCACAACCTCCCTCTCCCTACTGGTGATGCCTCGAACTATGCAGCCGAGCATCCTGCTTGCTTTTCCCACTGCCTGGCTACACTGTCCACTCATCTTGCAGCTATCAGTAATCAGTACCCCTAAATCTCTCTCCTCCGAGGTCCTGGCTAACACAGTACTGCCCACACAGTACTCAGAGCAGGGATTCCTTCTACCCAAGTGCATGATTTTACATTTAGAGACATTAAACTCTAGTTTCCACAGTTTTGACCATCTATCCAGTAAAGCTAAATCATTTTCCATGTTGCAGACACCTCCAGGAATATCCACCCTATTACTAACCTTTGTATCATCAGCAAACAGACAAACTTTTCCTACCAAGCCTTCTCCTATGTCACTTACGAATATATTAAAAAGAATGGGGCCCAGGACAGAGCCTTGCGGCACACCACTTGTAACTCGCCTTTGTTCAGATTGCACACCATTTACAACAACGCTCTGATACCGATCCCTCAGCCAACTGGAAATCCACTGAACTATCCAGGGATTGAGTCCTACCTTCAATAACTTATCTATGAGCTCCTTATGTGGTACAGTGTCAAAGGCTTTGCTAAAATCCAGATAGGCGATATCCACAGCACCACCTTCATCTAACACTTTAGTGACATTGTCAGAGAAATCAATAAGATTGGTCTGACATGATCTGCCCTCAGTAAAGCCGTGCTGTTTTGGGTCCAATAGGTCATTGATTTTTTTAAGAGTGTTTCCATTAATTTGACCACTATAGATGTTAAACTAACTGGCCTGTAATTACTGGCTTCTTCTCTACTCCCCTTTTTATGGATTGGTACGACATTGGCCATTCTCCAATCATCTGGAACCTCACCAGTTGAAAGGGAATGGTTAAGTAAATCAGTCAGAGGGGCTGCAATCACAAACCTAAGTTCCCTTAGAACTCTGGGGTGGATTCCATCTGGACCCATCGCCTTACTTACATTTAGATGTGCCAGCTCGGACAGGACATCAGCCTCCAGAAACTCCGGAGCTGTGCCCTCCCAGCTGGATGTTGTGCTATGACCATGCCTGCTACTATCTGAAAATACCTAACAAAAGTAGCTATTCAGATGGTCAGCCACAGCCTTATCTCCGTCAATATATTTATTTTCCCTATTTCTAATTTTTGAGACTGCATTGTTTTTCTTCTTTCTGTCACCAATATATCGGAAAAAGGTTGTATCTCCCCTCTTCATAGATTTGGCCATTTCTTCCTCCTTTTGCCCTTTAGCTGTCAGTTTTGCTTCCCTCTGTTTCATTTTATACGCCTCTCTGCCAGCTACACTTCCACTTACTTTATACTTCGTATAGGCAGATTCTTATCTTTTATGATAGTGCTGACTTCCCTAGTAAACCATAATGGTTTCTTCTTCCTTTTATTCTTGCTAGTTTGTTTCACATATTGCTTAGTTGCCTTTAAGATGGCCATTTTTAATAGTGACCACTGGGCACTCACTTCTGCTACTCTGTTCCACTCACCTAATTCTCTTTCTACATACTCCGCCATTTCCTTGAAGTTTGTCTTCCTAAAGTCTAGCACTTTGGTTCTGGTGTGTGATTGCACAATGTCTGTTTTTATTCTGAACCATAAGCATTGATGGTCACTGGAACCCAGATTTTCTGGATGTGAAGACTGCCTCTTTTATTGTACAGTAATATGGTTTATAGGGCACGTGCACTGGGTTATGTATATTTATCGTTATGGGGGTCTAGGATGACTTATGATTATAAATATGCATATTTGAAATGTATGTTTAATTCAGAGCACTATGCACTATGCAATTTAAGCACTATGCACTTTGGTTGAGCAATATGGTTATAGATATCCATACAGGCTCCTGGCTGTGTATGGTGCTGCTTTAATATGATATGTATATAGGAATATATTGTTGGCAGAGGAATGTGGAACCCCCTAATGTGATTTTAATGGTTTAAGTGTGTGTGTTTTTTTTTTATATGCTAAAATTATTGATATTTGCAACAGAGTAGAGTCATATATGTGGGTTGGTGAGCCAGGGCACCGGGTTGGTATTTATTCTGTATCTCCACATGGTTGCTTTGTTTAGTTGTGCCACTATTATTGAGAACCTTCATTACAACAGAGGTGAAAAGGTCAAAACTGCTGAAAGTTGTGATTGAATTATCAAAAAGCATTCTACTTCATATTGTGGGGTACACTGAGGGTGTCCTCTACACCGCTGATGCCCAACCGTGTCCTCAAGGCCCACAACAGGTCATTTTTTGGAGATCTGCAAAACCTGGCCTGTTGGTAGGCTTGAGGACATGGTTGGGGACCCCTGCTCTACACCTAGGCTTAAAGCTGCACTTTACCTAGTCACCACCTCCTCATTCATGGTGTATGGCACCAAATGGCAGGTAAACAGGTAACCAACGGAGCAATGGGCAAGACCACTTGAAAAATCTAAATGGTCACCGTCAGTCACGTGATTGCCAGCCACTCGTGAATAAGGTAGTGGTTAGCTAAAGGCTAAGGGCTATAGGACCACATTAAGTAAATCATTAAACAGATCAAAACATGCATGTGCAGTGGCACAATGGGACCAAAAATCCAGCAGCACGTAGCCCCCTCCCCTCATGATAATCTGGACGACTGAGTTATTGTTAGAATGACTGCATTTCTTTACATATGCTAAATATTCCCCAAATGATGTAAATGTAACCCCACACCAGCTGACCTATATAACATGACCCTCGGCATTGTGGTCCATGAAGCATTACTTCATTGTGTTGTGGCTGCACCATGGTTATGATTCAGGAGCCAGGAGTCCTGGCACTCGATCCATCCCCCAGCACCATGATTCATGATGCCACAAGAAGCATGATCAGGAGGCTGACAATTGCATCCAGTCTGGAAGCACTTAAATACTTTAATAACATTAGTTTTGGAGTATCATGGATTGGAAAAGGTAGGTCAAACAATGCTGAGGGTGTCAATCATTAAAGAATTTGTATATGCTAAACAATTTTCAAAAAATATGCTTTACTGTTATTGGCCTATTTACATCTGATGTGTATTCTTTTTTGATAGCGCAAGAGTGATAGTGATGTCCTCAAGAATGAAAAATACACACAACAGGGTCACAAAATAGGCTTTAAAGTGGACCAACAGTGTAAAAACAACAGATTTTAAGAAAATTCCCACCCGCACTGCAATTTTAAAGGGTAATTCCACTTTCAATGGCATTTTTCAAAGTTTCCATTATTGTGTGCCAATATGAGTTACTCAATGTGCTAAGCTTATCTGTTATCTTTTTTGGTTTTCTATTTGATTGCAACTCTGTGTTATAAAAGAAAATTATTTTCCCTAGCAACAATGTGTTTACCTTTGCAATGTACATCAAAGTGGTGTGTTAAAAGTACAGATCAGACTTCAGTCAGACTTCCTGGCTCTATCTTGGTATTCATTTGATAGGTTGAGGCCAAGAGTATTAACTCCCTTCTGCTGTAATTCAACCTCTTCAGATGGGAGTAAAACAATCTTGCGTTAAAGTAGCTAAAGGGTCACTGGCAGAGTTCTCAGCTGGAGAGATGATTTCTTCTGATTTGTTTAGCCAAAGCCGGTAATGATTTCACCTGTTCACAGTGGAATAAGTTTTTTAGTCAGAAAGGATACTAAGGGCTTTATTAAAGGGCAAGAAAGCCACTCCATTACCAAGACAGAGTCAGAGGAATACAGGAAACATGGAAACAGAATGCTGATACGTGAATCACGGGTATGGGGGGGGGGGCACAATCCTCACAGAAATGTTTATTTTACATTCCAGATAAGGAAAACACCAAAAACCTGACAAAAATGGATCCCGATTGGGGGTGCCCCGCTGGTTAAAACCCCCCAGATCACTGATGCCAAATCACCTCTTCCTGGTCCTACAGCATATGCACGGCCGCTCGTCCAATCAACATGCTCGCTGATGTCACGTCATCTAAGCTATTGTCTAAAGCCAGCGGCTCCGAGCGCACTGGCGGCCGCATCCTCCACTTCCCTCTAACAGAGAGCATGCCTGCGCCGGCCATTCGCAAATGCTTGGAGCGAGCACACGCCCTGCTAAAGTGATATTGGGGATACGGCCATCGCTCGCACATGCGCCGTTGGACCGGGTAAGAAGGTAAGTGTATGGGGTAAGCCTGGGTGGTTTCACACAGCGGGGCATTTCAATTTTGGATTCCCCAGGGGGCGGGAGTTGATGGATTTAAGATTCCAGGGCCGCTGAATCCCCCCCCCTCCCCCGGGGCATCCAGAATCAGGATGCCCTACTGTGTGAAACCCCCCAGGTCGCACGGAAACTCACCTTCTTTCCCAGTCCAACAGTGCGCGATATACGTCTGCATCCCCTCTATTCCTTTAGCAGGGCACATTTGTGAGTGGCCAGCGTAGGCATGCTCCCTGCTAGAGGGTAGAGGGGGATGTGGCTGCCAGCGCACTCAGATCCGCTCGCCTTAGAAGAGCTATTAGACGAAGGGGCAAGATCAGATCCCGGATGCCTCGAGGGCAAGGAACAAAACCCTGGATAGTCAAAATTCACACTGTGGATTCCGCACTCAAAGGAGAGCCCAGCATCTAATTGTTTTCTTCCGCAAGTCTGTTATGATGTCACTTGTAACAGAAAGTCCTTCTTGTTGCAAGACTTGCAGGCAGGTAAGTTGCAGCCACGGCTTGTGTGCACGCATTGCAAACGACAACCAGAATGAGGAGGATGAGCTCTATACAAGGCTGGTGCAAACAACATGCTGCCCACCGCCTGTGGAGTGCTGCCAGGTGTGGCTTAGGTTATCCTTGGCTGTTTAGATGAGTATAGGGTGAAATCAGGGGTTTCACAGTGTGTGGCATCCCAAATCTGGATGCCCTTGGGTAAATCTCTTAAAGAGATTCATGTCATTAGTATGCAGTTGAGTCCACTTGAATACAAAAAAAATGAAGGAGTTAGGTAAATGCATAACAGTCAGCAGAATGCTATCTAGTATTGTTAAACTGGACCAACCATTTTACAGTAAATGGTTCCAGTGTTGTATCCATTGTAATTAATTTAAAGGGGAAATTAATGTTGGCTAAGAGGACATTGGTGGGAAAAAATGAAAAAAGAAATTCAGGCTACTATTTGGGTTGCAAATGCCAAATCAGATAACTAATATTTTCCCACCACAAATGTCATATCTGTCAGCTGTGTTTTCAAATAGTATCTATAGGGGAAATCTCAGAGAGGTGCTGAAAGGGAGTTTATGTTAACGCATTTTTTTCATGGAAGCACAACCCTGATATATGTTTCACTGGGGATCTAAATAAGAGGATTTCAATATGCTTTTTTAAAGATGGAATTTTACAGAACGTCAAAAAGTGTATTACTTTCCATGTCATCGGCTGATTTATTTACAGTAATATTTGAGAATATTGCTTTTTGAAAGCTACTGGCCCACATATCCCCTAAGGCATTGAGGATGCAGGTAATGGGGCGGAGACATATGCTGGCAGGTGACTTGCCAGCCACTTCTGTCTGTAAACTGGTATAAGGGTCTCATGAACCCCTTTCTAGTTCACAAAGGGTTAAATGAAAAAAAAAGTATTTTATTACCTCCGAACCATTGCCGATCCGGCAAAGTGATCTGCAGAAGCTGAGTGCCAGGGCAAGGGACCGGAGTCCCCCTACCCCGGAACATGGCTCCCCATAATCTCATTCATGTTATAAAAGGCTCCTCCCTGCAGTGGTGAGTGAGTTGCCATAATTCATCGAGAAAATGGTTAGCGATACTGCACAGCCTTAGAACATCTTGATCAGGGTCTAAAAGCATGAAGCAAGTGTTAGCGAGTGAGAAAATTATAGTTAATAGATTATGAGGGGGCACAAGGGGCGCGCGCCCCCTGGCCTCCACCACTTTCCCTGCTAAGGGGGCCTCCACCAACCTTTGGGTTATGGTCTGGTTCAGGAGGCTTTTCAGTCCTTGGTCTGATTGGCCACGAGAGCCTGGGCAGCCAAAGCCACCACAGGGCAGGTCAGAGAGTTTAGAGCAGCAAAGCCGCCGCCAGCAACGCAACAGTGATGGGTGCACGCAGAGCTGTCAATCAGCGGCCTCTCACTGCACATAAGCCACCAAGCACAGCCGCTGGCAGCTCAATGCAGGGAAGTGTTTTCTGCAGGACCAGCTGGCTGACTACACTCCCCCCACCCAGAATGGCAAAGCAGGAGTTCCCGAGCAGAACGCACCCGCACAAGGGAATCGATCTGACGTTCCAGTAAGTAGGCGGGTGCCAGACAACCACCAATCAGTTACTTGGCCGGACTATTATTTTAAAAGAAAAAAAAATAGTGTCTGGGGCCTCCACCAGATTTGGTGCCCAGGGGCCTCCATCACACTTAATCCAGCCCCGAGGACAAGGCATTAGACTGTTCATTAAACCCATCAAGAGATGTCAACAACATAAACTGCTGCCAGTGATCTACCCCTAAATATTAATAGGAAAAATGTAATCAGATCTCTTCCCTAGAATAACGCAGTTAATAGACAATAGTGGCAGAAGATTTCTTCAACCCAAAGAAGAATAGTGCTTATAGGATCACCATTAACACTTACACTTGAAGGATGGCTCAAGATGATATTTCATCCCAGATTTCTGGCATTTTATTTGGACTAGTTATTATTGGGCTAGTTTCTGGGATTGGGATTTGATTTGGACTAGTTATTTTCTACCCAGTGAGTTGTGGGACCAATGTGTTTTAATGTGTCTTGTCTATTCTTACATGTGTTTTAGGCAATTTTATGTCTGTCATACACATTTGTGTTTGAGCCTTAGTGAAAGTCACCCACATTGACGAAACGCGCCAGGCGGAGGCATTGGCGGGTAACTTCATCAAAACCTTTGGATCCTTAACTTTGTGGATTGGAATCGTTTGCACAGAGATCACAGAGACTTACCTGATTTTTAACCCACGAGCGACCATAGTGGGAGATCAAGCCAGTGAGAGCTGCCTGATTACATCTGTGCTTTAAAGATTTGCTGCATACTCTTTTATGTTTTGTAAGTGCGTCTATTGAAGTATTAAACAGTGTGCATCTGTTTATTGATAGTCCGGTAAGAGTGCATTGTATCAGTGGAGGGCACATTAGTGTGAAAAGAGCAAAGTGCATGCACCATGGGATTCCTTCTTTTTCTTGCCATTTGGACTTTTTAATCAAACTTTTCTTGATTGCTCTGTGCTTTAATTGGTGAATTCTAGCAATTGTTGATAATAATTTGCCTTTGGACCTGTCATGGGGGGCGCTGGATCTGGGACAAGGTACCACTGGAGAGGGGCTGACAGGTAGCGAATGAATGTACCAGCTGGCTATGAGAAAGCATCCTGCATTTTGGATACTCGCATAATGCATTTTAAGTTCAGAAAAATTTACGGAAAAAAATTGCCATGCCCAGATTTCAATGTGGAAAAGTCACGTAAGCCCATAACAAATATAATAAGTAGACTACAAGCTAACACCTCAGACCCCAAACATGATAGACAGAATAGAAGTCCGTAGAGACAGGTAGCAAGTGAATAAGGTATGTGCTAGCTGGAATGTGCTCTATGGAAGAGGACCTGCAAGTTGGATGCCCTCATAATGCCTTTGAGTTCAAGCAATTTTTGTGAAAACCTATCCCTTTGTTGAGATTTCAGTGTAGAACACTTGTGTTGGGCCAGATCCTAAATGAAATGGGTAGAGTAAAA
This sequence comes from Gastrophryne carolinensis, assembly GCA_027917425.1. Lineage (NCBI taxonomy): Eukaryota > Metazoa > Chordata > Amphibia > Anura > Microhylidae > Gastrophryne > Gastrophryne carolinensis. Next base: position 184,332,398 of record CM051234.1, on the reverse strand, counting down.
GCGAACTCTTAGATCCGAAACACCGCTAGTAGACGCTGTAAACATGTATCGGGCGCTGTAACATATCGTCTCGGTTCCTGTAGTAACTTGGCCGGCATTGATGAATGTTATGTATGTTGGCCGCTCTAACACCAGTACAGCACTGTAGCAAGCGAAAGGTAGCACCAGATCAGTGAGACCGACTCTCAGCGCTCCACACCATACTTATCAAAAAGACAGAAGAAAAGGAACGTCCATTGAAATGTATGGGAGGGTGACAATGAGCGAAAGGTAATACCTGGCGCTCTGGAAGCATCAGACGCTACATGGCACTGTTAGAGTCGCTCACCAGAATCGCCTTCATAAATTTGGTTTTGCGTACAGCGCCTGGCGTTCACCAGATGCTGCCTGCCGCTACGAGGCACTACCTGGCGCTATCCCTTCATGAATAAACCCCATACTTTTACAGCCTATGTCAGCATGGGATGAGTCCCAGAATATGTCATGAGTAAGGGCTGAGTGTTTGCCCGAAACGCGTTGGCATTTTGCCAGCTTCCTTATGCTTGTCACCGGCTTTATTACATGGATGGAAATTCTTTTAATCTATTGGATAATAAACATGGATCGAGTATCCTTTTAATCGGAGATTGGCTGGCGTCTTTGCTATACTTGGTTGGTTATGGGAGGAGCGCTCATGGCCGTGCCATTTCCGTGATTTTCAACATCAAGAACTGTGAATTTAAACAGGTACGGCTGATTGCAACTGTCTCCCAGAATATATGTCTGGTGTCTCAGAAGTGTCAGCCCATTATGCTGAACTAAAAGTGAATTCGGCAAACACTGGCGTAGTCAACCCACTAATGCCCGACCAACAATGGCAAAGCGGTTAGTAAATCAGCTCCTATTTATTATAGAAGATCAACCTGACCAACCATTGGATACAACATATCAATAAAACAATGTTTGCAATACCCAGCTATATCAGTTTTCTCAGATTGTATCTTATATTACATATTGGTGCTGAGATTGTGAAATGAATCAAATTCAAATGTGTTTCCACACATAGCCATGACAACCTATTTATACAAAATATAAATACATGTGAGCTGTTTTTGTTCTCCAAGAGAAAATTAACAGTGGGCCAAACTGCAGAATTCATCAGCGGTACATTGCTTACCATTAAAGGAAGGTGAGAAAAAAATGAACATCATCCGGACCACACACATGTCCTATATTCATGCAGGGTGTTTTCCATTTAATCAACACCATTTTTTTAGACGTATTGTGTAAATGTTATAGGTCTGGTGTACACTCAAAATGAATAAAGGATTTTCCATGGGATTTACTAGTATTACTGACATCTGGTTTCCCTTGTGAGTCCTGGGTTCACCGTTGATGGAAGACCTTGTCATTCATACAACGATTGTTTTCCTTTACCATCCCATAAGCGGCAAATTAATGAAGTTATATTATTATCTCTTCTTCTGCGCAGGAATTTTAGTCTGTGTAAATATCTATACATTCCCATGTTTTTTTGTATAGTTTAACCTATTTTGTACGTCCTTTATATGTCTGGCTAATAATCCTTAAAGTGGACCACAACCCCACAATGCTTGATTCCCCCCATCCCCCGGGCATCTAGAATCCGGATACACCACTGTGTGAAACCCCCCAGGTCACCCGGTATACTCACCTTCTCTCCCAGTCCAAAGGTGCATGTGTGAGCTTGGGGGGTTTACATAGCAGGGCATCCCGGATTGGGGTCCCCCGGGGGCTAAGACCAAAATCCAGGATAGTCAAAATCCACTTTGGTCCACTTTAACATCCTGTACAATATAATTTAGTAGTTTTCATTTAGTAACTATTCTTTATATATACACTGCTAGTAGCAGAAATTGTAGTCATATAATAAGAAACAGGAGAATATGTAGAAGGGTTACTGGTCCCCAGACCAAAACCCCCTAAACCACCTGTACTCCGTACTTGATTACATGCAGCGATGCTGTTGACTTGGCAACGGCTCAGTTCTTAAAAAAAATGTCTTTTGCAGCCCATGTCAAGACCAGACAGTAGAAATGAGACCGCTGATTGACTGTTCTCAAATGTGTTGGATGACATGAACAAGCCGGTGGGTCACATCCCTGGTTTTGCTCTAGTCTGGGACGTGCTCCTGCCCTGGTTCTGCTCTTGTCTGAGACGTGCTCCTGCCCCTAGCCAATCTATAGGGCTTAATCTGGTGCGTGCCTCAGCTAAAGGGAAGCCAGGGATGCTGACAGTGGTGTAACTACAATCCTAGGGGCCCCAGAGCAAACTCTGGACCACCCGCCTGCAGGACGCGACCCCCTCCGTCACTGCCCACCATACACTCACCTAGCCAATCCCTTGGAGCATGCGCAGTTTGCACTACATCCCCTGATATATTCAGACATAAATATCTGAGAAGCAAGCATGGGATTGCACTGCTGGAGGGGCATGGCAACCCAGCACTCCTCCAGTAGTGCGTCCCTGCAGTGGATATTGAGACAGATGGCTGGTGCAAACAGCTAATTGAGTGGGGGGGGGGGGGGCACTGGAAGCTTAAAGACTGCCAAAACAAAACCTTACCTGAGGTTCCTGCTGAATCCTGCAATGGCCACCAGACTTCTTTATCTTGGAGTGGAGAATCTCCCCGGAGAGTGCGCCTTGTGCTCCAGTTGGGAATTCAGTGCAGCCAGTAAAGTGACAATCGCCACTGCTCCCCCATTTCCCTCCAGCATCTCCATCCTGCTCTCCCAGCTCCATTCTGTTCTCCCATCTCCTTGCTCCCCCATGCACCTCAATCTCTGCCCTGCTCCCCCATTTTCCTCCTGTACCCCAGTCTCTGTCTGGCTCCCCTATTTCTCTTCAACACCCAAATCTCTGTCCTGCTCTTCCATCTTTCTCCTGTTCCCCAATCTCTGTCCTGCTCCCCATTAGCCTCTTGCACCCCCAGCTCCTTCCTACTCCCCAGTTGCCTCCTGCACCCCCAGGTCCGCCCTGCTCCCCTATTTCCTTCCTGCACCCCAAGTTCTGTCCTACTCCCCCATTTCCCTCCTGCACTCCCAGCTCCATCCTGCTCTCCCAGCTCTATCCTGTTCCACTATTTCCCTTCTGCACCCCCAGCTCCCTCCTGTTCCTAATTTCCTTCCTGAACCCCAGCTCCATCCGGCTCTCCCAGGTCGGTCCTGCGCCCCCATTTCCCTCCTGCACCCCAGCGCCATCCTGCTCCCCCATTTCCCTCCTGCACCCATAGCTCCGTCCTACTCCCCCATTTCCCTCCTGCACCCATAGCTCCGTCCTACTCCCCCATTTCCCTCCTGCACCCCCAGATCCATCCCCGGTCGTGTCCCCCGAGCCTGGGAAAGCCTTTTTTTTTTTTGCTTACCTGCAGCCAAAGTTAACGCTGGGAGAGTCTAGAGCAGCAAAGCCGCCGTCAGCAATGCTACAAGGATGGGTGGCTGCAGAGATGATGTCAGTCGGTGGCCACTTACTGCAAATAAGCCACCAAGCACAGCTGCTGGCAGCTCAATGCTGGGAACTGTTTTCTGCTGGACCAGCTGGGCGACTAAACTACCCCCCACCCAGAATGGCATAGCAGGAGTTCCCGAGCAGCATGCACCCGCACAAGGGATTCGATCTGACGTTCCAGTAAGTAGTCACATACGTATTTTTTAAAGGAAAATGTAATACTGTATCTGGGGCCCCCACTAGATTTTGTGCCCAGGGGCCTCCACCACACTTAATCCAGCCCTATACATGTTATATCAGAGTTAGTAAAGATGAACCAAATTATTAACCAATAAGCACTAGTAACTAGCATACAACATTTCTAAGAGCTATGAATCCTAGTACCTGATTTATCAAGCAACATCACCAGTTAATGCTGCTCAGCACCAATATTTTGTGTGATTTAACAAAAAAAACAGCCTTTGTCAATCACCAGCACCATATATATTACCAAGCACCAAGTATAGCTTTTGTTTAGGATGCACCGTTTCATAGTGGTGCTTTAGTTTAAGATCCCATAGACCATAATGGGCAAACACTGTATTGAAGTGTTTTATGCCTTTAAATATTATTATGCACATTTATTTGTACAGAACTTGCATTGAGACTCATCAATAATGTAAGCGCAGGGCTTAGATGTCTCCAAATTTAATTTTGTTCTCAGTTTGTGTGCCTTAACTGTGTGTCCTTAGGAGCATAACAACTAAACTAACAACTATAATAAAAACAGGAACAAATAGGACATGCAAGACAATGACTCATTTGCTATTGAATAAATGGGTATTTTTTTTTTTTTTACCATTTAGCTGTTGAGGTCTTTGCTCGGCTGGAGTATTCCATAATGATCCTGTAACCATCTTATTCAGGAAACAATCTCTGAACAGTTACAGTTACCATCTGACCAATGCTTAATTTCTATTGAGATAAAGATTCAAGCCAGTCTCTTTTCTTCAACCAATTACCTTAGCAGGGAGCATAAATTGCAGACCAGATGCTAGGACTAGCTTTTAAACATTGTACATCATTACATAGTAATATAGTAACATAGTAACATAGTAACATAGTATGGAAGGCTGAATAAAGAGGCCGATTCATCAATAGCGCCAGGTAGCGACAGATGAGCGACTGAAGTATGGCGCTAAGAGCGCCGCTAGCGTCAGCCGCGGGCGGTAGCGATTCGCTATAGCAGGCCTCCTCAGTCGCTACCTGGCGTTGTTGCGAACAACGCCTATATTGCTGAATATGATGTTGGCCCTCAGCTTTGTAGGCGCTGTCAGTCAGTGTGACCACGCTATTCTACACAGCGCCTGTTAGCTTTGCTGTGTCCTGGCCATCCAGTACCTTCTGAATAAAACACATTGCCACATTTGTTAAAAATTTAAAGAGTTTTTATTTTGTGTTGAAAAGGAAATTAAATTCAACCAGATATTCGAATATAAATGCAAAATAAAACATAATTAAACACATAGCCACAATTTGTTTTTTTTTTTTATTTGTTAAATAAAAAGGAAATACAATGAAACCACCAATGAGAAAGAAAATGAAAATAAAAACAGAACAGAGAAAAATGGAAAATCGAAAAAGAAAAGAAAAACAGAAATGAGAAAGGAAAATAGAAAAAAGAAAAACAGAAATGAGAAAGCAAAATATTAAAAAGAAAAACAGAAATGAGAAAGGAAAATAGAAAATGAAAAGAAAAACAGAAATGAGAAAGGAAAATAGAAAAAAGAAAAACAGAAATGAGAAAGGAAAATATTAAAAAGAAAAACAGAAATGAGAAAGCAAAATATTAAAAAGAAAAACAGAAATGAGAAAGGAAAATAGAAAAAGAAAAGAAAAACAGAAATGAGAAAGGAAAATATTAAAAAGAAAAACAGAAATGAGAAAGCAAAATATTAAAAAGAAAAACAGAAATGAGAAAGGAAAATAGAAAAAAGAAAAACAGAAATGAGAAAGCAAAATATTAAAAAGAAAAACAGAAATGAGAAAGGAAAATAGAAAAAGAAAAGAAAAACAGAAATGAGAAAGGAAAATAGAAAAAAGAAAAACAGAAATGAGAAAGCAAAATAGTAAAAAGAAAAACAGAAATGAGAAAGGAAAATAGAAAAAGAAAAGAAAAACAGAAATGAGAAATAAAAGGAAAATGGAAAAGGGAAATAAAAACATAAATCAGCCAGAAAAATATAATTACAATAGGAAGTAGAATGCCAAGGAAACGTTCACCAGAATTAAACACATAGCCACATGTATCTATATATAGTAGATTTTTAATTCAAATCTACCTCAAATTAAAAATAAACACAAGAGAAATGGTAAAGTAAAAATAAAACAGAAAGGAAAAAGCAAAGAAAAGTAAAATAAAGTTGGGAAAGTCCGAAATATTGTTCACGGTGCCCGTGTTTGTGCCTGAAAAAATAAGAAAAGTGCAGTTAGTATAGATCTTTAAAGTAGTATAGTTGTAGCAAATACAAAAATGCATTACTTGATAACCAACATTGGCGTCTTACACCCCCCCTTTGAGTGGTTTGGGTCATCTTACACCCCCCTTAGAGTGGTTTTGGTCATCTTACACCCCCCTTACAATGGTTTGGGTCATCTTACACCCCCCTTACAATGGTTTGGGTCATCTTACACCCCCCTTAGAGTGGTTTGGGTCATCTTACACCCCCCTTACAATGGTTTGGGTCATCTTACACCCCCCTTAGAGTGGTTTGGGTCATCTTACACCCCCCCTTACAATGGTTTGGGTCATCTTACACCCCCCTTAGAATGGTTTTGGTCATCTTACACCCCCCCTTACAATGGTTTGGGTCATCTTACACCCCCCTTAGAGTGGTTTTGGTCATCTTACACCCCCCCTTACAATGGTTTGGGTCATCTTACACCACCCTTAGAATGGTTTGGGTCATCTTACACCCCCCCTTACAATGGTTTGGGTCATCTTACACCCCCCTTACAATGGTTTGGGTCATCTTACACCCCCCCTTAGAGTGGTTTTGGTCATCTTACACCCCCCCTTACAATGGTTTGGGTCATCTTACACCCCCCTTAGAATGGTTTGGGTCATCTTACACCCCCCCTTACAATGGTTTGGGTCATCTTACACCCCCCTTAGAATGGTTTGGGTCATCTTACACCCCCCTTAGAATGGTTTTGGTCATCTTACAACCCCCTTAGTGTGTTTTTTTGCTCATTTTGATGGGAGGTCAAATACATTTAACCAGTAGTGCAGTACTTGCATTAGAGTGAAGGGTAGTTAGCTTACCGCAAAAAAAGAAGTGATCATCCTTTCCCTTAGCTCATCGCCAGTCTGGGTATCCTCACTTCTTTCTGCGGGCAGGTTGGGGATTTCTGGCACCAGTGCTGTCTCCTCGGGGGCTTGGATTCGGTGACAAATGCAAATGTTGTGTAGCACACAGCAGGCAAGGATGATCTTGGAAACCTTCTGTGGGCTGTAGAGCATCTCTCCTCCTGGCCGTGCCAAACAGAGAAAACGTGCTTTCAGCAGGCCGATGGTTCTTTCCACAATGCTTCTGGTCTTGCGATGCGCTGCATTGTAGCGTTCATGGGCAGAGGTCCGTGGGTTCCTGACCGGAGTCATGACCCACGTTCTCTGCCCATATCCCTTGTCCGCTGTAGAAAAAACACAAGGAGAGAGACAGCAATTAGTACTAGTACATGTTTTTTGGTGGTAGTTTGGTTAAAATTGGCTTACTAGGCCACATATTAGCAAAATACATTGACATGGTTAATTTATTACCCAGTAGCCAGCCAGCTGGCATTTCGTTGTTATCAAACTTCCGGCACAGGACTGTCCGCTGCAAGACGTAAGAATCGTGGCATGAGCCGGGGAACCCCGATCTCACCGCCCGCAGCCTCATGTCTGGGTCACAGACCACCATCACATTCATTGAATGGAATTGTTTCCGGTTTCTGTAGGACAGCTCCTGTGCACGGGGAGGGCGGAAAGGGATATGTGTACCATCAACGCACCCTAGCACATTCGGGATCCCTCCCATCAGATAGAAAGCATGTTTTATTTTGGCAACCTCTTCCTCATCCTCAGGAAACCTGATGTAAATTGGGATTAAATCACAAATTGCCAGAACTACCTGGATTAGTATGCGGCTCATAGTAGCCTGGCTTATCCCGCTGAGGAGGGCTGAGGTTGCCTGGAAGGTCCCTCGTGCCAAAATATTAAGAGTGGCACACAGGCGTACTATGCCTGGAATGGAATGAGTGCGTTTGGTGGATGGCTCGATTTTGGTCTTAATCTGATCATATAGGGACTGTAGTGCAGCACGATTCAGACGGAAGCGGCTCCTGATCTGCTCGTCACTTAAGTCCCATACTGAAAGGCGGATTGCAAAGGAGCGGGGTGCCCTAAGCCTCACAACACCCCGCTCCCTTTCCTCCTGCTCTTTCAGCATACACATACATCCATCCACCCAGACACCATACATCACCCTCTTATCCATCACACACACTAAAGATATATACAAAAACAAAAATAAACAAAAAAAACCACTAACACACAACACACACACAAACAATCACACTCCACACACACCCGCTACAATGCAGCTCACCACAAAACCAGAACTATAGTGGTCCAAACCACCAGCCTGCTGAAAACCAGCTTTCTAAGTTAGGCACAACCAAGAGGGGAGTTGCTGCACAGCCCACAAAAGGCCCCAAAATCAAGCCTCACTTGCTGTATGCTACACAATATTTGCAGATGCCACCAAAACCAAGCTCCTAAAGAAACAGCACTGATGTCAGAAATCACCCAACAAGCCACAGAGAGTGAGGACAGAAACCAGACAGAGGCTCAAATGAGCTAAGGGAAGCAAGCACAGCACCACACCACAGCCTTTGCCACAGTGTAAGAATAGCAGAAGCTAGAACATTCCTTCCTTTTATACTTCATTTTCTAAAGTGACAGGTCCGCTTTGCCGCCTTTTGCGTCGCTCTGCTATTTCCGGGCGCCAATTAGCCGACCCAGGTGTGCGTAAAACAGAGTGCGCACGCGCACGCTAGTAGCGCTACTAGCGTACTTGAGCCGTAACTTGCGTGCATTAACGGACATGGCCCAAAAATCAGGGGTGGACCAATGAAAGGGAAGCTGATGTTTTTTTTAAATAGCCGTTAGGCTAACCACATGTCACAAGGGTTTGAGATACATCAGTCCATTGTTGGATTTGGGTGTGTGTTGTTTGTTTAATGAGGTCTGTAATGAGTTAATTGGCTAACACACATGCTTCTGTCAGTGCAGTGGAGGTGTGCCTAGAAGGAACTGGGCTGTATGTGTGAATCAATTAAGTGGGCTGCTTTTGGATTGGCTGTTAGAGCACATAAAACCTGCCCAAGCCTAACAGATTGCGATGCCATTCTGTAGTCTGCATGCGTGCTTGTTGGGTGTGTATTTGTGTGTGTGTGCAGCTACAGGATGGAGCCAAATTCAGGACATCTGCCGGCCACAGCAGGCCCGAGTAGGAGTTTGGTGGGTGCTGTGCGCAGACCTCCCTTACGGAAAAGGGCACAGCCTGAAGGTGGGGCAGCACCCCAGGCTAAGCGCCCAGGTGCCAAGAGGGAGCCTGAATTTAATTTGGCGGAGAATAATCATCTTGTGCGCCTTACACTTGCTAAATGGGAGCTACTCTTTGGCTCCCAAAGCAAGTCCATAGGCAAACAAGAAAGAAGCAAACTGTGGGATGCCATTGGTGTGGAGCTTAGTAGCACAGCTCAACACCCACGTAGTGGCCCATCCTGCAGGAAACGCTTCTACACTTTGCGAGGGGCCCTTATGAAAAAGATGAATCACGATCTTGATGTGGACAGTGGGTTCATCCAGGCTCCAAAGAGTACCTACAGGCCGTATGAGGAGATGCTGAAGGCCAAAATCCCACTGGCTCGGCTGCAGGGTGTGGATCCTGGGGATGACACCACCGGTTGGACTGAAGGTACATATTTTCTGGCTTTTATAATAACCTAATGTTAATGTATGTGATTTGCATTTTTACATTCTGAACAACTAACAGTAGGACCTGTGAAGTATTACATTACAGCTCAAACATTTGTAACTTTTCTGTCTGTTGCTTTATGCATAGGTGCACATGCTGCTGTCCGGGATGTGCCTCAGGACACCCAAGCTCCTGCCCTTCCAGCAACCTCAAGGCTACCCCAGTCTGCCATTGAAGGTATTTACCCATAATTTGGTTGCTGGTTGTTTTGTTAACAAATGGGTGTGGGAGCAGCTCAAACAATCAAGGTTTGCCCTGTTGAGTATTAATAATATGTGCCTGCGCCCTAATTGCACGCCCACTGTAACACTCACAGCAACTAACTAACAAGGCCCTAACATGTGTAGATATGTAGGACGCCAGAGATGTGTAGCCATATATCGGCATATCAATGTGGGAGCCACACTTGGCTTGATTAGTGAATATTAGTGAAAGAGCTGCTCACACACCTTAATGCATGTTGTATTTTGCCACGCACATTAACTATGGCTCAATGTTGGGTTTATTTTGGCCTAGCTCCCATGCCCTTGGCCCCAGCATCTCCTCCGGATCCCACCTACTCTTTGGATGTCGGTAAGTGCATGTGTTCACCTTGCTTGATCCACTTTTACTCAAGTGCATGTGTCTCATTCCTCTTTTTTCTTGGTAGGCCAAGTGACTGGTTCATCTTTGGACCCCACTTCCGATGTTGCCGGTCAACAGGACCCTGTTGGTGTGTAGAGCAATACATAATGTATCCTTTATGCTGTTTATGTTACACTGGTTCAATTTGGTTAGTCTACTAAGCTACATGTTTGCTTGGTAAACTTGAAGATGCCTCTTGGGAGTGCTGGTTGCCTCCCCAGGGTCAGTCTATTAGTTATTTGAGTGATAGCAATGTATTTTTGCGGACATCTTTTTAGCCAAACATTCCCCGTAGTAGTTTGCTGATTATTTAGAGACATTCCATTTTTTTTTTAGTTGACCCGAATATCGGAAGTGGCTGTCCAGAAAGGGCCCCTCAAGTTCCAGCTGCCAGAGATGAGGGTAAGTGGTTTGGCCTTGCTCTAGTCTGTATTTTGGCTCTACTTTTGTGGCACTTGCTTCTGGCAACTTGTGTGTCCACATGTATTTTCAAGGTCCAAGCTCGAGTGAGGACCCCACTCCAGACATCTGGGAGATTGCGGGTATGTTTAATTTAAGCAATGTTTCTGATGTGATTAGCAGAAATTAGTGCGTCTTAGTCCTGTAACATACATGTTAACAATCTGAGTTTAACAGAGACCTTTGGTCTAGTGTGTATTTTGGAACTTTTTAGAGGTATGGCCTCGATAGCCTAACCAGGTTACATTAGAGTTTGGCCCACAGACCTACTAACCTGATTTTCCTGTTTAGCATATGCCAACTTGCCGGACATCTCGGATGTTGAATTGCCACTCTCTGGCAGCGAAACCTCGAGCCTACCTGTGCCGGAGGACACGCAGGTAACATGGCTGATGTAGACGACCTCGAACCACATTGGCATCTTCGTGGGTAGTGGAAGAAGCAACATGTCACATTTCCTTTCATTGTTGTTTTGGCAGGAGGCGGAACCAGAACCCCAAGCTGGGACCTCTTCCCAAGTCCCATGTGGCCAAGCTTCCGAGGCTCAGACAAGGGTAAGTTGTATAGTGACTGTTTATGGGAATTATTTTGAGGGGCATAACTGCATTGGTTCTGTTTGACTAAAATGTGGTTTACTATTTGTTTAGCCTCAAACCACAGCAAGAGGAGGTGTGGCACCAACCAGTGCCGATTTCTACGAGCTAGGGGTCCGGATGCTGGAGGACTACAGTCGCCAACAGCCGCGTGATGGAACTAATGAGCGCATTGCGGCGTTGGAAAATCAGGTGCTGATGTGTCAGCAACAAAATGAGGCCCTGCAGCGCCAGGTGGACCAGTTACGCCAAAACCAACTACAGAACCAGGAACTTGGTCGGCTGGCAAATGTAATTGAGCAATCTGTACAGCGCCAGGAAGAAGCAATACAGCGGCAGGACCAAACTTTGTTGTTGCTACAACAGCTCATACAACAGCAGTCTATATTTTTTACTGCACTGTTGTCCCCCAACACCGCCCCTAGCAATGACTCCCAACCTCCCCGGCCACCCAGCCAAGAATATTAATTTTGTATCTTTTTGGTTATGTAAATATATTTGCTTCACCCACCTCTAAATTGTGTGTTTCCTAAGACCTCGCTAATAACACAGTCAGGGATGAGTATCTGGATCTCGATATGTCAATGTATTGGTCAATTTAGCCCACACATTGGAGCCCATAGCTTACTATGGTTAACACCTGAAATGGCTCAAAAGGTATGGCTACATTGACCCACAAATGTTTTGGGAGACAGCTAAACTATGCTTTGCAATGCAACACACTGTAATGATGTGAATCAAAAATTTTTTAATACAAACAATGGCCAACACGGCCAACCTTGGCCAACAACGGCCATCAAGAGACCAGCCTTCCCCCCACCCTAACGACGCCGTCGGCGCCTCTTCCTGGCCAGCAGCATCAGCTTCAGGAGCCGGATCTCCCGCCACAGTCTGCGATGCTGGTTTTCACAAGCTGTAGAAATGTAGAAACAACAATTTATTAATAATTTGGCAGTGACCTCAACAGACACAGATGTAGCAATGTAATGTCAGTGTGTCCAATTAGGTGACACTCACATTAACATTGTTGACCACTGTGTGCTTATTGGTTAACATTATATGAGTACTATTGACTGGCAGGAATGTGAACAACACATCCCAAGCATACATTTTAGCTTAAAGTGTACCAACACCCACGGGTGATCGGCCCGGGAATCTATCAGATTCCCTGCCCCATCACCTCCCTCCCCGCGGGACATCCAAGATCGGGATGTCCCTGGGTGTGAAACCCCCCCCAAACCCCAAAATACCTACCTCAGTTTCTGTGTGGCAGTGCCGCTGGGCCCTCCCTGGTGCCCCTCTAGACGTGTGCGTGCCTGCGCCGGCCGTCTGTGAATAGCCGGCGCAGGCACGCCCCCTTAAAAAGGGGCGCGGGGGAGGCGGAGGAGGAGGCAATTTGCAATGGCTTGTACATTTTTTGGAGTCAAAGTGAGTTCAGGGGGTTGTCACACAGCGGTGCCGATCAGGGGTGCCCCACCGTAGTGGAACAACACCCAGGAAAGTCAAAATCCTGGTTGTTGTTCCAGTTTAACTCTTGGGAAGCAAAGAAGGTCTAATTCCCTGTGTGTCCATTTTTGTGTTTAGTAACAGCCAAACATCAGGGCCTAAGTCCGAACGAGTCCACGAGTTTACCCTATAATGTTACAGGTCCAGACCTAATCGGGCCCATTTGGTTGTGTCTAACGCAAAAATAGTCTCTATGGGGCCTAATGAAGGATGTGAGCCAACAATCAAGCATGCAAACAGGCATGTTGGATTATTGTGCCAACACATTGAATAGAGATGTGTGTGAAATTAACACATAGGTAAATTTAAATTGGCTGCTGATGTGACTAGAAGACATAGGTTTCACAAGTCTTTAGGCATATGAAGTGGGATGTACTCACCATCGCAGCTGTGGCGGGGGCCCATGCTGCTGGCCGTCCCTGGAGCTGGGGTGGGGAGGAGGGTTCTGGCTCCGTCTGCGTCGCAACATCTGTCAACATAAAGCAAAAGGCAAAAACACAATTAGTGGGCAAATGACACATGACTATTTGACATCCATCTGGTTATTGAGTCTGAAAATGCAAAGGCTTGCATGGTTACATACAGGTTGACCTAAATTAGCATATTTCCTGGACCATGAGTTAATGTCAATTTGTAAGGCTTCACACATGTATCCCTAAAGAGAATGTGCAAATAACATAGACAGTGCTATTTAAAGGAATCATTTGCAGTTGTTTGGCTAATGTTAATAGTGGGCCACATGTTGGAGCGGGAACAACTTAACCCAAGAAAAGAAATGCAAACACCCATCATGGTGTTGGCAGAAACATAGGGGTGGTTGACAGTTGGCTAGCACTGTAGTGGGGTTTGTGAGGTTAGGGTACCTTATCAAACCAGCTGTGACAATGGACCAGGAAACATGTGTCTGTTACAAGTGGGCCTATACACAGGATTGCTGCTAATCTTGGTTTGGGTCCACTTTGGCCGAGCCACACAATTTGCATGAGCCAACTTACTCCGCGCCCGCTGCCTTCAACACATCACTCCTCGAGTGTGTGCGGATGCGCAGGCCATTTTGAAAAAGAGCGCAGGCGCACACACATCTACAGTGTCACACAGGAGGCTTGGACGGTGGCTTTGCCAACCCCCAAAGAGGTAAGGAGTTTTGTGGTTTTGTTTGGGTGTGGGGGGCCCTGGGTGAGGGATGTGATTGGTCCTGGAAGCTTACAGAAACCGAGCACCATCAATGTTTTTGGGTGCACTTGAATGAATGTAATAACATTGGGAATGTGATGGGTAACCAATAACACTTACCATGACTATGCCCGTGGAGAATCCTACGCCAAAATGCCATGGAGGTGCCGCCTATATGATGCCCTGCAAATTAGAGAGGAATGGCAAGGGCTAAGGACACATTGCAAGATGAAACCTGTCACAGACTAACAATTAAAAAATGTACACTCACCAGGGGATGAAGCGCCACTTGAAGCCCAGGGAGGGCTCTGAGGAGGAGGCGGGGAGCCTCGGCTCCTCACACTCTGGTCGGAAGATCCACCAGGCAAAGGGCCACCCTCCTCCCTCTCACTCCCTGCTTGAGAGTGGCCCCTTGCCTGGTGAGATTCCTCACACTCAGAGTGTGAGGAGCTGAGGCTTGATCCAGCCAGCCCCCCAGCAGCACACTCCTCTGGGGCGTCATCCCCTTCCTCCCCTGGGTCCTCTAAATAGGACCCGCGGGAGGGACCCTCCCCCGATGACTCCCCCGAGTCCGCCTGCCTGGTTCGGGGGAGGAATCCCTTCCCACGTTTCCCCAGGGGAGGACGCTTATCTGTGTGGAGGGGGTGAAAGAAAATAATTAATCTAAAGAGCACAAATGGACAGAGCTTAGCAGATGATTCTGCACAAAGGCAAAACATAACATAAGCTTTAACTTACCTGATGCGTAGGCATCATATAGGCGGTACACGCCTTCAGGGTCCCGGCGCTTGAAATCGGACCACTTTTGTTGGATCGAGCGGATTGTGAGCTCGGTCTGGAAGCGCCGGGACACTGTGGCCTTCACCTCCATGGCTATGCGTATCTTTCCTCCACGGGCATAGTCATATTCGGCGAGGCAGAAGTCCTATGAAAAAACAACAAACAAAATAACATAAATACATGACATCAGAAAACAGTCATAAACAGTTATACATAGACCACATCAAAGTGGACCCACACCCAGGATTATGACTATTCTGGGTTTGTGTGCACTTTGGTGGGCCACACCAATTGTGGGTGGTCCGCTGTCTGCAACCCCCTTGGAAGGCCACAAATACACCACTGAGGCCACTCCCACGTCACTCCCCCAGCAAAACACAGGGCTCTGCGCCGCTGTGGCATGCGCATACAAGGCCGTTGGGACGTGCATACCAGCTCAGCTGGGTATGCACGGCAAAGTTGGCATGTGGCGTTTGACTCTAACAGGGAGTGCGCCTGCACCCAAAATTACAATATGTCTGGCGCAGGGGTACACCCTGCTAGAGGTAAGCGCAATAGGCATCCGCAGCTAACGCATGCACAGATGGGACGGGACTGAGGTAATATTTAGGGCCCTCCAGGGGGGGCATCCCAGCAGGACATCCACAATGGGGATGCCCCACGGGGATTGCTCAAATGTGTTATTAAAAGCAAAATTTTTCATAAACAATCCCCCCCTGTGTGTTCTGAAACTTTTCAGCTAAAAAGACAAACAAAAAAATACTCACTTTTACCACCTGGCCATTGACACGACTATCCACCCGGGTGCGCTTGGCCTTAATAGGCCCAGGAGGGGAAGGGGTGGGAGGGGTGGTGCTTGAGGAAGGTGAGGTAGGTTGGGGAGGTGGGGGAGGGGTGGTGGGGTCGGAGTCTGAGGAGGAGCTGGGGAGGCGCATGACTCGCCTTCTGGGCATCATATTGGAAACGCTAAGGAGGAAACAGGAACCGGAAATGACCCAAGCGACATTGGGAAAAAGTTTAAAAAAAAAAAACGCTCCGCGCACCAGCAACAAGCTATTCGCAGCTATGTGCAAGCTAAGTGGCGGAAAAACTAAAATGACGCTTGAAAACAAGCTAGTGGCATAAGCGCTAGACAGTTTTACCTTAAGGTGGCGTTGAAACGCAAAGGAGGAGCCCGGAACCGGATATGACGCTAGCAACTGTGCTTCAAAATTCAAACACAAACATGCGCGCAACAGGGCCAAGCTAATATCAGCTATGTGCAAGCTAAGTGGCGGAAATACATTAAAATAACGCAGAAAAACAAGCTATTGGCATAAGCGCTAGACAGTTTTACCTTAAGGTGGCGTTGAAACGCAAAGGAGGATCCCGAAACCGGATATGACGCAAGCAACTGTGCTTCCAAATTCAAAAGCAAACATGCGCGCAACAGGGACAAGCTAATATCAGCTATGTACACGCTAAGTGGCGGAAATACATTAAAATGACGCTGCAAAACAAGCTAGGGCCAAAGGCGCCACGAATTCTTAGCTTGATTTAGCAGGGGATTCTACATACTGTAATGCATAGGTCCTTCTAAAGCATACACCGTGGGCCTTACATATACAAATCTGAATCAATCCAAAAGTCATCACACAATCAAAGTAGACAACTACCTGAAAATGTGGCACACATGAGAATGCATAACGGGTTGTTATGAGCTGGTACGACTGAATGTTATCCTGCAATCTGTGGGCAGCCACGCTCACAACTACAGTGTATTCATTAACAACGACTGGGGTCGCGGGAAGTGAATTCCTTGCAAATGGCAGAAGGGCACATGTATGAACAGCACAGCGCCGCACAACGCAGCGCAGCGAGGCACAGCGACGCTCGGGCCGCCACATAGCGAATTAAAACAGCGACTGCACAAACACTGACCAACACAGATTCATCAAAGACAGGGCTGCCGAATAGCTTGGGCGCTGACAATTTCGAAGAGCGAACGTGACCGCCCAACCTGACAGGCTACAAAATAGCTTTACAAGCCCCGTTTGTGTTGAAAACAAGCGATTTTGATGCCAATGAGTTTGGGTGGAGGAGATGCAATACCCATGTCACTCACAACATTACATTGTGAAAAATAATAAAAACTTCAAATACATAAAAATAACCAGCCAGATTATTAAAACATATCAATATAAACATGTGTTGAATTTGGGACCAAAGAAAAAACCACAAAAACCACTAAAAACAATCATTGCAGCATCTGCCATTGAAATGTATGGGAGAGCGGCAGGTAGCGCCAGGTAATACGTGTCGCTGTGAAGGAATTTGCAGCGGCGCTGTTCGGTCCAGGCGGCTTCATGATGAATGCCGCGCTAGCCGTCGCTCTCGCCGGCGCTAGCCTCATTTTGCTTGATAAATGCGTCATTGTGACCGCCTCCGGGCGTACTTGAGTCGGTAGTCGCCGTTAGCTGCCGCTACCTGGCGCTCGTCAGACACTACCTGGCGCTATCGCTTGATGAATAAGGGCCAAAGTCTTTAGTCCATCCAGTTCAACCTGTTTATCTCCTTGCAGTGGCCTAGTAGCCATCGCTGGAAATGTTATTACATGCCAGGAAGGCATTCAGGCCACTTTTTGGACTCTTTTAGTGTATCCTTCCTAACTACCTCCTCTGGCAGCGAGTTCCATAGTCTC
The DNA here is from genome assembly GCA_027917425.1 of Gastrophryne carolinensis. Taxonomy (NCBI): domain Eukaryota; kingdom Metazoa; phylum Chordata; class Amphibia; order Anura; family Microhylidae; genus Gastrophryne; species Gastrophryne carolinensis. Next base: position 184,315,056 of record CM051234.1, on the reverse strand, counting down.
ACTGCTCTTACAGAGAAGAATCCTCTCCAATGTCGTGGAAAAAGCACCTTTCCTCTAACCTTAGTGGATGCCCTCGGGTTATGGTTAAACTCCAGGGTATAAATAGATTGTGGGACAGATCTTTGTATTGACTCCGGATACATTTATACACAGTTATTAGGTCACCCCTCAGGCATATTTTTTCTAAACTAAATAAACCTAACTTTGACAATCTTTCAGGGTACTCTAATCCATGAACTCCTTTTATTAACTTAGTTGCCCTCCTTTGAACGAGCTCCAATTCTGATATGTCCTTCTTATGCACTGGTGACCAGAACTGTACACAGTACTCCATAAGGGGTCTGACCAGTGACTTGTACAGGAGTAAAATGATGCTCTGGTCATGGGGACTAATGCCCCTTTTGATGTCCCTTGTGATCCTGTTTGCTTTGCCAGCTGCTGCCTAACATTGATTACTACAGTTAAGTTTATTGTTAACTAAAACTTCTAGGCGCTTTTCAATTGTAGTTTTACCAAGTGTTAATTTAGTGTGTAATTATGGCATACATTTCTCCTTCCCCTTTGCATAACCTGTCATAGCCTGTCAGACAATGTAGGAGCAGCAGGTGGGCAAGGAGAGGGCAGCATAAATGATCCCTACCCACTCCCCCCTATCTGCCGCTGTTGCTTCTCCTCAGGCGTGCTGCTCATGTTCAAACAGGCACATAAACTCAGGTGTGTGCAGCAGGCTTTCCTGGCCTACGGCCACATCCATTGTCCTCATCGGATACTGGACACAGACCATGCCCCCTGCATGGACCCAAGTGCATGTGTGCATACCATGCGAGGATAAGCAGCAGCAGCGGCGATGGTGCCGGTGGCCAGGGATCAGTTACCCTGCACGTCTGCCACTTCTCCAAGATATAATGGAGGAATGGGGGGAATGCCACACTGCCTATAATGGGAGAATGGGACATGGGAGAATGCCACACTGTCTATAATAGGGTAATGGGAAGGGGGAATTCCACACTGCCTATAATGAGGACATGGAAGGGGGGGATGCCACACTGCCTATAATAGGGAATGGGAGGGGGAGAATGCCACACTGCCAATTATGGGCCAATGGGAGGGGGGAGAATGCCAACTGCCTATAATGGGGAAATGGCAGGGGTGAAAATGCCACTCTGTCTATAATAGGGGAATAGGAGGGGGGTGATTTCCAGACTATAATGGAGGAATGGGTGGGGGGTGATTGCCACACTGTCTATAATAGGGGATGGGGGGGGGGAATGCCAAACTGGCTATAATGGGAGAATACCACACTGCCTGTAATGGGGGGACTTGACATTGTATTATTTTTCTTTTGTAGTGTAGTGTTGTCTGTTTGTCTCCCTGCCCATTCTCCATGATTATGTGCCCATGTCCCTAGTTATAGTCCCCATTCCCCCTGTTGCTAGTTTAAATCATTTGTCCTTGTATTGCGGCTTTTTCTTTAGTTTATCCTGCAAACTGTCTGTCTAATGGCAATGAAATTCTTGACCTACTTGCAACTGTGGCCCACGATAACATCAGATATTTTGGAGATATTTTGTATTTGTGGGGCCCATTTGCCTTTGTGTTTCCCTTTCCTAGCTTCCTAGCTGTGTGTGTGTGTGTGTGTGTGTGTGTGTGTGTGTGTGTGTGTGTGTGTGTGTGTGTGTGTGGTGTGTGTGTGTGCTAGCCTTGTTATTGCAGGATGAGACAGGAGCAAGGCCATAGACATTCCAATCCAATTGGGAGATGCCTATGCACATACCGTTTTGGAGTATCGTCATGCGCCTACTAAGTTGTGCATATGCACATAATGGCGAGTGCACTCGCCAGCCCAAATGAGGGATATGTGAGACACAGGTATTTAAAGGGGAAGGTTAGTGTGCATGTGGACCTAAACTAGGACAATACACGGACTACAGTAAAGTGACACTTTTATTGTGTTTTCAGATATTTATGACCAAGAATTATGACTTCAAGCCCAACCACACATCTGAATGGCTAGGGGGCCGATGGCTTACACACACAACCAAATTATGCAGCGCTGACTGGACCTTAAAAGAGGGCAGAGGCCCTGGGTGAGGCAAATGAAAATAAAACATTATTTTTTTTAAAGAAAACCATATTACATGTGAAAGCCCCATTTCTCACAATTTCAATGGTACACCATATTTATCGGTAGCCCCCCCATTCCTACCCAGTAGACCCCCCAAACTATGGGGGCTTGTAGAACAGGGCGCAAGGGCCAGCCTTGGTGGCCCCCACCCTGCAGGCTACAAATCCGCATAGCCTCTGTTGCCCCGGGCTCTTCTGCCAGCCCCCCGGAATTTGGGGAGGCAGGTAATGGGGGCCTGGGGGTTAATAGCAAATCACCCGCTAGCCACAGGTGACTTGCCAGCCCCCTATAGGGGGTGGTGTATAGGGGTCTCATGGGCACAGAGATAAAATGACATTTATTAGTTTTTTGTTCTTTACTTACCTCCGATCCTCTACTGTCCCCTGGTGACCCTGTCCCACGGAGCTCCGATGACAGCTGCTGGGTGATCAGTGGAGGGGAGCTGGGGATCATAGCCCCTTGCCCCTCCAACTCTCTCCCGACGATCACCCCCTACTAAGTATCTTTGGGCGGGTGTGGGATAATGTTTTGGATGACATCATTCACCCCACACACAAAAGGCGGGGCTAGCAGCGGGCGACGGCGTAAATGTTGTTTTCTACAGTTAGCAATGGTGGCGGCCAAAGCGGTGGGGGCCTGAGCCCTCTCCTGAAGCAAGAAGAGCCCACCGGATTAAGAGAAGACCTAGCCGGATCGCTTTAGGGGTCAGGTAAGTTTTTAACTTTTGTACTTTTTTTTATTGCTGTTTAAAGTCAGCTATGTGAGTCTCAAAAAGCTGGCACCTAACAGTAGGAGAGGCAGCTATGTTAGACCAACGCAGTTAGCACATAATGGTAGAATAGTCAGCTGCATGAGATTAACGTAGCTGGCACTGATAGGATTAATGACTGAATGAGAAAACATGTATTCTGTGCCATAGCTACCACTGCTTTACGTAGTGCAGCCATAGTAGCCTGTGCGGGGTTTTGTTCCTCATGTCTGGGGCATCCCGCTGTGTGTATCCTACTAGATAACTAGGAAACTCAACTTTTGTTCATTATCATGGCATATGCCTGTGCGCATTCCATTTAGCTTTTGCTTTGCCACCCTGAGCTGTGAGTTTTTAGGCTAATCCCAGGGGTTTGGCACTCCAAATCAGGATGCCCTACAAACAGGGAGACCACAGATCTATCAGTAGCAGCCAGCTGCGTCTCCTTTTAGTGCTTTCAAGGAGTGCCCAATACGCTCGGTCCCTGTCCCTCCTCTTTATACCACTCAACCAAGCCTCTTTAAAGTAACACAGTCTATGTCATGTGGACGCCAGCCAGTACTGGACCAACAGAGAAGATGGGGGAAACTCTGTTCCTGCGCATAAGAGCATTTGAGAAAAAAAGGTAGAGAAACTTTTGAGACAATGATCTGTCACTTACAGCGGGAGAATGTGAAAGTGGTAGGAAGATCTTTCCTAGTCTATGGCTTGCTGGTATAGTATTCATTTCAGTATATTATTTAGAGAATATCTGTTTTGTTGTGCAAGCTTATGTACATGGCTGCGCTGGTCTGGCATAAATTGTTGCAGATTTAGTAAATCAGGCCTTTTATCTGCCAAAAGGACTAAATTCAGAGTCTAGCCTCTAGAAACTCCAAGTGCTATTGCTAAAGATGTAATTTTCCAGGATGTCTGGGTCAGGTGCTTACCACATCACTTACTACAAGTAGTTAATATGTGGATTAGAAATCCATTTTTCTTTAGTAATGAAAATTCTGCTGAAACAGAAATGTATAAATTATGGGAATCTTTGTTGTTTTGTATTATCCTAAATTTATTTTCTATGACAACTTGGATCAGACTAAATATTGTACTGTAGTGTGATTAAAGTACTTTATTGAACCTTTGCTGTATAATTTACATGTGCAATAAGTTTCAGTCTTCGTTTTATGGTTCATATCTTTCCTTATTAAGCCAATCCTGAACCCTGTCCTGAACAGTTCTTTATTACTGACTTGATTGCAGTTATACCTTTTTGTCTAATGGCCTTTTTAGGAATGTAAACAGATCCTAGCATGCATATGATATTGTGGTATTCTTTATGAGGTCATTTTTAGGCCATTTGGATGTATGAAATACAGTCTTTTTCTTTTATTACATTTGTCCTGTGAGGAGTCTCTGTAACTCAAGATGTACGTTCACGCAGATGTCCAACTAAAATGTCTACTAACGTACCAAACACATAACAGATTTATGCTAACTTCATTCATCTTAGACTCTATAATCAGCAGCATCACTGTTAGAAATGACTTTGATGATAACACTAATGTTGTCATAATTGTTATGTAGAAAATGTGAACCTTCACACACACAACTTTATTTCTATATATTGTATTGTCTGATGTATATACTTTTTTAATCTATACATTAGACAACTGAAAAGATAACAATATTTCCCCTGAAACTAAAAATTTGTAAATTTAGTCTAATCTTTAAATAGTTAGAAATGTAAAAAAAAACTGATATTTTAAATGACTATAAAGCCAAACCAAAGCTATGTGTAAGCATCTAGGGATATCTTCTTACCTGCCTCACAGTTTTCACTGTTCCAGCTCCCTCCCCCATCTACCCTCTCTTCCTGGCCAGCAGGTAAGCAGATGCCTTTTCCAAGCTGGTTAAAAAGCTCATACCCCTACTTGCATCACTGGCTTGTGTATCTCTGGAAGATGTTTGCCTGCAGGACCTATGCCCCCCCCCCCCCCAGCTTTAGTATAGTATAGTAGTGTTCCATGCACTTGTGTGAAGATGTGGGGGGTACTCAAAAATTAGCAGTCCCTAGGCACCTTGCCATTGTAGAGGAGCAAGGATTTTTCACTGCCCTGCTGTGTGAAACAGTCCAGAAAGCCCATAAACTGACCCTTTTCTTCATTCCCACGGTGCACAAGTGGGCCACTGGCCAATCATGGCATGCGTTTCATTCTGCTTTTTATTAATTCACCCAATGTGGCAATAAAGCTTAATAGAGTGCACTTTGCTGGTTGCACCCCTTCTCTCCAGCACACCTTTGCCAATAGGGTTACCTGGCCAGTAATTTTATTTTTACTTTACTGCCAATGTGGCAACCCTATGTTCCAATCATTCAAGTCTGATGCACCTCACTTTGAGGTATAGCATGTGCCATGGGATCAAAAAGGTTCTCGCCTGAAGATTCACACATCAGGCATCCCAGATCGGGATGGCCAACAAAGTGAGTAAAATAATAAATTATTGAATAATAACATTGATAATAAAAACGAATGATAATATCCCCCACCTCTATGACACAATGAGTCCAAGCTAAATTCAGAAGGAAGGAAATTCAGAAGTAAACTTTAAATCCATGAGTCCCAGGTCCTGTAAAATTTGAAGATAGTTATTTAGTACAGTATGGCAGGCATGTTTTTTTTTTTTTAAATCATACTATAATTAACCCAAGACATTTATGTTTTTTTTCAGGATTTGGTAATTACCTGTTTGAATAAGACATGCGTGACTCTTACAGTACTTTCTAATCACTGCAGCCATTAGGTTAGGTTAGGGTGGCTAAGATGCCACTCTAGATTCCAGCAATGCTGGGGCTGCTGTTAACAAAAGCAAAGCACAGAGCTTTCGACAAAAACCCTAGCAGGAAAATATTTCTTGAAATATTAAATGTAATTATTTGGGCTAGCACGGGAGGTAGAAATGGGAGGGCATTTTAGAGAAGTCAAAATAGGACTGCTTAAACTTTAAAACTGGAATTAAGCAAAAAATGTTTGTGTTGAAGTTTAATGAGAAGGTTTAATCTATTAAGCTACCTACGCCAACAAAGGTTTTTGCACCGCATTAGAACAGGTCTCCATTTGGCATCCCAAATCTACCCCTCTCAACACCCACCAGCATCTCCTTTCAGCTTACTTACTTTCTCTACCTTGAAGGAAATTTTGTTTGCTGTACTATTTGTATTCTTCAGGAACACACACAGTATACTCTCCAGTAATTTTGAACATACTGTAAATAGTAATCACTGTTAAGTAGTGTAAATGTATTTTATTTGTGTTATATCTGTAACTTGGGATTGTAATGATGCTTTTATATAGTGCTAAACGGCATGGGAATGCGCAAAATACGAACAAAACAGTTGATACTCAGCAAATACCTGAAAGCTGATTCAATCTGTTGGCAGGTGTTAGGGTGGAATAGCCAAATGAGTAATATTTGGCTTTAGATTTGTTCAAAGACATGCTGAGTTACCTTAATAGACAGCAGTGGAAAGCAACATTGGAACCTGAGTCAAAGCATTATCCCAGAAAAGAAGAACTGAGCAGCCAAAGCACTTTCCATTATGTCTATATTATTTTAAGGACAACTACCTGTCATTTTACCTTTCTATGTGCACAGGAAAACAATCATCATTCTTACAGTAAATCTTTGTATGCTAAACATATTACAGGCAAACACAATCTGACTGATCATTTACACCACTGATGTGCACCAAAAGTTGAAATAGACTTTTTGTTCTTTACCTAAAGTGCCAAGTAGGATCCTGATTTGGAAGGATCCAGGATATAATAGATAATGAATTTAAAACTGAGCACTTGCACATATTTTGTACACCTTCTTACAGCAAATCAGTCTAAATCTGGTCACATTTAAGAAGCAAAAACCTGTGAAATTTGGACCACACATGTAGTCACTTATTTGTACATCTTTATAAAGCAAAATAGTATAAATCTGCTCAAACTCAAGGTGCAAAACCTGTGAAATTTCTCATCAAGCATTAAGTTGTCAAGGTGTGCAACTTCAATGGCAATTGCCATACTTTTCTCTGGAGATATGTATCAACTTTTCTTAACCTCTTGGGCCCAGAATGCTCCTCGGGTTAAACGTGTCGCTAGGACAGATGTCCCCAGGTATCCCCAACATACAGGGACTACACTTTCCAGCCATGCTGGATCCTGACTATGGTAAAACCCTGGAATCCTTACCAGTTCACCCCAAGTGAAAAAGAAATAGGACACTACACCAAAATATTTTTATTTTTCTTAATTTTACTCTCTCACCCATCCCCGTCTTCCATCTTCTCTCGCAGTGCCTTCTTCCTTGGGTCTTCTTTGTCATCTCTTCTTCTTTCTTCAGAAGAAGAAGCTGATGACAGCTGATGACAATGGCGGTGCAGCCATCAGAAGCTGATGGCTGCACCGCCATTTGGATGAGTATGAGTTCTTTTTTTTATTTGTCTTACCCTACTGAACATTAAAATTGAAATCTATTATCATCAGGAAAGGTGCAGGGATTTCTGGAAAACAGCTAATGCAAAACATGTGCCTTTTCAATAGAAAAATAACGCCAGGACTACCTTTATCCTTTTCAGTATTTGTATTATTACCCAGCTTTGAGTCATGTAATAATATGTAGCCTTGATTTTCATTTTCTGACAGTAAGGATTCGGTGTTGTGATAAATACTGGGTGTACTTTGGTATGAAGAGCTGTCAGGATTAATGGCTGCTTAAAGTGGTGTGAACCCTATAAACAGTGTTGAACTGCCCCTGTGAGTGAGAATGACTTTGAGCTATGCTTGGGCTTTAAAGACTTACATAGTGAGAACTTCTTCGCTGTCTCAAATGTATTGCACCTGATTGGCTGTTAATGTTAGGCAGAAAGGTTTTTCTAGTTAAACCAGAGCGTTTCTCCACAGTTTAGTAAATCTCCCTCAAACATGAAAAATATTTTTTGATATTTGTTTTCATAAATGGTAATCTGTTTTAATCATTCTATGGCATTCTAAATTTTGAAATCCATAACATCTCCATGTATAATGTGCCAAAATCTAATCGAAAGCATAACCATTAAGTCACTGTTTATTTTTCTATGTTACTGTAAAACATTGAAAGCCAAAAAAAGTCTTCAAAAGATGTATTTTGAAATGATGGTCAATGTCCAGTTAAATCATTTTGACATCTTTTTTTCAATATGTTATGCTTTTCTCAAATGTTTGGCTTTGCTTCATAGGCATGGTGCAAATTCATTCAATCAATACTGTTTATTTCATTATGTATGTGTGCAAGATTCTTGTTTCATATATATATATATATATATATATATATATATATATATATATATATATACGTCTTGTCTTGACATTTACAAGCTAACATACCTAAGGGAGTGGTGGATAGAAAGATTTTTGAGCTCCTCCAGGTAATTACAATAAGCCTTCGTAAAGCTGTTTTTTGTGGAGAAATGCAAAGGCCTAATGTTCTTGGTTTGTATATATATATATATATATATATATATATATATATTGTATATTCATCTATTTATATTTATATTTAGATCTCCCCTCTCTAACACATTAATCTCTGTTGACAATTATCCAATAATTGCACCCCCCCCCCCCAAGCTCAGTGCCTAGGAGTCATTGTGGGCTCTGCCCTTTTATTTTAGCCTCATATTCACTCCCTAGCCACCTCTTATCATCTCCAACTTAAAAACATCTCACGCATTTGTCACTTTCTCTTGCCTGACACCACTAAAATGATAGTGCATGCCCTGCTCATATCCCAACTGGTCCACTTGATGGGACTTACCAGCTCACATACTGGCAAGGCACTCCTCTAATCTATTCTGAACTCTACTACTCACCTCATCCACCTCTCCTCTCACTTATTCAGCTTTGCTACCCCCTGTCAGTCCCCCCACTGGCTGCCAGTCCCACAGCAAATCCTGTTTAAAACTCCAGCCAGGCTCCTACCTACATTTAATTCCTAATCAAGCAATAAATACCTAAACACAGTCTCCGTTCTGTCTCTGACCTTCTCCTCTGCTCTGCCCTGGTCACCTCCTCTCATGCTCACCTCCAGGACTTTTCACATGCCACTTGAATTTTCTGGAATGCCCCCATTCAATTTTCCCGCCATGTTTCAAAAGTGCCCTCAAAACTCACTTATTTAGACAAGCATGCAACCTGTATTAAGGGCACATGGCACAAAAATCAATACTGATTGTGTAGGGGGGCAACTTTGGAACGCAATTCTGCCTCTGGGCGCCCCTCCACCCCCCACTCCTCACCCACCCAGGCAGAGGGGCACACCTGTCAAGGGCCCCCCAAAGGCAGAATCAGAGCTAAAAAAATGTTGATGTCGAGTGTGGCGGGGAAGCCTGCTGTAACTCACCTGAGCCTTGCGATCCCATTACTGTCAGCGGGACACTAATAGTGTTCTCACTCATGGGAATGGTGGCCATTTTTATGTGGACTGGTCTGGAGCCCATTTGAAAGAAATGTCAAACACCAATGGGAAGGGGATGGCTGGGCTCAGATAATGTCACACTTTAGGTGAAGCTGGTTGATGGGCAGCTTTTCCGCGTTCGGGCCGAACGCCAAACTCGAACACAGAATTCTGGCTTTCCATGTTTGGGTTTGGAAACCCAGAACTTGCAAAGTTCTATATGAACCTAAACTTTACAGGCAGGTATGATAATATTTGCCCTGATTGTTTTGCAACCCTGGCTAGATGTCTCCTACAAATCTCAACTTTCTCAAGGGACTTGTGGTCCCTATGGCACACTACAAAGTAAGATACATAGCATTTTCTAAGCTTCCTTACATTATATTTCTGATTTGTCCCCCTGGGCACCCCCCGATTTGGGATGTGTGAAACTACACTGTTCGCTCGGTTGTCTTACCTGTCCAATTAGCCCATGGTGCTGGCGCTCCAATCAGTTTCTCCGAACGCGCATATTAATGTCTGGCTGAAGAAGCTGAATGGAATCCCAATCTTCAGTTGTGGTTGGCGTGGCCACGCACATCCAGAATAGGATGCAAGGGATGCCACCGGATGTGCTGTGGGCTCGTTGGACGGGTAAGAAAACCAGGAGACCGGTGGGCTTTCACAGAGTAGGGCATCCCACTCAGAAATGCCCCAGGGAGACGGAATCAGCAGACCCTGGAGTCTCATAGACTCCATAGCAGGTTTTGATTCACTTTTAATTATTACATTTAAAGTACATGTATATACATATATGGAATTTGTTAGACCACATGCCCAAACGCTGTTCAAATCTATGGTGGAGTGTTCTGGACTCTAGAAATAATCTAAAGTAGCCCAATGTCCATTCAAGAGCATTTTTTTTGTGTGCTTGTTGGATTTCTGCCAGAAATCAGTTCATCTGTGTTCTCCAACAAGAGGGAGGTGGGAAGAACTTGATCCTCAACTATTGCTGAACAGTTTAAATGCGTTAAATACACACATTAAGTATTTTTCAAGCTGTAATTTTAGACGTGACGCATTTGTAAGTGATTTCTCTACCATCTTGTTAGCAGATTGTATTTTGTTTACCCAATTCATATTCAACACAGAGCCTTATTATGGAATGTTTGTTTGGATGTCCTTTGTAGCTATTATGGTTGCTCTAAAGTGTTCAATATGTTAGTTGATGGTCCACAACTAATGTAAAAAGAGATAGTATTAATAGTCTGGAACTTTTATCTGCGAACCTCCATGAAGTTCAAAGAAATGATGGCACATTTCACATTCCATTTGCCAGACTGGTCTCAGGGGATTGTCAGAGCAGCATATGGACAACATTTGCATGATGTCTTCACCTGACACTGGAACTGAACGCATACTGTATATTTATTTTAATCTGTATTTAATAGTATAGAAGTATATTACCGTGGATTACTGGGTAGGAATATAAAGGTCTGTAAAAAAAAAAGAAAACAGAAATTGCAAATCAACACATGAATGATTTTAAGCAGTAATTTAAAACTAGTTTTGTAAATCAAACCATCATTTGTGTATTGTAGCACCTTTTGGAGCAGTTTTGTACAGGTATAGTTAAGGTATCTATGGCATTGTATCAGGTTACGGGGCAGTTTGCACCCTTGTCAGGAACCACCTAACAGGATCTTGAGTACCACAAGTGGTACTAATACGACTGGTTGGAAATCCCTGCTGTAGCAACGATGTGTTTGTGCAGAGCATAGACACCCTAACTCTGGCTTGCTGGACATCTAATTGGCTGAGACAGAGATTATGTACCACACTCGTGAGCTCACCAGCTACTGCTCTAAGTCAACCTCTTTAGATTAGAGAATCATAATCTTATGGGATGTTTCATTCTTGTTGTCTGATTTTTCTATGCTCTGCTTTGTGGGCGGGGGGCTCACACTTAACAGTGCAAGGCTTCTGGGATATGTAGGCAACAGCTATACTAAAGGGATTTACTCATGGCCAAGATAGACACGTCCACCAGCTACACAGACTGAAAGGAATGTAAGAAACTTGGAAATAGCATGCAAGTAAATCACAGGTATGCAACACAATCAATGTCAATGTTCTAGATAAAAGACCCATTGCAACCTGAAGGCTTCAACTTGCCATGTGTTGGCAGGAACAAAGGAGGAACTCAATCGTGATACTCATTTGTACCTAGAAAGTTTTTACTACAATAGCTGAATAACGTAACATTTCAAGTATATTTGCCCATAATCTATTGCTCTACTGAAATTTTAAAGCACAGCCCCAGCCAAATGTTTTTCTCTTGCTGCTCCTGATCCTCATTGAGCCTGACTTTCTATTTTGTTATCCTAGATTATTTAACAGAAAAATAAGTATAGATATAAGATATATGGATAATTGCTTGTTTTGATTGTATGTTAAAGGTGGGAATCTCCAAAAGTTATTTAAAGAGGACCTTCAGTTAGCACTTACTGACCACCTCTTGCATTACATGGTAGCCTACCAGTTCTGATGCCCCTCAGCGTACAGCCCCTTGAGCAGCCAAATACGGGGCAACCTCTTCTCAGCTCTTTCGATTTCCAGTGTGGTTTTCTGCCCCCATATGACCACAGCACCCTGTCAGGGTCACCTGCAGTACCTGATTGGCAACTGCTTGTGAACAGCAGTTATGACCTGGGAATAAGGATAAGCGAATTAAGAGATCCAAATCAAGATGCCCCGATGTTGCATGGGTAAGGGGGCCTTCAGTGTTATATTATTGTATTATTGTTTGGCTGATGGACCTGTTTAAAACAATTTTTATATTGGGTTTTAGTTTATGTGTTCATGTGATACTGTGATTTGGTGAAGTACATGAAAACACGCAAAGCACCTAAATTCCTGTGCCAAAATACACTATGCTGAAATGTCAGCACATACAGTACATTATACAGATTTCTGCTGTGCGTGCCCTCAACTGTTTGGCAAACAACTGTTTTTCTTTGGCACATAATACATATTACGTGATTGCGCAAATGAACTGCACAGTATCTAATTTTCTTTACATTTACACTATTACTTGCACATGTTGATTGATTGTGTAATTACATGATCATAGTGTTGCTTTTTCTTAGCAAATACCGCTAATTTTATGTTTATTACACTTCCAAGTTGTTTGAATTAGGGAAATAATTTTAAACAGTCCTTAATGTGACCTGTAGACCTAAATGGTGTAGAAGACAAATGATACGATCAGTGTCCGGGTACAGTGAACAAAGCAAGGTTGCAGAAATGATCATCAGCTCTGTGTAATTAGGAATGTATCCAGACTGCTTCCTCGGTCCCGAAAGGCCTCTGTACAGCATGCTAACCCAACATAAACAAGCTTATTAAAAAAAAAAAAAACAGCGTGAAAAACAAAGACTGGATGCAAAGCAGAGTAACCCATGGAAAACAATTAAAATTCATGGTTTTTATAACTTCATCCACATTAAACTGAGATCTGACAAACATTTTGTGTATTTTGTAGTCAGCTTTCTTAGTCCAGTTGTGTCCTTCCATTTGTATCATGTGTGCCATATGTGCAGCAGGCTAGGCAATCACTGTTGGGGCACTGCCTATATACAATCCATTCTAAGTATAACTGTAGATTATTGCTGCAGCGCTTAAAAAAATCTATTTGCCGCATACTGTACCTGTTGAGTGGATGATGGGCTACCCTTGTATCGCATGAGTTCAGCGTGTGAACTGAAAATGCCAGTACCAATGGCAACTTACATAGTTAGTACGGTTGAATCTTTTTTTCCAGACGGAGGGAATGCTCCCTTGTCTTAAGAGAGGGTTTTAGTTGAAATAATTTTTCCCCATATTTTTTGTATTGCCCATATAATATTATATTTATATAATAATATATTTATACAAGTTAATCTTGCCCCCCCCCCCCCCCCCCCCCAGGCATGTCCTCTCGAGACTAAACTGATTTAATTCCCATAATTCCCGATACAGCAGGCAAAGATAATTGTTACACTATTGTGTCAGGCTACATTTGGCACTGTCCTTTTTTTAAATTGAAGTGAGATATCAATGGTTACAGATTCAGCCAATGATATTCTCTTTTTCATCATCTCCCACAATCAACTCAACAGAGAAGAACATGATTGCTGGTTCCTCCCTCCTCCTGCCCCTCCCTCTGCCTCCTCCTCTATCACATTGCTGATTATTATGAAGCCTCACAGATCCATAGCCACACCCACTTTTTTCAAAAGAGAAATGATGAGGTAAAAATGTAAAACTTGATAGCTCAGCCATTTCTTCTTCAATTTCAAAATTGAACACATTTTGGGACAGTTCCAATCCTGCCACAATGGAGCAGTAGCACTTTAAGTCTAGGATGAACTTGCAAATCACTGCCAACATTTTGGTAAATCACTTCCAAAATGCCATCATAGTACAACCTCAAAAACAGAAGTATTGCTAGTAGCAGCCAGTCAGAATGATGATAGTTGTTATTTACAGATTGGTAAAAATGAATCTCTTGTGAAAGTTATACACACTACCAGGGGCAGACTGGAGCCAAGAACCAGCCCAAGATTTTACTGGTCCCTGGTCAGTCCATGACCAGCCCACAATATACTTCCTTAGTTATGCCCCCAATGTACTTTCCAGCCAGTCAATGAATTTTCTCTGGAGCTTTGGCATTGCAGAAACAAACCATTAGCAGAGGTGGATATGACCACTATTAAAGTGATGATACTGAAGCTTCAGTATTTTTGGGACAGATAGTGTAGCTGAGGTGTCTTGGCTGAAGCAGGTCGAGTATAGATGTGGGTGGGGCTGGGTGGCATACCAGGGAGGCAGAGAGTAGAGGGGGCAGCAGCAATGTAAATGATCATGAATTCTGGCACTGACTCTGGACGAGTAGATTGTGCTACAACCAGCATAGCCGGCCCATAACAGCTCAGCCCTTACAGAATTTGCCCTGGCCCTTCCTATGTCCTAATATATATTCCTAAGTCCATCCCTGCACATTACAGAATCATTTTACAGCAAATATACTGTAAAACCTGTGCACCCTAGGGTAACTATGGTTCTTTTTATTATAATCTAATTAGTATAAATTATATAAAGTATAAACTTATTTTTCATTCATAGACAAAACAACTCCAGAATGAACATAAACAGTGTAAAGGCAGTTTAATACATCTACTGTATACTGATAAAGACACAGAAAGATAGAGAGCCAGATTTTCTGATCTCACTGATCCCAGACCATATTGACCTGCCATGCATGTAATTACTGCTGTCTAAAAGGATTATCCACTTCATCATGTGGGAGCCTGATACTGGTCATAGACTGCTGTATGGTATAGCACTGATAAGTGGTGCCAGGGGATTGTGCTTGCTGTAGTCTAAAATAGGCCTCATTAGAATCACAAGCATAACAAATCCACAGAGGTAAGGGGAGACAGCACAATTCAAAATCTGAATGCACTTCTTTCCGTAAAAATAACCAACAGTTGTCCAGGCTAAGTGTAATAATGAAAATCATAGCACGCTTACCCATGCATAAAATGCATTTTGGGGTGCTGCTGAATAAAGCTGTTGTTGAAGATTTGGCCCCTTTTATATAGCCCTGCCCCTGAATTAATATTTATTCATGACTACCTTTTTTTTAACATTGAGAGGTGGATCTATCTTCAACCCTCTTGCATTATACCATGTGGGACCCACCGGTGCTTGTTTCTGCAGGGAATTATAGCTGCTCCCTGCTTTGCTTGTCTGTTATTGTGTTACTGGTACTGTTTTTTTATTCCTTCACATAGGTTGGTCTTTCAGTGCTAAAAAAAAGGTTAAAAGGAATAGATAAAATTCAGATTTGTTTTTACACATGGATGCCAATTTATTTAGTGCCTAGTGGCGCCACTTGAGTATCTGTAGAGAGACACTATTAGCAACTCAGCTGCAACGCCGGCCACAGACAGACATCTCTGTTAGTGTTCGGTGCTGTAGGCTGCCCGTGGTACTGTGAGCAAGCAAAAACACATGGAATGACATAACATAATCTAAGTACAATAATGAACAAAAAAACATTCAGAATAGGCCAGGGATCATGTGTCACTTGATAGAGCACAAAAAAGATTAAAAAACGCTAACCAGAAATCACCAAAAGAAACGTGACTGGAATGGCTAATTGAAGTAAATGTGACACTGAGCATCTGATGTGATGTGGTGCTGTAAGGACCCAACATTCTTGATACATGGAATGCTACATGGCACTAGGAGAGATGCTAAACATTTTTTGCATAATAAGTACGACTTGCTGGTGGCGCTCACCAAAAACATCTGCTGCTACATGGCGTTAGCGTTTCTTAAATAAACCCCTTATCATGGGACTTAGCCTTAGAAACAATTCTATTTAGTTTACTGTTTTAGTATGATCATATAAATGTGAACAGGGGTCCCTGGAGGCGGTGGCAGTAGCAGTCAATTAATGTGGACTGTTGGTGGGAAAATCAGCTACTCGGCGGTGTGGTAGTTTTTCATCAAGCAAGGAAGTTAATATGGCCACCTTCAAGATATGTCAGCAGAAGGTGAAGCGTGCCTCTAATGTGGTGGTGAAGCCTGCTGCATCACCCAGTGGCACCCCGCTCTCTGTTTAAGCCAGCCAAGGCTCCACCACCTCAGCCAAAGGGAGCTGTGTGCCAGCAATCCACTGGGGAAGCCATGTCCAACAGACAACAGTATGGGCCCACTCATCCACTGGTGCAGAAGCCTAATGTGCTCCTGTCCAAGTTGCTTGTGCTGCAGTCCCTCTATTTTCAAGTGGTGGTGAACTGATAGCTTGCAACGCTGAGGTGAAGAGTCGCAAGCCGCCATTTGTTTGCGAAGAAGGCAGTACCAGTCCTGCACAATTTTGTTGAACAGAAGGTGGGCCAGTCCTTGAGCCTGTCGCGAGTACCAAAGTGCACTGCAGCTCCGATGTGTGGAGCTGTAACTACGGTCAGGGACAATACGGTCCTTTACGGCCCCCTGGGTAGATGTGGTTCCTGCACAGCCGCAACAGCAACTTGGACAGGTCACGCTGCTTCCGCTTCCACGCTCTCCTCATCCTCCACCTTGTCCTCAGCCTCCACTGCACGGACAAGGCTTAGATCCCCTTCAGCATACCATGTGTGCAGGGCACGGCGGTGTCACGTTGTTCTTCACATGGTTTGCCTTGTTGAACGGAGTCACACAGGGAAGGAACTGCTAAAAGTCATTTAAATTGAAAAATCAAAATCGAATCATGCCTTACTCCACGAAAACTGAAAATGGGAACCATGGTGACTGACACTGGGAAGAACATCTTGTCTGCACTGCGACAAGGAAGCCTGAGCCATGCGCCCTGTATGGCACACATGCTCAATCTGGTTGTCAAGTGTTTCCTGAAGTGTTGCCCCATCTGCAAGACATCCTAACAACGGGAAGGAAACTTTGCATGCACTTCAGCCACTCATACACTGTAAAGCGCATAGCATTCCAGGGGGAAATAGGGAGAGGTTCCTGTGTGGGGCCAAGAAGGGAATTATTAGGGCGAGAGTAGGGCCTTGCAGGGGAAGTTTTTACCCCCACCTGCTGCAATAGAAAATACTCTTCCACCTTTTCGAGGAAAGTGTTACTCATCTTAAAAAAGGCGGCCCCACACAGGAACCAATTCCTATCAGCCCTTGTATGGTCTCCTCATGCTGCCGCCACCTCCACGCAGTGTGATTAAGCCACTATGTGGGCTCCTCATTCTGCGGCAACCTCCACGCTGGGTCATTCAGGCACTTTATGGTCTCCTCATGCTACCGCCACCTCCACGCAGTGTTATTAAGCCACTATATGGGCTCCTCATGCTGCAGCAACCTCCACGCTGGGTCATTCAGGCACTTTATGGTTTCCTCATGCTGTCGCCACCTCCACGCTGGGTCATTCAGGCACTTTATGGTTTCCTCATGCTGTCGCCACCTCCACACTGGGTCATTCAGGCACTACATGGTCTCCTTATGCTGCCGCTAACTCCAGTCTCTATTATTCAGATACTATAAGTTCTCCTCATGCTGCCGCCACCTACAGGTTATGTCATAATAATTTTCAGCTTGTTGCAAAGTTTTGATGAGCACTGTCTTTCAATTTGTTATTGCATTTGATCGGAAAACTCATTAGTTTGAGAACATACTGATCAAAAAAAATGAGCATTACCGTTTATGTATAATGTGATTTTGATCATTTAAAGCGTAACATTCCTGGGGTTTGTTCCGTTCCCCTGGGGCATCCTGAATTGGGATGCCCCACTGTTTGAAATCCCCCAAAATGCCACTATTCACTCACAATTCCTATGGTGCATGCGTGGGCTGTCTTCCAATGAGACCAGTCTGCTGTGACTATGTAATTTGACAAATGGCTCTCATCGACTTTAATGGGACCATGCACTGCCCCATGCCCCATATCCCTGGTGGCAAGAACGCTCCCATCCCAGCCTAGCTCAATGGCTGGAATGGGATTGTGTGCACGCTGCCGAGGATCCTTTTCGCGAATGACATAGTCATGGCAGACAGCTCTCATTAGAGGAGAGTCTGTGCATGCACCATAGGAACGAGGAAGTGGTAAGTGAGAGATGCCCCGGGGGGAAGCCAGCGGCAAGCCCTGGAATCTTTCAAATTGCTGGTGGGTTTTGTTCCCTTCTAATAGAAAACAAATCCTAGGATTTTAGCTACCCCTGGTTTGATCCTGTAAAACCCCAAAGTTTACCGGTAGTTTTTTACTTCGCTGATGATCCCATGTTGAATTCGTGAGCTCTCCTCCAATCATGGTTTTTACCCTTGCATATGATAAGTAGCTATGAAAGCTAAATGGCATACCTGTGGCAATCATTCGGATATGCCTGGCACAGGTGCACACAGCAGCTGGAGGGTTGCAGGAGATGCCGTGGGATTTCCAGAAGGGTAAGAACACTGGCAAATCATGGAGTTTCACACAATGAGGTGACCCGAAATTGGGATGCTCCAGGGGCAAGAAATTGGCTGGCCCTAAAATGTTATAGAAACCAGGGGCAGTTTTTCTACTCTTTTAAAAGGAAACCCATCCAAACCCCCTCCACAAAGAGCATTTTTTCCCCAAAAATGTGAGGAAAATGTTGGGTCCTATGGAGTGAATGTGGGTCTGGTAAAGGAAAAGTCCACTCACCTTACCGGCACTCCCATGCCACTGATCATGCTCTTGGAGCCCCATAGAAAGCATTGGATGCTGGCTGTAACTGCTCCCTCCCTGCTGATTCAGGGATCTCCCAACTGGGGGAGGGGGCTGAGGGGGCTTTGCTAGGGCAGGGGGAACCTGCACATGTGTTATGGGGTTCTGAAGAGGATCTAGCACATTGCCTGTTTTGGGGCTCGTGGGGGGGGGGGGGGTCTTCACACTGCCTGTTATGGGGTACTTGGGTTGGAATCTGCACACTGCCTGTTATAGGGTGATGGGGGGATCTGCACACTACCAGGTATGAGCTTCTTGGGGAGGGGGATTCAGCACACTGTCTATTATGGGGTGATCGGGGTGGGAGTCTGCCACACTTTCTTTTATGCGGGGTTCTGCACACTGTCTATTATCCATTCTTGGAGAGGTTCTGCCATACTGTCTGCTACTGCCTTCTGGGAGGAGAGGATTTTAGCACTTTGATTCATTATTTTTTGTCTACACATAAACATATATTGTATATAGCCAACAGGAGCAAATAAATATTTTTACAAATATACATAGATTTATATTTTTTTCCATAGCAATCATGACTTACTGAATCCTACGGATAAGAGCTGACAAAAGATGAGATAGAGAAAGTACATCTGCAATGTTTTAGCACCTTTGCAGACACCAGGTACTATAAACAATCCAGCACTTACAAATTAAATTCTGTATGAAGCTCTAATGGAGCTCTTTGATGTGATCTGCAACTTTTTAAAATGCAATATATTTGAAAAGTTTTGCACGACCACAGTAGTAAAAGCAACACAAAAAAAGCATTCAATAAATCATGCAAAACTCTTTATGAAGGCACATTGTGTTTAGCTTACTATTTTGCTTTTATGGCGTTACATAGCTCCGACGCAATGTTACTTTTATGTTTGCCAATCGTTAATTATTCGGCTCAGACTGGATAAAACAAAACTTTCTAGCACTGACACTTTTTATCTAAACATTTTACCTATGATCATTTAAAACTAATTCCTTTGTTGTAATCGTAGCATTTGTATGGCATGATTCATGATTCTCATCACTGCTCAGAATGAATGATGATGAAAAAAAGAGAGTCATTTTATGGTATACTTTAACAATTGCCGTTTCAAATAAACATTACATGTAATAGCACTGGATTATTCAGACAATGGGCTTGATTTAACAAACATAGAAAAACATTGTTTTGGTTGAAAAATTGGATTGCATGCAAAAAACTTAGAGTGGACCAACAAAAGTGACCAGACCAACAGAAAAAAGTGCTCATATGCATCCCTTCCCCAGAGCAATTTAGATTGCTGCACATAAAAATTAATTCATCTTTTTTTAACTCCTGCAGGGGTCAATTTTAAAAACAAGATGGCGGTTCATGCATTTGCAGGTCACCTGCAAACAGGAAGTGCTGCTGGGCTTCCTGTTGATGTGCATTGTCAGCTATGTCAGTTGGTAAGGGAGCTTCAAAATGGGCGTTACCTTTCTTTTCCAACTGTACCAGGTTGTTGGTCCAGTTTAAGTGGCTTGGAGTGATTCAACAAAGCTGACTAATTAAATTCATCCAGTGAAAAATACAGGTGAAAATGTACGTTCCCATATGAAAATGGCTTTAGTGAGCAACATTTTTCAGCTGAAAATCGCTAATTTCTGAAAGCGTCTCTAGGCCTTTCCCACAAATGGTGCATTTGTTTTCTACATGTCACACAGCTTCAGAATGATCAGGTGATGCCCCAATGTAATATATCTATATATTCTAAGTATGTCACACACCCCGCTTCAAGAAATTCATAACGTGTGGGTAATACTGACCTGTAGAGGGCGATATGCAGAGATGCCAGGAAAAAAGAGAGCCCCTCCTGGTCCATAAATACCTGGGACCTCCCACTCATTACCCAGTCTTCATCTCTGCAGACGGCGAGCAAGTCAAGTGTGCGAGCTGGCGCCGCAGCTGCACATGGCGTCTCTCCCCCTCCCCCTCCCAGCTTGATCCGTGCCCAGTCTGACATTGTCATGGGCGGGCAGTTGCAATCGGAGATGTGTGCCCGATTGGCCAATCTTGAAAAATTATTCTCCAGCACGGTCACCAGAAAGGCTCCGGCTAAGAGAAAGCACTTGTCGCCGTCTTCACCGGCGGTCGACTTGGATAATGTTGATAATCTGGACTGGTCTGATTACTCCCAACTTGAGGAAGGGGAGGTATATGAAGAATCAGATAATTCAGACGATCAGCAGTTTGTGGGTGCTGATACCGAGCGGGGCTTGGGGAGGTCTTTGGATACTCCTAATGTTCTGGCTCAGATGTTTGAGGTTTTGGCTATTTCTCCTCCTGAGGTGGTTCCACAGCAAAAGGGGGAATTTTTCGAAGAATCCAGGCCGCGCTTGGAATTTCCTAACCAAAAGCATTTTGATGGGATTATTGCTAAGGAATGGGAGAGGCCTGCCCGGCTCCCAGGTGTCCCTCAGGGTTGGGACAAGAAATATCCCTTTCCCTTGGATACGGTTAAGCGTTGGGCGTCCCCTCCCGAGGTGGATGCACTGATTCTGGGTTTATCCAACACTAGTGTTTTAAATTCTCCTGATTGCTCCACGCTTAAAGATGGTGAGGATAAACGCATTGACCAAATGGCTTGTCATTGTTTTGCCAGTGTTGGGTCAGCCATGAGGCCGGTTTGTGCTTCAGCGCTGCTGGTGGTGGCTACCAGGTCGGTGGTCAGGGACCTGTTGACTTCTTCCGGGTTAGATCCGGATAGTGACGAGTTCCTTGGCCTTAAAAGGTGTGAATTGTTTTTGTCATTTGTACTAGCTACCTTGGATGACACACTGATGATGTGTGGCAGAACGTCGGCTCTATTGGTGACTATTCGGCGTTCGGTTTGGTTGCACCAGTGGGCAGCTGATTTTGTGTCTAAAAAGTCGCTGACCGCTCTTCCCTTTGTGGGATTACGGCTCTTTGGTGAGAAGTTGGATTCAGTTGCTAAGGGTGGTAAGTTACCTCAACGCAAAAAACAGCGTCGTCCCTTTCGGGGGGCGGGTTCCTTTGCTCCTTCCTTTCGTGAGGCTAGAGCTGGCAGAGGAATTGTTTTCCCCGCAGCCAGAGGAGATTCCTGGAACAGGGGCAGAGGACGTGCCCGCCCAGGATACAGCTGGGGCTCTAAGCCCAAACCCGCTGCCAAGCCAGCTCAGCAATGAGGGGGCGCCCTCACCCATGCGGGTGGGGGGACGGCTGCAACACTTCTCCCAGGTCTGGGACCGGGAGGTCTCGGACAGATGGATCCGGGAAGTGGTGACTTCCGGCTACAAGCTGGAGTTCGAGCTCCGGCCCCCTCCCAGATTCCTCAGGTCTCGGGTGCCTTCGGACCTTCTGGCCGCGCAGGAGCTCCAGGCGGCAGTAAAGAGCCTGTTGGATATGGCAGTTATTTGCCCAGTGCCCCCCTCAGACAGGGGTCGGGGCTTTTATTCCAATCTGTTCACGGTGCCCAAGAAGGACGGCTCGATTCGACCCATTCTGGATCTAAAGATCCTCAACAGGTTCGTCCGTCCGCGGAAATTTCGCATGGAAACGCTGCGTTCAGCTATCCTCTCTTCGGCAGGGGGACTTTCTGACGTCCGTAGACATCAAGGACGCCTATCTGCATGTGACGATTTTTCCAGCGCACCAGAGATTTCTCAGGTTCGCGGTGGAGGATCTGCATTTTCAGTTTGTGGCTCTTTTCTTTCTTTCCTTTCGGTCTTACCTCGGCTCCAAGGGTTTTCACCAAGGTGCTGGCCGGGGTGATAGCTCTCCTCAGAGCCCAGGGTATTCGCATTGTCCCTTATCTGGACAACCTTCTCATTATGGCATCTTCCTTCAGCCAAGCGGTATTGGACACCAGAACTGTGGTGTCCACTCTGGAGAGATTCGGGTGGGTGATCAACTATCCCAAGTACTCCCTTTCTCCGTCCAGGTTAGTGTTTTTTCTGGGAATGTCCCTGGATACTTCGCAGGCCAGGGAGTTTCTTCCTCAGTCCAAGGTTCTCTTGATTCAGGAGTTGGTTCGACTCCTCCTGTCCATCCCTCGTCCGGCCATCTGACTGGGGATGAGGCTGGTGGGATTGATGGTAGCCTCCTTCGAAGCGGTTCCCTTTGCTCAGTTCCACACAAGGACACTCCAGCTCCATCTGTTGGCGGCCTGGGATGGGTCACCACTGTCGTTGGATCAGTCCTTCCTGATGACCCCCCGAGTTCGTTGCTCCCTTCAGTGGTGGCTGGATCCAATCAATCTGTCGAGGGGCAGATCCTTTCTGGCCCCTTGTTGGGAGACGGTCACCACGGATGCCAGTTTATCAGGATGAGGGGGTTCTGGAAGGATCGACAGTTTCAGGGACTGTGGGGGCCTCAGGAGGCTCACGAGTCCATCAATGTTCTGGAATTGAGGGCCATCAGGATGGTTCTGTTTCGCTTGACTCATCAGTTGCAAGGATTGCCGGTTCAAGTCCGGTCGGACAATCGGACGGCGGTCGCCTACATCAATCACCAGGGAGGGACTCGCAGCAGGAGTGCCCTCAAAGAAGTGTCTTTGATTCTGGCCTGGGCGGAGACCCACGTCCCTTGCATTTCAGCAGTTTACATTCCGGGAGCGGAGAACACGGAGGCGGACTCTCTGAGCAGGCTCTCAGCTCGCCAGGGGGGGAATGGTCTCTCAGCCCCAAAGTGTTTCGCGTGATTTGTCTCAGGTGTCCCCGGTGGTGGACGTCTTTGCCTCTCATCACAATCACAAACTTCCGACATTTGTTTCTCTCTCACGGGATCCACTGGCTCTGGCAGTGGATGCCATGTCTCTGAACTGGAGGGATCTGGGGTTTCTGTATCTGTTCCCTCCGTTTCCCTTGGTGGCCAGAGTGGTGAGCAAGCTGGCCCTGGAGGGCGCGTCAGCAATTCTGGTGGCTCCAAGGTGGCCAAGACAGGTTTGGTTCGCAGATGTGGTAAGGTTAGCAGAGGATCAGTTCGTTCTGCCCCTGCTGCCGGATCTGCTCACCCAGGGTCAACTACGTTATCCCAATTTACCAATGCTGGCTTTGACGGCGTGGCTGCTGAAACCTCCATCTTGAAGGAGGAAGGTCTTTCCGATGCTGTGATTCGACCTCTCATTAGTAGAGATGAGCGAACTTTTGAAAAATTCGATTCGACTGATTCGCCGAATTTTCCGACAAAAATCGTTTCGACCCGAATAAATTCGGGACGAATCGCTATTAAAAACGGCTATTTCTGAGCCTCCTAGAGCCTCAATAGGGTTGTAAACCATTCTGCCTTGCTGTAACACGCACAGGATGCGTGCTGGGTTAGTTAAATAATACTTTGAATAAATATCACATGCAGATCAGAGGCATCGCTAATAGAATCGCAGAGCGGCACAATTGAATTCAAGAGAGTTGAAGTGGCATCACTATGAGAGGCAGGAGCCCAAACATTGCTTTAAAGAGACCCTGGGGTTGGCTTCAGGAGCCCAAAAATTGGATGAATCACACCCTGGAGTTGGCAGCAGCAGCAGGAGCCCAAACATTACTTTAAAGAGACCCTGGGGTTGGCTTCAGGAGCCCAAAAATTGGATGAATCACACCCTGGAGTTGGCAGCAGCAGCAGCAGGAGCCCAAATATTACTTTAAAGAGACCCTGGGGTTGGCTTCAGGAGCACAAAAATTGGATGAATCACACCCTGGAGTTGGCAGCAGCAGCAGGAGCAGCCCAAATATTACTTTAAAGAGACACTGGGGTTGGCTTCAGGAGCCCAAAAAATGGATGAATCACACCCTGGAGTTGGCAGCAGCAGCAGGAGCCCAAACATTACTTTAAAGAGACCCTGGGGTTGGCCTCAGGAGCCCAAAAATTGGATGAATCACACCCTGGAGTTGGCAGCAGCAGGAGCCCAAATATTACTTTAAAGAGACCCTGGGGTTGGCCTCAGGAGCCCAAAAATTGGATGAATCACACCCTGGAGTTGGCGGCAGCAGCAGCAGCAGCAGCAGCAGCAGGAGCCCAAACATTACTTTAAAGAGACTCTGGGGTTGGCTTCAGGAGCCCAAAAATTGGATGAATCACACCCTGGAGTTGGCAGAAGTTGGCAGCAGCAGCAGCAGGAGCCCAAATATTACTTTAAAGAGACCCTGGGGTTGGCCTCAGGAGCCCAAAAATTGGATGAATCACACCCTGGAGTTGGAAGCAGCAGGAGCCCAAATATTACTTTAAAGAGACCCTGGGGTTGGCCTCAGGAGCCCAAAAATTGGATGAATCACACCCTGGAGTTGCAAGCAGCAGCAGGAGCCCAAACATTACTTTAAACAGACCCTGGGGTTGGCTTCAGGAGCTCAAAAATTGGATGAATCACACCCTGGAGTTGGCAGAAGTTGGCAGCAGCAGCAGCAGCAGGAGCCAAAATATTACTTTAAAGAGACCCTGGGGTTGGCCTCAGGAGCCCAAAAATTGGATGAATCACACCCTGGAGTTGGCAGCAGCAGCAGCAGGAGCCCAAACATTACTTTAAAGAGACCCTGGGGTTGGCCTCAGGAGCCCAAAAATTGGATGAATCACACCCTGGAGTTGGCAGCAGCAGCAGCAGCAGGAGCCCAAACATTACTTTAAAGAGACACTGGGGTTGGCTTCAGGAGCCCAAAAATTGGATGAATCACACCCTGGAGTTGGCAGAAGTTGGCAGCAGCAGCAGCAACAGCAGGAGCCCAAATATTACATTAAAGAGACCCTGGGGTTGGCCTCAGGAGCCCAAAAATTGGATGAATCACACCCTGGAGTTGGCAGCAGCAGCAGCAGCAGGAGCCCAAATATTACTTTAAAGAGACACTGGGGTTGGCTTCAGGAGCCCAAAAATTGGATGAATCACACCCTGGAGTTGGCAGAAGTTGGCAGCAGCAGCAGCAGGAGCCCAAATATTACTTTAAAGAGACCCTGGGGTTGGCCTCAGGAGCCCAAAAATTGGATGAATCACACCCTGGAGTTGGCGGCAGCAGCAGCAGCAGGAGCCCAAACATTACTTTAAAGAGACCCTGGGGTTGGCCTCAGGAGCCCAAAAATTGGATGAATCACACCCTGGAGTTGGCAGCAGCAGCAGCAGCAGCAGCAGCAGCAGGAGCCCAAACATTACTTTAAAGAGACACTGGGGTTGGCTTCAGGAGCCCAAAAATTGTATGAATCACACCCTGGAGTTGGCAGCAGCAGCAGCAGCAGGAGCCCAAACATTACTTTAAAGAGACCCTGGGGTTGGCCTCAGGAGCCCAAAAATTGGATGAATCACACCCTGGAGTTGGCAGCAGCAGCAGCAGCAGCAGGAGCCCAAACATTACTTTAAAGAGACCCTGGGGTTGGCCTCAGGAGCCCAAAAATTGGATGAATCACACCCTGGAGTTGGCAGCAGCAGCAGCAGGAGCCCAAACATTACTTTAAAGAGACACTGGGGTTGGCCTCAGGAGCCCAAAAATTGGATGAATCACACCCTGGAGTTGGCAGCAGCAGCAGCAGCAGGAGCCCAAACATTACTTTAAAGAGACACTGGGGTTGGCTTCAGGAGCCCAAAAATTGGATGAATCACACCCTGGAGTTGGCAGAAGTTGGCAGCAGCAGCAGCAGCAGCAGCAGCAGGAGCCCAAATATTACTTTAAAGAGACCCTGGGGTTGGCCTCAGGAGCCCAAAAATTGGATGAATCACACCCTGGAGTTGGCAGCAGCAGGAGCCCAAATATTACTTTAAAGAGACCCTGGGGTTGGCCTCAGGAGCCCAAAAATTGGATGAATCACACCCTGGAGTTACAAGCAGCAGCAGGAGCCCAAACATTACTTTAAACAGACCCTGGGGTTGGCTTCAGGAGCCCAAAAATTGGATGAATCACACCCTGGAGTTGGCAGAAGTTGGCAGCAGCAGCAGCAGGAGCCCAAATATTACTTTAAAGAGACCCTGGGGTTGGCCTCAGGAGCCCAGAAATTGGATGAATCACACCCTGGAGTTGGCAGCAGCAGCAGCAGCAGGAGCCCAAACATTACTTTAAAGAGACACTGGGGTTGGCTTCAGGAGCCCAAAAATTGGATGAATCACACCCTGGAGTTGGCAGGAGTTGGCAGCAGCAGCAGCAGGAGCCCAAACATTACTTCAAAGAGACCCTGGGGTTGGCTTCAGGAGCCCAAAAATTGGATGAATCACACCCTGGAGTTGGCGGCAGCAGCAGCAGCAGCAGGAGCCCAAACATTACTTTAAAGAGACCCTGGGGTTGGCCTCAGGAGCCCAAAAATTGGATGAATCACACCCTGGAGTTGGCAGCAGCAGCAGCAGCAGCAGGAGCCCAAACATTACTTTAAAGAGACACTGGGGTTGGCCTCAGGAGCCCAAAAATTGGATGAATCACACCCTGGAGTTGGCAGCAGCAGCAGCAGCAGGAGCCCAAACATTACTTTAAAGAGACACTGGGGTTGGCTTCAGGAGCCCAAAAATTGGATGAATCACACCCTGGAGTTGGCAGAAGTTGGCAGCAGCAGCAGCAGCAGCAGGAGCCCAAATATTACTTTAAAGAGACCCTGGGGTTGGCCTCGGGAGCCCAAAAATTGGATGAATCACACCCTGGAGTTGGCAGCAGCAGGAGCCCAAATATTACTTTAAAGAGACCCTGGGGTTGGCCTCAGGAGCCCAAAAATTGGATGAATCACACCCTGGAGTTGCAAGCAGCAGCAGGAGCCCAAACATTACTTTAAACAGACCCTGGGGTTGGCTTCAGGAGCCCAAAAATTGGATGAATCACACCCTGGAGTTGGCAGAAGTTGGCAGCAGCAGCAGCAGGAGCCCAAATATTACTTTAAAGAGACCCTGGGGTTGGCCTCAGGAGCCCAAAAATTGGATTAATCACACCCTGGAGTTGGCAGCAGCAGCAGCAGCAGGAGCCCAGACATTACTTTAAAGAGACACTGGGGTTGGCTTCAGGAGCCCAAAAATTGGATGAATCACACCCTGGAGTTGGCAGGAGTTGGCAGCAGCAGCAGCAGGAGCCCAAACATTACTTCAAAGAGACCCTGGGGTTGGCTTCAGGTGCCCAAAAATTGGATGAATCACACCCTGGAGTTGGCGGCAGCAGCAGCAGCAGCAGGAG
The DNA here is from genome assembly GCA_027917425.1 of Gastrophryne carolinensis. Classification (NCBI taxonomy): domain Eukaryota; kingdom Metazoa; phylum Chordata; class Amphibia; order Anura; family Microhylidae; genus Gastrophryne; species Gastrophryne carolinensis. The sequence continues at coordinate 184,287,361 of CM051234.1, read as the reverse complement.
CCCAAACATTACTTTAAAGAGACCCTGGGGTTGGCCTCAGGAGCCCAAAAATTGGATGAATCACACCCTGGAGTTACAAGCAGCAGCAGGAGCCCAAACATTACTTTAAACAGACCCTGGGGTTGGCTTCAGGAGCCCAAAAATTGGATGAATCACACCCTGGAGTTGGCAGAAGTTGGCAGCAGCAGCAGCAGCAGCAGGAGCCCAAATATTACTTTAAAGAGACCCTGGGGTTGGCCTCGGGAGCCCAAAAATTGGATGAATCACACCCTGGAGTTGGCAGCAGCAGGAGCCCAAATATTACTTTAAAGAGACCCTGGGGTTGGCCTCAGGAGCCCAAAAATTGGATGAATCACACCCTGGAGTTGCAAGCAGCAGCAGGAGCCCAAACATTACTTTAAACAGACCCTGGGGTTGGCTTCAGGAGCCCAAAAATTGGATGAATCACACCCTGGAGTTGGCGGCAGCAGCAGCAGCAGCAGCAGCAGGAGCCCACACATTACTTTAAAGAGACCCTGGGGTTGGCCTCAGGAGCCCAAAAATTGGATGAATCACACCCTGGAGTTGGCAGCAGCAGCAGCAGCAGCAGGAGCCCAAACATTACTTTAAAGAGACACTGGGGTTGGCCTCAGGAGCCCAAAAATTGGATGAATCACACCCTGGAGTTGGCAGCAGCAGCAGCAGCAGCAGGAGCCCAAACATTACTTTAAAGAGACACTGGGGTTGGCTTCAGGAGCCCAAAAATTGGATGAATCACACCCTGGAGTTGGCAGAAGTTGGCAGCAGCAGCAGCAGCAGCAGGAGCCCAAATATTACTTTAAAGAGACCCTGGGGTTGGCCTCGGGAGCCCAAAAATTGGATGAATCACACCCTGGAGTTGGCAGCAGCAGGAGCCCAAATATTACTTTAAAGAGACCCTGGGGTTGGCCTCAGGAGCCCAAAAATTGGATGAATCACACCCTGGAGTTGCAAGCAGCAGCAGGAGCCCAAACATTACTTTAAACAGACCCTGGGGTTGGCTTCAGGAGCCCAAAAATTGGATGAATCACACCCTGGAGTTGGCAGAAGTTGGCAGCAGCAGCAGCAGGAGCCCAAATATTACTTTAAAGAGACCCTGGGGTTGGCCTCAGGAGCCCAAAAATTGGATGAATCACACCCTGGAGTTGGCAGCAGCAGCAGGAGCCCAAACATTACTTTAAAGAGACACTGGGGTTGGCTTCAGGAGCCCAAAAATTGGATGAATCACACCCTGGAGTTGGCAGGAGTTGGCAGCAGCAGCAGCAGGAGCCCAAACATTACTTCAAAGAGACCCTGGGGTTGGCTTCAGGAGCCCAAAAATTGGATGAATCACACCCTGGAGTTGGCGGCAGCAGCAGCAGGAGCCCAAACATTACTTTAAAGAGACCCTGGGGTTGGCCTCAGGAGCCCAAAAATTGGATGAATCACACCCTGGAGTTGGCAGCAGCAGCAGCAGCAGGAGCCCAAACATTACTTTAAAGAGACACTGGGGTTGGCTTCAGGAGCCCAAAAATTGGATGAATCACACCCTGGAGTTGCAAGCAGCAGCAGGAGCCCAAACATTACTTTAAACAGACCCTGGGGTTGGCTTCAGGAGCCCAAAAATTGGATGAATCACACCCTGGAGTTGGCAGAAGTTGGCAGCAGCAGCAGCAGCAGCAGCAGCAGCCCAAATATTACTTTAAAGAGACCCTGGGGTTGGCCTTAGGAGCCCAAAAATTGGATGAATCACACCCTGGAGTTGGCGGCAGCAGCAGCAGCAGCAGCAGCAGGAGCCCACACATTACTTTAAAGAGACCCTGGGGTTGGCCTCAGGAGCCCAAAAATTGGATGAATCACACCCTGGAGTTGGCAGCAGCAGCAGCAGCAGGAGCCCAAACATTACTTTAAAGAGACACTGGGGTTGGCTTCAGGAGCCCAAAAATTGGATGAATCACACCCTGGAGTTGCAAGCAGCAGGAGCCCAAACATTACTTTAAACAGACCCTGGGGTTGGCTTCAGGAGCCCAAAAATTGGATGAATCACACCCTGGAGTTGGCAGAAGTTGGCAGCAGCAGCAGCAGCAGGAGCCCAAATATTACTTTAAAGAGACCCTGGGGTTGGCCTCAGGAGCCCAAAAATTGGATGAATCACACCCTGGAGTTGGCAGCAGCAGCAGCAGCAGCAGCAGGAGCCCAAACATGACTTTAAAGAGACACTGGGGTTGGCTTCAGGAGCCCAAAAATTGGATGAATCACACTCTGGAGTTGGCAGAAGTTGGCAGCAGCAGCAGCAGCAGCAGCAGGAGCCCAAATATTACTTTAAAGAGACCCTGGGGTTGACCTCAGGAGCCCAAAAATTGGATGAATCACACCCTGGAGTTGGCGGCAGCAGCAGCAGCAGCAGGAGCCCAAACATTACTTTAAAGAGACCCTGGGGTTGGCCTCAGGAGCCCAAAAATTGGATGAATCACACCCTGGAGTTGCAAGCAGCAGCAGGAGCCCAAACATTACTTTAAACAGACCCTGGGGTTGGCTTCAGGAGCCCAAAAATTGGATGAATCACACCCTGGAGTTGGCAGAAGTTGGCAGCAGCAGCAGCAGGAGCCCAAACATTACTTTAAAGAGACTCTGGGGTTGGCTTCAGGAGCCCAAAAATTGGATGAATCACACCCTGGAGTTGGCAGAAGTTGGCAGCAGCAGCAGCAGGAGCCCAAATATACACTGGAGTTGGCTTCAGGAGCCCAAAAATTGGATGAATCACACCCTGGAGTTGGCAGGAGTTGACAGCAGCAGCAGCAGCAGGAGCCCAAATATTACTTTAAAGAGACACTGGGGTTGGCTTCAGGAGCCCAACAATTGGATGAATCACACCCTGGAGTTGGCAGAAATTGGCAGCAGCAGCAGCAGGAGCCCAAAAAATGGCCTAAAGACATAAATATATTTTGCACCATTTGGAAAGTGTAAAACGTGGCACCATGCTGAATCTAGTCGCATGCATCAGGCATTGGTGGGTGGAAATCCTGGCTGATCCATCCCTGATTCATTTTGACAAAGGTGAGTCTCTCCACATTTTTAGTTGACAGACGAGTTCTCCTCGCCGTAACTATGGCCCCCGCCGCACTAAACACCCGCTCAGATGGCACGCTACTTGCCGGGCAGGACAGCTTTTCCAGGGCAAACTCTGCTAGTTGCGGCCACAAATCAAGTTTGGCTGCCCAGAAGTCCAGCGGCTCCTCAAGGTGTGTTGGCATGGTCATGTCAAAGTATGACATGACCTGCTGGTTGAGGTCCTGCTCCAGGTCTTCCTGCTGCTCATGAGTAGCCTCACTATGCGGGTGTAGAAAGCTACTCATTAGCGACTGAAGACTGAGGCTGCTGCTGCTGATGGAGCTGCTGCTGCTGCTCCTGCCAACCCCCCCAGCGGCCATGGCAGTGGAAGGTGAGCGCAGAGGTCCCCTCGAGTCAGACCTGCGAGAGTATGGACCATGGCGCAGATAGGCATCGGCCAACTGCCTACGTAGAATGTCTTTGTAGTAGTTGAGTTTGTCCTCCCTCTCGGTGGGTTTAAAAAATGCCCCCATTTTGTGCCGGAAGCGAGGGTCCAATAAGGTGGACAGCCAGAAGTCATCCCGCCGACAGATGGAAACAATTCTGGGGTCACTACGCAAGCATGTGAGCATGCTCCGTGCCATTTGCGCAAGTGACTCGGATGGACTACCTGTCTCCATCTCCACTGCATACTGCCACGGTGTGCCTGGGTCCTCTGTCTCGCCTTCCTCAAAAACCTCTAGCTCCTCTGGCTGCTCCTGCTCCTCCTCTCCTGTCCGCTGACTAGATAAACCAGCCATTTCGCCAAGCCTAAACTGTGTTTCGCTGGGCAACTCCTCCTCCTCCTCTTCCTCCTCCTCCTCCAGTTCAGCTCCAACGGGGTTCATGTGGCCGTAAGATGTAAACGCCATGTCTCCAGTGCCCTGACCAGCCATGGTTTCCAACATGTGCTGTAGTACATGAAGCAGTGGAATCACGTCGTTCATCCCGTAATCCTGCCGACTGACAAATAAAGTGGCTTCCTCAAAGGGCCTGAGCAAACGGCAGGTGTCACGTATGAGCTGCCACTGGTTGACATTGAAGTTACACAGGGGAGTCCCCCTATCTGCTTGGATCATCAGGAAATCCGTGATGGCTTTTCTCTGTTCATATAATCGGTCCAACATGTGAAGGGTGGAATTCCAACGGGTGGAAACATCGCAAATCAGACTATGTTGGGGGATACCATTCTGACGCTGTAGCTCAAGAAGGGTGTGTTTGGCGGTGTAGGAGTGGCTGAAGTGCATGCAAAGTTTCCTTGAAGTTGTTAGGATGTCTTGCAGATGGGGGGAACACTTCAGAAACCGCTTGACAACCAGATTGAAGACGTGAGCCATGCAGGGGGCATGGGTCAGGCTTCCTTGGCGCAGCGCAGACAAAATGTTCTTCCCATTGTCGGTAACCATGATTCCCATTTTAAGTTTTCTCGGAGTAAGCCATGTTTGGATTTCGTGATGAACAAATTTAAGCAGTTCCTCCCCTGTGTGACTCCGTTCGCCAAGACAAACCATGTGAAGCACTGCGTGACACCTCCGTGCCCTGCACACATGGTAGACTGGAGGGGCACTGAGACTTGAGCCTACAGTGGAGGGTGAGGAGATGGCGGAGGATGAGGAGGCCGAGTCGCACGGTGTCACAGGTCCAATGGGCAGAGAGCGCGGAGGCCGAAGCGGCGTGACCTGTCCAAGTTGCTGCTGCTGCTGCAAAGGGACCACATTCACCCAGTGGGCCGTAAACGACATGTACTGCCCCTGACCGTAGTTACAGCTCCAGATGTCGGCGCTGCCATGTATTTTGCTACACACCGACAGGCTCAAGGACTGGCCCACCTTCTGTTCAACAAAAGTGTGCAGCGCTGGTACTGCCTTCTTGGCAAAGAAATGACGGCTTGGGACTCTCCACCTCGGCTCGGCACAAGCCATCAGTTCTCTGAAAGGTGCAGATTCCACCACCTGAAAAGGGAGCGACTGCAGCACCAGCAACTTGGACAGGAGCACATTCAGCTTCTGCGCCGTAGGATGAGTGGGCGCATACTGCTGTCTCTTGGACATGGCTTCGCTGATGGATTTCTGGCGGGATGCATGACTTGGAGGAGGAGGAGAAGGAGCGACAGAGGATGGGTATGACGCACAGCTGCCTTCGGCTGAGGTGCTGGAGCCTTGGCTGGCAGAAATTGGGAGCTCACTTGGTGAGGAAGCAGACTGGACCACCCCTTGGGAGCCTCGGTTCTCCCAGGTCGCTTTATGGTGACGCATCATATGTTGACGCAGGGCCGTGGTGCCAACATTTGGACCCTGGCCACGCTTCACCTTTTGCCTACATATCTTGCATGTGGCCATGTTACCCTCCTGCGGATGCCTCAGGAAAAACTGCCACACTGCCGAGTAGCTACTTTTCCCACCCCCTGGCCTCACTGATTCACTGCTGCTGTTGCCAACTCCAGGAACCCCTGCTCCACTACCTCCTGATAAGGTAGACTGCCGCACAGCAGGTGCTCTACCCCGGCCCTGGCCCCGGCCGGATCCAGCCTTTGGAATTGTGCCCCCATGCTGACTGCTACCACCTTGCTGCCTCAGCTGCTGACTCCGGGGCAACCTGCGCCCCTCTTCTCCTGATGATGACGATGAAGCCCCTTCCTCACCCGACCCCCAAGTGCGATCGGCTTCATCGTCATCATCATCATCACCGAGTTGTGGCTGTACGTCAATGATGTTCGTGGATTCGTCAACAGTGTCTGGCGCAGGAGCTGGAACGCTCGCAGCACCCACGACACTGTCCACATCACTATTTGTCTGCCTAGCTAAAGAAGCCACCTCCATTTCTTTGCTGGGCAGTAGCTGCTGACTGTCCTCCTGTATCTGATCGTCCTCCTCACTAAAGAGTGGAGCTGAACCCAAAGCATAGGATACGTCGCAGGGGGAGGGAACGGCGTAGGACAGAGGCAATGGGAGGACAGGGACTGCTCTCGGGGCATGCCAACTCAGGGTTGTGTCAGAGGAACCTACCGACCCTAGACTGGGGGTCTCAGACGTAAGTTGTGATGATGTTGTTGATGAGCGCGTCAACCAATCTACCACGGCAGATGCGTTACTGGTGGAGACCCGACCGCTAGCAGATACTGGCAGATTAGGTCTCTCAGCGTGACTCCTGCTGCTACTGGCCCCCAGTCTGATGCGAGCTCTGCCTGCGGAATCTTGGCCTCTGCCACTCCTCTTTTCACTTCCAGGCACTTGTCTGCCCGACATAGTCTAACTGGCGTGGTAGTAGGTGATATTTTAAGATCCCCCGGGCAGCGGTGGGTCTATATGAAACAGAATATAATGCACACCAAAAGTGAGCAGTAACACTCAGCCTCCAACAGGCCTGCTTAGTGTAAATAAGAGAGCTGCTTAGTGTAAATAAAGAGGGGTATGCTATGTTACAGAATGGGATGCCTCAACAGAAGTGCACCTGGCAGGCAGCAGTAAGCCTATGCCCAGCAAAAGTGTCTTTATCAGGGCTAATTTCAATTATAATAAGTGCAAATGGTTATATGGTCTTAAACAGAGGCTGCTGTAGTCACAGAATGGGATGCCCCAAAAAAAGATCCAGTAGTGCTATGCCCAGCAAAAGTGACTTTATCAGGGCTAATTTCAATTATAATAAGTGCAAATGGTTATATGGTCTTAAACAGAGGCTGCTGTAGTCACAGAATGGGATGCCCCAAAAAAGATCCAGTAGTGCTATGCCGAGCAAAAGTGTCTTTATCAGGCTAATTTCAAATATAATAAGAGCAAATGGTTATATGGTCTTAAACAGAGGCTGCTGTAGTCACAGAATGGGATGCCCTGGCAGGGTCCAGAAGTACTATGCCGAGCAAAAGTGTCTTTATCAGGCTAATTTCAAATATAATAAGAGCAAATGGTTATATGGTCTTAAACAGAGGCTGCTGTAGTCACAGAATGGGATGCCCTGGCAGGGTCCAGAAGTACTATGCCGAGCAAAAGTGTCTTTATCAGGCTAATTTCAAATATAATAAGAGCAAATGGTTATATGGTCTTAAACAGAGGCTGCTGTAGTCACAGAATGGGATGCCCTGGCAGGGTCCAGAAGTACTATGCCCAGCAAAAGTGTCTTTATCAGGCCTAATTTCAATTATAATAAGTGCAAATGGTTATATGGTCTTAAACAGAGGCTGCTGTAGTCACAGAATGGGATGCCCTGGCAGGGTCCAGAAGTACTATGCCGAGCAAAAGTGTCTTTATCAGGCTAATTTCAAATATAATAAGAGCAAATGGTTATATGGTCTTAAACAGAGGCTGCTGTAGTCACAGAATGGGATGCCCTGGCAGGGTCCAGAAGTACTATGCCCAGCAAAAGTGTCTTTATCAGGCTAATTTCAAATATAATAAGAGCAAATGGTTATATGGTCTTAAACAGAGGCTGCTGTAGTCACAGAATGGGATGCCCTGGCAGGGTCCAGAAGTACTATGCCCAGCAAAAGTGTCTTTATCAGGCTAATTTCAAATATAATAAGAGCAAATGGTTATATGGTCTTAAACAGAGGCTGCTGTAGTCACAGAATGGGATGCCCTGGCAGGGTCCAGAAGTACTATGCCGAGCAAAAGTGTCTTTATCAGGCTAATTTCAAATATAATAAGAGCAAATGGTTATATGGTCTTAAACAGAGGCTGCTGTAGTCACAGAATGGGATGCCCTGGCAGGGTCCAGAAGTACTATGCCCAGCAAAAGTGTCTTTATCAGGCCTAATTTCAATTATAATAAGTGCAAATGGTTATATGGTCTTAAACAGAGGCTGCTGTAGTCACAGAATGGGATGCCCTGGCAGGGTCCAGTAGTACTATGCCCAGCAAAAGTGTCTTTATCAGGCCTAATTTCAATTATAATAAGTGCAAATGGTTATATGGTCTTAAACAGAGGCTGCTGTAGTCACAGAATGGGATGCCCTGGCAGGGTCCAGAAGTACTATGCCGAGCAAAAGTGTCTTTATCAGGCTAATTTCAAATATAATAAGAGCAAATGGTTATATGGTCTTAAACAGAGGCTGCTGTAGTCACAGAATGGGATGCCCTGGCAGGGTCCAGAAGTACTATGCCCAGCAAAAGTGTCTTTATCAGGCTAATTTCAAATATAATAAGAGCAAATGGTTATATGGTCTTAAACAGAGGCTGCTGTAGTCACAGAATGGGATGCCCTGGCAGGGTCCAGAAGTACTATGCCGAGCAAAAGTGTCTTTATCAGGCTAATTTCAAATATAATAAGAGCAAATGGTTATATGGTCTTAAACAGAGGCTGCTGTAGTCACAGAATGGGATGCCCTGGCAGGGTCCAGAAGTACTATGCCGAGCAAAAGTGTCTTTATCAGGCTAATTTCAAATATAATAAGAGCAAATGGTTATATGGTCTTAAACAGAGGCTGCTGTAGTCACAGAATGGGATGCCCTGGCAGGGTCCAGAAGTACTATGCCGAGCAAAAGTGTCTTTATCAGGCTAATTTCAAATATAATAAGAGCAAATGGTTATATGGTCTTAAACAGAGGCTGCTGTAGTCACAGAATGGGATGCCCTGGCAGGGTCCAGAAGTACTATGCCCAGCAAAAGTGTCTTTATCAGGCCTAATTTCAATTATAATAAGTGCAAATGGTTATATGGTCTTAAACAGAGGCTGCTGTAGTCACAGAATGGGATGCCCTGGCAGGGTCCAGAAGTACTATGCCCAGCAAAAGTGTCTTTATCAGGCTAATTTCAAATATAATAAGAGCAAATGGTTATATGGTCTTAAACAGAGGCTGCTGTAGTCACAGAATGGGATGCCCTGGCAGGGTCCAGAAGTACTATGCCCAGCAAAAGTGTCTTTATCAGGCTAATTTCAAATATAATAAGAGCAAATGGTTATATGGTCTTAAACAGAGGCTGCTGTAGTCACAGAATGGGATGCCCTGGCAGGGTCCAGAAGTACTATGCCGAGCAAAAGTGTCTTTATCAGGCTAATTTCAAATATAATAAGAGCAAATGGTTATATGGTCTTAAACAGAGGCTGCTGTAGTCACAGAATGGGATGCCCTGGCAGGGTCCAGAAGTACTATGCCCAGCAAAAGTGTCTTTATCAGGCTAATTTCAAATATAATAAGAGCAAATGGTTATATGGTCTTAAACAGAGGCTGCTGTAGTCACAGAATGGGATGCCCTGGCAGGGTCCAGAAGTACTATGCCGAGCAAAAGTGTCTTTATCAGGCTAATTTCAAATATAATAAGAGCAAATGGTTATATGGTCTTAAACAGAGGCTGCTGTAGTCACAGAATGGGATGCCCTGGCAGGGTCCAGAAGTACTGTGCCGAGCAAAAGTGTCTTTATCAGGCTAATTTCAAATATAATAAGAGCAAATGGTTATATGGTCTTAAACAGAGGCTGCTGTAGTCACAGAATGGGATGCCCTGGCAGGGTCCAGAAGTACTATGCCGAGCAAAAGTGTCTTTATCAGGCTAATTTCAAATATAATAAGAGCAAATGGTTATATGGTCTTAAACAGAGGCTGCTGTAGTCACAGAATGGGATGCCCTGGCAGGGTCCAGAAGTACTATGCCCAGCAAAAGTGTCTTTATCAGGCTAATTTCAAATATAATAAGAGCAAATGGTTATATGGTCTTAAACAGAGGCTGCTGTAGTCACAGAATGGGATGCCCTGGCAGGGTCCAGAAGTACTATGCCGAGCAAAAGTGTCTTTATCAGGCTAATTTCAAATATAATAAGAGCAAATGGTTATATGGTCTTAAACAGAGGCTGCTGTAGTCACAGAATGGGATGCCCTGGCAGGGTCCAGAAGTACTATGCCACGCAAAAGTGTCTTTATCAGGCCAAATTTCAATTATAATAAGTGCAAATGGTTATATGGTCTTAAACAGAGGCTGCTGTAGTCACAGAATGGGATGCCCTGGCAGGGTCCAGAAGTACTATGCCGAGCAAAAGTGTCTTTATCAGGCTAATTTCAAATATAATAAGAGCAAATGGTTATATGGTCTTAAACAGAGGCTGCTGTAGTCACAGAATGGGATGCCCTGGCAGGGTCCAGAAGTACTATGCCTAGCAAAAGTGTCTTTATCAGGCTAATTTCAAATATAATAAGAGCAAATGGTTATATGGTCTTAAACAGAGGCTGCTGTAGTCACAGAATGGGATGCCCTGGCAGGGTCCAGAAGTACTATGCCCAGCAAAAGTGTCTTTATCAGGCCTAATTTCAATTATAATAAGTGCAAATGGTTATATGGTCTTAAACAGAGGCTGCTGTAGTCACAGAATGGGATGCCCTGGCAGGGTCCAGAAGTACTATGCCGAGCAAAAGTGTCTTTATCAGGCTAATTTCAAATATAATAAGAGCAAATGGTTATATGGTCTTAAACAGAGGCTGCTGTAGTCACAGAATGGGATGCCCTGGCAGGGTCCAGAAGTACTATGCCCAGCAAAAGTGTCTTTATTAGGCTAATTTCAAATATAATAAGAGCAAATGGTTATATGGTCTTAAACAGAGGCTGCTGTAGTCACAGAATGGGATGCCCTGGCAGGGCCCAGAAGCACTATGCCGAGCAAAAGTGTCTTTATCAGGCTAATTTCAAATATAATAAGAGCAAATGGTTATATGGTCTTAAACAGAGGCTGCTGTAGTCACAGAATGGGATGCCCTGGCAGGGTCCAGAAGTACTATGCCCAGCAAAAGTGTCTTTATCAGGCTAATTTCAAATATAATAAGAGCAAATGGTTATATGGTCTTAAACAGAGGCTGCTGTAGTCACAGAATGGGATGCCCTGGCAGGGTCTAGAAGTACTATGCCGAGCAAAAGTGTCTTTATCAGGCTAATTTCAAATATAATAAGAGCAAATGGTTATATGGTCTTAAACAGAGGCTGCTGTAGTCACAGAATGGGATGCCCTGGCAGGGTCCAGAAGTACTATGCCCAGCAAAAGTGTCTTTATCAGGCCTAATTTCAATTATAATAAGTGCAAATGGTTATATGGTCTTAAACAGAGGCTGCTGTAGTCACAGAATGGGATGCCCTGGCAGGGTCCAGAAGTACTATGCCCAGCAAAAGTGTCTTTATCAGGCTAATTTCAAATATAATAAGAGCAAATGGTTATATGGTCTTAAACAGAGGCTGCTGTAGTCACAGAATGGGATGCCCTGGCAGGGTCCAGAAGTACTATGCCCAGCAAAAGTGTCTTTATCAGGCTAATTTCAAATATAATAAGAGCAAATGGTTATATGGTCTTAAACAGAGGCTGCTGTAGTCACAGAATGGGATGCCCTGGCAGGGTCCAGAAGTACTATGCCCAGCAAAAGTGTCTTTATCAGGCTAATTTCAAATATAATAAGAGTAAATGGTTATATGGTCTTAAACAGAGGCTGCTGTAGTCACAGAATGGGATGCCCTGGCAGGGTCCAGAAGTACTATGCCGAGCAAAAGTGTCTTTATCAGGCTAATTTCAAATATAATAAGAGCAAATGGTTATATGGTCTTAAACAGAGGCTGCTGTAGTCACAGAATGGGATGCCCTGGCAGGGTCCAGAAGTACTATGCCGAGCAAAAGTGTCTTTATCAGGCTAATTTCAAATATAATAAGAGCAAATGGTTATATGGTCTTAAACAGAGGCTGCTGTAGTCACAGAATGGGATGCCCTGGCAGGGTCCAGAAGTACTATGCCCAGCAAAAGTGTCTTTATCAGGCTAATTTCAAATATAATAAGAGCAAATGGTTATATGGTCTTAAACAGAGGCTGCTGTAGTCACAGAATGGGATGCCCTGGCAGGGTCCAGAAGTACTATGCCGAGCAAAAGTGTCTTTATCAGGCTAATTTCAAATATAATAAGAGCAAATGGTTATATGGTCTTAAACAGAGGCTGCTGTAGTCACAGAATGGGATGCCTCACAGCAGACTTAAGATCAGTTCAGTATATATGCACAGTTAGTTAGTATAAGCAGCCTGAAAACGCTAACAAATCCTGTCAGGCTGGATGAAAAAAAAAAAAAAAAACTCCCTGTGACAGGCTGACAGCCTCCGATTTTTCTACCTTTCCCTGTTTTTCGCTGACTTTCTGTCTGTCTCCTGTCTGTCTCCTGCCTGTCTCCAGCCTGTCCCTGTCTGTCCCTGCCTGTCTAACTGCGTTACTCCCTCAGCTACACAACGTTCTGTCTCTCACGAATGCAATAGAGAAATGAGGCAGGAAAGCAAGATGGCCGGCCTTAAATACCGCTGTGACGTCACCGGGCTTGCTGGCTGCTGATAGGCTGCATGTGACTGTCCCAGCTTGCACTGGCGCGGGGTTGATGTCTGGACATGTCCCGTCCGCCATCTTAGAATGCCTGTAATGTAAATGAATGGATGTTAAAGGAAAACTTCGAGCGATCGAATCGCGGGGAAATTCGGATTCGATCCGAATCGAATTTTTCCTGAAATTCGGATCGAATCCGGGTTCGTCCGGATCGATTCGCTCATCCCTACTCATTAGTGCTAGGAAGTGGTCTTCCTCTAATATCTACTATAGGACTTGGAGGTCTTATATTGATTGGTGTGAGATCAGGGCATTGCCTTGTAGGGAATTTTCCATCTCCAGAATCCTGGAGTTTCTTCAACATGCCCCTCGATTCAAAGAGCCAAAGTTAATTGATTTCGTATCGAGAATCGTAAGTTTGGGTGGGTGTTTGTCATTTTTTCTTGTTTTTTTGGCCATTTCGTATTCGCACGATCGTTCGCGCATAGACGTATATGAACATACGCATTTCGTACGAGAATCGTATCATTTGCGTTAGTTCGTGTGTTTTTCCCGTCCAAATCGTATTATTTGCGTCCGATCCTATTTTTTACGTCCTTCACATGGGCTTGCGCCCAATTCAGAGAGGTGATTGCTAATTGTTTGGAAGCCCATTAAAGAGCTGCTTTACGAAATGTTTGCCGGCAGCTATTTGGCCTCGGGAGTAGGATGGAGCGGAGCGAGTTTGTGGCACATCAAGGGCTTATGCTTTTTGGCATTGAGTTGATCGAGATGTCTGAGAGCAGATTGCCCCTGCGTCGTCGCATGAACATCGATAGCATGAATGATGTTGAGCTGTTCGAGCTGACCAGGCTTAATCGCGCTTCCCTCCATAAATTATATAGTGAGCTGCGGCCATGGTTAGCCCGCACCACAAGGAAGGGGCATGCAATTTCAGGTATGACCAAGATGCTTGGCTGCCTGCAATTTTTGGCGAACGGCTCGTTCCAGAGGCTGGGTGCCCTCTCCGTGGGGATGTCACAGCCTACGCTGAGCCGCGCACTGTCTAAATTTTTGGAAGGCATGGCTGCCATAACTCAAAAATATATTTATTTTCCTGATGATATGGCAGCCAGAAACGCCATTAAGCTTGGGTTTTATAATGTGGCCGACATGCCCAACGTTATTGGTGCAATTGACTGCACACATGTGGCACTCGTACCTAGGGCAGCCGACGAGTATATATATAGGTATTGAGATTGGTTATTATGTTGCCCAACGTGTAATGTAACCTGTTTTCCTTTGCGGCAGCATATTTGTTTATCCCTCATTTGTGTAGCTGCTTTATCTCGGCTTTTCATTAGTCTTTCCCAATAGAGTGCAGACATGTTTTGTGGTTAATTTATTATTTTGGGTCAAATATCAATTACCCTTTTTGTATGTTTTTGCCTTAAGGAATCGTAAAATGGGACACTCCCTTAATGTCCAGGCCGTGGTTGGTCCGGATATGCGGTTTATGAGTGTCCTTGCCGGCTACCCAGGATCGTCCCACGACTCCTATATCCTCAGGCGATCTGGGTTGTTTCGGAGATTTGAGGCAGGTGAATTTTCGGGGGCATGGCTGCTTGGTAAGTGTGTCCTATTTGTGTGTTATTAAATGTGGCATTAATCTTGTATTTGTTGATATGTTTGTTTTTGAATTCTTTACATAAGCGTCCAACTGCCTTTTTCTTGGCTCATATATTAGGAACTTCCCAAAAAAATGCTTGCCTCGCTTTGGCCTTCAGAATGTTTTCCCTTTAGTTAGGATGTCTGGAAGTTCCTTGTGCCTAAATATATTGGTTTGGAGTTTATACCCAAGGATCTTTGACCTTTGGCTCCTTTTGTACTATTGGTCTTTAAATGTCAAAGTGGACTTAAACTGCATACATTGTAGTTTCCAGATAAATGTGGATAGGCCCTCAGCAGCATCCTAATTGTAACATGTCTGAAAACTACAAATATATGTAAAATCCAAATACCCTTGGCCGTGCAGATGTTTGTTAATTAATTGGTATATAGAAGTGCCATTTTTATTTAGGTTATACCTTAGTGGAATTTTTTGGGGCCCTAATGTGCCCTGTTTTTTTTTTGGCACACTTTACCTTACATCATTATGATATCTGTGAAATTTTTGGTGTTGGTTGTGTTGCCTTTTTAATTTTGATTACATTTAATTCTCTGTTTAAGGTGATTCCGGGTACCCACTTCTACCCTGGCTCATGACGCCTGTGCTGCGGCCCCAGGATGCCTCTCAGGAAGCGTATAACCGTGCGCATCGCAAGACCCGGGCTGTTGTGGAGAGGGCCTTTGGTCTGCTGAAGACACGTTTTCGTTGCCTTGACCATACTGGGGGGGCCCTGCAATATGATCCCAAGAAAGTGATCGACATTATAATGGCATGTGCTGTTTTGCACAATTTTGCCATCATGGAACGTGTCCCACGTTATGTGGACAGCCTGCCCTCTTCAGCCGTCGAGGATGAAGTCGAGAATTTTGTGGGGCCCCCCAGTGAGTCTGGCCAATCTGTTCGAGCCAACCTGATCAGCCAGCATTTTACTTAACTTTTTTCCCTGTCTCACCATTCTGTGTGTCTGTGTTATCCTTTTTGTTACATATGTTGTTTTGCCGTAATGTGGCATTACCTCTAAGTAAAACATTTAGACCTTAATTGTTGCCTAATGTATTTCATGTAGTTTCCTTAGCTTTAGCTTTGCATTGTTACACCTCTTCAAACCCAAATTATCTGGTTTAGCCCAAGCTGTTTAAAATGTCTTCCCACTAAAAACGCCACAAGTATTGTAAGTGAAGTTTTTTTTTTACTTTGAAAAGGAAAAATTATAGTGCTTAACAGAAAACATTCCACATACATCTGTGGTTACAAATGGATAACATTACCAAAAAAACATCGAGCACATCTACACCTGGAAGTGAGTGGCACAACCAAACAAGGACACCCAGTCCAAAGGCCAGCCTAGTCCAGTCATTAATATTGCCTGTGCCCAGGGATATTTGGGCATGGCCATAATGTCACACAAACATGTCTGCAAACAGGAGGAGCACCAACCAAATACATATTTAAAGCCATAAGTGGCCAGATACACTCCACATAGACCTATGGCATTGGCTAGTGGCCTTAAGCATTACTCTAAGGAGCTATATGGGAGCAAATACAAAACACAACCTGCCTGAGCAACACAAAATGGATTGTTTGAAACCTCAAAGGACAAGTAAATACAGTGGGGGTTAAGAGAAAAGATGTCCCACACACCCATGGCTTAATAGGGTGGCTGCCCATAATACCCAGGTGGAGGTCCAGGTGGAGGTCCATGTGAATGGGACCTAGCCTGGGCCATGGCAGCATTGTGAATTTGAAACTGCTCCACAATGTTTCTCTGCATTTTGGTCATCTCAGCCATGGCTGACTGGATGCCATTACTTGCATTGGCCACGTTGCTGTTGAGGGTACGCAACTCCGCGAGGATGCCCTGTAGACTGGTATGGATGTTGACCATGTCGGCATGCCTTTGCTCACGCTCTGTAACGAGCTGGGCGTCATAAGAGTCCCTTTGTTGGGTCCATAATTGAAGCAGGGCACTCTGCCTCCCCTGGGAAATTGTGGGGCGGCGTAATGGAGTCCGCCGCACAATTACCCTGGCTCTTGGGCGTGCCCTGCCGCGTGGTGTCGTACCCTCAACAGCAACCGGCCTGCTTTGCAAATCCTCAGCAGCAGAGTGAACACTGGGGACTGTAGTGTCAGTCTCCCCATGTGCATGCACAATGGATGGAGATTCACTCTGCTGCTGAGGATTGGCCAGAGAAACATTATGGAGCAGTTCCAAATTGGGACCCAGGGGGAGGTCATCCGACGTGCCCTGCACGGAGACATCATCATCTTCCTCCATGTCCTGGATCTCTTCCATGAGTGTGCGGGTCTGTAGGGACATATAAAAAAAAAAGTGTAAGTTGGCGTCCAAATTTGGGATTCCAACAGTTTAACACATTCTTAAGCACTTGGTAGTATTTATGCTACTAAATTAACTTACCGGAAATCTCTGATCTGGGCTCCTATGCTGTACGGACCTGGTAGGCATAACCAAACTGGGGGGTGAGTTTACCCTTGCTGAGGGATCATGCTGGGCTGAAGAAGAGAAAAACAAACCACGTAAACACACACATAACCTTTTTTTGGATAGGTAATCAAATATAGCTCTATTTGTAATATTATTCAACTCTAGAGCAATGGTGATCTTTGTTCAAACACACGCAAGTTTACATAGGTGCAATGGCTCTCAAAAACTGCTAACTGACCTCAGTTCTAAGTCAGGAAGTGTACCCAGTCAGCATACAACTTTCAACGCACATTTTGTGATTTAGCCTACCATTCGCTAGGTCCGTGGTACTCAAACAATTGTTGTAAAGGCCCATTTCAAGGTATGTGGTGAGAGGTGAATGTCTGGCCATGGTGCTGACGCAGGGGGTGTCTAGTTAAAAATAAATACACTGGTGGAGGGGCTGGAGATTTCAAAGTGCCAACTAATAAAGGCTGCTTGCCCTTGCTGGGCTGGATGGGCCAGAGCTGAGGGGACAGGGATTGGATGGCTAAAGGGGGGAGTTAACGTATTGATGGTGATGGGATGGATGGAGCAAATCTGTTACAAATGTATGGGGCTTATGTGGGGGGGGGGGGGGCATGGGGGGACTGTGGCAGATGGGCCAGAGCAGGGGCAGCGGGACACGATTGTGCCAAGCGAAATTTTTACAAAGTTACTGTGTACCTTGCAATGCCACTTCCTGTGCAGTACTTCATATTGCAATGCTATGTTTCAGGGAGCCATCACATTGGGCAGGAGACCAACCACTACATCGCCGATCAAGGGGGCAGCTCTGAGCACGTCAACACAGAAGTAACTGAGTGCAGGGCTGTCTGGGCAGGGGTCCTTGAATGTGGTGCCAAGGTCCGCATTGGGACCCCGGGCCGCCAGTTGAGTCTCGCTGCTCTAGGTCAGATATGTTTGTGGGTGGCTAATTAAATTGTTAACTCAAACACAACTCACACAACCAAAAGGCAACCCATACATAATGATGTGTGTTTTGTGATTGATTCCAAATATATCACTTATCTTGAGAAACTTCATGACTTTAACAATCCAATTGGACATTTGATCTTTGCCATAATGGCTGTGGGCCTAAATGTGTGATTCCCAGGGACCAAAAGAGGACACAAACAGCCACAGTAGTGCGAGGCCAAGCAAGGCAAACCATAGGGGCATCCCGTTATCTTGTTACTAGTGAACTGTAGATTATTTAGCAAACAGGCAAACATGTAGATTTAAGAGTACTCACCGTGGGTACGGGTCGGTGAGTCTGTGTCCCTTAGACCAGCATGTCCACCGACCGCGACCGGATGGAGAAGTCCAAGCACAATCTCCTCAGCAGGGGTAAACTCCAATTTAGATGGAAAGCCACCTCCAGTTTTCATGCTGAAAAGAGAAAATCGTTTGGTACTCAGAAAAGGTGCATACAGTACATCCAAAACATTATATTTAGCGAAAACATTTATTTACCTGTAATTATGCCTTTTAATTTCTTTTTGCCGTACAGCATACTTCAGATCAGAGATTTTCTTCTGAATTTGGGACACATCTTTCCTCTCTTCCCCCGCTGCATTTACTTGTCGGAGGATGGTTTCAAACAATTCCATCTTGCGCTGCTTGGTGGTGTGTTTGGATTTGCTCCCATATAGCTCGTCATAGTATAATGTAAGGCCACTAGCCAATGCCATATTTTGGTCATCTGAGAATCTCCCACTCAACTGGCCGCGGCGCAATGTGCGGCCAGATGGTTGGCTTGGCTGCTCCTCCATGTGTGCAGACACATGTGGTGACATTATGGCCTGGGGCTGGGTAGGGGAATGGCCGGATTGGTGGCTTCCCAATGACTGGACTGGACTGGCCAAGGGACTGGGTGTTCTTGCGTGGCTGGCCACCGAACTTCCAGGTGTAGATGTGGTCATGGTTGCAATTCGGGGCCCTCTTGGGGGGCTAGGTTCCCGGCTGGTGCCAGGTCGGGGGCTCTGTTCCCGGCTGGTGCCAGGTCGGGGGCTTCTGGCCCTGGATGGGGTTCTTCGGGCCCTGTAGGGGCTTCTGGCCCTGGATGGGGTTCTTCGGGCCCTGTAGGGGCTTCTGGCCCTGGATGGGGTTCTTCGGGCCCTGTAGGGGCTTCTGGCCCTGGATGGGGTTCTTCGGGCCCTGTAGGGGCTTCTGGCCCTGGATTGGGTTCGGCGGGCCCTGTAGGGGCTTCTGGCCCTGGATGGGGTTCGGCGGGCCCTGTAGGGGCTTCTGGCCCTGGATTGGGTTCGGCGGCCTCTGGCTGGGCTTCGTGCCCTGGATGGGGTTCTTCGGCCTCTGGCTGGGCTTCGGGCCCTGGATGGGGTTCGGGCCCTGGATTGGGTTCTGCGGCCTCTGGCTGGGCTTCGTGCCCTTAATGGGGTTCTTCGGCCTCTGGCTGGGCTTCGTGCCCTGGATGGGGTTCGGGCCCTGGATTGGGTTCGGCGGCCTCTGGCTGGGCTTCGTGCCCTGGATGGGGTTCGGGCCCTGGATTGGGTTCGGCGGCCTCTGGCTGGGCTTCTGGCCCTGGATTGGGTTCGGCGGCCTCTGGCTGGGCTTCTGGCCCTGGATTGGGTTCGGCGGCCTCTGGCTGGGCTTCGTGCCCTGGATGGGGTTCGGGCCCTGGATTGGGTTCGGCGGCGTCTGGCTGGGCTTCGTGCCCTGGATGGGGTTCGGGCCCTGGATTGGGTTCGGCGGCCTCTGGCTGGGCTTCGTGCCCTGGATGGGGTTCGGGCCCTGGATGGACTTCGGGCCCTGCTGCGGGGCATGGGTTGCCGAACTGCCCTACTTGAAGGCATGGCCGGTGTGGGCTCCCTTGTGCTGCCTCTTCTGGGGGCAGAGGTGGTGGGTGCTGCAGTTGCCAGCTTTTTGGCTGCAGGGGCACGGGGCTTGGGGCCCCTTTTTTTGGTACCTGAGGGTCCAGGGTCCCTTGGTGGGGCCGAGGTGGGAGTCTTGCCTCTCAGTTTTCTCCGACCTTGCTGGGACCTTGTTGTTGGGCCCTCCGCGGTCTTGCTTTGCTGGGGTCGCTTGCTCATAGGCTTTTTAGGTGCCATCGTACACAAATGCTCAAAGAGAATGAGCTTTGGGTGCAGGGACCTTTAAATAATGAGCCCAGCGTGTGACGCCTATGCGCACGACTACGCGCTCGTACGAACGTACGTTCGAGCGGAACCAGGAAACCGCTGGGGTTTCACTTATCTGCTGCCTTGAAGAAGCATAAAGATGGCGCCCACTATCTTCACCCGTCAACAGGAAGAGATCCTCATGCTGGTAAGTGGCTGCCTGTGCATTTTAATCTAATAGTCAATGATGGCCTAAATGTAAATGATGCGTTTGGAACTAGTTTGGGGTCTCTTAATGTTTAATCACTGGCTCCTCACACTTCATCCTCAAGGGCCGAGCCTGGCCACGTTTTCAACTGTCTATGCTGATGTCCTAATTCGGCCAATTGCTCCGGCTTAGCAACAGTTAATTAACCTGTGGAGTAGCGGGGAGAGCTGGCAAACCTGGCCTGTCTCGGACCTTGATGCGGATGTTTGAGGAACACTGTTTTCCTAAGCCATAAAAACACAACGGGAAGCCACACACGTGGTCCAAAAGCCTAAGCATTAGGCTACATCTTGGATGTTTAAACCATCCTAACATGCCATAGATGCAGGTGGGCTGATTCTTGATGTTGGCTATTATCTGTATGTACATGGTGTGTGATACATATAACATAAGACCAGACTGTCATTCACAGTCAACGTCCTCTTTAAGGCACTCCCCAAAAATGGCTGCCACTCTAAATGTGTGTGTTAATGACATTAAATTCTCAACTTGTGATGCAACACATATGGGTCTGTGTGTAAAAGTAAAAGCTCTGTGTCCATTATGTTTTTCAGATCATGCTTCAGCGCCGGTATGACTTCGCGCCCAATGTGTGCGAGAAAAGGGACATCGCCCGGGAGATCATCGCGGAAATCCACCGTGTGACCAGCACCACCTTCACTCACACCCAGATAATGCAGCATTGGTCGGACCTGAAACGTCTGCACATGCCCCGGGTGCGGAGGTTTTTTGGAATCCATTTCCCAAGTAAGTACAAAGCAATTGCATGGTATATGTTCCAAATGTATAAGTTATGCCTTTATTTATAATGACTTTTCTTTGGTAGTGTTGGAAATGGATTTCAGAATTCGCCGCACCCGGAGACGTACAGGCCGACCAGTGCTGCATGACTCTGCATCTGTGAGTGAAGGTGGTGGATCTCCCGGGCGACGGACCTACCCCTCCTCTGTGGCCTCCTCAGACCAGCCCCTGGACCTTACCACAGAGGAGGGGCCAAGCCGCGTGGGCGTGGAGTCATACCTGGCCACGCATGGGGAAGGCTCTGGTATGTCACTCTTCATGTATAGGCACAAAGATATACATGGCAGGCCAAAAACTAAGTTATCCTTTATTATGTATTTGTAGAAGCTTCTGGAGCGGGTGAGATAGTGGAGGAGGAGGCAGCAGAGATGCTTGAAGTCGATCCTGGCGAAGGTGAGTGATGTCAGCCAGACTGGGAGCCAGATATGTTGGGAATAGTGACTCTCTACAAGTACTAACCAAATGTCACATGTTTCTCCAGGGACTTCTTCACAGCAGAGCCAGGACCAAGGGCAGCCTGTTGGCCCCAACCAGCCATCTGTCGGCCACCAACTCCGTAAGTCTCCATGCCATTATTCATATTAATGTTTTGTTAGCTAATAACACACACATAACTAAAGGCGTAGCCAAGGTGTAGTTCACACTTTCATGTGGGCACTTCGTTAGCTTAAAGCGGACCCTAACTTGTATTAAGAACATAATAATTAGCCAACACACTGTACCTACAGATTTGAAACATTGAACAAACAGCCTTCAGCCATCTAATGCATGTTATTAGACTGAAAAAAACCAATATTGCGGAATATGGAATGCGCAATATTTACAGGCAGCATGGGATACAGATTGAAAAAAGTAAGGTGCTGCCATGCATTGTGGGAGTGATGACCTTTCCCTCAACCCAGCTATGCTCTGGATTCCCAACGCACCACTGTAACCTACTCCCCTGTACTTTATCCAACTCTCCACTCCTCATTAAGTGTTATGCTTCAGAGTCCAGATGGCGGCGCTGTAATCCAAAAACCTCCCAAATGTACTTTGATCTGGTGCAGAATCATTTGGGAATAGTTATTGGTTTTCATTAAATAATGTTGAAGGTCCGGTTTAAGGAGTTTAAAGACTTACCTGTGAGAAATGCATTAACTTTATCCCTTGGAAGAATGACATATGTCATGCATTTACATTTATTTGATTAACCCCAAATCTATTTCCAGCATACAAACCGGTCTGGGACTCCTATTTATGTTTATTTCTCTATTGCTTACAGGGATTATCCCAAAAACCGTGCAGGAAAAAAAAAAAAGAATCAAGGAGTTGGTGGCCGAGCTGCTGGCCATACAGGCGACGTTGGGGCCAACAGATGAAGAAGAGGAGGATGATTAGTGCCCTTGGTCCTGGCTACTTTTGTTAACTCGTTTAACATTTTTTTATATGGTTCCAAAGTTTTAATGTTTTTAAAAAAAAAAAAATAATAATTTTACGATGTTTGTAAAAATAAAAATAAAAAATTTTAATATGTTTGTAAAAAACAAAAAAAAAAATTTTACTATGTTTGTAAAAAACCAAAAAAAAAATTTTACTATGTTTATAAAAAAAAAAAAAAAAAAATTTACTATGTTTGTAAAAAAAAAAAAAAAAAAATTTTACTATGTTTTAAAATACCAAAAAAAAAAAACAAACTAAATAATTTAAATAAATTATATTTTAAGCCTTCATAAATGTGTCTTTTATAATATGCGCACCCAAAAACAATTACACAAACCAGAAAAAACACGCTTATAAACATATAGACATATGTACATTATGTGGTTTGGGTAAGTTTTAGGGTCGTCAACATGAAGAAGGATGCAAGCGCTAAGGGGTTTAGGTAAGTTTGAGGGACCGAGAAATGAAGTTGGATGCAGCCGCTAAAGGGTTTAGGTAAGTTTGAGGGACCGAGAAATGAAGTTGGATGCAAGCGCTAAGAGGTTTAGGTAAGTTTTATGGACCGAGAAATGAAGTTGGATGCAGCCGCTAAAGGGTTTAGGTAAGTTTGAGGGACCGAGAAATGAAGTTGGATGCAAGCGCTAAGAGGTTTAGGTAAGTTTTATGGACCGAGAAATGAAGTTGGATGCAGCCGCTAAAGGGTTTAGGTAAGTTTGAGGGACCGAGAAATGAAGTTGGATGCAGCCGCTAAAGGGTTTAGGTAAGTTTTAGGGACCGAGAAATGAAGTTGGATGCAAGCGCTAAGAGGTTTAGGTAAGTTTGAGGGACCGAGAAATGAAGTTGGATGCAAGCGCTAAGGGGTTTAGGTAAGTTTCTGGTTGAGGGTGCGCATGCGCAAGATCTTATAAACATACGAACGCACGAATCTAAGAGGCCAAAAACCAATGAAAACCAGAGGCAAACGCAAGTAATTGGAAGAGGTTGACGATGGAAGCAGCCGAAAAAACAGGCTGCCGCCGCAACAGGTGAGCACATGAACGTGATTTTTACGATTGGCAACTGACTGAGGCAAGTTCGGGAGATATCATACGAACGGACGTATCTTTTAGGATAGAAACGTATTTGCTTATTGAATCACTCGCAAGTTCATACGAACGCACGAGCGGACGTGAAAAATAGGATGATCGTGAGCCAAATCCAAGCTGTTACATGTTTCTTTGAATCAACCCAATGGTCTGGACCTGGGGCTCCAGCTTAGTACTCTGAAGGGGCAGTTTTCTGCCCTAGCGGTGTTCTTTCAAAGGTCATTTGCCCTACATCCTTTGGTTAAGACTTTTTTCCAGGGAGTCACGCACGTGCGGCCTCCTAGAAAACCTTTGCTCCCTGTTTGGGATTTGAATTTAGTTCTTTCTGCTCTTCAGGATTCTCCTTTTGAGCCCTTGAATGATATTGCCTTGTCTTCACTTACACAGAAGGTGGCCTTTTTGGTAGCCACCACTTCGGTTAGGCGTGTCTCTGAGTTGGCGGCTTTGTCCATTCAAGCCCCGTACTTTGAGGGGCATCAGGACAAGGTGGTTTTTCGTTTCAAGTCCGATTTCCTTCCTAAGGTTATTTCTGCCTTTCACCTAAACCAAGACATTGTTCTGCCCTCTCTGTGTCCTAATCCCAGCAATGACAAGGAGAAGGCCCTGGATTCTTTGGATGTGGTTTGTGTTGTGAAGTATTATTTCGAGGTAACGTCTTCCTTTCGTAAGACGGATGCCTTTTTTGTGGTGCCCTCAGGGCCCAGAAAAGGCTTGGCGCCTGCCAAGTCTTCCATTAGTAAATGGATCCGTCAGACCATAGTTGGGGCCTATTCTGCCAAAGGGAAGGTACCCCCTTTTCGTGTTACTGCTCATTCTACTCGTGCGGTTGGGGCGTCCTGGGCTTTTCAGCACCAGGCCTCTGTTGAGCAGGTTTGTAAGGCTGCTACTTGGTCTTCTGTTCACACTTTTTCCAAGTTTTACAAGGTTGATGTTCGGGCCTCAGCGGATGCTGTGTTTGGCCGCAAAGTTCTGCAAGCTGCAGTGGTTTAAGTTGTGCCTTGTTGCCTCTTTATGGACACTGCTGTTGGATGTCCCACACGTTATGAATTTCTTGAAGCGGGGTGTGTGACATACTTAGAATAATACCATTTTGTGAATACTCACCTGTAAAATGGGTATTATAAGTATGTCACACACCCCGCTTCACCCTGCCCTTTTGTATTCTGGATCCTTTATATGGTGAACTTTGCGTTGTTATGCTTTGTGTTGGGCTCTTCCTGGTCCCCTACCTTACTGCTGTTCTTATACTGGGTAATGAGTGGGAGGTCCCAGGTATTTATGGACCGGGAGGGGCTCTCTTTTTTCCTGGCATCTCTGCATATCGCCCTCTACAGGTCAGTATTACCCACACGTTATGAATTTCTTGAAGCGGGGTGTGTGACATACATTTTACAGGTGAGTATTCACAAAATGATATTTTGTGACAATTGTTTTTTAATGCACTTGTGTAACTAGTCTTTTTGTTATGAAGGATCATATTCATCCATGAAATGCTAGATATGCATTTAGTAGATAATAGATCAAGGCAACTGGGTATGCTTTTTTCTTTTGCCTTGCATTTTTTGTCATTCATCCCACTATTAGGAAAGGCAGATGAATGATAATACGCTGTTGCAGTTGCCTAGTTTTAATCCTACAGGTATGCAGGATTTAACTTTTTTTATTTATTTTGGAACTGTTTCAAATAAAATGAAAAAAGAATCATGTCCCTTCCTCCAGATTACCAGACTGGTGCACCAGGCATAGTAAGGCCAGGTGAAACACAAACAGAAACATCCAGCTCAACCGATCCACCTGAAAAAGCCAGGAAAGGGAGATCCTCTTGGTAGTACTCCTCAATGTAAAGTCATACCAGTGAATTATCCGGCTTATCCTAAATAGTAACTTTTAATGATCATTGTTAAAAAAAGAGCCCAAAACAAAAAATATCCAAAGATTGATATGAAAAATAAAAGACCCAGAGCCAAGTGTGTCCCGCTGCAGGGACCATGTGACGCGTTTCGGGCTGATGGTGACCCTTAATCATAGAAACTATTGCCAAGAAGTAAGGCCAGGGTCAAAAAGCAGAACAACCTGCCCCTGGCCCTGGCAACTTACCAGCCCCATGGCCTTTGTCCAAGGTTTAGCACTTTTCCTCGGATGTCGGCTTTAATATTTTATTAACACAGTCATTAAAAAATATAAAATTATTAAAGAGATTTATTGAGTAACAGATCAAGGCGACCAGACTTGCTGTTTTCTCTTGCACATGTTTTGTTCTTCATCCCACTGGATATATGTATGAATTCAACATTGCCTATTGCGAAAGGAGGCTGGATGACTTGTGAAATGTATCAAAGTAAAAAAAAAATTAAATGAAAACAAATCCTGTCCCTTCCCTCCGAATTACCAGGCTAGTGAACCAGTCTGGTCTTGGCAACTCAGCTGCCCCTTTAGGTCTTTGGCTCAAGTTTGGTGCTTCCCCTGGGGTGTCAGCAGTTTTAAATAAAAACAGTCATAAAAATATAAAGTTAATTCCTCATGTCTTTTACACTGATAAAAAATATATGCTGTCAGTTGCTAATCATTTTGGGTAAAAAAAAAAATAAGGGGATGTGCTGAGATTTTTTTCACCTGCTTGGGTATGTAAATAATTAGCTCAAAAGAGTATTAAAAACTCAAAACATTGCTGCATCACACTATTTTTTTACAATTGTAAATTTCAGTTGAATTTTTTTACTTTAGACATTGTTTTTCAGTTTTTGGGAAAAGTAAAAAAAATAGGGTAAAAAGTGTAGCGGGCAGGCTGATTCATTATTAGCGGCAGGTAGCGACAGATGAGTGTCTGTGCTCGGCCGTGGTTCGCTAGTTCAGAGCGCCTCAGTCGCTGTGCAGCATTGTTGAATACGTTGTGGGGAGTCGCTATATGAGCAGTACAGCACTGTATGGGAACGAATGGTAGTGACTGGTCAGTGCGACCGACTCACACCATATGCATCAAAAAAGCCTCACACACCGCCGGCGCTCAAAAATGCTTCACTGTAGCCCAGAGCGCCGGAGGCCGTGTGATTAAAGGCTTTTTTTGAACACATATCCACCAGTAACAAAGCGCAAACATATGGAATTACATTGTTATAACATTGTGACATGAACACATGAATGCCAGACCTGTAATGTCAATTCTGCATAAATATATAAAAAATGAAAAAAAAATCCAAAATATCTTTTTCTAGCCCAGGAGAGGTCACAACATTATATATATATATATATATATATATATATATATATATATATAACCCCCCTGTTTAAAGAGAAGTAAAAGAACGTCCATTGAAATGTTTGGGAGAGCGTCAGATAGCGAGAGGTAAGACGTGGCGCTCTGCAAGGCTGAACGCTGGCGCTGTACGCTGAGGCTGGGATAATGATGAATCGGATGCTACATGGCGCTATCCCAGTCGCTCAACAGAATCTGCTTGATAAATGTGTAATTGCGTGCCCTGTCCGGTGTTCACTTGTCGCTACCTGTCATTTACAAGGCACTACCTGACGCTATCCCTTCATGAATAAGGCCCATATTTTTTTCTATGTTGAATCACACTATACTAAAACTAGTATTTATTTTCTCTAAAAACAGACAAATTTCTTGCTACAAACTTTGTTGAATCAAGCCCAATATAAGAAAATAATCCCCCCTCCCTTTATTTTTTTCTTCTACTTTCACCGCCATCTGCAATATATACTGTATATCATATGTACAACATATCGTTATATTAAGGAGAGAGATGATCTACTAAATACAATTAAAAAAAAATCTGAATCCCAAACCTGAGGTGTGTGCTACTCACTGGCTATTTATGAATATCCAACAAAAGGAAGTCTGACACTGCTTTGAAGCCAGAAAAATCTGGGGAACCCAGTAAACATGGAGGCCAAACAACAATTGCAGGTTTTCAGGCCTGATATCATCTAGGAAGTTATGTCAATAAGTCTGAATATATAACTCAAAATTGAGTTACTAGTTAGAATCCTACTTATTTTAAAGTTTATTGAATAGAAAGTAGTGGTTTTACTGGTACTGAAAGGTTGTCACGGCACATTACTAGCTTCACTGTAAACTGAAATGAGGTCAAAACATCCAAAAAGTAGCAAGAATACTCATGACAACAGTAGAGCTTTGGGCCTTCAGAGTACATACCTGGACCCTTACTAACATTAAGTTCTATCTTCTGCCACTCAACAAATACATTAGCCGATTCCCTTACCTGGGGTATGCCGATTTGGGATACGCTACTGTGTGAAACCCCCTGGGATTGCCAGTATACTCACCTCACCAATGATCCCACAATGCATCTCACCTCACCAATGATCCCACAATGCATCACACAGCCATTTCCCTCAACTGATGCAAGCTCCTGCACCCAGCCACGCAGATAGGCAACTAGAAACATATGCATCAATGGGGGGGTGCTTGCCACTCCCCGCTCTCTGTGCCAGACTCTTTCGACAAACAGAGTTCGAGAAGATTGCTGATCGCATAAATGCCAGCACGTGCGCCATCGGATTGCTGGCAAAGTTTTCCCAGCGGGTTGCACACAGCAGGACATCTCAAATCAGGATGCCCCAGGAACTTGAACCAAAACACCAGATGGTCAACTTATTGTTTTATTGATTTAGGCCCTTATTTAACAAGGGATAGCGCCAGGTAGCGAATGGTGAGCGAACGGTAATGACGCTCACCGCCACGAGAACGCCGGCTCCCCTCCGCAATCACACATTTATCAAGCCGATCCTGCTTAGCGACTGACAGAGCGCCATATAGCCAATCATTCATCATTATTCTAGCCTCACCCCACAGCGCCAGCGAGCGACCTTGAACAGCGACAGGTATGACCTCTCGCTACCTGGCGCTCTCCAATGCATTTCAATGGAGCAATCTTTAAATATTCATAATTAATTGCTATTAATGTTTTTTTTTTTTTTTTTTTTTTTAATGTCAAAAATTCTGTGACCACTTCTGCAATGTTAGATATTTTTTTTGGGGGCAGAATTGATATTACAGGTCTGATATTAATGTATTCATATTACAAAATGTTTTGAAAAACTTGTTTTTTTTTTTCCAAAAAATATGGTTGTTTGGGGGTTAAAAAACTACTTTTAACCCATCGCCGCCAGCGCTGTTAATGAATATGCTGGGAGCCGTTCGCTATGGCCATTCGCTGTCATGCGCTCCCATACAGTGCGGAACCTGTCAAACAGCGACTCCTAACCCCGTATTCAACATTACCGTACACCGACTGAGTCGCTGTCAACAGCCGAACAATGGCCAAGCACAGCGAATACTAGCGTGCGCTGTGAAAATACCGCTACTGTCGCTCATCTGTCGCTACCTGGCGCTATTAATGAATCAGCCTCTTATTGTACTGCCAGTTTATCACCAATATAAATAACAATACTGCCTTTAAAGCTGCACTTTTTATAGGCTTTATTCCATAATCAAACACAATATGCAATAATAATGGTGACCAGGGGCATCTGCAATTTTATATTGAAATGTATTAAAGTATACAAAATGTCATTCATATTTGAATTGAATGTTAGAATAAAAATAATTACCCTGTGAGTTAATTCTAAAGCTTTAAACAACTGTCCTACAATTATCTGTCATTTTTAGAATAATAGAGCGACAATAAGTGCAGGAAGGAAGCAATTAGGCTTTGTTACTAATGTCTTTATGGGTGCATGGAATGTATGTGGGCTCATCCTTAAATCAGAACCATTATGTAGACTGAGCAGCTCATGCCACAACAGCTAACAGTTGCTAAATAGCAGGGTGAGGTATATAATTGGCTTTCTTTTGTTTTACTTCTAGTTTTATAAGTATTACACAATCAGTGTATACCCCTTGTGCCCTCTTGTTTAAAAAGAGACACTTCTTCCTCATTATAAAAAGATGAAAATGCTGTGCTGAACGTAACATCTCCAGCAAACTAATACTAATACTAACTCACAACAATAATTGAAGCACATCAATTACAAATAAAAATTTACTTTACTGATTTTGCATATCTAATTCCTTGCAAACAATGGGATTCCAGGGCTAACCCACCACTATGTCCACACCAAAGGTCTTTGCATATCTAGTTAATTGGTGGCGTAACTAAATTTGACGGGGCCCTGGTGCGAATATTAAATGAGACCCTTTCACTGCTCGTACAGTAAAGTTTTTCTGTCTTTTAACTCATACAAATGTCTGGGGGAAGGTATAACCCCCATCTCCAGTATTGTCCATGTAGCAGACCTCGCTGTTATCAACGCTATTACAATGTGATTAATTAAAATTTCTATTTTTTATTGAATTCACTGACTAAAATGTTTTTTTTTTTATCTATAAAAAAGTAATCACATGAATACCTAGCAATCTATACAGTTCATAGTTCAATTCCATACAATCTCCTGGGATTTTTTCAAAATCTTCAAAATGACAAGTGTTGGGTATACTAGTTTCGCCTTTCATGGCTTCCTCAGCACCCTTCTCTTTAAATACATAAAGACAACATATATATGGGTATAATTTTTACATGAATACAGTTTTACAATTTAATATTATGAATATTCATTGTACCTGTATTTCATGTTATCAGAATAGGTTGTCCCAAGGAAAATATTCTTAAAAGCCATTATAAAGTTCTTAGTATTTTCCTTCTTATTGTGAGCGTTTTGCTCATACGCTGCCTGCTGCTACGAGGCACTACCTGGTGTTATCCCTTCTTAAATAACCCCCTTAAAGTGCACCTGTCAATTTGAACTGATTTGTATCAGAAAGGATCACAGCAGTAGTGGAAACCTGGGTAACTCCGGCCCGGCCTTCTTTCTGTTGCTATATTGCAAGAAAAATCTACCAAAATATAAGAAGGCTCTAGAGGCCAATCTGGTTAGTGCAGCAAGAAGGCTGATACTGAGATTATTGAAGGGGGAATAGTAAAAAACTGGTTGGAGGAAATAGATAAAATATTGGAAATGGAGGAATTATCTTCTTTGCTCTATGGTAAGGAGGATTGCTTTAGGACAATCTGGCCTGATTGGGCAGTTTGGGCATTACTCCTGTTTACACTGTAGTAAAAAGTGCCGTCTTTCGATGTATTCCTATCTGGTCTTTGGGGGTCATGCTAAATATTTGGTGAGGTTAGTGTGACTTGCAGTGTGCATTGTGGTGTGGATTGCAACCTGCATCTCGGTGAGCTTTTAAGTGTTTAGGCACAAAAAAGTGTGCAGAAAATGTTTTTTCTACTTTTTTCCCCCAAAATTAATTTTACAGGTGATGGGGCATTTTACAGGTTAGGTGCATCATTTTTCCAATAAGGTATGGATATTTGTTTTTAAGTTTGGAAACAACAGAACCCCGGGCTATGCAGGAAAAAAATGGTGAAAACTTTAGCATACCCCATAGGGTGCTGTTATTTTCAAACCTTAAAAATATATACTTTTATCCCTGGTACAATAATGTACTTGAACTGTAAAAGTGTGCCATCACGTGTGCAGGTGATTTTTTGGGGAAAATGGCATTTTAAAAAATGTTCATTATTGCGTGCCATATGTCCTCAATGTGCTGAGTTTATATGGTTTTTTTTTTACATTTTCTCTTTGTTTGCATCTGTGACATTTGTTTTAAAAATAAATTATAAATCTTTCTCTAGCAACAATGTGTTTACGTGAGCAACAGTACACTAAAATGGTGTGTTTGGTGTATTGAGCAGGGACTTCCTGACTCTGGCTTGTTAATCATCTTCACCTCAGTCGCTGTAGTAACCTGGCCGGTTGATGAATGTGATGTATGTTGGATGCTCCAACACCAGTACAGCGCTGCAGGGAGCGAGAAGTAACGCCAGCTCATTGCACCAACTTTCGTCACTCCACACCGTACTTATCAAAAAAGGAAACACACAAAGCGCCAGCGCTCTAAATCTGGTTGCTATAGCATAGAGCGCCAGACGCTGTTTTTGAACACATATCCACCAGTAACAAATGGAAACACATGGTGTCATGCCCAGAGCATGATTATAGAATAAATATATGTATTATGAGTATCTGTGTATCTATATATCGCTATATACTGCTCTGTTTGTGATTCAGTGGAATGTGTTGTCTTGGCAGTCGTAAACCCCCCCCCCCCCTTTCATGCACACACAGTTTATGGCTGGCATCAGATAAGGAAATTCCAGATGGGAGGGGGGTTTACCTTCACCAGGGGTGGACCAGGGGAGGGCAGACTACGTTCCCTCCAAAATTTGAAGGTAACAAAAAGCTAGGAGAGCTGACATGTTATTGTGCATTACAAGCTAAGGACCTGGGATCATAACATCGTCCGAAGCAACAAGCAGCCACGGGAAACTCCAACAAAAAGGACTGCGTAAGGACTTTATTTTTGAACTGTTATTTGCTGTATACTCTTTCTGTATTTTTGTATGTCATTTTATTGTTGTAAATCACCTCCAGCACTGTGATACCTTTTATCAGATTAAATGTTTAATTAATCAGCTCTAGTCTTTGACCTCTAAATAGATGAGCTCACCTTCCTGAGGGAAGCTCTGGTGATACACGTTTATTAGGGTTAATTGATGACTTGCTGAGACTAGTAGTCCCTGTCTGGGGGTCTAGTGGCGTGTTAACCCTTGTACCATCACACTCTGTCTGGCGTATTGGCTGGGCTGATAGAGTGTGATCGTGACACATGGAATGACAATGTTTTAACACTGTGACATTAACACTTTAGTGCCAGATCTGTAATGACAATTCTGCATAAAAATATTAAAAGTCAAAAAAGTTTGTTTGCAAACCTGGGGTTACTAACCTTGTTAGTGGAAGTATTTCAGGATTTGTAGTAAGCAGAAATACTTAAAACCTTTACTCAACGCCTAGATTCCCACTCCCAATTTAGCAACACAGAGCCACAGGAATAAAGCAAACATGGAAACAGCATGGTGATAAGAAAATCACAGGTATTGGGACATGATCATAACACAAATGTTTATTATACATTCTAAAACAATAAAGTAGAATAAGGCAGGAAAAGTATTTATATATGCCTTTCTGAAATGTACCAAGATATTGAATATCAGAGCAATGTATAACTATATGTACTCACTAGGCACGGCAGGGATTCAGCCGAGATTATATCTAAGCCTCTTAGGATCTGACTGCTGCGGAAGCATGAAGAGTTTGGTGTATGCATACTGTTAGAGTTTTAGCTGTAGGGCTTTGAATGCATATTGTTTAGTATATTATATTTTATATTATATTTTACTAAACGTTTTGAACTGGTTAATTAGTGCATTGCGCTAATGGTTTACACTATGTATTTTTTTAGCTTCTGCCTGAAAAAAGTAAATGTATTGCTCTTCATTTTCAGTAGCTACTAACATCTAGGGACACATAAAAACTTGCCCTTAGCACATCCCAAGGGTTTGCCTATAACCTTACCTTGTATCTTGGTCTTGGCTTTCTGCATCCCCGGTCCACATGCTCAAAATACCTGGAAAACTCTAATGGCTTCTGATGGCATCACTGTTGCCTGCAAGGACAAGGGAAAAGACCTGAGATGGTCAGTATTTATGGTGAACTAGATGTCCCGAGAGGGAATAACATAATCTAGATGGGTTGGCAAAATTCAGAGTTTTTGTCAACTTTAAGAACTATTGCAAGTGCAAGTAATTTATCAACTTTTACACGTTTTACAGTACATTTAGACAATTTTAGATTACACTCAATTTTTCGTAACTTCCCCTCCCCTGTGCTAATTTGGCCATTAAAATAACAAACTCACTTACCTGATCTCTGTGATCCTCTCCTTAAGCAGCCAAAGGTGGGGCTCCACATGACAGCCATGGTCTTATGTGACAGTTGGACTTGAGTGACAATCTAGTATGCATTGTAGCTCCATGGATTGGGTTACTGACCTGTCACTCAAACTTTGCTCAGCTTTGGTACAGATTGAGGCCCTCTTTCCCCAGTGAGTATTTTTTACATTGTTGCCCAAAGTGGGCTTAGCACTGAGGAAGGGAGGGGTGGATGGGGTGTTACAGAATTATGTTACAGAATTATTTGACCTCTTGAAGTCAGAGTAAGAAAAGAATGCACTTCTAAATGATTATGTTATCATGACATGCTTAACAGGATCTGGACAAATAAAACTTGCATTAAATGTGCAGCAATATGAATTGCCCTGGGGAGAAATGCATATGAGCACTGTTTCTTGTAAGGGTGTTGGTTCAATTTAATGTTCCTGTCCAGGCAAAGCAAAACACACAAACCTTTAGTTCTGCGTTGCTGATCCACACTGGTGCCATAGTTTGAAACTTACACTTGTTTGAGATCCAGTCACCGCATATTAGGGGGTTATTTAATAAAGGCTAGTGCCAGGTAGTGCCTCATAGCGGCAGACAGCGTCTGGTGAACGCTGGGAACTGTACGCAATATGAAAGTGAATCTGGTAAGCGCCTCTAACAGCGCCATGTAGCGTCCGATGTATTATTACAGGCGGCTGAGCGTATAGTGCAGGCGCTCTAGCTTCCAGAGCGCCAGGTATTACCTTTCGCTCACTGTCGCTCTCCCATACATTTCAATGGCCGTTCATTTGCTTGTGTTTAAACAGCGTGTTTGACATTTTTAATTTTTAATTTTTTTTTTTGCTCAAATCATTGTGTGACCTCTCCTGACTGCAAACACTTTTAGAAGCTTTTTTTGACGTTTTATATTTTTAGGCAGAATTGTCATTACAGGTCTGGCACTAAAGTGTTATTGTCCCAGT
The DNA here is from genome assembly GCA_027917425.1 of Gastrophryne carolinensis. Lineage (NCBI taxonomy): Eukaryota > Metazoa > Chordata > Amphibia > Anura > Microhylidae > Gastrophryne > Gastrophryne carolinensis. The sequence goes on along the minus strand of CM051234.1, from coordinate 184,253,462 downwards.
GTTATAACAATGTCATTCCATGTGTTTTTTCGCTTTGTTACTGGTGTATATGTGTTCAAAAACAGACTTTAATCACACAGCGTCTGGCGCTCTATGCTATAGCGACCAGATTTAGAGCGCCAACACTGTGTGTGTGTCCTTTTTCGATAAGTATTATGTGGAGCGCTGAGAGTCGGTCGCACTGAGCTAGCGCTACATATCGCTTGCCGCAGTGCTGTACTGGTGTAACAAACATACATCACATTCATCAATGCGGACCAGGTTACTACAGCGATTGAGGTGCTCTGTTACAGCGCCCGATACCTGCTTACAGCGTCTACTAGCGGCCACTCTAAGCACTGCTATACAGACGCTCATCTGCCGATACCTGTCGTTAGTAATGAATCAGCCTCTTAGTGCCACCATAATAAAAGTTCTTCATCAGTCACAGTAACTGGCTACGCCTGCTCAAGTAACTGCAATGGAGGGGGCATGCTGAGTACTGTGACTGATACAAGGAGGAGGAGTTACCGCTGGGTCTCAGCTGCTTAGGACAAATGGTATGTATATTTTTTTTGTTTTGCCCAGACAGTCCCTTTAAATAAAAATCTATCCTGAACACCTTGCGGTGGCTATATATCAGGAAATACACATTTACATTTTTTATGCTAGGTCCACTTTAAATAATGGATAACTTTTAACATACTTAGGGAACTTGGAACAGATATCTTAAGCAAACTGTCAGTTTAGTTTAATAAGGCGTATTCATCTTTTGCTAATTATAAAGATGACTAGAGTTTTTCTGGTGATAGAACAAAAAAATATAGCATTCCTTTGGCATATCAAGCTCCAGATCTTGGATGTGAAGTCACTGTGGCCAATTCTTTTCCAGTTACATAAAACAGCTTTAGGATTGACAAAGAGCAGAGTATTGACAGTAAAGAACAAAACAGACTTTTACGTTTTTCTACTGTACTTACATCTGCACTATGTTATTAAATTAAAGAGCACACACAATGTACTGTTTTCTGCTGAAATAGAACAGCATGAAAAAAAAAAACCAAACACTTTAATTAAAATGCACATGGTCCAAACATTTCTAGTCGGCCGAAGTAAAGGAGCGTTCTAGTAAATAATCAGGGTAGCTTTTCCATAGCATTATAGAGGCCTCTTTGCACACAGACTATATTCTAACCTTGAGAGGAGAAGCTTAGTTCTGGGAAATAGAAAAGAGGATTTTCTTTTTCGTCCTGGTTCAGGAAATCAGTGGCAAGAAACATTTCTCTTCGAAAGTGTGTTCAGCTTTTTGTATCATTCTGTTATGGAAAAATCACATGCAGTGTACAATAAATTGCTACACTTGGCACTAAATGTAGCATGCTGCTCGGAGAAGAAACTTTCTGATAAATCGCCCATGACTGAATATGGTTCTCCATCTAGGAAACGGTTATATATACAGTATATAGTCTGCAAAATAGGAAAGCAATGGTTTTGGTTGGGGAAGGTGAAGACTTTTTACTATTGCATATATATATATATATATATATATATATATATATATATATATTTATATTTATTTATTTATATATTTATTAAAGTTAAGTAAGACTATCGTAAAAATTTAGACCAGTAACAAAATAAAATGATACTTGGCTATATACTTCTTTGGCTGATAAATAATCTCATAAATCATGTGACTTGTAACCAGGGAGACAGCTTCTCTCTTCTCCTGCCTCCTGCAGCAGCACACTACTGAGCGCAAGCATATGACGCTTCGGCCCTTATTTATGATCTGCGCAGTTTAGCATCTTTCTGGTGGCTATAGCACCAGTTTTGGAGTGCCGACATTTTGATCTTTTCTGGCGCTGTGCTGTGAACTACAATGACGCTAGAAGTCGCAGCACCAGATGCTAACTAATTTGCTTTCTTTATTGCGCTATGTCAGCGCTTGTTGGACCTGACTGCCGATTATCCCAACGCCAGAGAGCGCCACTGTATACCACCATCCTTTTGGCACTGCACAGTGTATTTAAGAATTTTTTCCTCCTTGAAAACATTGGTGCTGTATTTTTCCGCCACTGGTCACCGTTTCATCATTACAGTTACAAGAAATCACTGCTGGGGACAAAGGGTACAATGTGCATTTATTTTGAGTTTTAGTTGTCGGGGTTCTAATTAAACATTGTTAAGCAAAACAAGCCATTAAAATCAATTCATATAGCCCCCCAAAAAAACATTTTGGTCCAACTTGGCCCTGTGATTCAATTATTGACAAGTCCCAATGCAAGTTCTGTACAAATAAATGTCTGTTATATTAATTATAAACACATCAGTCCAGTTCTGCCCATTGTGCTTTACGGAATCTTGAGCTACAGAGCCAGGTTTCATCTGGCGCTGTTTCAACCAGATTGCCCGGCGCTGCATCATTTTCGGGGCAAGTGTTGAATAAAAAGCTAGATGGCGGCCGCATGGGCCATTTTTTTTATTTCTTAAAATTTCTTAAGTACCACTGAGGCCCGGAAAGTGGAGATGAGTGACACTGACGCTTCTTAAATAAGGCTCCCAACCTAAGTCCAGGCTTTTTTCCCACATATTTCTTATTTACAGTTTTCTTTATCTTTACATTTGTATTCTTTCCTCTCGGGTAATGCTGGGTGTTGCAGCACGGCCTATCTGCTCATTCTAGGTGGATGTTTATTTTTCGTTTTTCATTGTAGTGTCAGTTAGATAGAGGAGTTTGTTATTATTGCTTATTTATAAAGTGCCATTACCTTCCATGGCGCTGTACAATGTTACAATTTCAGTGTTGTCTATTTAAAATGGACCAAAACTGTGACTTTCACTATCCTGGGACTTGGGTTGTCCCTTGGACATGCAGATTTGTGATGCCCCACAGTGTGAAACCCTGCAGATCACCCATGAATCTTACCTTCCCCATAGTGTCTGCACGGGTTCTGGTCCAATCAGTGCTGTATGGCATGCATATTAATGCACAGCATATGACACTGTTTCAGGCAAAGCTCCTCTGTTGTATGCGGTGCTCTGTAGTACACCAAGTAGTAGCAGGCTTTCAATGTGCAAACCTAGACAAAATGACTTGGATGCTGACACATCATGTCACTATTTTCCATTGCAGCTGAAGAGCCCATGTAAAGCAGTTCATCATCAGCTCTGGGAATGACCTTAGTAAAGACAGCCCTAGTCCATGGCATCTCAGGTCATGTGACATCATCTTATCCAATCTGTGGCGGCGGTAGTTGTAGTGCTTAGTTGATTGGCTGGCTGTGTCTCGGGGGATTGCCATGGTAATGTTGATGCCATGATTTGAATTATCTATCATTGCGATTGTCATAAACCTTGAAAAGTGATTAACCCCAACACAGAGTGAGAGAAAGGGAGACACATTATACTGTTGATAGGGATCTAATCTGAGGGTGCCTGTTAGCCATCATAGATGGCAGCACCCTAGTAAGTATGTCTGTCACACTGCAACAATCTGAAGTTTCATGCCTCGAAAGGCAGATTTACGAGCCCAAAAAATCTTGCACATCTTTTTGCATTAGCTTTGGCCTTACCCTCTATTAGACAATAATAGACGATATGTTATACCTATCTATCTGCCTATACAGGACCTGCACAGAGTGCACTTATCTATCTGCCTATATTTGGGGCGAATGTAATCGAGTCCTTATAAACAACATTATATTTGTAACACACCTCCTTTAATGTAATTTTGCATCTGCAGAAATTATATAAGACCTGAAGTAGAAACTTAAAGCGGACCTTCACTCTAAATAAGAGTCTATTTTATATGTTTCCCATACCCTGCAAATACAGATTGCTCACATTAAAAATCATCCTACCTGCATCTACTGCATGTCATGAGCCTTGAAACATCCAAGATGGCGGCTCATGGAACATCAGGCAGCCTGCAAACAGGAAGTGCCTTCTGGCTGTGCTGCTCTGCATTCTGGGATTGCTGACCTTTTCCTAACTAAATATACTATCAATAAATTGTTATAATTTATTTAATAAAATACAGGGAATTATCTGATCAGATCTGATCTGACTGGAATGGAAACAGTCATGTAAAATAATTAGTATGTGATTCATACAACTTAAACCAACACTGAAAAAATACTTATAAAAAGCAAAACTTCTAACCCTCCCGCTATTTCTCTCGAGCATGTTTTTTTTTTTAAATAGTAGTAAAAGTATCAAGCAACATATTCCAGAGCTTGCCAAAGGTTTTTAAACTTTTATGCTAGGTGCCGCCATCTTGGATAGGTGCAGGAGCTGGGTTATTTCCCAGCTCTCTTGGGTGCACTGCAAACGTATCTTTTCCTCCTAACTGCTGTCAGATGTCACAGTGGTGGGGCACAGGCTCAGATGACAGCAGAGAAGCCCAGCCTCAGGTGATGACGGCAGGGCATAACCCCAGATGATGATGGCGGGGCACAGTCTTGGATGACAGCAGCGAGACATGATGGAAGGGCATGGACCAGGATGACAGCAGCGGGCATGGCGGTGGGACACGACCCCGGATGACAGCAGGGGGGAATGATGGCAGGGCATGGCTCCGGATGACAGCGGTAGAGCCCGGATGCATGTGCCAGTGACAAATGATATCCTCTGCTAAAATACCCAACTAAAGACAAATAGTGATGAGGGTGTTTGGCACCCTCCTGCTGGTAGATGGGAAGGTTACTACCTCCAGGGAGATAAATGATAAAAAAAATGAATGGCAATAGAAAGAGAGATGCTGCACGATCGACTGCTATGATTAATCTTGCCTAGTCAGCTAACTGAGGGGGTTCAGGTGTCACAGGCTCCACTGGGTGCTAGTGTGTGTCCCTCTAGGAATGGCTGTTTAATACAGCCAGTGTTACTTCCGGGTGGAGGGCAGGGGGCAAGGGTGATACGAGGGTCGTCTCCAATCAGCCGGCAGCCATCTTGGTCAAGACCTGGGATTGGACCGCTAATGGAGTTGGCTGGAAATTTCCGTCCTTTTAGGGGAGGCTGTGCAAGCGTGCTGCCAGCCACAAGCTCACGCTCTGGCAGGGTGCACTGTCAGTGCAAGGTCCTACCCCTGTTCAGAAGCCTTATGTCACTCGACTAGAGTCAGAGTGGTGGTGGTCCAGCAATGCTGGACATTCAGGAGCAGTGTCTTTATGTTGCCTGGACAGCACTGATGCTGATGTGCACATGGCACTGCAGCATGGGCAGGGGACGGACCCCATGGACTGGTGTCGCCCTGCACAGGCTTCCCTTCTTGTGGCCTCTGCATGTGTAGATGGAGTCTAAAAACCTGACAGGGGGGCCATATTTGAGTGACTAGCCCCCCTGGTGCCTAGTGGCAATCAGCTGCATCCTTCTATATTGTGCCATGTTCAGGGCAGTTACTGGCTATTCTGAACAGTGTTCACATCATCAATATATGGCACCCAATATATGATGTGTTTGTTGTGATGTGTTAAGAGGTCATCAGAGAAAAGGTTTCTTTCCCACCTCCCCAGATACAAGTTGGTGTATGATGGGGCACAGGTCATTCCTATGGACGAGCCTTGTATCTAGAGGTAGTGGGACCCTCTGAACAAGAACTTATTATGTGTAAGGATGGATTCTAAAAGATGTAAGACAAATCGGTTCCTGCTGTCGCTGTGTGAGCCCATTTCACCAAGAAAATAGCAGACTGCATGAGGCCTAGTGTGTGAGGAATACTGAGGTATATTACCTCAATGTCTAGGCTTAATAAGAGTACCTTGTGTAACAGGCGTAATTCTAAGATTTCCAACAGGTGCATTGTATCTCTTATGTAAGATGGTGGTCTGTGTACGTGTGGTTGTAAAATGGAGACAATGAAGCATCTTACGAGTCCTTCATATCCCTAAGGATCTGATATTCACTGCGTGAGGGATCTTTCAGTCTTAAATTGCAATATACACAGGTGCCTGGGATTTCTTGTATATTGTTTATAGGGCTAATTTTCTTGTTTCTCTCGGTGGTGTAGTCTTGGGAGCTTTCTTGGGTGGTGGGGGCTGGAAGCTTAAAGGCAGTTTTATTAAGGAGTGTTGTGTATGTGGGAAAGCGTGTCTTGCATTTTGGGCTCCAGTTGGGTCGGAGTCACTTTCTGAGCTGGAACCCAGACATAATGAGTCGGATGAGTGGGTTGCCCATTGGTTTGGTGGGAATGGTTCAGGTGCATCTTTTCGTCTAGTTGTAGCTGGCAGTAAGGGGGTAAAGTCCCTTTGGTTGTATTGTCTATTTTGTTGAAAGAGTCAACAGTCCTGATGGTAGTCCGTATGTTATTGGCTCCTCTCAAAGAGTGATTGTGGGAGAATATATAGGTCTTCAGGTCATTGTGGTTCCTGATTTCTAGAGTCATGTCTACGTGTAGTAAAACTAAATCTTGTTTGGTCCTGGTTGGTCTTCCATTTATATGCCTTGATCTTGCTATATGCTGTGATGTCTTGACGTAGCTTCCTCCCCTTGTTCATTGCTGGTGATGTGTTGTTTCTGTCTAGCATTTGTTTGAGTCCTATGTTTGTCTTTATGAAGCTTGGATGATTTTTACATGGGAGTATGTTTTTATCAAGTTCCTCGATAGCTGTTGCGCTTGATGTGAGTTCCTGGCTGTAGAACACTTTAAGTAGTTCAATTAGTTTAAATGTACAGTCATCTAGTGTTTTTTTCCCTATCTTTCCTGTAGTTGAAAATTTGGGGTTGTTGGGAAAAAAAATGTTTTCTCAGGCCTAGTAGTTTTTCCTTATTAGTTAGGCGTTTCTCAAAGTAATGAATATTCCTAAAAGATTTTGGACTTCTTATTCAGTAACTGAGCTAGATTATTTGTAAGGGCTAAAAGAGATTTAAGGCTTCTGATTTCAGTCTCAGTTTCAGGGTCTATTATAGTCTGCGATTGATGTGTGCCTGCTAGGTCTTACCAGTAGCTGCCATTGTATTCAGCCATACCCTCCTGAAGGGGAGAGTAAGGGGGAAGTGGGAGGGGGGGAATTTGTATTGAAGCAGCTGCAGTTTCACACTCTGGGTCCCAAGTAACGGTGCCCAGGAATAAATAAACAGGGTAGATAATTGAGGGGTTTGGCATTTCCCCCATGGTCCACTTATTCGAACCTATAGCATATATTACTTGTCTGCTTTTGCAGTTTGAATATCCCATTAATCTGAATTATTTTGGCCCTGAGCTGCTTCCATGTGGAAAGCTGCTCAGTAGTCTCATGCAACATCCTAAGGGTCGCGTTTGTCGATAATAGGGGCTCAGGCAAAGCTGATCTTGCAAGTTTCTTGTTTTGCCCCTAAATTCTACATTGTGGTAAAGTTCTAGGCATGCCTGTAAATTGGAGTCTGTGAGCAATGTTTATTTGATATAGGTGTAATATCCTGTCATTGATTGTTAAAATCAGAAATAAAGTGCACCCTGTCTAATTTTTTGGCTCCTTGGAACTACCCAGAAATTAACTTCTGTGGGTACCCACAGACCCGGACCAAGTGGGCACCGGCAGCAAATCACTGCACTGCTTTCCGGGCAGAGGACCGAAGGAAAGGAAAGATTTATGGGTGTTCAGGGGGTTATGTATGGGGGGCTCCAATGTTTTGAATGCCCCCCAGCTTGTCATATAGCGGCAGAGACCAACACCTGAGCGACCTATCACAACAGATCTCTGCCTGGCACTTCGTGGAAATTCGTTAAATATTTTAGACAATATGATATTCACTTTAAGATTTGGCGGGCCAATCAAGAGGAGAGTGGCACACCACACAGCCAAGACCATGTCCAATTCGTGATATGAAAAATGTGTGTGTATATAAAGGCATGGCTGGGTATGTTTTGGTGTGTAAGAATGTTCCTGTCCCGCTCAGAGCCCTGACCTTAACCAAGTCAAACACACTTGAGCGGCTTTAGTTGCTAAGTGAAGGCGGGGCAGCTTCAAAATATTAGGGTTGATTCAGAGAGACAAAAAACACTTTTGTTTTTTGTGTCGATCTGTTTTTTTTTTTAATTTTCCCACTCTCGTATTAGTGTATGAGTGATTCTAAGCATGCATTGCAAGCCTTCAGTAAAGTCTTCGTCCGTTTGTATGTCAACGAGAATGTCTTTTTCCAGGTTTCGTTTTCCGTTTATGTTACTCATGTTACAACATAGGCTTTCGTTTTTGCCCTTTTTCCATCGTCTCCTCCCACAAATCATTTACGTTTCCCGTTAGATTCTGATTTCCTTTTACAATATATAATCATCCAGATGATGATCCTTACGACCTCACGCCTGTGCACTATAAACTTAACTCATTAATGTGCTCGCCTACATATTTGGTTCACTAAATTTGGCTACAATGCTTAGCTAAATCACTTCGCGGTCAGTATATTCTTCCATTTCACACCCCTAAAACTTACCCAAATCACTTCGCGGTCTCATTCTTCTTCCATTTCCCACCCCTAAAACGTAACCAAATCATTTTTTTTCCATTTCACACCCCTAAAACTTACCTAAATCACTTCACGGTCAGTATACTCTTCCATTTCACACCCCTAAAACTTACCTAAATCACTTCGCGGTCAGTATATTCTTCCATTTCACACCCCTAAAACTTACCTAAATCACTTCGCGGTCAGTATATTCTTCCATTTCCCACCCCTAAAACTTACCCAAATCACTTCACGGTCCTGCGAATCTTCATCTCTAAATATTTCCTGCCCCATTCGTTTTGTGGTAACCAACCCTTAATTTTTTTTATCACAAATGCCACTTTGTGTATGGCTTTTTAAAAAATATATATTTTGATTAAAAAAGTAACACATTTTTTGTTTTTTTTTAGTAAAAAATAACATTTATAAATGTTAAATTTTTTTTTAAAATGTAACATTTTTTAAAACTATATATATAGCAATGGCAGGACCCAGAACATTATTTATCTGTGGTCCCCAACGAGTCGCGCAGCTCCTGCATCTCGGCCACCAATGCAAGGACCCTTCACTCATTTGTGCCACTCTGGTCCCTGTATAAACACAAAAAAAACATTATTTGTTGGCAAATACATGTTTATCAGCTGTGGATGGAATGTTTATTAGGTTGCAAGCTAACTCATGAGGCCATATGTCATTATGCTAAGGAATTAATCAAAGGAAGAGGGCATATGTCATTGTGCTAAGGAATTAATCCAAGGAAGAGGGCATATGTCATTATGCTAATGCCATTGACTATGGCTTTAGGTATCTTGGTGATCATGTCAATTCCAACATACTCAAAATAATGACAACTTACTTCATTGGTGGCCGAGGTCTGCTTCGGGGACCACCCTCGGTTCTGGGACCTGCCACTGCTGGGAAGTTGAGGCTGTAGAGACATGTCAAATAGGGTCACTTCTAATGTCTGAGTCAACAGTAAGCAAATGACAATTTGAATATGTGTGTGACATCACCCACCTTCTACATGTGCCTCTTGGGCCTGATCTGTTGCAGTCCCTGCTCCAGATCCTTCACCCGCTACCGAATCATCTAGAAAAAGATATTAAGGGAATCAGCTTTTGCTTAAATAGCATGTATGTGTGTGCGGTTACATTAAAAGTCACATACCAGAGGCTAATGGCTCTGTCGCTTGGTACGACTCCCTGTCCACACCCTGACGCCCCTCCTCTGTAGAAAGGTCCAGGGGCTGGTTGGAGGCCGCTACAGAGGAGGGGTAGGAACGTCACCCTGGAGATCCACCACCTTCACTTTCTGCTGCAGATTCATGCAGCACTGGTCGGCCTGTGCGCTTCCAGGTGGGTCGGATTCGGTACTCCATTTCCAACACTAGAAAAGCAAAGCATTTGTAAATAAAGGCCTACCTTCTGTATTATTTACATCTAGCATGCAATCGCTATGTACTTACTTGGGAAATGGAGCCCGAAAAATCGCCGCACCCGGGGCATGTGTAGTCGCTTCAGGTCCGACCAATGCTGCATGATCTGTGTATGGGTGAAGGTGGTGTCCGTCTCGTGCTGGATCCTGGAAACGATCTCCAGGGCGACGTTCCTCTTCTCAAATGAGTTGGGCAGGTAGTCGTACCTGCGCTGAAGCATCGTCTAAAAAACACAAAATATTTGTCACAAATTGATCAATTGACTAAATTACATTCCAAGACACATTTCTAGCCTCAAACTATCCTTCTAGATGCAAGTGACTTGATTCGCACATGTGCGCACTTACTTCAGTTTTACAAACTTTTAAACAAAACTTTTTCTTCCTGCGCTTCCTTAAGGCCTAGGCATGCATTTAGATCTCAAATCAAAGTCCTTACAATACACTTACGAGCATATTCAGCTCTTGTTGTTGGCGGGTGAAGATTGTGGGTGCCATCTTTCTTCTTGTCCGCAGCAGATAAGTAATGTCCCAGCGGTTTCCGGGTTCCGCACAGCCGAACGAACGGCCGTACGCACACGTACGCGTACGCGTAAGCGTCATGCCCAGGCATTAGTATTTAAAGGGTCCTGGACACACAGCTCATTCTTTTTGAGATTTTCAACATGCCAGCTAAAAAAGCCCTCGGTAAGGCCATACCAGCCAAGAAGGCCACCAGCAAAAGGCCCCAGCAGCCTGAGGAGCATTCTTCCTCACGTCCGACCACTTGGTCACAACTACCTACTCCCAAGGTGCGGGAAATGCGAAGCCACAGTGGCCAACCCAAGGCAACATTGGGCACCAAGGCCACAAAACCCAAACCAACCACCAAAGCCAAGGAGGGAGCGGCTAAGAAGAAGCCAACAACAACAAAGCAGGCAGGTATGCCGGAAAGAAAGGCCACTAAGAAGCAGAGGGTGAGAAGCCCCTGCCCCAAAAGAACACCCTCCCCTCCACCCTGGCCTAGCACATCCCTTCATAAAGCAGGCTCCACTGGCAAGGCCAGTAAGAGCCAGCGTGGCAGAAGCCCCAGCCCAGCCAGCTCTGCCTCTCCAGCTCCACGTGGTAAAAGCTCCCATGGGCATGGAACCACTAGGGGCAAGGCCACCAAGAGCCACAGGCCCAGAAGCCCCAGCGCAGCCAGCTCTGCCTCTCCAGCTCCACGTGGTAAAAGCTCCCATTAGCATGTAACCACTAGTGGGAAGGCCACCAAGAGCCACAGGCCCAGAAGCCCTAGCGCAGCCAGCTCTGCCTCTCCAGCTCCACGTGGTAAAAGCTCCCATTAGCATGTAACCACTAGTGGGAAGGCCACCAAGAGCCACAGGCCCAGAATCCCCAGCCCAGCGAGCTCTGCCTCTCCTGCTCCACATGGTAAAAGCTCCCATGGGCATGGACCCACTAGTGGCAAGGCCACCAAGAGCCACAGGCCCAGAAGCCCCAGCCCAGCCAGCTCTGCCTCTACTGAGCCACGTGCCAGTACCTCCCATGGGCATCCAACCACAAGTGGCAAGGGCACAAAGAGGCACAGGGCCAGAGGCCCCACACCCTCAAGCACACCCTCTCCTCCTGGGCCACATTTCCCACCGGCACAGGTGGCAACCAATGATCCATATGCAACATCCACGCCTGGAGGTTCGGAGGCCAACCAGGCAAGGACCCCCAGTCGATTGCAAGTCCAGTCCATTCGTTCTCAAGCCACGTATCGCACATTTCAGCACAACAGAGCCAGCACAGAATGTCCCTCGAATTGCCTACAAACAGAGATGAGCCAGAACAGCAAGCAATAGGACGAACATTGCGGCGAGGACAGTTGGGTGGCAGGTTTGGTGAGGCCCAAACTCTTGCATTGGCAAGTGGGCTCACACTTTATTATGAAGAGCTATATGGGCGAAAATCAAAATCTACAAGCAAAATGAGAAAGACAGAAATCTTGGAGGAGCTCACCAGACAGGTCAATGCAGCGGGGGAGGAGCTTAAAGATGTGGAGCAGACACAGCACAAAATATCTGACCTGAAGTATGCAGCACGGAAGAAAAAGAATAAACGGCGCAATTACAGGTACATATTTCAGTTGTGCATTTGTCTGCTTGTTGTATTGACCACAATGCCCTAAATTTGAGAACCTCTATTTTTCAGCTTACAAACTGGCAGAGGCTTCTCAACAAAATTACAGTTTACACGAGCTGAGGAGATGGTGCTGGCGTTGATGCACCCCGTGGCATTAGAGGGCCTCTCTGGCAGACGGGACACAGACAACCCCACCATTCCTGCAGGTTAGTAATGTTAGTGTGTATGTGAAATGTTTTAAACGTGTGAAATGAGGCTCACAGGCATATATGAACGTATGCCCCTAGGGAGTGGCTTGGAGGGAAGGTTACAGTTTTAGCTGGGTGTTTAATGTCTGCAGAATGTTCATTTCAAAATTTGGCAGGCCATACACGACCTTGGACAGTATTTATGGTCACTATTAAAGTCTTTATATTAGCAAAGCACTGCCTGTTATGTGAATCTAGTCAATCATATACAACACTTCCTTCTTTGTCTTTATACCACTTGGGTTTTATCTGTGCTTTGGTGTAAAATACTTGATCTGGGGTCAGGGAACTGTCTACATAGGAAGAATGCCCACCAGCATACTCTGTAGACAAATGCTATTTGCAAGCTGAGTGTGGGCCCCTAATGGCCCTTTAGGGATGTGTTAAACCTCATAACATGCAGTACAGGCATGTTTGGACTATTTAAGGTGACCAATGTGTATGTACAGGGTGAGGCATACATATAACAGATACTGACATTCATAGTGAAGGACACCTTGTCCCGCTGTTGGAGTTTGCATTCCTGCTTGGCCACGTGTTTTTAAAAGCATATGTAGTAATCCAGATCAGCAATGGATTTTTTGGTGTTTACGTGCCTTTTTATTTTAAACACAGCCCAGCATCAAGCCTCAGCAAGTGTGGAAGCCTCATCCAGTTTGACCATGCCGTCAACTTCCGTGCTGCCTAGGAGCCAGGAACAGATATACACGGTAAGTGGACTTTGATGAAACTGCTGATGCATGTGAATGCACATGACTAATTTGCATAACAAATATATTTAGGGCCCAAACTGAACCTTTTTTTTTGCACATGTCCTAACAGACCCACACACTGATGGAGGAAATCAAGGAGATAGAGGAGGATGCCAGCTTGATGGGACCTTCAGAATTGACCCTCCTGGAACCTAATCTGCCACTGTCCCAACATGCTACTGCACCAAATCCTCTGCAGCAGAGTGAAGCTGGACGCATGCTGCCAGCCCATCGTGGGCAGCAGGCTGAGACTGAGCCTACACTCCCCAGTGGTAGCTCTCCTGCAGAGGATTTGCCGAGCACATCTGCGACTCTTGCTCGCCCTAGAGGTCCCGCATCTGCAGGCGCTCAAACCCGGGGAATTGGTAGACGTAGTCATCAACGTCGACCAGTTTCCCAGGGGAGGCGTGTGCCGATCCTGGAGTCAGCGTGGCACCATGACAGCCGTTTATTTCTGCAGGTGACCCAAAGAACCCCAGAGCAGCTTACTGCACAATTTGATACATTAAATAATACATTCACCAACATGCTGACAGAATTTAGGACAAGCAACAGCCACATGGCCACCTTAAATACTAATTTCACAGCCATGCTCGTGGAAGTTCGAACAAGCAATAGACTCATGTTGGGACAGTGGCAGATTATGAATGCCACACATGCCCAGGTGATGGGCCACCTCCAAGGCCCACCACCAGGGTTTTATGAGCAACACCCATACAGATACACCTGTATCTCCACATCTTTCCTCTACATCCCCACTGTATTGACATGTCTGGTGAGCGCTACCAAGATTGCCTTTTTTATGGCTTTGCTTGTATGATTTTGATTTACGCCCATATAGCTCATTAGAGTGCTGAGATACCCCACTAGCCAAAGCCTCACTGAAGCTGCCGCTCAAGCTGCCACGCTGCAGGCTTGGGCCTAATGAAATTGTCTCTGGCTCATCCTGTTTGTTGGTAAGATTGGGGGACATTCTGGCCTGGGAAACTACTACCTTGAACCATGACAAAGATTGGACTGGACTTGCATTTGGACTGGGGGTTTTTGTTTGGGCGGGCCACTGACTTACAGGCGTGGATGTGGCATAGGTATGGCTGCTTTCCACCTGTGACTGTGGCAAATGTGGCCAAGCAGGAGAGGGTGTGTATGTGGCCCTATGTATTACTGGCCAAATATTCTCATGCAAATGGTTGCTCCCTATATATGTTTATTTTATTTGTTATTGAAACTTCGGCCTGGAGTGCGTTACTTTAAAACTCCTGGATGTGGCCAATTGCTAGGTGCCATGAGTCCACCAATGTATATTTTTATTGTACTATGTATGTACATGAAGTCTGTGAGTGCCCTTCAACTCCAAAGTTTCATATTTCACTAAAATATATTGAATGTGACTTTAGCTGTTGTTGACTAAGTTGATGCATTAATGTTTGGGTTATTTTGAGATTACTGAAGGTTTTTCTAAACAAACATGGCAAAAAAAATGCATGAGGCTCAGATCATGTGTCAATATTTTAGTAATTAATTAATTAATAATTTTTAAAAATAAAATACAAAAGCCTTCACAAAGGCAAATTAAAGTAAAAATAAACAATTGCATGCAACAAACAAACACAGGAAATCCAAATTAGCCAAAACTGGTGCTTATCAAATTGGCCTGAACAGCTTGGCCAGAGGCACTAGGTGTGCCACGGTAGTTCTCTTCTGGGTCCTGGCTGGGTGGAGAGGGAGGCAGATCCACATACCGGGGGACACGCTGCATTATGGCAAAGTTGTGGAGGACACAGCAGGCCAGTATGATATCGATGACCTTGTTGGGGTCATACTGGAGTGCCCCCCCGGTATGGTCCAAACACCTGAAGCGAGTTTTTAAGAGGCCAAAGGCCCTCTCCACAACGGCCCGGGTTTTGCGGTGCGCCCAATTGTAGGCACCCTGGGCCGCATTCTGTGGCTGAAGGACGGGCGTCATCAGCCAGGGAAGAAGCGGATAGCCGGAATCCCCTGAAAGAATAATAAATAACTTACATAAATGACACATTCTTATCAAAATTTTTTGGACACCCTGACTAAGAGCCTATCTTATATTTTAGCCACACCCTGTACATACAGATTGCTCACCTAAAAAAACAGCCTAACACCATCTACTGCAGGTTCTGAGCCTTTAAACATCAAAGATGGCGGCTGAGGGCAAATCAGGCAGCCTGCAAACAGGAATTGGCTTAGGACTGTGCTGCTCTGCATTCTGGGATGTCTTACCTTTTCAGGACCCCAGATCTGCTTTGTCTGAGCAAAGCACAGCTCTAACCCGCCCCCTGCACTTTACCCCGTATCATGCATCTGAGCAAAGATGGCGCCGACCCTATCATAAAGTCAAGAACAGAATTGCAAGCGAGTATGGGAAAGAATAATAAGTAAGTTAGTAGAAACTAGAAATATATTATTTTTAAATGCTGGCAAATCAGTTTTTAAGGGTTTGTGCTTTGCTAAAGATCATGGTTAAGGTCCGGTTTAACTTTTCATCAAGGGGTAAAAACAGCCATAGGTTCAGACATGGGTCATAAACTATATTCATAGGCATACATTGAAAAGTGAATGACGTAATTTGCATCAACTTACCAAGGAGCCATCTACCTGAGAATTCTCCAGACTCAAACCGACGGTATAATCCATAATCTCATGGGATGAGCCTGGAAACCCGGCGAGGACGCTAAGGAACCGCATGTCCGGGGCCACCACTGCTTGGACATTCAGTGAGTGGCCCATTTTGCGGTTCCTGGGAAAAAAGAAAAATAAAAAAAAATAGCAAGGCAAGGTAAACTACTCAAACACTAACTTCTAACAACCTCCTAAAAACATGTTGGCCAATACAAATAACACTAACTAAGTGCATAAGTAGTTTTTAGCAAAAAAAGGATATGTATGTTGGATCAAATAAAGATTAACATTTGAATGACTAATTAAGGTCCACATGAAAATGTTTGGCTTTGGCCGACATTAAAAACATTGATGAAGCTATACACGGTCAAATAAGGCACAGGGACACTTGAGAAGGAGGGATTAAGCTATACACGGTCAAATGGGGCACAGGGACACTTGAGAAGGAGGGATTAAGCTATACACGGTCAAATAGAGCACAGGGATACTTGAGAAGGAGGGATTAAGCTATACACGGTCAAATGGGGCACAGGGACACTTGAGAAGGAGGGATTAAGCTATACACGGTCAAATGGGGCGCAGAGACTCTTGAGAAGGAGGGATTAAGCTATACACGGTCAAATGGGGCACAGGGACACTTGAGAAGGAGGGATTAAGCTATACACGGCCAAATGGGGCACAGGGACACTTGAGAAGGAGGGATTAAGCTATACACGGTCAAATGGGGCACAGGGACAGTTTACAAGGAGGGATTAAGTTATACACGGTCAAATGGGCACAGGGACACTTGATAAGGAGGGATTAAGCTATACACAGTCAAATGGGGCACAGGGACACTTGAGAAGGAGGGATTAAGCTATACACGGTCAAATGGGGCACAGGGACACTTGAGAAGGAGGGATTAAGCTATACACGGTCAAATGGGGCACAGGGACAGTTTACAAGGAGGGATTAAGTTATACACGGTCAAATGGGCACAGGGACACTTGATAAGGAGGGATTAAGCTATACACAGTCAAATGGGGCACAGGGACACTTGAGAAGGAGGGATTAAGCTATACACGGTCAAATGGGGCACAGGGACACTTGAGAAGGAGGGATTAAGCTATACACGGTCAAATGGGGCACAGGGACACTTGAGAAGGAGGGATTAAGCTATACACGGTCAAATAGAGCACAGGGACAAGTTACAAGGAGGGATTAAGCTATACACGGTCAAATGGGGCACAGGGACACTTGAGAAGGAGGGATTAAGCTATACACGGTCAAATGGGGCACAGGGACACTTGAGAAGGAGGGATTAAGCTTCACATGGTCAAATGGGGCACAGGGACACTTGAAAAGGAGGGATTAAGCTATACACGGTCAAATGGGGCACAGAAACACTTGAGAAGGAGGGATTAAGCTATACACGGTCAAATGGGGCACAGAGACAAGTTACAAGGAGGGATTAAGCTATACGCTGTAAACTGTATCACAGGAACAATTTACAACGAGGGATTAAGATATACACTGTAAACTGTTTCACGGGAACAATTTACAAGGAGGGCTTAATAGATAGTTAAAATACAGTTTGTCTAAACTATACAACAAAATGACCGATTGAACTTACCTACAGATGTACTTGTCGTTTGCAGGAGGGACCAATGCAATGTGGGTGCAATCAATTGCACCCATGACGTTGGGCATGTCGGCGATATTATAAAAAGCCAACTTAAGCGCGTTCCAGGCTACCATGTTGTCCGGAAATAAAATATATTTCTGACTAATGGTAGCCATGCCTTCCAAAAACTCGGATAGGCTGGGAGATCCCCACGGAGAGGGCACCCAGCCTCTGGAACGAGCCGTTCGCCAAAAAATTGCAGGCAGCCAAGCATCTTGGTCATACCTGAAATTGCTTGCCCCTTCCTTGTGGTGCGGGCTAACCATGGCCGCAGCTCACTATACAATTTATGGAGAGAAGCGCGATTAAGTCTGGTCAGCTCGAACAACTCAACGTCATACATGGGATCGATATGCATGCGTCGCCGGGGCAATCTGGCCTGTGCCCTGCTGACACATGCAATGCCCATTAGCTGAAGGCGCTCATATTCCTCCACGAAGCCGCAAAACATTGTCAAAGCAAGGTATCCGAGATCAAAATGGTCCCGTAAGTGGATCGCAAAGGAAACGGTTTTATAGGGTGGTGGTCCCTCGGCAATCAGCTCTCTGAAGCCCATACCAATAACGTAAGTTATCTGAACGAACGCAAAATATCAGATTTTGATGGGAAAATTATCAGATTCAGCATATACGCACAAGCGTGAACAAATGTACGAATAGAAAATGGAACAGAAAAAACAAAAAAAATGACAAACACACACAAAAACATATACAGACAGTTACGAAAGTCCAGACGAATGTGTCTCTGAATCGAGGCTATTGTCTGTAGTTTTAGAATAGGGGTACATTTACTCATATAAGGCCTGATTCAGAGCCTCTTTCACATGCACTTTCGCATGTGTTTGTGTAAGTTTTGTGAGTTTTTCCATGCTTTTTCGGAATTTTCGTTGCGTTGCGTTTTCATGCGTATATGCGTTTACGCTAACGTGAATACGCGCTTTCAATGATCGTATGTTTATCGTCAAATTTCCGTTATGTCGGGCAACTTACGTTATAGTTATGGGCTTGTACATGATTCAGAGCCTTGATTGCCGATGACAACCCGCCAATAAAATGGGTTTGTTTCCGTTCAACTTACGGGCTCATTTTGCTGGTGTCATGTTGTGAGTTGCAGTGTTATGGAGGCGAACTTCATGGAGGAATATGAGCGTTGGCAGCTACGTGTCTGTCTTTTGGATTTCAGGTTGCTGAGGAGCATCTATACAGGTATTATGTTTATCTTGACATCCTTCCTTATTTTTAAAATAATATATATATATATTTTTTGTTGTTTCTTTGGCACATTTATAGTAATGTTGCCTTGCGTTGCATATTTTAATGTAGACCTAAATCTATCTAAAGATTGTCACTTATTTTGTTTGGTTTTATTTATATTGTTTATACAAAAAAATCACAAAAAAACCCTTTAAATAACTAATATTGTAAATTATACTATACCAAAATAAATAAATAAATAAATAAATAAAACATTTACAATGTTTATTATGTCTATCATTTATTAATTAGTTTCCAAATACACCTATGCACATAAATCCCATAAAAGCCACACGGAATTCCTAAATATATATAGACTAAAGGAAATTAAGGTAGACATGAAAAGACAGAGGAAAAAATACAGTGACAAGGGAGTTCAGGTAAGCATGAATGGCGGAAGATCTTAAAAACAGGATCCGCGAGTGAGTTAAGGTAAGCATGGAAGCAGAAGTGAGTGAGAGAATAGTTAAGACGGGGACATTAATGAGGTAAATAGCTGCACGCATGCGTACATGCATGCAAACATAGCAGCTTTCCAACAGATTGGGAGATATTGGGAAAAAGGAACACAGAAAATCTTCGTAGGAAGCTACGTTGGAAAACGCTGTAAAACGGTAGTATACAAGGTTTACGGGGTAACGTATACGCAACCTTCGTACTGTCGAGGACGCAACGAGAGGCAGAAAATGTCATTCTCGTTGGCGTACGCAGCTACGAACAGTAAACGGAAGGCTGCCGATGGAGGCTCTGAATCATGCGTAAGCACCTACGCATACGGAAAAAAAGTGTAAAATACACAGAATGAGCCAAATCTGACATGGTTTTGAGGAGGCTCTGAATCAGGCCTATAGTTTGCTTAATTGTCTCCCACCCATCTAACTAGAAGCCATTGTCCTCCTCTTCATTCTTTTCATGTTAATTGGCTTAGGCTAGTCTGGGATTAGTTCCAGATCTGCTCCAGATCTTAATCAGTTCTCATAAGATCTGACATGCCAGTCAAAGGCAGGTTTCCTTTCTGTCTTTTGTCCCAAGCAATGCAGGGAAACCTCAGAAAGCACCACCCAATTCCAGGTGGGCAATAATGAGTGGTGTCAGAGCCGTAGCAGCCATGAGGCGAATGAGGCACTGGCCTCAGGTGCAGCTACAGCTCTGATACAAGGGGGGCGCAGCCGTGCAGTCAGGGACCAATGCAAAAGGGCGGGCTTGTATGTCTGCTGAAAAATACCAATTTTTTTTTTTTTAAACAACATCTTCCGACCGTTCGCGGGGCTCCTGTGTGCATGCCCACCTGGCGCGCGTGCCGGCGCCGATCTAACTCCACCAACACCCCCGCCCCCGCAACAGCTGTCATCTGGCCGTGGGCTCGGCGTGTGTGACCGCGCGCGTGCTCGTGCGACGCGCCAATTGCAATACAGCAGCATAGCCCCCCCATCATCATTTTATTAAAAAAAAAAACTCACGGTCGCCACAGTGCAGCTCTTCATGCAGATCTCGGGAAGCCGCCACCCCAACTGCTTCCCCTCCAATCAACTGTTGGCTGGTTCGGTGCCCGCCCCCCTCCAGGAAGCTATGCCAGCGCGGGACCTGAGAGAGGCCATTAGGCTCCGCCCACCTGTTTCAGTCTCGTGCTGATTCAAACTTGTGACTGCAGCAGAGACCTGAGGACTGCGGAGAAAGAGGTAAGAAGGGAATATAAATTTTTTTTTATTTTATATTAAAAAAAAAAAAATGAATAATGATGATTTTGTAGTGGGTGGAAGAGTGTGTGTGTGTGTGTGTGTGTGTGTGTGTGTATGCACTTGCATGGCCGGGGGGGGGGAGCTGTCCAGAAACCAAGGGCATCCCGATTTGTAATGTCCTGGGGGAAGATCAGAGGCCAGACCCCACAATACCCATAGACACTCACCTCTTCCCGGTCCAACGGTGCATGCTCAAGCTCTGGTCCAATGAGAGCCGGCCACTGTCACTAGGTAATTCAGCAGGTGACTCTCATTAGAACTAATGCGGATCCCAGCCTGCTGAATTATGCAGTGACGGTGGGCAGCTTTCATTGGACCAGAGCCCACGCATGCACCGTTGAAGCCAGGTTAGGTAAGTGTACTTTCTGGGGGGTTATACACAGCGAGGTATCCTGAACTGGGATGCCCCGCTGTGTAAATCCCCCCCAGAAGCCCCATTTCACTCAACTTGTCCCAGAGCCCTCACCGCATCTGGGAAAAGCAGCCGCATCCTGGCTCACCTCTGCAAGCACCCGCACACCCACCGCACATGCAACGGCTAGTAGGTGAGCGGGGAATGTGGCTGGATGCGCACTCGGCTCCCTTTGGCTGCTTAGCCGTCAGTGGAAAGTGAGCGTGCGAAATGTGAAAATCGCAGAAAATCGGCATGCCCGTACCACGTTATACCTTTAGCCGGTCCCAGGGCCGTGTTTTGCCTAAGGCAATCCTAGACACGTGCCTAGGGGCATTGCCCAGAGAGAGCGCGGGGGGGGGGGCGCCAGTGTTTCATAAATTTTTTTTTTATATATATATATTTATTTTTTTGTCCAAAAATTTTACCTGCATCCCTGGACCCAAATGGGTCTGTTTTGCTTCCAATTTCCCCTCCCAGCCACCACCACTGACACACTGCCGACTTTGTCTCCAATCCCCGCTGACGCCTTCCGGCTGCACTATGTCCGGTGGCGTCAGCGAGGTGTATGTGCAGTGTGCACCCTTGTTTCACCCTCGGGCGGGGACAGTGCTGCAGCGCCTTTCCGACCAGGTGGAGTAAGTGCTACCCTGAGCATGAGTAGAGCAGCAGTGAGTCACCGTGGCCAAGTCACAGTAGCGGAAAACAGAGATGCCAGGCAATTCGGCTATGTTTCCTTTTCATTAAATTGTGTTGGCACGATGATAGCTGATAGAGATGAGCGAACTTCTCAAAAATTCGATTTGGGGCGATTCGCCGAATTTCTCAAAGAAATTTGGGCTTGTCCGAATTGAACTTTAGCGAATCGCTCATCTCTGGTGGGAGCGGGGAGGCCGGCTGCGATGTCAGCTGTCATCAGAGGACGCGTCATTAGAGGAAGCCGGCTTCATCTGATGACGCGTCCTCTGATGACAGCTGACCTCGCAGCCGGCCTCCCCGCTCCCACCATGCCGGTAAGTGTTTGCTGAAAAGAAAAAATGCCGGCATGGTGGGAGCGGGGAGGCCGGCTGCGCTGGCAGCGGGCGGCGGAAGCCGGCTTTCGCCGCCCGCTGACAGTCACCGTGGCCAAGTCACAGTAGCGGAAAACAGAGATGCCAGGCAATTCGGCTAAGTGTCCTTTTCATTAAATTGTGTTGGCACGATGATAGCTGATAGAGATGAGCGAACTTCTCAAAAATTCGATTTGGGGCGATTCGCCGAATTTATCAAAGAAATTCGGGCTCGTCCGAATCGAACTTTAGCGAATCGCTCATCTCTGGTGGGAGCGGGGAGGCCGGCTGCGATGTCAGCTGTCATCAGAGGACGCGTCATTAGAGGAAGCCGGCTTCCTCTGATGACGCGTCCTCTGATGACAGCTGACCTCGCAGCCGGCCTCCCCGCTCCCACCATGCCGGTAAGTGTTTGCTGAAAAAAAAAATGCCGGCATGGTGGGAGCGGGGAGGCCGGCTGCGCTGTCAGCGGGCGGCGGAAGCCGGCTTCCGCCGCCCGCTGACAGTCACCGTGGCCAAGTCACAGTAGCAGAAAACAGAGATGCCAGGCAATTCGGCTAAGTCTCCTTTTCATTAAATTGTGTTGGCACGATGATAGCTGATAGAGATGAGCGAACTTCTCAAAAATTCGATTTGGGGCGATTCGCCGAATTTCTCAAAGAAATTCGGGCTTGTCCGAATCGAACTTTAGCGAATCGCTCATCTCTGGTGGGAGCGGGGAGGCCGGCTGCGATGTCAGCTGTCATCAGAGGATCAGCTTCCGCCGCCCGCTGACAGCGCAGCCGGTCTCCCCGCTCCCACCATGCCGGCATTTTTTTTTTAATTTCAGGGAAAATTCGGTCAGCACGAACCACTAAAAATTTGGGTTCGCGCTGAATCGAATTTTCCCTGAAATTCAGAGCGAATTCAGGTTCGTTAGAACCGATTCGCTCATCCCTAATAGCTGATGCTGGGCTGAGTGGGTGCACACAGGTGGGGTTTACATGGCTGAGGGGTACACATGTTGTGGGGCCGAGGGGGGGATGCATTTTTTGTATAGGGGAGTTACGAGGCTTGGAAAGTGCACATGCTGGGGGTGGGGGCAGTGAATGGATGCTGGATGGTTCCTAAAGTGGAATTCCAGTCTAAATACACGCCGGCCCTGCCATCCTTTCCTGGTGCGGAGGCAAGGAGGAGAGGGGTAGAAAAAAAAACACTTTGTGTCTTTCTGTCTGGCTACCTATGCCTCAGAGAATAGTGCTGACCACAGCTGAGGTAAGGGGTTGGAGGTTGGATTTTGACTGGACTTCTGCTTGTGGATGGAAAAACAGAAATGGGTCCACTGCTCAATGTCCCCCCCCCCCCCCACCGTCCAAACAGCCAGGCACTGCTGTTGGCCCGACAGGGGCCCACTTTGCAAAGAAAGCTGGGCTTTTCCACTACCGAAGCCGCACTATTTGAGAGAGCTGTGACGAGGCGCATCCACAGCACGCTGTTCAGACTTGTGCACTCCCGCACCCAGCCATTCAGAAAGGCTGGACAAGGTAGCGCACACGGCCAAAGAGAAGCCGGGGATGCGACGCAGACAGGACCCCCCAGGATCAGGTAAGATTAGCGGCCGAGCCTGGAATCTATTAGATTCCAGAGCCTGGCCACGAGGGATTTGACCCACTTTAAAGGCCTTCACTATCCCAGGTTTTAGTATTTGCTCCTGGGGCACCCTGATTTGGGATGTCCTGCTGGGGTGTGTGTGTGCGTATGAATGGAGTGGGTGTGTGTATATGAATAGGTTTGCAGATTTGCCTGTGCGTGAATGGTAGGGGGGGTGGCATTGGGGGGGGAAACATGATGATGGAGCATACATTTTTTTTTAATGATGTTCCCCAGGAGTGGGGGGTGTATTGGTGTGCATATGTGCATGGGGGGGCTCATGAATTGGTGGGGCCCAAGAAATTGCCCTTTTGCAATATGTGAAATTCCCCTGGATCGCCAGTATTTTTACCTGACTGGCAATTCCACAGTGCATGTGCGGACTCTCTTACAATCAGGGTTCCTAGCCATTCATATTAATTTCTGGTTAGGAAAACCCCAATGGCAGACTGGCCACTCGCCTCTGTCTGTGCATGTTTGCACCAGCCAATTTAGATAGGTCTGGTGTGCAGACTTCACGCAGGAGTTGAAGAGATTCCGCTGGGGGCCTGAAGGCACATGCGCCATAGGATCACTGGCAAGGTAAGTAATGACGGCAATCTAGAGGCTTTTTTACACATTCACACATCATAAGGGGGTGCCATTAAAATGGGACTATCACCAGGATTCTTTCTATACTGGCGATAGGTCAGTCATCCCACATCGTGTTAAACCCCCTAGATCACCCACACAACTCATCTTTCTACTGCTCCCATGGTGCATGTGTGGGCTCTTGTCCAATCAGCACTTTATGCTGTGCGTACTAATGCACGGCATAAAGCATTGTTTTGGACTGAGCTTGGGCATAAGGAAATAGGAGGGGCCTAGTCTCCCTGGATTCTGAATGGCTGGGATGCTCGGGATGCAGCCACGACCAGCTGGACCACAGGAAACGTAGGTGATTGCAGGGCCTGCTGGTGGGGGCCACACAGTGAGGCATCCTGAATCAGCCTGGGGGGGGGCGCTTGACCAAAAAGTGCCTAGGGCAGCACAAATCTTAAATACAGCCCTGCTGGGTCGCCTGTGAACAGTGGCAGTGGCGCGCGCCTGTGTTTTTAATGCCTGCAGGAATGTTAGCCTGCGATGCGGGCATTAAAAACACGGTTGCGCGCCACCGCCAATGCTCACAGGTGAGCTGTAGTGGGCAAACTGGGGGGTGTCATGCTGCGGGGCATAAATTAAACAGTTCTATTCTACATTCTTTATGCCTATTTTCCTTAATGTCTCTCAATATAATCCAGTAAACAAGAAACAAAACAAAAAGAAAAGATATATATATATATATATATATATATATATATATATATACACACATTTTCTTTTTTTTGGGGGGGGGGTGCAATTTTCTGGGCTTGCCTTGGGCGCAAAAGAAGCTAGCTACAGCTCTGAGTGGTGTTATAACCCAAGTGCAAGATGATTCAGTATCACAATGGTTGATAACATGTAGACAGGCTTCATGTCTTCCAGGACTAGAGCACAGGATGTACAAATCAAAACAAAGTGAGACAATCAGTATACTGTACAGATGAAAGGTAAAAAGTAAAGGAAAACTAAAAGCATACATAGATGTAGTTGACTTAAAGGCGTATAAGCGGTTAAACATTCATAATATTAAGATGCCAATTAAGCATAAAATGGTAGTGATGACAGTATATCTAGTTACAAAATAGCATGCAAGAGCCCATTCAAATATAAACTTTCAGCAAAGAATTTTGGATGAGTACACTTATTCCAGATGTGTGATGAAATAAATGCAATGATTGTTAGCTGATTGATAGCAGAAGCAAATGACTGGAACCAAACTCAGAGATGTTAGATGGATATGGCACCTGCAGGCTCAGTGACCTAGCTGGCTTCCCAGGGGACCCATGTGTTTCACACTCAGACCATCTATCACACATCTGTGGAACAGCAACCTGGAACACCAGTGGCAAGAATGAAAAACAGGATTTTATCATTGAAAACACTAGGTGATTATGCCATAAATTAGACAAGGAACAGTCAACACATCTTGAAAAACGGAAGTTTCAGTTCACACACTCAAAAAGTAGTATACTTGATACTGTAAAACCCAACCTCAGCTTTAATTTTTAAGAAAGCAGGGAAAGGATTTTCTTCTTTTTTTTATCTAATCTTACTGTACTTCTGGTCTGGCCTATGATGACCAAGGAGGAAGTTCATGCACTTTAACTGGGTGGCCTTGGTGCCCCTAACTTAATCCCTTTATTGTGTCACAGATTATTTTTACCCCAGTTCCACTGAATGTTAAATCTCTCCTCTCAAAATGACTGTCAATCTACACTCTATCCAATCCCCCACAGCCTCCATATCTGCCCCTGTCGTCCTGTGAGAATACTCAACAGTTTTTCATTTATTTGGCTCCAATTAATTGTACTTCCTGTCTGGTCTGTGATGACCAAGCAGGAGCTTTGGTGCCTCTAACTTACTCCCTTTATTGTGTAACAGATTATTTTAACTCAAGAGTTATTTTGAAATAAAGCATGGATATGAAGCCTGATTCAGAGCTTCTCTCAAAATCATTCCTGCATGCGCGAGTGGTTATTTTTCTCAGTTTTTTGTGCATATGTAACTCGCGCCATTCAGTAGAGGCCTTTTGTGAGCGTATTTTTTTTTCGGGAAATTTCGTTTTGCATACGCATAAAGGAATAGTTGCCGGCTTAATAAGGTTTTAGTGAGTTTTCCCACTGAAAAATCCCCCAAAATGTACAAATTCGAGAAAATCTGGAAAAATGGGCCAAAGACAAATTTGTGGGCCGCCATTTGCGCGGCTCACAAAGTTTTAATGAATGATGCTTAACCGAACAGGCATTTGCTATAGGCTACACAAATCTTGGGCGTATTCTCTTCTGGGATCCGCTGTAGCACATCTGTGCTGGAGGTAGCATCACTTTACTGGATCAAAGCAGAAGAGATGCAGAAGAGACAGTCGGAACCATGGTACCCTCCCTGTTTACCACCAACGAGCAGGAGTACATTATGCTGCTCCTGCTATGCCTTGCTTTGCCTATGAATGCTTTGCCATGCTATGCCATGCTTTGCCTATGTATTTTTGCCACTTTACATGATGCAAATGGGCGGACAGGTGAGTGCCTGGTGGAACAAAGGCATAGGAACCAAGGCACATGGCTTGTGACACAGTAATTATTCCTCATTTTAGGAGGCAAACAGGGTTTGGGTCTTCTTCATAGTGCAAACATGAGCCGACCACAATCCTGTCTGCCTGTTGAAGGCCTAGACGTTAAACAGACCACCACCGTTAGTGTGCCACACCACATATGCTTCAGTCATAGGCTCAGGTCACTGTAGCATGTGCCACCCTGGCCTGTCTTATGGGGATGCTCGGGGGCTCTGGTGTGTGGATGCTGAGAGGTATAGGAACAAGTTGCAGGTTAAGGCAGGAGCGAGGCCATAGACATTCCAATACACCATTAATTCTGGCCTGGAGAGCTGTGTCCGCCAGCTTGCCTAGGTGTGTCAGTGATTTGGAGTGATTTGGGGATGCCTATGCACATGCTGTATTGGAGTAGCAACATGAGCCTACTGAGTGGTGCATATGTATATACTGATGAGGTCACTCGCCAGCCAAATCAGGCCAATGCATGCACTGGCCTGCTGCACAAGGGGGAGATGTGAGGCACTGGTATTTATAGGGGAAACATTGCTGTGAGAAGTGTCACGCCACAAATATAGGAAGGTTAGTGCATGTGTAGCTGAAATAGGACAATAAATGATTGGATAAAAAGCAGCAGATCCTGCGATAGATTGGTGGGGCACACTTGCACCTACAGTAAAGTGACTTTTTTATTGTGTTTTGCTGTTACAGACTTTTATGACCGAGGACTATGACTTCAAGCCCAACACACACACCAAGTGGAAGTTGGCAGTGGATGTAGCGGACCATCCGAAAGCACAGGGCGACGGCTTACATGCAGCATTGGTCGGACACGGCAAGGCAGTTTTTCTGTCAGAACATGCATGGTAAGTGGCTGGCCTATAGATATATTGGCCACTAATGGAGGAGGCTCACATTTGGGCTTTGGTAGGACAACAGAACTCAGGTAGGGCAACAGACAACCACACACCTTGAGGCAAGGAACTCACAATGACATGTCTGCTAAGTTCTGGTATTTTGTGCTTCTCTGTCCCTACAGATTCATAGGACCATGGAGTCCACTTTCAATGGCAATGTGTGCCAAAAAAATATCCTAAATGTGCTGAACTGGTCTAGTTTTTTATTTCTCTTACATTAACAAAAGTGCGTTTTGTGGAAGCAGTTTTCACTACCTGCAATTAGAGATGAGCAAACTTTTGAAAAATTCGATTCGACTGATTCCCCGAATTTTCCGACAAAAATAGTTTCGACCCGAATTTATTCGCGATGAATCGCTATTGAAAACGGCTATTTCTGAGCCTCCTAGAGCCTCAATAGGGTTGTAAACCATTCTGCCTTGCTGTAACACGCATAGGATGCGTGCTGGGTTAGTTAAATAATACTTTAAATAAATATCACATGCAGATCAGAGGCATCGCTAATAGAATCGCAGAGCGGCACAATTGCAGAGAGTTGAAGTGGCATCACTATGAGGGGCAGGAGCCCAAACATTGCTTTAAAGAGACACTGGAGTTGGCAGCAGCAGGAGCCCAAAAATTGGATGAATCACACCCTGGAGTTGCAAGCAGCAGCAGGAGCCCGAACATTACTTTAAAGAGACACTGGAGTTGGCAGCAGGAGCCCAAAAATTGGATGAATCACACCCTGGAGTTGCAAGCAGCAGCAGGAGCCTGAACATTACTTTAAAGAGATACTGGGGTTGGCTTCAGGAGCCCAAAAATTGGATGAATCACACCCCGGAGTTGGCAGCAGCAGCAGCAGGAGCCCAAACATTACTTTAAAGAGACACTGGGGTTGGCTTCAGGAGCCCAAAAATTGGATGAATCACACCCTGGAGTTGGCAGCAGCAGCAGCAGGAGCCCAAACATAACTTTAAAGAGACACTGGAGTTGGCAGCAGGAGCCCAAAAACTGGATGAATCACACCCTGGAGTTGGCAGCAGCAGCAGCAGCAGGAGCCCAAACATTACTTTAAAGAGACACTGGAGTTGGCAGCAGGAGCCCAAAAATTGGATGAATCACACCCTGGAGTTGGCAGCAGCAGCAGCAGGAGCCCAAACATTACTTTAAAGAGACACTGGGGTTGGCTTCAGGAGCCCAAAAATTGGATGAATCACACCCTGGAGTTGGCAGCAGCAGCAGCAGGAGCCCAAACATAACTTTAAAGAGACACTGGAGTTGGCAGCAGCAGGAGCCCAAAAATTGGATGAATCACACCCTGGAGTTGGCAGCAGCAGGAGCCCAAACATTACTTTCAAGAGACACTGGGGTTGGCTTCAGGAGCCCAAAAATTGGATGAATCACACCCTGGAGTTGGCAGCAGCAGCAGCAGCAGGAGCCCAAACATAACTTTAAAGAGACACTGGAGTTGGCAGCAGGAGCCCAAAAATTGGATGAATCACACCCTGGAGTTGGCAGCAGCAGCAGCAGCCCAAACATTACTTTAAAGAGACACTGGGGTTGGCTTCAGGAGCCCAAAAATTGGATGAATCACACCCTGGAGTTGGCAGCAGCAGCAGCAGGAGCCCAAACATTGCTTTAAAGAGACACTGGAGTTGGCAGCAGGAGCCCAAAAATTGGATGAATCACACCCTGGAGTTGGCAGCAGCAGGAGCCCAAACATTACTTTAAAGAGACACTGAGGTTGGCTTCAGGAGCCCACAAATTGGATGAATCACACCCTGGAGTTGGCAGCAGCAGCAGCAGGAGCCCAAACATAACTTTAAAGAGACACTGGAGTTGGCAGCAGGAGCCCAAAAATTGGATGAATCACACCCTGGAGTTGGCAGCAGCAGCAGCAGCCCAAACATTACTTTAAAGAGACACTGGGGTTGGCTTCAGGAGCCCAAAAATTGGATGAATCACACCCTGGAGTTGGCAGCAGCAGGAGCCCAAACATTGCTTTAAAGAGACACTGGAGTTGGCTGCAGGAGCCCAAAAATTGGATGAATCACACCCTGGAGTTGGCAGCAGCAGCAGCAGCAGCAGCAGCCCAAACATTACTTTAAAGAGACACTGGGGTTGGCTTCAGGAGCTCAAAAATTGGATGAATCACACCCTGGAGTTGGCAGCAGCAGGAGCCCAAACATTGCTTTAAAGAGACACTGGAGTTGGCAACAGGAGCCCAAAAATTGGATGAATCACACCCTGGAGTTGGCAGCAGCAGCAGCAGGAGCCCAAACATTACTTTAAAGAGACACTGGGGTTGGCAGCAGGAGCCCAAAAATTGGATGAATCACACCCTGGAGTTGGCAGCAGCAGCAGCAGGAGCCCAAACATTACTTTAAAGAAACACTGGGGTTGGCAGCAGGAGCCCAAAAATTGGATGAATCACAGCCTGGAGTTGCAAGCAGCAGCAGGAGTCCAAACAGAACTTTAAAGAGACACTGGAGTTGGCTTCAGGAGCCCAAAAATTGGATGAATCACACCCTGGAGTTGGCAGCAGCAGCAGGAGCCCAAACATTACTTTAAAGAGACACTGGAGTTGGCAGCAGGAGCCCAAAAATTGGATGAATCACACCCTGGAGTTGGCAGCAGCAGCAGGAGACCAAACATTACTTTAAAGAGACACTGGGGTTGGCTTCAGGAGCCCCAAAATTGGATGAATCACACCCTGGAGTTGGCAGCAGCAGGAGCCCAAACATAAATTTAAAGAGGCACTGGAGTTGGCAGCAGGAGCCCAAAAATTGGATGAATCACACCCTGGAGTTGGCAGCAGCAGCAGCAGCAGGAGCCCAAACATAACTTTAAAGAGACACTGGGGTTGGCAGCAGGAGCCCAAAAATTGGATGAATCACACCCTGGAGTTGGCAGCAGCAGCAGCAGGAGCCCAAACATTACTTTAAAGAGACACTGGGGTTGGCTTCAGGAGCCCATAAAATTGGATGAATCACACCCTGGAGTTGCAAGCAGCAGTAGCAGGAGGCCAAAAATTGGCTGAACAGCACACCCTGAAGTTGGCATCAGCAGGAGGCCAAAAATTGGTTGGAAGGCACACCCTGAAGTTGGCATCAGCAGGAGCCCATAAATTGGCCTAAAGACATAAATTTGTTTTGCACCATTTGGAAAGTGTAAAACGTGGCACCATGCTGAATCTAGTCGCATGCATCAGGCATTGGTGGGTGGAAATCCTGGCTGATCCATCCCTGATTCATTTTGACAAAGGTGAGTCTCTCCACATTTTTAGTTGACAGACGAGTTCTCCTCGCCGTAACTATGGCCCCCGCCGCACTAAACACTCGCTCAGATGGCACGCTACTTGCCGGGCAGGACAGCTTTTCCAGGGCAAACTCAAATCAAATCAAGTTTGGCTGCCCAGAAGTCCAGCGGATCCTCAAGGTATGGTCATGTCAAGGTATAACATGACCTGCTGGTTGAGGTCCTGCTCCAGGTCTTCCTGCTGCTCATGAGTAGCCTCACTATGCGGGTGTAGAAAGCTACTCATTAGCGACTGAAGACTGAGGCTGCTGCTGATGGAGCTGCGGCTGCTGCTCCTGCCAACCCCCCCAGCAGCCATGGCAGTGGAAGGTGAGCGCAGAGGTCCCCTCGAGTCAGACCTGCGAGAGTATGGACCATGGCGCCGATAGGCATCGGCCAACTGCCTACGTAGAATGTCTTTGTAGTAGTTCAGTTTGTCCTCCCTCTCGGCGGGTTTAAAAAATGCCCCCATTTTGTGCCGGAAGCGAGGGTCCAATAAGGTGGACAGCCAGAAGTCGTGCCCGCTGACAAATGGAAACAATTCTGGGGTCACTACGCAAGCACGTGAGCATGCTTCCTGCCATTTGCGCAAGTGACTCGGAGGGACTACCTGTCTCCATCTCCACTGCATACTGCCACGGTGTGTCCGGGTCCTCTGTCTCGCCTTCCTCCAAACCCTCTAGCTCCTCTGGCTGCTCCTGCTCTCCTCTCCTGTCCGCTGACTAGATAAACCAGCCATTTCGCCAAGCCTAAACTGTGTTTCGCTGGGCAACTCCTCCTCCTCTTCCTCCTCCTCCTCCAGTTCAGCTCCAACGGGGTTCATGTGGCCGTAAGATGTAGACGCCATGTCTCCAGTGCCCTGACCAGCCATGGTTTCCAACATGTGCTGTAGTACATGAAGCAGTGGAATCACGTCGTTCATCCCGTAATCCTGCCGACTGACAAATAAAGTGGCTTCCTCAAAGGGCCTGAGCAAACGGCAGGTGTCACGTATGAGCTGCCACTGGTTGACATTGAAGTTACACAGGGGAGTCCCCCTATCCGCTTGGATCATCAGGAAATCCGTGATGGCTTTTCTCTGTTCATATAATCGGTCCAACATGTGAAGGGTGGAATTCCAACGGGTGGAAACATCGCAAATCAGACTATGTTGGGGGATACCGTTCTGACGCTGTAGCTCAAGAAGGGTGTGTTTGGCGGTGTATGAGTGGCTGAAGTGCATGCAAAGTTTCCTTGAAGTTGTTAGGATGTCTTGCAGATGGGGAGAACACTTCAGAAACCGGTTGACAACCAGATTGAAGACGTGAGCCATGCAGGGGGCATGGGTCAGGCTTCCTTGGCGCAGTGCAGACAAAATGTTCTTCCCATTGTCGGTAACCATGATTTCCATTTTAAGTTTTCTTGGAGTAAGCCATGTTTAGATTTCCTGATGAATAAATGTAAGCAGTTCCTCCCCTGTGTGACTCCTTTCGCCAAGACAAACCATGTGAAGCACTGCGTGACACCTCCGTGCCCTGCACACATGGTAGACTGGAGGGACACTGAGACTTGAGTCTACAGTGGAGGGTGAGGAGATGGCGGAGGATGAGGAGGCCGAGTCGCACAGTGTCACAGGCCCAACGGGCAGGGAGCGCGGAGGCCGAAGCGGCGTGACCTGTCAAAGTTGCTGGTGCTGCAAAGGGACCACATTCACCCAGTGGGCCGTAAACGACATGTACTGTCCCTGACCGTAGTTACAGCTCCAGACATCGGCGCTGCCATGTACTTTGCTACACACCGACAGGCTCAAGGACTGGCCCACCTTCTGTTCAACAAAAGTGTGCAGCGCTGGTACTGCCTTCTTGGCAAAGAAATGACGGCTTGGGACTCTCCACCTCGGCTCGGCACAAGCCATCAGTTCTCTGAAAGGTGCAGAGTCCACCACCTGAAAAGGGAGTGACTGCAGCACCAGCAACTTGGACAGGAGCACATTCAGCTTCTGCGCCGTAGGATGAGTGGGCGAATACTGCTGTCTCTTGGGCATGGCTTCGCTGATGGAATGCTGGCGGGATGCATGACTTGGAGGAGGAGGAGGAGGAGCAGGAGCGACAGAGGATGGGTATGACGCACAGCTGCCTTCGGCTGAGGTGCTGGAGCCTTGGCTGGCAGAAATTGGGAGCGGCGTGCCACTTGGTGAGGAACCAGACTGGACCACCCCTTGGGAGCCTCGGTTCTCCCAGGTCGCTTTATGGTAACGCATCATATGTTGACGCAGGGCCGTGGTGCATATATATACTTGAGATCAGTATATATGCACACAGCAACAGTGTGTAAGCAGGCTCATACAGGCCAAATTACTTTAAATAACTGTGCAGCTTACAGTAAATACAGAGGCTAATGGTATGTTACAGAATGGGATGCCTCACAGCAGACTTGAGATCAGTATATATGCACAGCAACAGTGTCTTAGCAGGCTCAAACAGGCCAAATTACTTTAAATAACTGTGCAGCTTACAGTAAATACAGAGGCTAATAGTATGTTACAGAATGGGATGCCTCACAGCAGACTTGAGATCAGTATATATGCACACAGCAACAGTGTGTAAGCAGGCTCATACAGGCCAAATGACTTTAAATAACTGTGCAGCTTAGAGTAAATACAGAGGCTAATGTGATGTTACAGAATGGGATGGCCCACAGCAGACTTGAGACCAGTATATATGCACAGCAACAGTGTGTAAGCAGGCTCAAACAGGCCAAATTACTTTAAATAACTGTGCAGGTTACAGTAAATACAGAGGCTAATGGTATGTTACAGAATGGGATGCCCCCAAGCAGACTTGAGATCAGTATATATGCACACAGCAACAGTGTGTAAGCAGGCTCATACAGGCCAAATTACTTTAAATAACTGTGCAGCTTACAGTAAATACAGAGGCTAATGTGATGTTACAGAATGGGATGGCCCACAGCAGACTTGAGATCAGTATATATGCACAGCAACAGTGTCTTAGCAGGCTCAAACAGGCCAAATTACTCTAAATAACTGTGCAGCTTACAGTAAATACAGAGGCTAATGTTATGTTACAGAATGGGATGCCCCCAAGCAGACTTGAGATCAGTATATATGCACACAGCAACAGTGTGTAAGCAGGCTCATACAGGCCAAATTACTTTAAATAACTGTGCAGCTTACAGTAAATACAGAGGCTAATGGTATGTTACAGAATGGGATGCCCCCAAGCAGACTTGAGATCAGTATATATGCACACAGCAACAGTGTGTAAGCAGGCTCATACAGGCCAAATTACTTTAAATAACTGTGCAGCTTACAGAAAATACAGAGGCTAATGGTATGTTACAGAATGGGATGCCCCCAAGCAGACTTGAGATCAGTATATATGCACACAGCAACAGTGTGTAAGCAGGCTCATACAGGCAAAATTACTTTAAATAACTGTGCAGCTTACAGTAAATACAGAGGCTAATGTGATGTTACAGAATGGGATGGCCCACAGCAAACTTGAGATCAGTATATATGCACAGCAACAGTGTCTTAGCAGGCTCAAACAGGCCAAATTACTTTAAATAACTGTGCAGCTTACAGTAAATACAGAGGCTAATGGTATGTTACAGAATGGGATGCCGCCCCCAAGCAGACTTGAGATCAGTATATATGCACACAGCAACAGTGTGTAAGCAGGCTCATACAGGGCAAATTACTTTAAATAACTGTGCAGCTTACAGTAAATACAGAGGCTAATGTGATGTTACAGAATGGGATGCCTCACAGCAGACTTGAGATCAGTATATATGCACACAGCAACAGTGTGTAAGCAGGCTCATACAGGCCAAATTTCTTTAAATAACTGTGCAGCTTAGAGTAAATACAGAGGCTAATGGTATGTTACAGAATGGGATGCCTCACAGCAGACTTGAGATCAGTATATATGCACACAGCAACAGTGTGTAAGCAGGCTCATACAGGCCAAATTACTTTAAATAACTGTGCAGCTTACAGTAAATACAGAGGCTAATGAGATTTTACAAAATGGTAATGTTCCCACAGCAGACTTGAGATCAGTTCAGTATATATGCACATCAAAAGTAGCCTGAAACAGCTAACAAAGCCAGTCAGCCAGCCAGTAACACTCAGGCTGGATGAAAAAAAAAAATCTCCTTGTGACTGCCTCCGATTTTTTCCTAACTTTCCCTGCTTCTCGCTGACTTCCTGCCTGTCTCCTGCCTGTCTCCTGCCTGTCTCCTGCCTGTCCCTGTCTGTCCCTGTCTCTCTAACTGTCTCTCCCTGACTACAGCAGTGTCCTGTCTCTCACGAATGCAATAGAAAAATGAGGAAAAGCAAGATGTCCGCCGCCTTAAATAGCGCTGTGACGTCACCGGGCTTGCTGGCTGCTGATAGGCTGCATGTGACTGCCCCAGCATGCACTGGAGCAGGGTAGATGTCTGGACATGTCCCGTCTGCCATCTTAGAATGCCTGTAATGTAAATGAATGGATGTTAAAGGAAAACTTCGAGCGATCGAAGCACGGGGAAATTCGGATTCGATCCGAATCGAATTTTTCATGAAATTTGGATCGAATCCGGGTTTGTCCGGATCGATTCGCTCATCCCTACCTGCAATCTATTGTTATTGGCAGCTGTACACCAAGGGCCTTATTCATGACGGGATAGCGCCAGGTAGTGCCTGTACAGCGGCAGATAGTGGCAGGTAGCGGCAGGTGAACACCGGAGACGGCACGCAATTACACATTTATGAAGCCGAATCTGGTGAGCGACTGGAACAATGCCATGTAGCATCCGATTCATCATTATCCCAGGCTCTGCGTACAGCGCCGCCGTTTATCCTTGCAG
The DNA here is from genome assembly GCA_027917425.1 of Gastrophryne carolinensis. Classification (NCBI taxonomy): domain Eukaryota; kingdom Metazoa; phylum Chordata; class Amphibia; order Anura; family Microhylidae; genus Gastrophryne; species Gastrophryne carolinensis. Next base: position 184,217,927 of record CM051234.1, on the reverse strand, counting down.
AGCGCCATGTCTTACCTGGGGCTCTCCCATACATTTCTATGGACGATCCTTAAATCCCTTTCCTGATCCCAAATTTTTTTTTTTTTTTTAAACTCAAATCTTTCTGACATGTATCCTGGCCTAGAAATTGACATTTTTGAAAACTTTTTTGATTTATAATATTTTTATGCAGAATTTTCCTTACATGTCTGGTATTAAAGTGTTCATGTTACAATGTAATAACAATGTAATTCCATATGTTTTCGCTTTCTTACTAGTGGATACATGTTCAAAAACAGACTTTAATCACACAGCCTTTGGCGCTATGGGCTACAACCCGATTTTGAGCGCCGGCGCTGTTTGAGGCTGTTTTTTTGGTGAATGTGGTGTGAGCTGGTGCTAACGTTCACTCCCATACAGCGTAGTACTGCGACTCACACAACATATTCATCAATGTCGGCCAGCGACTAAGGCGATCTGAAACAACTAACCATGGCCGAGCACAGTGACTACTAGCGCTCGCTCTGAAATCCTCCCTACAGACGCTCATCTGTCGCTACCTGGCGTTAGTAATAAATCAGCCTGCCCATCTACACCAATAAGAGAGAAGTGAGCCCTGTACTCTGCTGCTATTGCCACTGCTGTGGTGAGGGAGCTCACTCAGCCTTTCACATGAACAAAAACAGCATTCTGTGTATCTTTTCACTTATCTCTTCTTTTAGGCCTTGATACATACTTTGTGTACAGCTGTCAATAGCAACAGTTTGCAGGTAGTGAAAACTGCTTCCATAAATTGCACTTTTGCAGACATAAGAAAAAATAAAAGTAATACACCTTGAAGACAACATTTTGGCACACAGAAAATATACACTTTCAAAAATGCCACCAAAAGTGGCCTTTTCTTTAAATGGAAAGTCAATTTCTGTGGACCTTCCCGCCGACCCCAGATCAACTGTGCCAGATGGGTAAAATGCCCCCATGATTACATTTTGCCCATTCCCCTGGCATCTATCTAGCCCCTGCAGCCCCTAATATCTCAAACCTACTGTTTGACATCCAGGCCCAAGGGGAAGTGTACAGCATATAAGGATCAGGGCTCCTATACATTTCTATGGGGGTCTCTGCAGGTCTTCCTGCACCAGTTGTGATTCTGGCTTCCAGCTGACTCATCTAAACATACTGTGGGGTGTAATTTAGATGTACATCATCTTAGATTTTATACACGTATGACACATACAAACTGCCCTTGTCCACGATCCACAGTCCTCAGTCAATGGGGTTGATTCAAAGCCATGTGAGAAAACTCACTATTTTTTAGGAGAGAAAAGGGCCATTCACTTTTATAGTCTACCTTGGGGCCGATTTAACAACTGGGTGTAAGTTTTCACCTGGCTTTGAATCAGCCCCAAGGTAGACAATGAAAGTGAATGGCAGTTTTCTCTCCTAAAACTTGGTTTATTAGTTCCATAGTCCCACTGCTCTTACAGTAAAGAATCCCCTCCTAGGCCCAGCAATGACCCCTGTGGTACTCTGCTAGTAACAGTGACCCAATCTGAGTATGTACCGTTTATAACGCCCCTTTGTTTCCTCAATCCATTTATCAATTTAGTAACTCGCATTTGAACATGCTCAAGTTCTGATATGTCTTTCTTATACACCGGTGCACACCTATGGGCTTCGCTGTAGTAACCTGGCTGGCATTGATGAATATGATGTGTGTTGGGCGCTCTAACAACAGTACAGTGCTGCAGCGAGCGAGAGGTAGCGCCAGTTCAGTGCGCCCGGCACTCGGCGCTCCACACCAAATTTAACAAAAAACTACACACACATCTTCGCCGCTCTAAAGATGGGCGCTGTAGCATAGAGCACTGGACGCTGTGTGATCAAAGTTTGTTTTTGAACACATATACACCTGTAACAAAGCGAAAACACATGGAATGACATTGTTTTAACACTGGGACAATAACACTTTAGTGCCAGACCTGTAAAAACAATTTTGCATAAAAATATAAAAACTCAAAAAAGTTTCTAAAAATGTTTGTTTGCAGCCAGGAAAGGTCACACAATTTATACACAACTAAAGAAACCCCATTGAAATGTATGGGAGCGCGCTACAGAGCAACATGTACTACATGGCGCTCCTGAGCCTAGAACCGATGGCGCTAAACGCTGAGCCGCCTGGATTAATACATGTGGTGATACATGGCGCTATTAGAGGCCAGAAGATTTAGAAGATTCGCTTTCTTGAATGTGGTAGCTGCCGCTACGTAGCTCTACCTGGCGCTAGCCATTCTTATATAACTCCCTTAGTAATTACTAGAGATGAGCGAACTTTTGAAAAATTCGATTCGACAGATTCGCCGAATTTTCCGACAAAAATTGTTTCGACCCAAATTTATTCGCGACGAATCGCTATTAAAAACGGCTATTTATGAGCCTCCTAGAGCCTCAATAGGGTTGTAAACCATTCTGCCTTGCTGTAACACGCATAGGACGTGTGCTGGGTTAGTGAAATAATACCGTAAATAATTATGACATGCAGATAAGAGGCATCACTAATAGAATCACAGAGCGGCACAATTGCCGAGAGTTGAGGTGGCATCACTATGAGGGGCCCCTATATTGCCTGAAAAACACACCCTGGAGCTGGAAGCAGCAGGAGCCCAAAAATTAGCTGAATCACACCGTGGAGTTGCAAGCAGCAGCAACCGCCCAAGCATTGGTTGAAAGAGGCACTGGAGTTGGCAGCAGGAGCCCAAAAATTGGATGAATCACACCCTGGAGATGCAAGCAGCAGCAGCATCAGGAGCCCAAACATTGCTTTAAAGAGACACTGGAGTTGGCAGCAGGAGGAAAAAATTGGATGAATCACACCCTGGAGTTGCAAGCAGCAGCAGGAGCCCAAACATTGCTTTAAAGAGACACTGGAGTTGGCTGCAAGAGCCCAAAAATTGGAAGAATCACACCCTGGAGTTGCAAGCAGCAGCAGGAGCCCAAACATTGCTTTAAAGAGACACTGGAGTTGGCTGCAGGAGCCCAAAAATTGGAAGAATCACACCCTGGAGTTGCAAGCAGCAGCAGGAGCCCAAACATTGCTTTAAAGAGACACTGGAGTTGGCTGCAGGAGCCCAAAAATTGGCTGAATCACACCCTGGAGTTGCAAGCAGTGGGAGCCCAAACATAGCTTAAAAGAGACACTGGAGTTGGCTGCAGGTGCCCAGAAATTGGATGAATCACACCCTGGAGTTGCAAGCAGCAGCAGCAGGATCCCAAACATAGCTTGAAAGAGACACTGGAGTTGGCTGCAGGAGCCCAAAAATTGGATGAATCACACCCTGGAGTTGCAAGCAGCAGCAGCAGGAGCCCAAATATTGCTTTAAAGAGACACTGCAGTTGGCTTCAGGAGCCCAAAAATTGGATGAATCACACCCTGGAGTTGCAAGCAGCAGCAGCCCAAACATAGCTTAAAAGAGACACTGGAGTTGGCTGCAGGAGCCCAAAAATTGGATGAATCACACCTTGGAGTTGCAAGCAGCAGCAGCATTAGCAGCAGCAGCAGGAGCCCAAACATAGCTTGAAATAGACACTGGAGTTGGCTGCAGGAGCCCAAAAATTGGATGAATCACACCCTGGAGTTGCAAGCAACAGCAGGAGCCCAAACATTGCTTTAAAGAGACACTAGAGTTGGGTGCAGGAGCCCAAAAATTGGATGAATCACACCCTGGAGTTGCAAGCAGAAGCAGCAGGAGCCCAAACATAGCTTGAAAGAGACACTGGAGTTGGCTGCAGGAGCCCCAAAATTGGATGAATCACACCCTGGAGTTGCAAGCAGCAGCAGAAGCCCAAACATTGCTTTAAAGAGACACTGGAGTTGGCTTCAGGAGCCCAAAAATTGGATGAATCACACCCTGGAGATGCAAGCAAGCAGCAGCAGCAGGAGCCCAAACATAGCTTGAAAGAGACACTGGAGTTGGCTGCAGGAGCCCAAAAAATTGGATGAATCACACCCTGGAGTTGCAAGCAGCAGCAGCAGCAGGAGCCCAATCATAGCTTGAAAGAGACACTGGAGTTGGCTGCAGGAGCCCAAAAATTGGATGAATCACACCCTGGAGTTGCAAGCAGCAGCAGCAGCAGGACCCCAAAGATAGCTTGAAAGAGACACTGGATTTGGCGTCAGGAGCCCAAAAATTGGATGTATCACACCCTGGAGTTGCAAGCAGCAGCAGCAGCAGCAGCAGGAGCCCAATCATAGCTTGAAATTGACACTGGATTTGGCTTCAGGAGCCCAAAAATTGGATGAATCACACCCTGGAGTTGCAAAGCAGCAGCAGCAGCAGGAGCAGAAACATAGCTTGAAAGAGACACTAGAGTTGACTGCAGGAGCCCAAAAATTGGATGAATCACACCCTGGAGTTGCAAGCAGCAGCAGGAGCCCAAACATTGCTTTAAAGAGACACTGGAGTTGGCTTCAGGAGCCCAAAAATTGGATGAAACACACCCTGGAGTTGCAAGCAGCAGCAGCAGGAGCCCAAGCATAGCTTGAAAGAGACACTGGAGTTGGCTGCAAGAGCCCAAAATTGGATGAATCACACCCTGGAGTTGCAAGCAGCAGCAGGAGCCCAAACTTTGCTTTAAAGAGTCACTGGAGTTGGCTTCAGGAGCCCAAAAATTGGATGAATCACACCCTGGAGTTGAAAGCAGCAGCAGGAGCCCAAACATTGCTTTAAAGAGACATTGGAGTTGGCTGCAGGGGCCCAAAAATTGGATGAATCACACCCTGGAGTTGCAAGCAGCAGCAGCAGCAGGAGTCCAAACATAGCTTGAAGGAGACACGGGGGTTGGCTGCAGGAGCCCAAAAATTGGCTGAATCACACCCTGGAGTTGCAAGCAGCAGCAGCAGCAGCGGGAGCCCAAACATAGCTTTAAAGAGACACTGGAGTTGGCTGCAGGACCCCAAAAATTGGATGAATCACACCCTGGAGTTGCAAGCAGCAGCAGCAGCAGGAGCCCAAACATAGCTTGAAAGAGACACTGGAGTTGGCTGCAGAAGGCCAAAAATGGGATGAATCACACCCTGGAGTTGCAAGCAGCAGCAGCAGCAGTAGCAGCAGCCCAAACATTGCTTAAAAGAGACACTGGAGTTGACTGCAGGAGCCCAAAAATTGGATGAATCACACCCTGGAGCTGCAAGCAGCAGCAGCAGCAGCAGTAGCAGCAGCCCAAACATAGCTTAAAAGAGACACTGGAGTTGGCTGCAGGAGCCCAAAATTAGATGAATCACACCCTGGAGTTGCAAGCAGCAGCAGTAGCATTAGCAGCAGCAGCAGGAGCCCAAACATAGCTTGAAAGAGACTCTGGAGTTGGCTGCAGGAGCCCAAAAATTGGATCAATCACACCCTGGAGTTGCAAGCAGCAGCAGGAGCCCAAATATTGCCTTAAAGAGACACTGGAGTTGGCAACAAGAGGCCAAAAATTGGATGAATCACACCCTGGAGTAGCAAGCAGCAGCAGGAGCCCAAACATTGCTTGAAAGAGACACTGGAGTTGGCTTCAGGAGCCCAAAAATTGTATGAATCACACACTGGAGTTGCGAGCAGCAGCAGGAGCCCAAACATATCTTGAAAGAGACACTGGAGTTGGCTGCAGGAGCCCCAAAATTGGATGAATCACACCCTGGAGTTGCAAGCAGCAGCAGGAGCCCAAACATTGCTTTAAAGAGACACTGGAGTTGGCTTCAGGAGCCCAAAAATTGGATGAATGACACCTTGGAGTTGCAAGCAGCAGCAGCAGCAGGAGCCCAAACATAGCTTGAAAGAGACACTGAAGTTGGCTGCAGGAGCCCAAAAATTGTATGTATCACACACTGGAGTTGCAAGCAGCAGCAGGAGCCCAAACATATCTTGAAAGAGACACTGGAGTTGGCTGCAGGAGCCCCAAATTGGATGAATCACACCCTGGAGTTGCAAGCAGCAGCAGGAGCCCAAACATTGCTTTAAAGAGACACTGGAGTTGGCTTCAGGAGCCCAAAAAATGGGATGAATGACACCTTGGAGTTGCAAGCAGCAGCAGCAGCAGGAGCCCAAACATAGCTTGAAAGAGACACTGGAGTTTGCTGCAGGAGCCCAAAAATTGGATGAATCACACCCTGGAGTTGCAAGCAGCAGCAGCAACAGGAGCCCAAACATAGCTTGAAAGAGACACTGGAGTTGGCTGCAGGAGCCCAAAAATTGGAGGAATCACACCCTGGAGTTGCAAGCAGCAGCAGGAGCCCAAACATTGCTTTAAAGAGACACTGGAGTTGGCTTCAGGAGCCCAAAAATTGGATGAATTACACCCTGGAGTTGCAAGCAGCAGCAGGAGCCCAAACATTGCTTTAAAGAGACACTGGAGTTGGCTTCAGGAGCCCAAAAATTGGATGAATCAAACCCTGGAGTTGCAAGCAGCAGCAGGAGCCCAAACATTGCTTTAAAGAGACACTGGAGTTGGCTGCAGGAGCCCAAAAATTAGCTGAATCACACCCTGGAGTTTCAAGCAGTGGGAGCCCAAACATAGCTTAAAAGAGACACTGGAGTTGGCTGCAGGTGCTCAAAAATTGGATGAATCACACCCTGGAGTTGCAAGCAGCAGCAGCAGGATCCCAAACATAGCTTGAAAGAGACACTGGAGTTGGCTGCAGGAGCCCAAAAATTGGATGAATCACACCCTGGAGTTGCAAGCAGCAGCAGCAGGAGCCCAAATATTGCTTTAAAGAGACACTGCAGTTGGCTGCAGGAGCCCAAAAATTGGATGAATCACACCCTGGAGTTGCAAGCAGCAGCAGCAGGAGCCCAAACACAGCTTGAAAGAGACACTGGAGTTGGCTGCAGGAGCCCAAAAATTGGATGAATCACACCCTGGAGTTGCAAGCAGCAGCAGGAGCCCAAACATAGCTTGAAAGAGACACTGGAGTTGGCTGCAGGAGCCCAAAATTGGATGAATCACACCCTGGAGTTTCAAGCAGCAGCAGGAGCCCAAACATAGCTTGAAAGAGACACTGGAGTTGGCTGCAGGAGCCCAAAAATTGGATGAATCACACCCTGGAGTTGCAAGCAGCAGCAGCAGCAGCAGCAGGAGCCCAAACATAGCTTGAAAGAGACACTGGAGTTGGCTGCAGGAGCCCAAAAATTGGATGACTCACACCCTGGAATTGCAAGCAGCAGCAGCAACAGCAGGAGCCCAAACATAGCTTGAAAGAGACACTGGAGTTGGCTGCAGGAGCCCAAAAATTGGATGAATCAAACCCTGGAGTTGCAAGCAGCAGCAGGAGCCCAAACATTGCTTTAAAGAGACACTGAAGTTGGCTTCAGGAGCCCAAAAATTGGATGAATCACACCCTGGAGTTGCAAGCAGCAGCAGCAGGAGACCAAACATAGCTTGAAAGAGACACTGGAGTTGGCTGCAGGAGCCCAAAAATTGGATGAATCACACCCTGGAGTTGCAAACAGCAGCAGCAGCAGCAGCAGCAGGAGCCCAAACACAAAAGTGAGTCTCTCCACATTTTTAGTTCACAGACGAGTTCTCCTCGCCGTAACTATGGCCCCCGCCGCACTAAACACCCGCTCAGATGGTACGCTACTTGCCGGGCAGGACAGCTTTTCCAGGGCCAACTCTGCTAGTTGCGGCCACAAGCCAAGTTTGGCTGCCCAGAAGTCCAGCGGATCCTCAAGGTGTGTTGGCATGGTCATGTCAAGGTATGACATGACCTGCTGGTTCAGGTCCTGCTCCAGGTCTTCCTGCTGCTCATGAGTAGCCTCACTATGCAGGTGTAGAAAGCTACTCATTAGCGACTGAAGACTGAGGCTGCTGCTGATGGAGCTGCTGCTGCTGCTCCTGCCAACCCCCCCCAGCAGCCATGGCAGTGGAAGGTGAGTGCAGAGGTCCCCCCAAGTCAAACCTGCGAGAGTATGGACCATGGCGCAGATAGGCATCAGCCAACTGACTACGTAGAATGTCTTTGTAGTAGTTCAGTTTGTCCTCCCTCTCGGCGGGTTTAAAAAATGCCACCATTTTGTACCGGAAGCGAGGGTCCAATAAGGTGGAGAGCCAGAAGTCATCCCGCTGACAAATGGAAACAATTCTGGGGTCACTACGCAAGCACGTGAGCATGCTTTCTGCCATTTGCACTCGGAGGGACTACCTGTCTCCATCTCCACTGCATACTGCCACGGTGTGTCCGGGTCCTCTGTCTCGCCTTCCTCACAACCCTCTAGCTCCTCTGGCTGCTCCTGCTCCTCCTCTCCTGTCCGCTGACTAGATAAACCAGCCATTTCGCCAAGCCTAATGTCACACTCTGGGTACTTCAATGATCCGCTCAGATAACTCCAGCCCTCCAGGTAAGCCCTCAACCCCCAATCTCCGCAGCCAGCTTCACCTGTAGGAGCCCCCGCTTGCCGGGACGCAGAATATGCCTGGCTGGGATCGGTTGCCCCCAGGACTTCAATGGCTCAAAGGATGTAGGCTTACTGTTCGGAGGTCTGGAGAACCCATGGCTGGGAGCGGTATTGAGCGAGCCCAATAGCTGGAGCGTATAACGGAAGTCCAAACAGGCTAAGGGTCGGCAACGGGAGTTCTGAGATGGCAGCGGTACAATAGGAGTAGACAAATCATGGTCGAGGATCAGAGCTGAGGTCGGCAGCAGAAGTTCAGATCAAGGATGGTCAAATACAGACGGTGGTCGGCAACGGGAGTTCAGATCAAGGATGGTCAAATACAGGCGGTGGTTGGCAACGGGAGTTCAGATCAAGGATGGTCAAATACAGGCGGTGGTCGGCAACGGGAGTTCAGATCAAGGATGGTCAAATACAGGCGGTGGTCGGCAACGGGAGTTCAGATCAAGGATGGTCAAATACAGGCGGTGGTCGGCAACGGGAGTTCAGATCAATGACAAGAGACAAGCTAGATAGACTAGGTACTAGGCGCTATAACAGGCCCTGAGTGAATGCTGGACTATCCTTTTATAGGGACAGACATGATTGGAGAAAGAGGGACCAGAACGTGATTGGTGCAACACGGGATAACTGTTAGGATTGGCCAGAGGAGTTTAGGGGAGAGCACCTATCCCTACCTGGGCTAAACTAGGTTGTCCCTATCTGGGCTCATAGGCCCAAAGTGTGATCCCCAGGGCTCAAGGCCAAATGACAGAGGAGAGGGAGGGGTTCCCCACCTGACTGAGCCAGCAGGCTCTATGTGAACTTCCTCCGGCGGACGCGCTGACAGCAGCACCGCCGGAGAGCATAGGAGGAACATGCTCGCGCACGCGCATGAGCACGAGAGGACAGAGAGCGGGGGCGAGGAGGGAGGACGGCCGTGCCTGAGGATGCACCAGCCGCCGGCGCGGCCGCCGAGCGGGAGCTGCGACAGCGGGCAGGCGCCCGGAGACAGCGCTGGAACGGGGCCCAGGTAAGCGGTTGCTAACACCTAAACTGTACTTCACTGGGCCACTCCTCCTCCTCTTCCTCCTCCTTCTCCAGTTCAGCTCCAACGGGGTTCATGTGGCCGTAAGATTTAGACGCCATGTCTCCAGTGCCCTGACCAGCCATGGTTTCCAACATGTGCCGTAGTACATGAAGCAGTAGAATCACGTCGTTCATCCCGTAATCTTGCCAACTGACAAATACAGTGGCTTTCTCAAAGGGCCTGAGCAAACGGCAGGTGTCACGTATGAGCTGCCACTGGTTGACATTGAAGTTACACAGGGGAGTCTCCCTATCCGCTTGGATCATCAGGAAATCCGTGATGGCTTTTCTCTGTTCATATAATCGGTCCAACATGTGAAGGGTGGAATTCCAACGGGTGGAAACATCGCAAATCAGACTATGTTGGGGGCTACCGTTCTGACGCTGTAGCTCAAGAAGGGTGTGTTTGGCGCTGTATGAGTGGCTGAAGTGCATGCAAAGTTTCCTTGAAGTTGTTAGGATGTGTTGCAGATGGGGGGAACACTTCAGAAACCGCTTGACAACCAGATTGAAGACGTGAGCCATGCAGGGAGCATGGGTCAGGCTTCCTTGTTGCAGCGCAGACAAAATGTTCTTCCCATTGTCGGTAACCATGATTCCCATTTTAAGTTTTCTTGGAGTAAGCCATGTTTGGATTTTGTGATGAACAAATTTAAGCAGTTCCTTCCCTGTGTGACTCCGTTCGCCAAGACAAACCATGTGAAGCACAGCGTGACACCTCCGTGCCCTGCACACATGGTAGACTGGAGGGGCACTGAGACTTGAGCCTACAGTGGAGGGTGAGGAGATGGCGGAGGATGAGGAGGCTGAGTCGCACGGTGTCACAGGCGCAACAGGGAGCGCGGAGGCCGAAGCGGCGTGACCTGTCCAAGTTGCTGCTGCTGCTGCTGCAATGGGACCACATTCACCCAGTGGGCCATAAATGACATGTACTGTCCCAGACCGTAGTTACAGCTCCAGACGTCGGCGCTGCCATGCACTTTGCTACACACCGACAGGCTCAAGGACTGGCCCACCTTCTGTTCAACAAAAGTGTGCAGCGCTGGTAAAGATAGTAGGATGAGTGGGCGCATACTGTCTCTTGGATATGGCTTTGCTGATGGATTGCTGGCGGGATGCATGACTTGGAGGATGAGGAGCAGGAGCATCAGGAGCGACAGAGGATGGGTATGACGCACAGCTGCCTTCGGCTGAGGTGCTGGAGCCTTGGCTGGCAGAAATTGGGAGCGGCGTGCCACTTGGTGAGGAAGCAGGCTGGACCACCTCTTCGGAGCCTCGGTTCTCCCAGGCCGCTTTATGGTGATGCATCATATGTTGACGCAGGGCCGTGGTGCCAACATTTGGGCCCTGGCCACGCTTCACCTTCTGCCTACATATCTTGCATGTGGCCATGTTACCCTCCTGCGGATGCTTCAGGAAAAACTGCCACACTGCCGAGTAGCTACTTTTCCCACCAACAGGCCGCACTGATTCACTGCTACTGTCGTCAACTCCAGGAACCCCTGCTCCACTACCTCCCGATAAGGTAGTCTGCCATGCAGCAGGTGCTCTACCCCGGCCCCGGCCCCGTTTGGCTCCAGGCTTTACAATTGTGCCCCCATGCTGACTGCCAACCATGCTGCTAACACCTTGCTGCCTCAGCTGCTGACTCCGGGGCAACCTGCGCCCCTCTTCTCCTGATGATGACGATGAAGCCCCTTCTGCACCCGGCTCCCAAGTGCGATCGGCTTCTTCATCATCATCATCATCATCATTACCGAGTTGTGGCTGCACGTCACTGATGTTCTCAGTGTCTGGCGCAGGAGCTGGAACGCTCGCAACACCCACGACACTCTCCACATCACTATTTGTCTGCCCAGATAAAGATGCCACCTCCATTTCTTGGCTGGGCAGTAGCTGCTGACTGTCCTCTGTCTGATTGTCCTCCTCACTAAAGATTGGAGCTGAACCTAAAGCATAGGATACGGCGTAGGACAGAGGCAATGGCAGGACAGGGACTGCTCTCAGGGCATGTCAACTCAGGGTTGTGTCAGAGGAACCTACCGACCATAGACTGGGGGTGTCAGATGTAACTTGTGATGATGTGGATGACCGCGTTAACCAATCTACCACGGCAGATGCGTTACTGGTGTAGACACGACCACTAGCAGGTCTCAGGTCTCTCACCGTGACTCCTCTCACCGTGACTCGCCCCTAGTCTGCTGCGACCTCTGCCTGCTAAATCTTGACCTCTGCCACTCCTCTTTGAACATACTGACACTTGTCTGCCTGACATTTTTATGTATTTGAAATGCGCAATAGGTACTTTAAAAAATGTGTTTACTTTAAAAAGCAGAAGCTAAATAAAGTGAGGAACTGCTTCTCTTCACCAGATACTATGAAAATTGCCAATATGGGATACCCTGCGGCCTGGTGTTTTGACAGCAGGACAAAAACCAATTCAAAATGCAATAGCTTAATAAAGCTGAGGCTGAACAAGCTTATTTAGTATAACAGATAGGGTGCAACGTGGTGGTTTGGGATACCCTGCGGCCTGGTGTTTAGACAGCAGGACAAAACAAATTCAAAATGCAATAGCTTAATAAAGCTGAGGCTGAACAAGCTAATTTAGTATAACAGATAGGGTGCAACGTGGTGGTTTGGGATACCCTGCGGCCTGGTGTTTTGACAGCTGGACAAAAACCAATTCAAAATGCAATAGCTTTATAAAGCTGAGGCTGAACAAGCTTATTTAGTATAACAGATAGAATGCAATGTGCAGGTTTGGGATACCCTGCGGCCTGGTGTTTTGACAGCAGGACAAAAACCAATTCAAAATGCAATAGCTTAATGAAGCTGAGGCTGAACAAGCTTATTTAGTATAACAGATAGGGTGCAACATGATGGTTTGGGATACCCTGCGGCCTGGTATTTTGACAGTAGGACAAAAACCAATTCAAAATGCAATAGCTTAATAAAGCTGAGGCTGAACAAGCTTATTTAGTATAACAGATAGGGTGCAACGTGGTGGTTTGGGATACCCTGCGGCCTGGTGTTTTGACAGCAGGACAAAAACCAATTCAAAATGCAATAGCTTAATAAAGCTGAGGCTGAACAAGCTTATTTAGTATAACAGATAGGGTGCAACGTGGTGGTTTGGGATACCCTGCGGCCTGGTGTTTTGACAGCAGGACAAAAACCAATTCAAAATGCAATAGCTTAATAAAGCTGAGGCTGAACAAGCTTATTTAGTATAACAGATAGGGTGCAACGTGGTGGTTTGGGATACCCTGCGGCCTGGTGTTTTGAAAGCAGGACAAAAACCAATTCAAAATGCAATAGCTTAATAAAGCTGAGGCTGAACAAGCTGATTTAGTATAAAAGATAGGGTCACATGTGCTGGTTTGGGATGCCCACGTGGGCTGGTGTTTTTAAAGCAGACAAAAACCAATTCAAAATGCAATAGCTTTATAAAGCTGAGGCTGAACAAGCTTACTTAGTATAACAGATAGGGTGGCATGTGCTGGTTTGGGATGCCCATGTGGGCTGGTGTTTTTAAAGCAGACAAAAACCAATTCAAAATGCAATAGCTTAATAAAGTTGAGGATGAACAAGCTGATTTAGTATAAAAGATAGGGTCACATGTGCTGGTTTGGGATGCCCATGTGGGCTGGTGTTTTGACAGCAGGACAAAAACCAATTCAAAATGCAATAGCTTAATAAAGCTGAGGCTGAACAAGCTGATTTAGTATAAAAGATAGGGTCACATATGCTGGTTTGGGATGCCCATGTGGGCTGGTGTTTTTAAAGCAGACAAAAACCAATTCAAAATGCAATAGCTTAATAAAGCTGAGGCCGAACAAGCTGATTTAGTATAAAAGATAGGGTCACATGTGCTGGTTTGGGATGCCTATGTGGGCTGGTGTTTTTAAAGTAGACAAAAACCAATTCAAAATGCAATAGCTTAATAAAGCTGAGGATGAACAAGCTGATTTAGTATAAAAGATAGGGTCACATGTGCTGGTTTGGGATGCCCAAAAGGGGTGGTGTTTTTAAAGCAGACAAAAACCAAATCAAAATGCAATAGTTTAATAAACCTGAGGTTGAACAAGCTGATTTCGTATTAAAGATAGGGTCACATGTGCTGTTTGGGATGCCCATGTGGGGTTGGGTTTTTACAGGAGGCCAAAAACCAAATCAAAATGCAATAGCTTAATAAACTTGAGGCTGAACAAGCTGATTTAGTATAAAAGATAGGGTCACATGTGCTTTTTTTTTACAGCAGAGAAAAAAAAATTAAAACTAATCCAGTTATGAGAAATGCTTGTGTATAACAGATAGGGTTAAATATGCCACTGCCAAGATGGGATGCACAGTGGCAAGGAATATTACAGCACAAAGAACACCGATTGAAAACTGATCTGGCAAATGAAAATAAAAAAAAGCTTTCCGTCTCACTGTCCCTGCCTGGATTGTTCCCGATCGTTCCCGATTTTTCCCTATCTTTCCCTGGTTCTGTCTGCCTCTCTGTGGGTCTCAACGACTGTCCCTGCCTATCTCTGACAATCTGATTCATCATTAGCGGCAGGTAGCGACAGATGAGCGTCTGTAGCAGGCATTTTCAGAGCGCCCGCTAGTAGTCGCAGTGCTCGGCCGTGGGTTGCTACTTTATAGCGACTCAGTCGCTGTTCAGTAATGGTGAATGCATTGTGAGGAGTCGCTATTTGACCAGTACAGTGCTGTATGGGAGCGCATGTTAGCGTGTTAGCGACTGCTCATAGCGACCGACTCACACCATATTCAGGAAAAAAACAGCTGCAAAAATCTCTGGCGCTAAAAAATAGTTGTTTGAAGCCCAGAGCGCAGGAGGCGATGTGTTTAAAGTGTGTTTTCAAGCATCTATCAACTAGTAACAAAGCGAACACATATGGAATTACATTGTAACATGAACACTTTAATGCCAGACCTGTAATGTCATTTTTGAGGAAATATTTAAAAGAATGAAAAAAATATGAAAAAACTGCTTTTTCAATGCCAGAAGAGGTCAAATAATTATTTGTGATTTTTTGGAAAAAAAAAAAAAAAGAAACCCGTTTAAAGAGAAGAAAAGGATCGTCCATTGAAATGTATGGGAGAGCGTCAGGTAGCGAGAGGTTATACCTGGCGCTGTGCAAGGCTGAACGCTGGCGCTGTTCGCTGAGGCTGTAAAATCAGATTCTGCTTGATAAATGTGTAATTGCGTGCCGTGTCCGGCGTTGACCAGTCGCTATCAGTCGCTACCTCTCATTAACCAGGCGCTACCTGACGCTACCCCTTCTTAAATAAGGGCCTGAGTCTCTCCCTGTCTGCAGCAACCACCGCTGTTTCTGGAATGCAAAGCTGAAATGCGCAAAAGGAAAATGGCCGCCGTTTATATAGCACAGTGACGTCACTGGGCTTCCTGGCTGCTGATAGGCTGCATGTGACCTTCCCATGATAACTTGCCCCAGGGGATATGTCTGGACATGTTCATCCACCATTTTAGAATGCCTGTAATTGAAATAAATGGAGTTTAAAGGAAAACTTTGATCGATCGAATCACAGGGAAATTCGGATTCGTTCAGAATCAAATTTTTCATGAAATTCGGAACAAATTCGGGTTCGTCCGAATCGCTCATCTCTAATAATTACCCATTTTGTATTTTACCCACTCACCAACGCTCTTTAACACTCGCTTTATACAATCTGTTTTATAGCAATATACTTTCCTTTCTCTCAGCCAGTGTTCACATGCTTTCTGGCAAAACAATCAGCAAGGTGTACACAGGTGACTTTAAAGGCTCCTAATAAGTTGTAGCAACACCCCCACCCATATTAGCACAATGCAGTACTGGCAGTTACCAGTACCAAATGTCTTGACCTGTAAAACTAAACCATACAGAAACAAATCAGCAAAGTCAATTGTCTTTTCCCTTTATGTTAAATCCACTTAATATTTACCCACTTTGTATGTTACCCACTCGCCAAAGCTCTTTAACACTCACTTTTGCAATCTGTATGATAGCAATATACTTTACTTTCTCTCCACCAGCTTTCTGGCAAAACAATATTCCAATGCAAAGTGAAAAAGTGTCTTTCCACTCAGCACAATAAAACTTGAAATCCTGTTGGGAAATCAATTAACCTAAAATAGTGTGTAGGTAGTTGTTGAATGAGATATGTTAACCAGGGTGACTGCATAACATAATTGATCATCTATCAGGCTAAAAGATTACTTGATGCCAGTATATCCAGTTTTACTTTCAATAGTTGTTATTAGATTTTACATCTCAGCAATACAATAATGAAATTAGATATTTTTTTTGTTACAACATTCTTCTTGAAGGAGATTCCAACCATAGCATCTTCCATCAATTTTGCAATAGCGAATATATCACATCAAAACCCTGAGTATTCATAGATGACCATAGTCAAACTCCTGAGATAGTATATCCAGATTTAATAGACTGATGTTATAGAGATGCAGATTAACAGAGATCCCACACAATTTCACATTACCAGGTGTTTGATATACCTGAAATATGCAGCTGCAATGTATGTTATTTCTGAGCATAATTAAAAATAGATTGCCTTTTGCCTACCCGACCATGGTATCTCTAAAGTAGATCATTTAAGATGTTTTTGAAGTTATATTGAAATGAGATGCAGGTGTAGGATGATTTAACAAAAGTTTAAGGTGCATTGGAAAAATCAGAAACCAGTGATTCAATAACATAATTATCAGCTGAAAGGCAGAGAAGATGAAAATACATTTAGCGCGTCGTCAGTACAGCTGGCAAATGATAGTGTCCATGCTTGCAGTTTACGAATTGCACTGGTGGGAACTGTCCCTTATTGTGCAATTAAGACTGCCTAGTGTACCTTTAACTTGCAGGGGTGACATCTTCACCAGTGCAAGATTCAATAGATACCTTTCTTATTAGTTTTACACTATTTTTTAAAAACATCATGGGGTCCTACCTCCTAAAGCTACCAACCTGGTGTGCCTTGGCTGGAATCCACACTAGTCCTATAGCCATGGTGATACTAGACCATATGCCCTTCAAAGTTGCCAGGGGTGCCAATTTTTTGTGACATAACTGAGTGCAGTAAATTAGAGGAAAGAAATAATGAGTGTGGGGAGCTCCCCTGCTCTCTAAATTGGTCCAGGGGTATTAAAGTTGGCCAAATGTCTAAGCAGTCTTTGGGCCCACTTCCCTAGGGGGGCATACTGACTTGGAATGCCTCACAGTGTGTAGCTCTGGCAATGGCACACAGAGTGGAGGTACTGTAACAGGGATGCTGTCGCTCTATGCTGAGGGTGGCATTTGACCACTGCAGGCTCTCAGATGGCATGCAGTAGGGGCCAGGTTTCTCCATAGCAGTTCTCACTGCGAGGAATCCCAAGTTGGGATGACCCCTAGGGAGCATTCTAAGTGGTTTTAAAGTCTAGAAAGAAAAAAGTTGTTTGGTCCACTTGAAGGACTGATTCCAAGTTGTGAAATATAAAAACACTACTTTCTCTTCTTCTGGCAGTGATTATCAGCATCTTGTGACTTACTTGAATCTCAACCTATTCCTTCATTTAAAGAAAGTTCCGATCCCACTGTCACCTAATCCTGGCTCCCAGACAGGAACAGAGGCCACCTGTGTGACTGTGACACCAGGGGAACCAGGGAAATCCCTCCTAATAACAAGTCCCAAATATATTCTGAATAACTGAAATGAGGGATTTGCTTTGTAGAGTTCACTCCTGTCTAGAGCAGTTGTGAAAAGTAAGTGAGTCAGAAGTAACGTGTCAAAATGAAATTGAATCATATGTCTGGTGAATCACTTTGTGTTCAGAATCTGAGAGTGGCAGTGTCTTGAGGGGTCTTGGGCAGGCATATGAGTGCCCACTGCTGGTAAGCACTTATCAGCACTGGATGCTTGTGATAGCTCCTGTGATGTGCCCCATGCCGCTAATCAATGGGGGAGCCTCCTCCCATGTGACTGCTAGCAGTATCATGCATCAAGGCTCTCATGGGAGCACAATGTCTGCACCAAAGCTGAAATTCCTTGGGATTGGGCCTGTGAGCTTCCAGGTAAGTTATTTTGTTAAGCTAGGGGTAATTATTTTAAAGTGTCACATACAAGAAAAACAAGAGAAGCTGTACTGCTATCCCACACTTCATAACTAGCATTTCTTTTTGGCAAGTTGGACTTTAAAGTCGGCTGCTATAACAAGCGTTTACACTTTTATCTAATAGGAGCAATGAGTACTTCCATTGCAACATTTGGAAATCCTTAAAGGTACGTTGTAAATTTCAAACAACTACTTAAGTGGAGACTTTAATAAAAAGACACAAGTAAGAACCTTTTTTAAAGGAAAAGCGAAGATAAATGAAAGGAAAATCGATGTACATCAGAATCACCTGTTCCTAATTTTATGGATTTGTTCTCCTCTTCCAAACTTCTGTTCCCTAAATGCTCCCAAATGTTATTTGTCTACTAACGTTCTTAAGAAGTTTTTTTTTTCCAATGAAAACCGTGGCCTGACAAAAGGTCGCCTTTTTCAATAATCCCCTTATTAGAAAGCACTGTCAGGGTCCAGTCTAGACTTCTTTACATGTTTAGGACAGTGTCCAGCTTAAATTCTATATTTCACTCTGAACATCCATTAAGGAAGCTTGTTACTTTCTCTTTTCCTGGCAGAGATTAAAAAGGCTCAACACAGTACATTACTTGGCAGTTGTTAGGGCCCCCCAAGCCGATAGAAGAATAATGCCTTTGCTGCTTCCTTTTTAAACAGCTATGGCCAACGTAAGCAAATAGCACCTCATTGCCACGTGGATTTACAATTATTGAAAAGTGACCCTCATCTCTATATATTAGTGGTGGCAAATTCTACCGGTATCCCAATTTGAAAGGCAAAGTTTTATGATGTGATTTGAGGTACTTTCCTTGCCAGGGAGTATTAGGTATTTTGTCATTCAGGCTGCACACAATAAAAGTTTCACTTTAACCTATAATAGCACATACACGTGGACATTCAAATAAAATGGTGCAATGCATTAGGTGATCTCTTTTTAGCTGCTTATGATGTATACTATTGTTAAATATTAGTTAAAGATATTTTCCTTTTATGTTTTAGTTTATTTTATTCAGAAGCTTAGAATACTGCACTTGGGTGTTTTGCTTTGTGTTTCTATCAATAATAGCATATACTGCTCCTCCTGATCTTTGGTTTTTCTCCTAGTTGTCCAGTAACAGATGCAAGAGGAAATCGCTTTTTCCCCTTCCCTCCCATTCTGTCCACCAAAGGAAGGAAGGACTGTAGAACAGAACCCTACAATCTTCCTTCTGCTTTCCACGATAAAAGCCTATGAAGATCTGTAAGACTGCATCTTCTGCTGATTCAAGCACAATGGAAGGAAGGACTGTAAGACAGAACCCGTGCCCACCATCTTGTCAATCTTGCTTCTCCTGCTTGGCACAATAAAAGCCTATAAGGGCACAAAGCAGCTTCAGTCCACATGAGACACCACATGAGAAGCTGGGAAATAAATGGAAAACTAAAAATAAGTTTTCTGAGCTTCAGAAGCCCAGCTTCAGATTTAGAAAAATAGATTTAGAAAAATAGATGTGCCTGGAAAATGACTAAGGGGGTTATTTAAGAAGGGATAGCGCCAGGTAGTGCCTTGTAGCGTCAGGCAACGGTGGGCGCTGTACACAAAACCACATTTATGAAAGCGAATCTGGTGAGTGACTCTGGATATGTGTTCAAAAACAGACTTTAATCACACAGCGTCTGGCGCTCTGTGCTATAGCAACCAGAAAAGTATTGTGTGGAGCACCGAGAGTCGGTGGCACTGAGCTGGTGCTACTTTTCACTTGCTGCAGCGCTGTACTGGTGTTAGAGCGCCCAACATACATCACATGCGCGCCTAGTTACTTCAGCGACTGAGATGCTCTGCTGCAGTGCCCGATACCCGCTTACAGCATATACTTGCGGTCACTCTAAGCGCCGCTATACAGATGAGCTCATCTGCCGATACCTAGCATTAGTAGTGAATAAGCCTCCATGTTGAGTTAAAAAGAATGCATCAGATTTGGCAAAAAATAAAGATTGTGGGCTGATTTTCATTAGGTTTTGTTAATTATAAAACAAATAGCAGAATTATCTGACTGTAAAATTTGTTTTGGATCTGAATAGTTTTGGTTGAATTGGCATCATTAAAAAAAGGCATCAGATTTGTCAGAAACTACATTTTTAAAAAAAAAATTTCAGGCTTGCATTTGTAGGAAAACTTGGACCAAATTTGTTCTATCAAAATGTATTTGCTCAAACCTACTGTTCAGTCTTTCTTTCCCTTTAGAACCATTTTTCTTTTAAAGCCTTTGGGCAAGGCTCCATTTTTAGACACACTGCTCTATTCTAGAACTGAAGTAATTCTTGGAGCACCACATATCCGATCTTCTTATCTTCTACCTAAATGTTGAGTTTGCCCCCCATATTGCTAAATTGGCCAATGACTATGGTGATTTTCAGGACTGACCAATTCAGTTGACAATGCAATTGTTTTTTTACAGGGAGCAAAGTGGGGGACAGAGTGCACAAGAACTGATAGATTTAATGTTTAAGAATGTTTAAGAAAAAGAGCCTAGTTTCACCTATTGGCTACTATAGGCAAAGTTTCACTTATTGACTACTATAGGCATAGTTTCACCTATTGGCTACTATAGGCAAAGTTTCACTTATTGACTACTATAGGCATGGTTTCACTTATTGACTACTATAGGCCTAGTTTCACTTATTGTCTACTATAGGCATAGTTTCAATTACTGACTACTATAGGCATAGTTTTACTTATTGGCTACTATAGGCCTAGTTTCACTTATTGGCTACTATAGGCATAGTTTTATTTATTGACTACTATAGGCATAGTTTCACTTATTGACTACTACAGGCATAGTTTCACTTATTGGCTACCCTAGGCACAGTTTCACTTATTGACTAATACAGGCATAGTTTCACTTACTGACTATTATAGGCATAGTTTCACTTACTGACTACTATAGGAATAATTTCACTTATTGACTACTATAGGCATATTTTCACTTACTGACTACTATAGGCATAGTTTCACTTATCTACTACTATAGGCATAGTTTCACTTATTGGCTACTTTAGGCATAGTTTCCCTTACTGACTTCCATAGGCATAGTTTCACTTACTGACTACCATAGGCCTAGTTCCACTTATTGACTACTTTAGGCATATTTTCACTTACTGACTACTATTATTATTATTATTATTATTGTTTATTTATATAGCGCCATCATCTTCCGTAGCGCTTTACAAAGTAGTAATTACAGACAGGGTAGAAACATACGGTACATATACTAATTCAAATGCAGTTGTACAGAGTTGACAATGGATATTCTGAATACAAGATACAATAGGGGAGAGAGCCCTGCCCTTGCGAGCTTACAGTCTAAAGGAAGAGGGGTGAAGACGAGGGGGAAGGATCACAAACAGTCAGTATTGAGCTTTGTGGCATGTGCCCTTTAGAAGATTGGTTAGGCCAGATTATATGCTTGTCTGAATAAGTGAGTTTTAAGGGCGCCTTTGAAGGTTTTGAGGGTTGTGGAGTGGCGGATTGGGTGGGGGAGGGCATTCCAGAAGATTGGGGTTGCACGTGAGAAGTCCTGGAGGCGGGCGTGAGAGGAGGTGACCAGGGAGGAGGACAGGAGTAGGTCGGCAGAGGAGCGGAGGCTGCGTCTAGGTTGATACTGTTGGAATAGAGATGAGATGTAGGGAGGGGCCTGGTTGGAGAGAGCTTTGTATGTGAGAGTTAGAGTTTTGAACAGGATTCGCTGTGGGACTGGCAGCCAGTGTAGGGATTGGCAGAGAGGCGCAGAACTAGAGGAGCGAGAGGAGAGCTGGATGAGGCGAGCAGCAGAGTTCAGGATAGATTGGAGGGGTGCCAGTCTGTTAGTTGGTAAGCCACAAAGAAGGATGTTGCAGTAATCCAGACGGGATATGACCAGGGCATGCACTAGCATTTTAGTGGTGTCAGGTGAGAGGAAAGGACGGATGCGGGAGATGTTTTTAAGTTGGAGGCGACAGGAGGTGGCCAGGGAGTGAATATGTGGTTTGAAAGAGAGGGCAGAGTCCAGAATGACTCCCAGGCACCGAGCTTGGTGAGTTGCTGTTATTGTGTAATTGTTGACAGAAATAGACGTGTTAGAGAGGGGAGGGGAGTTAGATGGTGGGAAAATGACCAGTTCTGTCTTGTCCATGTTTAGCTTGAGGTAGCGAGATGACATGAATGAAGAAATAGCTGAGAGGCAATTGGGGAGGCGAGATAGGAGAGAGGAGAGATTGGGGCCTGAGAGATATATCTGAGTGTCATCCGCATAGAAGTGGTATTGAAAGCCTAGTGAAGTTATAAGTTTGCCAAGGCCGTGGGTGTAGACTGAGAAAAGTAGGGGGCCTAGGACAGAACCTTGCGGCACACCAACAGAAAGAGAACGTGAGGATGAGACTGTGTTAGAAAAGGATACACTGAATGATCTGTCAGAGAGGTAAGAGGTGAGCCAAGAGAGTGCAAGACCTCGAACCCCGAGAGAGGAGAGAATATCAAGAAGCAGAGAGTGGTCGACAGTATCAAAGGCTGAAGAGAGGTCAAGAAGGATGAGGATGGAGTAGTGACCTTTGCTTTTGGCAGTGAGCAGATCATTGGTGACTTTGGTGAGGGCAGTTTCAGTGGAGTGGTTACGGCGGAATCCTGATTGTAAGGGGTCAAATAAGTTGTTAGTGGATAAGTATTGTGACAGTTCTGAGTGGACATGTTGTTCAAGAAGTTTGGAGGAGAAAGGGAGTAGCGAGATAGGGCGGTAGCTGGAGAGGGCAGAGGGGTCGAGAGAGGGTTTCTTGATTATCAGAGTAATAACAGCATGTTTGTAGGAAGAAGGAAAGGTGCCAGTGGAGAGAGAAAGGTTGAATATGGATGTTAAGGCTGGAGTGAGGGATGGAGACAGTTGAGGAATAAGGTGGGATGGAATAGGATCAAGGGAGCAGGTAGTCAGGTGGGCCCTAGAAATGAGAGAGGTTAGTCCAAGCTCAGTTATTGGAGTGAAGAAAGTAAGAGAGTGAGGCAGGGGGATTGTTTGAAGTGGTGAGGGATTCTGAGGGGCAAAGCCGAGTCGAATGTTGTCAATTTTTCCTTTGAAGAATGTAGAAAATTCTTCTGCTGTTATTTGGGAGGTTGGAGGAGGAGGTGGAGGGCGGAGTAAGGAACTGAAAGTGTTGAAGAGTTGTTTGGGATTCCGGGCTTGTGCAGAAATCAGTGAAGAGAAATAAGCTTGCTTAGCAGATGAAAGGGCCGTCCTGAGTTCCTGAAGGGCTTGTTTGTAGAATAGAAAGTCATGATTGGCTTTGGATTTCCTCCATCGCCGTTCAGCAGCTCGAGACAGCTGTTTCAATCTGGCTGTGCTTGCATTTAGCCAGGGTTGGGGGTTTTTGGTGCGGGGACGGCTATAGGTGAGGGGGGCGACAAAGTCCAGAGCTGAGGAGAGAGTATTATGGTAGTGTGATGATGCAGCGTCTATGTCCGTGAATGAGGTCAAGGTCTGAAGAGGTTGAAGTGAGGCAGAAAAGGACTGAAGGTCTAGGTTTCTTAAGTTCCTGCGTTGAATTGTGGGTTTGTGTGGAGGGGGGTTTGCAGGCATTGGAGAGAGGGTCATAGTCAGCAGATTATGATCAGAGAGGGGGAGCAAAGAGGATGAGAGGTTTGATAGAGAGCAGAGGTTAGTGAAGAGGAGGTCGATTGTGTGGCCGTCTTTGTGGGTGGGTGCAGTAGACCATTGCTTGAGGCCGAAAGATGAGGTTAGTGACAGTAGTCTGGTGGCAGCATGGTTGCTAGTGTCAACAGATATGTTAAAGTCACCCATGATGATTGCAGGGATGTCTGTGGACAGAAAATGAAGGAGCCAGGTAGAAAAGTGGTCGAGGAAAAGAGTAGTAGTTCCAGGAGGGCGGTAGATGAGTTCCAGGAGGGCGGTAGATATAGGCATAGTTTCACTTATCTACTACTATAGGCATAGTTTCACTTATTGGCTACTTTAGGCATAGTTTCCCTTACTGACTTCCATAGGCATAGTTTCACTTACTGACTACCATAGGCCTAGTTCCACTTATTGACTACTTTAGGCATAGTTTCACTTATTGACTACTACTGCTAAGAAAAGCTAAGGATAATTCACAGATGTGGGCCTGTGTTTTACAACTATTGTTTTTTAAAGGGTAATACGGTGTTTGCCATGTGTCAAAATTATTTGAAGTACTCCTCCTATCAGTATTAGAATAGCATATATTTGTACCAGAACAATTTTAGAGAGGACTCCCTTAACCAATAATAACGTACTTTCAAAATAAACACAATTTATCATCTTTTTTTTAAATAACAATATTTTATTTTAGAAAAATCTATTGAAAGAGATATTTTAAAAATAATTGTCTATGCAGATGACAGGATGTAAGGATAACAACTTTACAACTTTACATTACATTGCCAAGTTCTTATAAATGAAGCAGTATATGTTGTGGAAGGTGGTTTGCAAGGGTAATGTCCCCGAACTTTTCGCCCTGATGCACCTCCCTACACTTTATATCTAGAAAAAACAATATCCAATATCACTACATAATACATCAGAATAGAAAAGATGATTATAAAGCCCTTACGTCCTTGCTTATGCCAGAGACCATCAGGGTTACAAGAGTTTATCCAACCCAGTGGTTATCTATTGTATTTCCATATACATTTGTATAAACACTAATTTTTCAGGGGGGTCTAGCTATTCCCCCAACATCTTGTTTGGATTATTTTCTAGTATTAAAATCACAGATGGCTGTGAAGGCTGTTTAACTAGTTGCCCTATACTTGTGAACAGTAGATCTGTCCTGATGATTTTAAATGTTGAGCTGCAGTCCACAGAGAGGAGTCATAATAGCCAGGTGTTCTGACATGAACTCCAGGGCCGTATTCACATTGTCTAATGAGGAATGGTTTGCTATGTGAATTGGGAGGTTGGTGTCAAATTTGCAGGTGGTGATCCTCTAGTTATTGACACACTAACCCCTTGAACAACTTCATGATGATAAATGTTAAGACTATTGATCTTAAAGCAGACCAAAACCCACATTTTTAATTAGCATCCTCTGAATCGCTATCCCCATGAGGAGCACCTTTTGCCTTTTTTCACTGCTCCTACTTCACTCTAATCCCCCCAAAAATGGCACCGTTTTTAGCTGTAAAGCTCTGTCTTCATTGCCACTGTTGTGTGTGACAATGATGTCACTGAAACATCAATGTAAGGACTGATCACCTGCCATCTTACAGAGAGGAACAGCAAAAAAGGAGGATTAAAAAATGAAAATGAAAATATTTCTAGTTCTACACCCAGAGAGGGGGGTATTGGCAGGGGCTTTGGTCAAATGTATTTCACAAGTTCAGTGGGTTTTGGTCTGCTTTAAGTCATTCAGGTAATTGGGTGAGGATTTCACAATCATTGTGAAGGATATCATGGAAGGTGGAACCAACCCCCCAAGGAATGCCTGAAAATATTTGTAAATACTGGTTGTATGGTACCCAGCGCCCTAAAGATATGACATCCTTCTCTTCAATTGTTAGATTGGTTGAGGAGGGACATATCAGGATGTCAATCTGTCGGTAGTTGCTAACGTCTTCTCATCTCTCTTGTGTTCTCTCTGCAGAGTTTAGCTGTCCGTTGGCAACATAGGTTCTCCTCAATGATTTGATTTTCTTTGAGATGGAGTTTTGCAATCTCCTGAACAGAGGAATGTTCCTTTCTGTTTTCAGTAGTCTAAGATCCATAATCACAAATGGATTTTACCAGGATGTTATGTCATCATAGAATCTGATGTGGGAGAACACTGAGTTGGTCCATTCCTCTAGGATGAGGGGTTTGAAAAACTTCCAGCCAGTGGATGCAAAGTACAATCCATCTTATGACATTCTCCAAATGGAGTTATAGATCTCTTGATCTTTTGCTACAGTGGAAGAGGGTGAAGCAAGCAGTGTTGGCCTAATATTTGTTCTGTGGCCTTTATTTATCAAGCACTTCTGCCACATTACACCACATCGGTGGACATTAGAGTGGTGCATAATAGGATTTATATATATATATTCATTTACATTGACACATGTTGCTACAGTGTAAGAAACACATTTTCTAAAACATTAGCAGTGCTAAAAATAATTATAAATTGTATTTTTCACTACTAATTTCAACCGATTTGGCAAAAGTGCTTGATAATTCAAGCCCTTTACCTTGATGATGCTGGAGAAAGAAAGAAGATTTTCTGGATGAATTAAAGTGGAACAAAACTCAGGATTTAGACTACCCTGGGTTTTGGTCCTTGTCCCTGGGGCACCCTGGAATACCCACTGTGTGAAACCCCCAGATGTTCTAGTAGGCCAAAGATGCTATGACCAGGGGCAGACTGGGTTTAAAAAACGGCCCAGCCATGTTTAGTAAGTTACACCACACGAAGGTATCACCCCTTCTGTCATAGTCACCCCAATTTTGCTCTCACCATCGAGGGATGTGTCGTTACACTGCTAACCAGAGCTGGCACCAGTCAGGGCTGCTCTGAAAGCGTACGCTGTTTTTTTGTTAAAGTGGACCAAAAATCCAAACTTTTCATTCACCTGGATTTTTGTACACTTATTCTGTGTAGCAATGTCCCTGTCTGTGACCCCCCTCCAGTTTGGCTGATATTCATACATCGCTGGCATTTCCATGGTGCTTGTGCGGACTCTCCTCCAATCAGACTAGACCAGGGGGTTTCACTGCATGGGGCATCCCGCATCACAGAGATGTGGCTTTGGGTATCAGGGCAACAGATAACACAACACCATGCCCACCCGCCATCTGCCCTCCAGCCATGGCACACATCTGTCAGCAATTGATGACAAGAAGCAGCAGCCCTGCCGGTCGGTCCCACTGTACACTATCAGGCAGGTAGCGACAGATGAGCGTCTGTAGCAGGCATTTTCAGAGCGCCCGCTAGTAGTCGCTGTGCTCGGCCGTGGGTCGCTACTTTATAGCGACTCAGTCGCTGTGCAGTAATGTTGAATACATTGTGAGGAGTCGCTATTTGACCAGTACAGCGCTGTATGGGAGCGCATGTTAGCGACTGCTCATAGCAACCGAATCACACCATATTCAGCAAAAAAACAGCCTCACAAATCTCTGGCGCTGAAAAATATTTGTTTGAAGCCCAGAGCGCAGGAGGCGGTGTGTTTAAAGTGTGTTTTCAAGCATCTATCAACTAGTAACAAAGCGAAAACATATGGAATTACATTGTAACAACATTGTAACATGAACACTTTAATGGCAGACCTGTAATGTCAATTCTGAGGAAATATATAAAAAATGAAAAAATTATGAAAAAACTGCTATTTCAATGCCAGGAGAGGTCACAGAAAAAAAAAAAACCTATTTAAAGAGAAGAAAAGGATCGTCCATTGAAATGTATTGGAGAGCGACAGGTAGCGAGAGGTCATACCTGGCGCTGTACAAGGCTGAACGCTGGCGCTGTTCGCTGAGGCTGTGAAAATGATGAATCAGACGCTACATGGCGCTATCCCAGTCGCTAAACAGATTCTGCTTGATAAATGTGTAATTGCGTACCGTGTCCGGCGTTGACCAGTCGCTATTTGTCGGTACCTCTCATTAAACAGGCGCTACCTGACGCTGTCCCTTCTTAAATAAGGGCCTAAGTCTTTCCCCTTAATTTTTCACCAAGTGATTAGTTGTGCCGACAGGTCTGATTTTGACTAGAGGTCCTCTTGTCCTCTGTGAAGCCTCCTGTGATTCACCTGTATTCTTCTCGTTGATCCCATGGCACACACATTGGCTGTTCTCTAATTAGTTTTGCTAGCCACGCATATTAATGAGCAGCTGAAAAGGCAAATTAATGGTTAGCTGCTGGCCATTTCCCCAGTTGTGTCCCAGAGAGAAGGAGATGCCATCAGCAGCCTATGCATGGCACATGGAATAGCTTTGAAGGTGAGGTTATGGGTGAACTGGGGGTTTCAAAGAGTAGGGCATTCTGCAATGTTTTGGTCATCTTTAAGGAGAATTTGTGGGTCATCCTGATTTGGGACCGTATACGAGCTCTGGGAACATTAAATAAACTCACCTAGCCAGTAACCCCAAGCTGGTTGTATTTACTTTATGCAGCTGGTCAGATGTTCTGATGTTAACAGATGCAGTGGAGTTCGCTGATTGGCTGAACACCTGCTCATGCACCATGGGATCTCTGGAAACGTAAATAAATGCAATGAATTCCAGGGATACACACAGTGAGGCATCCTCAATCAGGATGCCCCGCTGCAGAGGATCATCTGGGAGTGAAAATCCTGGCTCTTGTTCCTCTTCCTCTATAAGATTCCCGGGCCGATCAGCTCCCTGCCCGTGGGGCACCCCGATCGGGGGTGCCCACCTGTGTGAAACCCCCCAGGACCCCCAAAAATCCTACCTTTTCCTCGTTCCAACGGCGCATGTGTGGGCCGCCGCCTCTCGCGCTTCCCTCTAGCAGGGCGCGCACCCGCGCCGGCCGGGTGCGATCGGGGTGCCCCGCGGAAGTGGACCAACACCCAGGATAGTGAAAATCC
This sequence comes from Gastrophryne carolinensis, assembly GCA_027917425.1. Classification (NCBI taxonomy): domain Eukaryota; kingdom Metazoa; phylum Chordata; class Amphibia; order Anura; family Microhylidae; genus Gastrophryne; species Gastrophryne carolinensis. The sequence continues at coordinate 184,189,768 of CM051234.1, read as the reverse complement.
TGGGTGTTGGTCCACTTTAAAGTGGACTAAAACCGAACCCAGCATCTATGAGATGCTAGGTCTGGTTAAATACTAGCCTTTCATCTAGAAATGACCAAAAATTGTGGCCTTGTGCTAGAAATAAATGAACTGAAGTAAACAATATGCCTCTTCTCTTTCAACCCCCTTTTAGTAAACCATTTTAAAACACTTCAGATCTCAGATCTGTGGTAGTAAAACTCACAAAGAAAGTGCCAGGCAGATCAGGAACTGGACAATCACTGCTGGGAACTTGACCCCCTTTCTGATGTCTCATGAGGAGCTCCGTGCTGCTGAGGTGCTGGCCGTCTCACACAGGATGTGTATGTGGAGGGGGGTGGGGAGGTGTCAGACCCAGCAGTGCTCCATGGCTAGACAGGGATTGTTAACACTGCACTGACTACTGCAATAAGGAATTAACCACTAGCTGCATCTGACTGAGTCTATGCCCGCCATGACCCACTATACCTGGGGTATGTTCTCCCCCAGCCAGCACCCCTCCTGACCTTGATGCTGATAGCTGCATGCTGCTCTGTGATGCGGGCCTACCTTAGTATGCTGCAACACAGCAAGCCAGGAGGCCACGGAAGCCTGACTCGCCCCCCAGAATACATCCCCAGGGGAGAGAAGTGGGCCAACATTGAAAACTTTGGGACCAACGGCCAGGGGGAAGGCAGCGATTTCTTCTGGTGCTCCCTAGGGCTAGCCCACCCCTGGCTATCGCCATGTAGTTTGTTACCAGAATCTATGAGGGTATTTCTGTCAGGGTTCCTTCGCTCCCTTCTGAGAACCTTTCATGCTCCATAATTTTCGATTGGATATTCCATATGCCCAAGAAGCTGACAAGACACCCACTGTAATCTGAGGCACACAGGCAGTATTACCTGTCTTTGATTGCACAGTCTGGAAAAGTTGATTCAAATCCCGGTAAAGGCAAGTGTCTGTATGATGCATAGAAGAGACGCCCTTGTCTTTTAGCAACCCTCTAAACAAATGAGGTAGGATTAAAATTATCTTGCACACCATAGATAAGACATCCCTAGAAAGCTACTAGTAAAGCAAAATTATGTCATGTTTTCATGCAAAAATTGAATAATAACACTAATATCCATTGCTAATTTACTCTTAAGTTACAGTATAATTTGTTGTCTCTAAAAGTCAGCTTTAGGCTTCCTATATTGATTGATTTAAAGTCATCATTCCTTTTTCCGGCCAGACTCCGAACATTCCATATGGTCAGGTTACCAATAAGCATGTGCTGACAAATACATGCTCCTGTATTTGCTTTAGAAGGATATTACAAAGCTGGGCCAATATTGCAAGTGTTATATAACAGACAAAGCACAGACTGTTATTTGATCAAAATTCCTGTGAAATTGTATTTGCAAAAGACATTGTGCAAATATCATAAATTTGATGGCATCCAATAAGACGATACCAAGGCACTTGCCAATTAAATTTACTAGCTAAAGTTGATATTAATTTAAATGTACTTAGAGCTTCTACACATTTTAACGTTAAATCGCTCAGCTAGCTTGGCATCTGGAAATGTCATTTAATACGGTCTTATAGCCCGAAACACAGTTAAGCATGCACTGTATATTATTTTAGAATGTTTGAATTGGAATCACACTTTTTGGGTACAAGTATTCGTGTTTTTGCAGATTCTCGTGTTAGGCTAAAAAAGGCTGTTTCCAATTTCATGACTGTTTATCGCTAATCCAAAATGACTGCAGCATTACCTACAGACAGGAAGCTGGATGGAAATGTGTGTGTTTTGGATATATCTCGCTCCTCCGAGGAAGTTCTGTTAAACTAGTTGCCTATCCATAGCAGTAAAGCAGCAATAGGAAAGGTGCTGGAGTCTAAGTCCTATATTTTATCTGTACAATAAATGAGCTGATGGTTTTAGGTCTCCTTATTCATTGTTAAAATTATATTCAATTATCTTTTTTGCTCAGTATCTTTATACTGTATTTTTTCACATTTTTAAAAATGTCAACTAGCCTATTTTAAGGTATACATCTATATATAAAGGCTCAGCGTGACAAATACAACTTTCCACCGCAGTCCTCTTATGTGTTAACCTCGTATCAAATTTGTGATTCCACCACCTTCATATAAACAACGTACCAGATTTACTTAGAAAATGAGTTCATCTAAATCCATCATTTGGCTCCACTTTAATTTCCTGTCAATCAGCTGTTATTGTATTTGCAGGCTCCTTGTGGTTAAATTAATCAAATATTCTTCCCCTTAAACAGCATAATCACTGAATTCAATAAGGGACAAATTTCCAATATATGAAAGGTTAAAACCTCTCCAGGTTTGTTATGCAGCATGCAATAAATAAAAACAAAAATGCTCAAATAGCATAATATGTTTCCAACAATCAGCTGTAAAATCTTGGCTACCGGCCCTTTAAAAAGCTGCTTACCAGACTCTAAAATAGAAGAGCATTAAGTATAAAAACAAAGGTTAGGCGTCACCGAGAACCTTTCAAAGTGTGCTCTCGTCTCAGCTCGCAGCAACAAAGAGACGAGTCTCCGCTCACCGCTTCCTCCGGCCGCAGGTAACGGGGCTGCTCGTCATCGAATCACGTGACTGCCCTTAGCTCTGTCAGACGCGTTTCGTCATCCAAGACTTATTCATGGGCTCGAGCAGGGCTGGGACGGTCACAAATTTGTTCACCTCCTCGTATCACGTGGGCAATTCGATTTAACTCATTCATAGGCGCTCTATATTTAGCATCTTATATCAGCTCATTTATCAGCGCATATACTGCAGTGGTTTCACAGTAGAAAGGAAGTGGGTGTACACCTATCCCTCCATTACATGTTGCAAAATAGGTCTAATATGTAATGGAGGGATAGCTTCTCTCCTGATACAGCAAACACTTTTTTGTGTGAGATTTTGGCCTGGATTCAGTAAGAGTTGAAAAAAATTCTTATGGCTCTTTTGGCTGACTCTGTAAGTGGCTGTTTGGAAGTGGTGAGTTAAAGCAGGATCTCCTGTGGTAAGCTTTGGGAAACTGAGCTCATTTGGTAAGTAAAATATAGTAAACTGTGTTTGTTTTATTTTTGTGAATCAGTGTGTTAATGCTGGCACAAATTTAAACCAAATAAAAAAAAAAGTTTTTTTTTCTTCTCTTTCCTGGATTCCTGCTGAGGCCTAATTGAGGCCTAATTGAAGCAGGTGTGTTATAAGGCAACACACAGCTCTTGTAGCTTGCTCTTTTGGCTGACTCTGTAAGTGGCTGCTTGGAAGTGGTGAGTTAAAGCAGGATCTCCTGTGGTAAGCTTTGGGAAACTGAGCTCATTTGGTAAGTAAAATATAGTAAACTGTGTTTGTTTTATTTTTGTGAATCAGTGTGTTAATGCTGGCACAAATTTAAACCAAAGAAAAAAAAAGTTTTGTTTTTTTTCTCTTTCCTGGATTCCTGCTGAGGCCTAATTGAGGCCTAATTGAAGCAGGTGTGTTATGAGGCAACACACAGCTCTGGTAGCTTGTTCTTTTGGCTGACTCTGTAAGTGGCTGCATGGAAGTGGTGAGTTAAAGCAGGATCTCCTATGGTAAGCTTTGGGAAACTGAGCTCATTTGGTAAGTAAAATATAGTAAACTGTGTTTGTTTTATTTTTGTGAATCAGTGTGTTAATGCTGGCACAAATTTAAACCAAGGAAAAAAACGTTTTTTTTTTCTCTTTCCTGGATTCCTGCTGAGACCTAGTTGAGGCCTAATTGAAGCAGGTGTGTTATAAGGCAACACACAGCTCTTGTAGCTTGCTCTTTTGGCTGACTCTGTAAGTGGCTGCTTGGAAGTGGTGAGTTAAAGCAGGATCTCCTGTGGTAAGCTTTGGGAAACTGAGCTCATTTGGTAAGTAAAATATAGTAAACTGTGTTTGCTTGGAAGTTGTGAGTTAAAGCAGGATCTCCTGTGGTAAGCTTTGGGAAACTGAGCTCATTTGGTAAGTAAAATATAGTAAACTGTGTTTGTTTTATTTTTGTGAATCAGTGTGTTAATGCTGGCACAAATTCAAACCAAAGAAAAAAAAAAGTTTTTTTTTCTCTTTCCTGGATTCCTGCTGAGGCCTAATTGAGGCCTAATTGAAGCAGGTGTGTTATAAGGCAACACACAGCTCTTGTAGCTTGCTCTTTTGGCTGACTCTGTAAGTGGCTGCTTGGAAGTGGTGAGTTAAAGCAGGAGTTAAAAGAAGAAGTTACAAGCAGAAGTGCTGAAGTTGTAAGTATCTGCCTTTGATTTCATATTGTTATTTTAAGTGTTGTAAATTCTACACTTGGCGTTCCCACAAATTCATACAATGGGTTCCATGCCTAACAATGCTGTTTAGTGTACATCTTGTGCTATGTATGCACTTCTTGATCAATCGGTCGATGGTGAATATATATGCCCCGGATGCCTGCGAATCTCTGATTTGGAAGCCGTGATTCACGATCTAAATAAGCGATTGGCAACACTGAGAGAAATTGTTATCATGCAAAAGAGTCTGGATCTCACTGATCTGGAACTACATGGGTCAGGGTCAGGGGAGGGTGGTAGTATGGGGGGAGAGGAAAAGCAGGAAAATGAGGCAGCTAGCTGGATAACAGTTAGAAGGGGGGGTAGGGGTAAAAGTTACAGGGAGGCTAGCCCTGAACAGGCACCTCCAAACAAGTTGCCCGGTTGGCAGATGAGGAGGATGTTAGCTCAGGAATGGCAGAGCTGCAGCAAGACACATCTGTCGGCTCCAGTAAGGAAGGGAGGGGAAATGGGAGAACAGGGCAGGCAAGACAGGTGCTGGTAGTGGGTGACTCCATTATTAGGGGAACAGACAGGGCAATCTGTCACAAAGACCGGGATTGCCGAACAGTGTGTTGCCTTCCTGGGGCAAGAGTACGGCATGTAGCGGAGCGGGCTGACAGATTGTTGGGAGGGGCTGGCGTGAACCCAGCGGTCATGGTGCATATTGGCACAAATGACATAGGAAGAAGTAGGTGGAAGGTCCTAAAAAATGATTTCAGGGACTTAGGCCGTAAGCTTAAGGCAAGGACCTCAACTGTAGTATTCTCAGAAATACTACCAGTACCAAGAGCCACACCAGAGAGGCAGCGGGAGATTAGAGATGTAAACAGGTGGCTCAAAAATTGGAGTAAAAAGGAGGGGTTTGGGTTCTTAGAGAACTGGGCCGACTTCACAGTGGGCTACAGGTTCTTTGGCAGGGATGGGTTGCACCTCAATGGGGAGGGTGCATCTGTTCTGGGGGAGAGGATGGCTAAAAGGTTAGAGGAGTGTTTAAACTGAGCATTGGGGGGGAGGGTAAAAGCTATTACAAAGGGGACGTTAGGAAAGAAAGTGACAGTGGGTGTAGACATGAAACTGGGGGTGGAGAGGGGGGAGGGGTTAGCACATCTAGCAGGAATAAGTGCAATATACAAAATTATCAAAATTGTCATAAGCATTTGAAATGCATGCTTACAAATGCTAGAAGCTTGACTAATAAAATGGATGAACTAGAACTGATAATAACAGAAGAACAATATCACATAGTGGGGGTAACAGAGACCTGGCTGGATGAAAGCTATGACTGGGCAGTAAATTTAGGGATACTGTGTGTTTAGGAGGGACCGTAACAAACGCAAAGGGGGTGGAGTCTGCTTAATTGTAAAATCCTCTCTACAGCCTGCTCTGCGGGAGGATATATGTGAGGGGAATGACCACGTGGAGTCTGTATGGGTAGAAATACATGGAGGGAGAAACAAAAATAAAATACTGATGGGGGTTTGCTATAAACCTCCAGATATATCCGAATCCATAGAAAATATGATGCTAAGGCAAATAGATATAGCCGTTAAACTAAATGAGGTAGTGATTATGGGGGACTTTAACTACCCAGATATAGACTGGGATGCTGAAACATGTGTTTCGCAGAAAAGTAATAGTTTTTTATCTAAAACAAAAGATGGCTACCTTTCCCAACAAGTACAAGCTCCAACAAGGGGGAAAGCCATATTGGACCTAATACTAACCAATGTACCAATGGACAAAGTAATAAAGGTACAGGTTGGGGGACACCTTGGAAGCAGTGATCATAATATCATTAATTTCCAATTAGCAGTCACTGGGGTGCCTTATCAAGGAGTCACAAAAACGCGGGACTTCAAAAAGGCAAAGTTTGACCAACTTAGAGATGCCCTACACTGCATTGACTGGGAAAATGTCCTTAAAAACAAAAGCATGGGCGCTAAATGGGATACTTTCAAAGGAATACTTAATTTTCAGTGTGACAGATATATACCTTACAGGAATAAAACGATTAGACACACATGTAAACCGATGTGGCTAAATAAAAAGGTTAAGGGGGCAATAAACAACAAAAAAAAGGCATTTAAATGTTTAAAGCAGGAAGGGACAGCGGAAGCGTTAAAAAAAATATAAAGAAGAAAATAAACAATGTAAACAACCGATAAGGGCAGCTAAGCTGGAGACAGAAAGACTGGTCGCGAAAGAGAGTAAAACTAACCCCAAATTATTCTTTAGCTACATAAACCGTAAAAGGTACAAACCTGAGGTTGTGGGCCCCCTGAAAAGCAAGGAGGGGACCCCTATAGAGGGAAATGAGGAGAAAGCTAATTTGCTTAACAACTTCTTTGCTTCTATATTCACAAAAGAATTTGACATGCCGAGTGAAATGCAGGGGAATAACCGAAACCCTCCATTAAATGTCACTGGTCTGACCAAGGAAGAAGTCCGGCACCGTCTCAAGCAGATGAAAATCGATAAATCACCGGGACCAGATGACATACATCCTCGTGTTTTAAGGGAGTTATGTACAGTAATAGAAAAGCCGTTATTTCTAATATTTGTGGATTCCATAACTACAGGGTTTGTTCCGATGGATTGGCGCTTGGCAAATGTGGTGCCAATATTCAAAAAGGGATCTAGGGGGGAACCTGGGAACTACAGACCGGTAAGCTTAACATCTGTGGTGGGCAAGCTGTTTGAAGGTTTCTTAAGGGATACTATCCTGGAGCACCTTGGGGAAAATGACCTTATTACTCCCTATCAGCATGGATTTATGAGGAATCGCTCCTGCCAGACAAACCTGATCAGCTTTTATGAGGAGGTAAGTTCAAGATTGGATCAGGGGGAGTCATTGGATATCATATATCTTGACTTTTCTAAAGCATTTGATACTGTGCCACATAAAAGGTTGGTACAAAAGATGAGAATGCTTGGACTGGGGAAAAACGTGTGCAGATGGGTGGGAAATTGGCTTAATGATCGGAAGCAGAGGGTGGTTATCAATGGTACACACTCAGATTGGGTCACTGTTACTAGTGGAGTACCACAAGGGTCAGTTCTGGGACCAATTCTCTTCAATATATATATAAATGACATTGGGTATGGATTAAACAGTAAAGTCTCAATCTTTGCAGATGATACTAAGCTGAGTAAAGTAATTAAAACAAAGGAGGACAACAGGCAACTACAAACAGATTTAGATAAATTGGAAGCATGGGCAGTTAAATGGCAAATGAAGTTTAACACAGATAAATGTAAGGTTATGCACATGGGAAGGAGAAATCTGTGTCATGATTACACACTAAATAAAGAAACGCTTGGTAAAACAACAATGGAAAAGGACCTAGGGGTTTTAGTTGACAATAAGCTCAACTGTAGTAATCAATGCCAGGCAGCTGCTGCCAAGGCAAATAGGATCATGGGGTGCATCAGGAGGGGCATAGGTGCTCATGACCAGAACATCATTTTACCTCTGTACAAGTCACTGGTCAGACCCCATATGGAATACCGTGTACAGTTCTGGGCACCTGTGCTTAAAAAGGACATATCAGAACTGGAGCGCGTTCAAAGAAGGGCAACAAAGTTAATAAAAGGAGTGCGGAGGCTAGAGTACCCGGAAAGATTGTCCAAGTTAGGCTTATTTAGTCTAGAAAAAAGGCGATTGAGGAGTAATCTAATAACTATGTATAAATATATTCGGGGTCAATACAAGGATCTGTCCCACAATCTATTTATACCCCGGAGTGTAACCATAACCCGGGGGCATCCACTAAGGTTAGAGGAAAGGTGCTTTCTCCACCGACATAGGAGGGGATTCTTCTCTGTAAGAGCAGTGAGACTATGGAACTCGCTGCCAGAGGAGGTAGTAATGAGGGATACATTAAAAATGTTCAAAAGTGGCCTTGATGCCTTCCTGGCATGTAATAAGATTTCCGGCTATGGCTACTAGACCACTGGAAGGAGTTAAACAGGCTGAACTGGATGGACTAAAGTCTTTATTCAGCCTTACATACTATGTTACTATGTTACTATGTAGGGAAAAATGCATTTCACTGATGCTGAGTCACCAGCTAGGAAGCCAATGAAAGTCAATGGCACTTTTTACTATAGTGTAAAAAGAAGTAAAATGTTCACTACTTAGACGTAATGGGTACCATCTCCTTCTAAATCGAGGCCTTGTTTAATAAATTACATGACAAGTCACCCAAAAAGTGTAAACTCGTGTGACTGTGGGAATTTAGGGAGTAACTGCGACTTTTAAGCGAGATTGAGTTTTTTGTAGTCGGCTTTTTTCACCTGCTAAGAGCAGACGATCAAAGTTGGCTTCACTAACTGGCATCCTTTTTTCATTTAAAAATAGCCATGCCACAAATGCGGAATGGTTTTTAAAAATGAAAATAACATTTTTTATTATTAGTTAAGAAATAAAATGTGTAACCCCCGCACCCAGATCCAACTAGCCTGGGCACCAGGCATAGGGGCTGGAAACCTAGGGCTCAGAGGGTGACTGTGTGGCCCCTGCGCCTGTCAACATACAGCCCCTATGCCCTTTGGTATGGGTCCATTGCTCTTCCATACCAATGGGCACTTGGCTCTCCCACACCCCCAGTGCCCCAAGGGAGTAACCCCCTACCCTTTGAACTATTGCAGCATGGCTGTTTTCAATGAAAAAGTATACACCTCACATACAATGAATAACCAAACTTGTCATGTGAGTTCTAAAATCTCACATGGAAGTGATAATTTATTCACATGCTTCTCTGTTAGTCAAGATTGTCTCGCATGTGTCATGCGAGAAAGTGAGAATTCTCTCATGTGAGATTGTTTGGGTCAGGAAGTGAGTTTTCTCACCTGGTGTTGAATCCACCTTATTAAAGCGGATGTTTGGAGGTCTTGAAGTGTAAAAGATTCCAGAACTGTCTAAGTCCTACTCTTTGGGGCACAGAATTGGGAATGGGCAGCATGGGCATGCCCACAGCTATAAACTGAGAGGCAATGCTTAGGAGCTGAATGGGCAGAAAAGAATCGTGAGGTCCAACGTGAGCTGAGGTAGGAGGTAGGCAGCAAGACTGAGAGTCAAAGTCTGTAGCAAAGATCATGGGTAGGAGGCTAGAAAGTCTAAGAAGGGTTCCAGGGCAGGCACCTGTCAGGAACCGTTTACCTGATCCCCGTTCCAGCGACGTCTCCAGGCGGCCAGCTGCAGCTGTCACTGTGCGGCGGCCACGCCGAGCGGCGTCGGCTCGAGCAGCGTCGGCTCGAGCGGCGCCCAGCTCAGCCACGCCCCCCGCTTCCTCCTCCAGGAGACGTGCTCGCGCGCGGCCGCGAGCACGTGTCTGTTATGCCCTCCGGCGGCGCTGTGCGGCGCGCACCCGCCGGAGGATCAATTAAAGGGTTAATGAATCCTAGGGGATTGAGGGCTTCGCCCTCTTCTGCTCTGCAGCCAATTACCCTTGTAATCCTATGTGCTCCAATCAGTACACTGCTTCCCTCAGACCTGTTCCTATAAAGGCAATTCCCTCTCAGTTGTGAATTGCCTGTGATAGCGCTCAGAACCCTGTGTTACCTACTCCTGTGAAGTCTAGCCTGTTGCCGATTCGATTGTACGACCATTCTCGATCCTGAATCCTTGTTGCCGACCTCTGCCTGAATTGACGCCCCTCGATCCTGAATCCTTGTTGCCGACCTTTGCCTGAACTGACGCTTCTAGATCCTGATCCCCAGTTGCTGACCTCTGCCTGAACCCCGACTACGTCTTGCCTGACCCCTGGTGCCGCTACTATCTCTGCCTTCCCGTTATCGACCTATTGCCTGTCTCTGGACTTCCGTCACTCACGCTCTTGCTATTGGTTCTCCAGTCCTCCCACATATAAGCTTGCATCCTTTGAGCCATTAAGTCCTGGGGGCAACCGATCCCGGGTAGGCGTATCTTGCGTCCCGGCAAGCGGGGGCTCCTACAGGTGAAGCTGGCTGTGGAGATTGGGGGTTGTGAGCTTATTAAGAGGGCTGGAGTTACCCCGAGCGTGACAGCACCAAGCATCATTAATCCAAAGCTGGCATCAAAATGGGGGCAGTTGAAGGCGTAATTATATGTCCCAACACGGGGTCGGCACTCATACGGCAATCAGGAACAAAAACTTTCCTAGAATTGGAAAAAGGAATCAGCAGTAGGGATCAGATAAAGGTCTTCTGGTGCCATCTTGGAAATTGTCCACACATGCAACTAATGCCCAGAAGGGCCTATTGAACATAATTTTCAATCCATTCTGTCAAAGTTCTGCAATTGCTTATAAGCACGCATGAATTTAAACCATACCAACAGTCAAAAATAAATTAAACCAGACCAACACAACAAACAGTCCTCATGCATCCCTCTCCAATTTAGCAATTTAGATTGCTGCACATAAAAAAATATTTACCTTTTTCTAACAACTACTGGGATAAATTTAAAAAACAAGATGGCCACTCATGGGCTTGCAGGCCACTTGCAAACAGGAAGTCATGCTGGGCTTCACGTTACTGTGCATTTCAGTTATGTCAGTTGGGAGACGCACCCAAAATGGTCGCTTACCAACTGGTGCCAGGCTGCTGGTCCGGCTTCATTTTGTCGGGGGCATAAAAGCTTGTGCACTTATGACAGATGACACAACTAGTGTAATATCATTGAGATCATCACACATTTGAAATAAAATGAAATAAGTGTAAGCTAGTGAATCAGCTAATAAAGCTTGGCAGAACTGAGTAATTCAAACAAATAAACTCAGTGGATTTATATTTAATACCAGAGGATCAGATCAAGCAGAATAGTTGTTGACAGTGAGTTTTAAAAAGTTGAGTCATATTATTATGGTATGGAATAAAAATTATTTTCACCGATCAATTAAAAATAGATTCACTATGTGGTGCTTGAACAAAGCAGTATAAAACATTTGGTATACATACACAGCCTGAGATTACAAAGGGTGGCCTGCATTAAATCTTCATGCTGGTATGGCCATAGTTTCTCTGCAACTGAATAATGTGACGGTTTCCAGTGTAATATATTCAAAATGCATGCACAAGACGAGCAGCAAGGGAAGATATTATATTTTATTGCCATCTAGTGGAATAATGAAATGTTTCGTTCTGCAGTGTAATGTACTATAGGCTTCAGATATCCTAATCCTGCGGGATATAAAGCAAGATAACACTCATGAATCAAAAAGAAAAGTTACAAAAATGTTTAGTCGATGGTATATCAAACCTAATGCTCTTTAGATTATTGACTTGAAGTCAAGCATTGTGTAAAATGGTTCATATAATCCTAGAAGTAACAGACATGAGGGGAAATGACATTATTGAAGCAAATCTACACATCATCACATTTTTAATGGCTTTCACTTGGATTTGACCCCAGTACATAATAAATTATTGGTAAAGTTTTTTAGTTCATGTGTGCACAGTCTGAACCTAAACACAGAATTTATATAATATTTATTTAGAAGAAATTACTACCACACTGAAAAGACCAAATGTATGCTATACACCCAATGCTATGCTATGCATAACAGCAATGCATAAAAACAGAATTATATTTAAAAATAAGCAAATGGGCATTTAAACATCAGGGTCATAATTACTATCAGTGTTGGACTGGAATGCCTTGGGCCCTCCCAACATTTAAATACAAATATAACTTGTTTACTGAATATTTATGGCTCCTTCACATGTACATTATACATAACAGTAGTGTGCACATATGTGTGTAAGCCACATTTGGGACTTTTGTAGCTTTGCCTCAACACCTACACCCCACCTGTCGCCCCCACCCCCTTAACAAAATGCCAACTGTTTCTTGAGCAGGACTACAGGGGAGATGAGACCATACGAACTCTCTCAGGGATGGTAACTGTGCAACTCTCCTGACCCCAGTTCATGAATAATTCACCTCCCTCTTCTACATTCCTCAGGCAGTAACACTGTAATAAGCCATCACCCCCCAATACCCAGCCAGCAATATTACATTTATAATTCACTTGCTCTTTCCAACCCCACCCTAGCAGATTAAACAAAAAAAATCATTCCCCCAAGAGAAGTTTTTGTTCCTACATGGCAACAGCTGCTGCAGATTCGTGCGAAGGCTGCCCCCATCTACAATCATGCAACAGTAAATTATTTTCCCCTTGGAATAGCCTGAGAAACTCAATCATCAATCATGAGAGTGGAGGAGCTGGTTGCAGAACGGAAGGAGGAAAGGGGGGCTTTTGGATGAGCCTGGGCAGCCTGAATAGTTTTCAAGAGTTCAAATCAAGGCTTGAAGCAGCTAGTGGGGTGTAGTAGTTAGAGGGGGGGCTTTATCCTCTCCTCCTCTACTGCTTAGAAGGGGCTTGCATAAGTTGAAGGTGATCACCAAGTGGAGATATGGGTGAGGCGCATTTAGGGAGGATGGAACGCCTGCAGAGGGAAGGGAGTTGGCCTGGGGGGGGGGGGGGGAGTTGGTGTTTTAGGTTTTCTTTTCTCTTTCTCTCCCTTCCCTTCCCTTTTCTCTCCTCTGTCTATGGTGTCTCGTCTGATGTTCCCCTTCTTCTTGGGATGTGTGTGGTACAGGCAAACATGCAAGAACTGGACCAATTTGAATCCTTAAAAGATGGTCAGATAGATGGTTAACTGGCATTGTGATGATATGACGGGGATTGGGCAGCCAGGTTTTAACCAGGGGCTGAGGTGGGCTGATATGTGATATATGCCAAGCTGGTCGCACCGTGTCTGCTTCAGTGTTCTAAATGTATATATTGTTGTACTGAACGGTGTTATATTTTCCCCTGTTTCTCTTTTTCTGTTTGTTATTGCACTGTACTGAAAAATTCTTAATAAAATAAGATTAAACATAAATGATTTTCCCTTTTTTCAACCCCTAGCCCCTAGGCCAGCAACATAAAATTATTCCTCTTTCTTCTCCATCATGAAAACATCAGATAAGTCATCTTCATTCATTCACCTATTTAGCAACATCCAATTATCCATCTCCCATCCATGGTCTATTTGCATCAAATAAATAACTGCCCTTCTGTACCAAACAAAGAAAAACATGTGAAAGTGTTGCCCTTGTGACCAGAAACTATGTCACAACTAGCTTTGAGGTTGCACTCTCCATAAGGTATGTGTCACAGGGATAACAATCCTAGTTAATGAGAGTAACTGGGATGTGAGTTTTTCTCTGGGAGTTTGATCTATGCTGGATTGCAGTGTTTAACTGGTTCTGGGATCCAGCCTTAAATGTATAGAGTTTAATCCAAAATGCACTTAAATGATTGACAGGTTCACAAATTATTGTTGTTATGGCTATTCTATTATAGAGTACAAAATACTTTCAGAATAGACATATATAAGCTTAAGACACCTACCACCACGGCCCGGGGGTGCTTAACCTACCCAGGGCCTCTTAGTTGATATGCTTCAGTTGTAATCCTGTTAGTGAATTTATGCACTGCTGATGGCTTCTTGCACAGGTGTGTCCAGGCTGGTGTAACTGAAGGTGTTAAAAAATGCCTCTCTGCTCGAAATTCCAATAAAATAATTTTATTTTCAAAAAAAGATATAAGACATTCGTAAAACCAAGGGTTTTCGTCCTGGGTATGGGGTCTGTGGGTGTTCTGTCAGGCCAGCAGCTGTTTCAAGGTTCACGGGAAAAAGGTCTGCTTAAAAACTTGATAGTTTTTCAGTGTTCCATAATTACCGGTCCTTATTAGCTGGTCTGTTTGTTCCCAGATGTGGAAAACCGTTGTAAGGGTGAAGAAAAATCTTAGCGTTAGGTCAAAGTTCAAAAAAACGTTATTCGATGTTGGCAGGGGCGCGTTTCCTCGGCCTCTCTGCTGTCCAAAAATGTCTTTTTTTGAAAATAAAATTATTTTATTGGAATTTCGAGCAGAGAGGCATTTTTTAACACCTTCAGTTACACCAGCCTGGACACACCTGTGCAAGAAGCCATCAGCAGTGCATCAATTCACTGACAGGATTACAACTGAAGCATATCAACTAAGAGGCCCTGGGTAGGTTAAGCACCCCCGGGCCGCGGTGGTAAGTGCCTTTCGCTTATATATGTCTATTCTGAAAGTATTTTGGATTAAACTCTATACATTTAAGGCTGGATCCCAGAACCAGTTAAACACTGCAATCCAGCATAGATCAAACTCCCAGAGAAAAACTCACATCCCAGTTACTCTCATTAACTAGGATTGTTATCTCTGTGACACATACCTTATAGAGAGCGCAACCTCAAAGCTAGTTGTGACATAGTTTCTGGTCACAAGGGCAACACTTTCATTTCATCCAATTATAAGCTTACGGTCGCTTATACCCCCAGGTTGCAGCACTCAAAACACCAGTCCGTATCCCAGCGCTTGATAATTTTCTTATTGTATCTACCTTTCACAAAGAAAAACATGTGTCTAACTTTCTCTTACCCCATCCAGAACCATTCAATGACTACCTCACTTCATCCCGCATCTGGAAACATTACACAAATAAACCCAACCCCCCAATCTTCACCAATCAGCAATGTTACAACTCAACCAGAAAGGGGACAGAGACTACATTTGCAGTGTAGAACTCAGCCATCTGGGGAAATACATTCTGAGCAGTCATTTATTTCTACATTGTGAGATCAGATGCACCACTCTTACCTATCACAAACATAGCTCACCTCAGGCAGCAGAGAGGCAGGGTTTACCCCTGTACCCACCTTACCTCCTGTCTTTTTCACCAGCCACTCTACACACACCCGGCTCAGCTACACAAATTCTCTAATAGCACTTAGTTTTGTCCAATTACATGATGGTGTCATAATAGCAGACCAGGACCTACTCACATGTGCCATTGTGAGCACTCTCGCCCTCATGAGTTTGTGCGCACTCGGTCACGTCCCTTGGGTGTCTCTGCTCGGGCTGTGCATTGCCAGGGGTGTGCACGGACATGTATGTGACCAGTACGCATGCCCAGATAACCCCTGACCCTGTGTGTGCTCTGTGCATGCGCAGCAAGCACTTTCTGTGTGCCTAAGGCCCTTTAAAAGGGGGCCTGTGGCACTAGAAAGTTGCCTGCAGATTTTTGGGGAGTGACTCTTGGCTTTGTTTCTGTTTGACTTTTGGATCTGAATTCTGCCTTTGAATTACAAACCCCCTCTGGCTCTGACCCTGTGGCTGTTGGATTACGACCCCGCTCTGGATTGGACCCCTGGCTTTGGACCCCAATCTCTCCCTGGCTCTTAATCCTCAGCTTAGATGACTACCTGTTTTGGCTCTCTGTACTGGATTGCAGTTTTCCCTAGCTCTGGACTCTTTGGTTTCCCTGCATCAGCTTCCCTCAAAACCCGAACTGGACTTTTCCCATATTTGGGCTCACTGGCTATTGGCAACAGTACTGGGACCCCGACATTTCTGCAGCGCTGTCTGACCCTTCTTGTGGATGTCTACAGTGAAACCCAGATCTGTTGGGAGACTCCCTACGCTGAAACCAGTGCTTGGGGGCCTGATCTCCAGAACGGTATATAACATAGGGTCATAGGGGTATTTTTTACTCATGTTATTTTTAAAGAAAATGCTTTTTCTCATGATTTTTTTTCTCAGTTTAGCACCATTTTTAGCTTTTCAACAGTTAAAAATGTAGTACTGCATCAACCCTATATTGATACCCAGATATGTTGCAGTGCAGATATAAGGGTCAATTTAGAGCCAGGTAAGAAAACTAATTTTAGGAGAGAACACTGCCACTTATTTTCACTGTCCACCTTGGCAGTGATTCAACAACCAGATGTAATATTTTAGCTGGTGTTGAATCACCCATGTTGAATGCCACATTCACACCATGTGACTTGTTCTTAGTATGAACCACAACTGCATGTGGTAAAGCTAGGGTGCAAGCTGCACTAAAGAAGTATAAGAAAAGATGGTGCAAGCTACACTAAAGAAGTATAAGATAAAGATGGAGTGTAGGGATTGGATCCATGGCATGATGCTTTGGTATGACTACATTAATGTATGCCTTGCCATCTGTAAAGAGGTCAAGCATGTTTGATGTAAGGAAGACATTTTGAATCAGACATAAAATCCATAGATGTTATAGGGACAAAGGATGGTGTCCAGTACAAAATAAGCAAGCCTATGCAAACATGTCTGGTTCACTGGTGGGCTGTCACGCAATTTATTTGATTGTTCTATTTATGAATGTAGGCGCATGCATGCTCTAAGACACGTTCTCAGTGTGAGATGACTCAGTCCAGCATTTTGTTAAATGTAGCTGTTCTCACAGAGGGAAAAGCATTACATCATTGTTCCTTGTAACTATTCAAATAAGTTCAATTTAATACTGCATTAATAGCAACACCAAAAACCTTCTAGTAACATCTCTTATATCTGTGTTAGTGCAGAATCAGCTCTGCACATGCCAAATACTTTTATCTCCTTTCATGCTTTGCTGTAAAACATACAAAGCTGGTTTTCTTCAGTATTGCCCATCACAGAAGAAGGCCTGTGTAAATAATACAAATCTCTCATGATATGATTGCTTAGCCTAACAAAATGCAACTGCTCCTAATTTATGCTTGTAAAAACATTTGCCATAGTCTTGTATTGGTGTGGTGTCCTGTTTTTAGATAATAATGCCACGATAACATTTTTGTGCACTTTTAAGTGAGGTTCAGTGTGAATGCACATAATGTGCCGGACCACCATCACCTTCAACACCACTATCTGGGGGGCTGCAGCGCCCTGGGCCTAGTGTTTTTCCAGGGGTACCCCTGACCTGTGGCATAAGGCGTAGTTGGTAAGGTATAGATCTGCAACGTATGAAGGCCAGATCAGCCCTTGAGCTCTGGCATACCAGCCCCTTGGCGCATCAGGTTGGAAAGCTTTCGGGGATCAGGGTAACTTATTTTTTGTTGGGGAGAATCCAAAAATGCCCTGTTCTCCCCAAAACAAAAAACAAAAATAGAGTGCATCCCTATCCCTACAAGACATTAAGTAAAACAAAAAAAAAGGGAACACAAAATATTTTGTATTTCATTAACTTTGACTACACTTACCACATCCGCTCTTTAATGTCCCCTGCCAGGTTTCTTTTGTGATGCGTCTGCATCTTTAAACACCCCACTGACATCTCCTGCTAGGGGCACACAGGTCCTCTATGTGGAATCCCCCTATTTGAAGATCTACATCATTAGGGGGAGGGATATGGAGAGGGATACCTCAGGACATCCCCTCGTGACTTTCCCATCCAGAGAGTGGGGGATTTCACAGAGGTTCCACGTCTATGGTATAAATGGTTCCCTCTCCGGCATTATCCTTGGCGGGACACCAAGGTAGGGGAAAGGGGATCTGCGTGCCCCATCACAACAGAAGAACCAGCCCCGATCTGGTGGACCTGCAGAGAAGACGCTCTCTGGCGGGAGAGGAGGGGAACCCGAAGATGGTGAGTTTAATTTTTTGATTTTTTAATATTCTACCTCTTTGTAAGCATCCGAGGGGGGCTCCTATACCAGTTCATGGGGTAGTGGGGGGTCATTGTATTTAGAATTAGAGAGCACTGGATACTGGGAACTATCTGGCCAGAGGGTGTCTGACCCAGATAGACCCTGCTTCGTAATCACTATGTGTTCAAAGCAGAAGTTTCTCCAAAGAAAATATTAGTCATTTACATACCGGTACAGTATATTTAAATAAAAGCCAGATTTGGTGGTACAAACTACATGTCATCCGCATTACTACAAAGTTTTTGCTCAGATTCATTATTCCTCCCTCTCCATCCCCACCCCCAAATTGAAATACAGTAAATTCTAAAAAATTATTTGCTAGAAACATTCCTAGGAATTACTAGCAAAGGTTGGTATAGCCTATTCCCAGTTACAAAAATCCCTGTTAAAAATACCATTAAAAATGGAAAAGTTCAATAATGATAGAGGAGGAAGATGTTCAAGGTATCAAGATCCATCATTCAGATAGTACACTGCCAAACAGAACCTGATGTTCCCACGTCTGGAAACAAAAAAACAACTGCATATAACAGACACATGCACTGATGAGATCTGGGTAGATGCCATCACCTACCCTGCAGTTTGTCAGCCGACTGGTTTTACAGGCAATCATACACACATTCTCACAAACAGGTCCCCATTGCTACTTCGATCTGTCCATGTCTCTGGTAAATATACTTTCTTCCACCAGGTGATTTTTTATTTGCCACTTACTGTATATTCATGCAAGCATATTGGCTGTCTCACTCTGCAATCTTATACAGATTAGTGGCACCAAGCATACTTGTACTTTTACAATGTACAATACAAGTCAAGGAACAGGCTTGCTATACAAAAGTAGTAATGAGCTTTTAGATCTGTGTTGAAGCTAGATATTACCCAGATCTTTCCATTTTGGACCAGTTCACCCTATCACGGGTGGTGGAAAGCTCTGGGTCAAATTGCCCTTTCTGTTTTTTTCAGTTTATCAGCCCCTCTGGCTTCAATAAGGATTTAATGCTGTGGGAACTCTTGTAAGAACACGTGGCCCCCTGCTGTGCACCAGGCTCATCTGCAGTCCTGTTGATCAAGACCAGTTCAAGGGTGCAGGTAATCAGACAGGGGGGTAATATAATTAGAGATGAGCGAATCGAATCTGACGAACCCAAATTCGTTACGAATTTCAGGAAAAATTTGATTCGTAATGATTCCGCTCGAATCGCTTCCTTAAAACTCCATTTACCACTATCCAGCCCATCTAAAATGGTGGATCCACATGTCAGGACATGTCCCATGGGGCAAGGAATCCTGGGTAGGCGTCACATGCTACCTATCAGCAGACAGGCATACCAATGATGTCACAGCCCTATATAAGCGGCGGCCATTTTGCGGAAGCTCATTTCGGCACTTTATTGCGGCCAGAGCAGATCAGGCAGGGAGAGAGTGTGGGACAGATAGACAGATAGATAGATAGATAGATAGATAGATAGATAGATACAGCGAGGGAGAGATAGATAGATAGGACAAAGAACAGAAGCGAGGGACAGATAGAGAAGGAGAGAGGCTGTGACAGTGACAGAGAAAGACAGGGAAAGTTTAAAGTGTTTGCATTAGCTTTCAAGCCTATTTAGTGTTAATAACACACCTGCCTATTTAGCATTTCCTTTTCCTGGTGTCATTCTTTAAAAAGCTTGCTAGCAGAAATATTTGAAGAGTACCTGTCTATTAACATTGTGCATTTTGTAAAAAAAGTCACGTTTACACTGTAAAAGCAGCCAGCCTATGTATTTGAAGAGGGGGCATCCCAAATACTAGCATAAATATTTGAAGATTACCTGTCTGCTAACTGGTTGCATTTTGTAAACAAAGTCACTTTTTCACTGTTAAAGCAGCCAGCCTATGTATTTGAAGAGGGTGCATCCCAAATACTAGCATAAATATTTGAAGAGTACCTGTCTGCTAACTGGTTGCATTTTGTAAAAAAAAGTCACTTTTTAAGCAAACTTTGCCTTTCGCCGGGGGGCATCCCAAATACTAGCATAAATATTTGAATAGTACCTGTCTGCTAACTGCTTGCATTTTGTAAAGAAAGTCACTTTTTAAGCAAACTTTGCCTTTCATACACATTGGAGTTGGCAGCAGCAGCATAGGGAGCCCATATATTGCCTGAAAGACACACCCTGGAGTTGGCAGCAGCATAAGGAGCTACCATGCATCAGCTACTACCATGGATCAGCCATTGGTGGGTGGAAATCCTGGCTGATCCATGCCCGATTCATCTTCACAAAGGTGAGTCTCTCCACATTTTTTCGTGGACAAACGAGTGCCCTCGCCGCACTAAACACCTGCTCAGATGGCACACTATTGGCCGGGCAGGACAGCTTTCCCAGGGCAAACTCTGCCAGTTGCGGCCACAAGTCAAGTTTGGCTGCCCAGAAGTGCAGCGGGTCCTCAAGGTTGGCATGGTCATGTCAAGGTATGACACTGCCTGCTGGTTCAGGGCCTGCTCCAGGTCTTTCTGCTGCTCATCATTAGCCTCACTATGCGGGTGAAGAAAGCTACTCATTAACGACTGAAGACTCAGGCTGCTGCTGCTGCTCCTGCCACCCCCCCAGCAGCCATGGCAGTGGAAGGTGAGCGCGGAGGTCCCCCCGAGTCAGACCTGCGAGAGTATGGACCATGGCGCAGATAGGCATCAGCCAACTGACTACGTAGAATGTCTCTGTAGTAGGTCAGTTTGTCCTGCCTCTCAGTGGGTGTAAAAAAATTTTTTGCCGGTAAGGTGGAGAGCCAGAAATTATCCCGCTGACAAATGGAGACAATTCTACAGTCACTACACAAGCACGTGAGCATGCATCGTGCCATTTGTGCAAGTGACTCAGAGGGACTACCTGTCTCCATCTCCACTGCATACTGCCACGGTGTGTCTGGGTCCTCTGTCTCGCCTTCCTCACAACCCTCTAGCTACTCTGGCTGCTCCTGCTCCTCCTCTCCTGTCAGATGACTAGATAAAATGGCCATTTTGTCAAACCTAAACTGTGCTTCGCTGTGCCCCACCCACTCCTCCTCCTCCACTTCAGCCCCCACAGACTTCATGTGGCCATGAAATGTAGGCGCCATGTCTCCAGTGCCCTGACCAGTGGAATCACATTGTTAATCCTGTAGTCCTGGCAACTGACTAATAATTGGCTTCCTCAAAGGGCCTGAGCAAACAACAGGTTGTGCAGGAACCACAATCACCCAGCGGGCCTTAAAGGATATGTATTGTCCCTGACCATAGTTACAGCTCCAGACGTAGGCACTGCCATGCACTTTGGTACACACTGACAGGCTCAAGGACTGGCCCACCTTCTGTTCAACAAAATTGTACAGGCCTGGAACGGCCTTCTTCGCAAAGAAATGACAGCTTGGGACTCTCCACCTCGGCTCAGCACAAGCCATCAGTTCTCTGAAAGGTCCACCACCTCAAAAGGGAGGGACTGCAGCACCAGCAACTTGGACAGGAGCACATTTAGCTTCTGCGCATTGGATGAGTGGGCACATACTGTTGTCTATTGGACATGGCTTGGCCAATGGATTGCTGGCGGAATTATTGACTCGGATTAAGAGGAGGAGGAGCATCTGGAGCGACAGAGGATGGGTATGACAAACAGGAGGTGGTGGAGCCTTGGCTGGCTGGAACAGGGAGCGGCGTGCCACTGGATAATGCAGCAGGCTGGACCACCACTTTGGAGCCAACTCTCCCAGGCCGCTTTATGGTGACGCTGCAAATGTTGACGCAGGGCTGTGGGGCCAACATTGGGACCCTGGCCACACTTCGCCTTCTGTCTACACATTTTTCATATAGCCATGTTAGCCTCCTGCGGATGCTTGATGAAAAACTGCCACATTTTCCTACCAACAGTCCGCACTAATTCACTGCTGCTGCCGCCACTGACGACTGCAGGGACCCTCTTCCATTACCTCCTGGGAAGGTAGCCTGCCACGCAGCAAGTGGTCTACCCCGAGCACATTTGCCTCCATGCTTTCCCCTTCTGCCACCATGCTGACCACTAAATCTGTCACTCTCCATCACTCCAAGCCATCAAAAGTGCCCTCAAAACTCACTGATGTCCTCCTCAGGTTCCTCAACAGTGTCTGCTTAAGAAGCCAAATCGCTTGCAACACCACCTCCCACGCTACTCTCCTCATCACTACTTGCCCGCCTAGTGGAAGAAGCGGCTGGGCAGTAGCTGCTGATTTTTACAGATTATCAGATCGGCCTCACTGAATAGTGGAGCTGAACCCAAAGCATAACATATAACCGACAGTTGACTGGGGGTGTCAGATGCTGGGGGTGTCAGATGGGTTGCTGGTCGAGACACGACCGGTAGCTGATACCGGGAGAACAGGCCTCTCACTGAGACTCCTGCTGCCACTCACCCCTAGTCTGCTGTGACCTCTGCTTGATGAATTTAGGCCTCTGCAACTTCTCTGTGCCCATCCTGGCACTTCTCTGCCTGACATACTTAGTGCGTATATGAGGGGAGGACAAAACGCTACACTACACTTAAAACAGGATTTGTCGATAACAGCCGCAGGTGTGTAACTATTTATGGCCTTTCACTAAGTAGAAACTAGGCCCTGAAGACTTTAACAGGAACAAAGTGATAAAACTCTTAGATGTGCGTATGTGATACCCTGTTTCCCCGAAAATAAGACATCCTCTGAAAATAAGGCCTAGTGCCTGCTTTCGGAGGATATCGTTATATAAGTCATCCCCCGAAAATTGTATTGTAACCACTAGGGGGCGTAATGACGGGGCACGTAAGGGGGGAGCTCCAGGGAGGTGGAGGAGACGCACGCAGTGCCATATTTCCGGGGAAAAATTAATCTAAGACAGTGTCTTATTTTCGGGGAAACAGGGTACTCTGATGAGGGCAATTCAATGTGCTTCAGTACGCTTGACAAATTTTTTTTGAGAGACTGACCTGCGTGAAAATGAATCGGGCATGGATCAAGATTTCCACCCACCAATGCCTGATGCATCAGAGTAGATTGATCATGGTGCCAGACCAACACTAAATAAATATGGATAGTGCAAAACAGATTTAAAGCGCTGCTCTCCAGTTACAGAAATTCCTCCGCATCAGACCGCAAGTAATTATTGAGGAAATGCTTTACGTTAATCTTAATTTATATTTTTATTCTTAGGATAAGATATATGTGCCCAAAATGTTCTCTTCATGCTGCTGCCAACTCCAGGGTGTGTCTTTCAGGCAATAAATGGGCTCCCATTGCTGCTGCCAACTCCTGGGTGTGTCTTTCAGGCAATATATGGGCTCCTAATGCTGCTGCCAACTCCAGTGTCTCTTTCAGGCAATATATGGGCTCCTAATGCTGCTGCCAACTCCAGGGTGTGTTTTTCAGAAAATATATGGGCTCCTAATGTTGCTGCCAACTCCAGTGTGTCTTTCGGGCAATATATGGGTTCCTTATGCTGCTGCCAACTCCAGAGTCTCTTTCAGGCAATATATGGGCTCCTAATACTGCTGCCAACTCCAAGGTGTGTTTTTCAGAAAAAATATGGGCTCCTAATGCTGCTGCCAACTCCAATGTGTTTTTCAGGCAATATATGGGCTCCCTATGCTGCTGCCAACTCCAGGGTGTGTTTTTCAGGCAATATATGGGCTCCCTATGCTGTTGCCAACTCCAGGGTGTGTTTTTCAGGCAATATATGGGCTCCTAATGCTGCTGCCAACTCCTGGGTGTGTTTTTCAGGCAATATATGGGTTCCTAATGCTGCTGGCAACTCCAGTGTCTCTTTCAGGCAATATATGGGCTCCTAATGCTGCTGCCAACTCCTGGGTGTGTTTTCAGGCAATATATGGGTTCCTCATGCTGCTGCCAACTCCAGTGTCTCTTTCAGGCAATATATGGGCTCCTAATGCTGCTGGCAACTCCAATGTGTTTTTCAGGCAATATATGGGCTCCCTATGCTGCTGCAAAATTCAGGGTGTGTTTTTCAGGCAATTTATGGGCTCCCTATGCTGCTGCCAAGTCCAGAGTGTGTCTTTCAGGCAATATATGGGCTCATCATGCTGATGCCACCTCAAGGCTCTCTAATTGTGCCGCTCTGCGACAGCGAATCTAATACCGACGCCTCTGATCTGCATGTCATACTTCTTTACAATATTATTTCACTAACCCAGCATGCATCCTATGCATGTTACAGCCAGGCAAAACGTTCTGCCACCCTGTGGAGGCTCTCGAAAGCCCAGAAATAACTGTTTTTAATAGCCATTCGTCGCGGATAAATTCGGACCGAAATAAATTTTTCCGGAAAATTCTGCGAATCGGCGAATCGAATTGTTCAAAAGTTTGCTCATCTCTAAATTAAATCTATTTATGTGCTATTATGTGTTTGTCATGCACTTTAAATAGTTGTAATTGTAGTTGAAAATAGTGTGTTTTAATACAGTTTAGGGTGAGTGACAATGCAATTGTATCACTTAGGAGACAGGAGAAAACAGTAACTGAAACTTGAGGAAAAAAGTTGGGAACCCCCATCCTAGCCATACGATTTCTTGTTGGGTACCCTGCCAAGTAGTGCCTTGGAATTGCAGCTGTAGCTTGTATGGAACACCTAGTGCTGGAAGAACTCCCCCAGCCTTTTTAATCTGACTGGTTTCACAACCAGCCCTTCCTGTTCCTATTACATGTCAAGAGCACCACTGAGTGACTCAGGTCAGGACTCTGGTACTGGAGCCTATTTTTTCCCTACCTGGTTAGCTGCCCCTAAAAAAACCCAATCTGGCAAAATCTCTTCTACCATTTACCAGTTGTGCCTAGCCTAAATGCCAAAATGAATTTCTTGTATGTATATAATGTATTTGTATACCATATTTGGCGGAATCTGATTTTGGGTACCATTGAATTTTGTTTATTATCAAATGTTACTGGTCTGGTCACTCATTTCCTTTAAACTGGAGCTTCCTTGTCATTTTAATGTTTACTTACAAGGATGTTAATTTGCAGTTAACTTATAGCAAAGCATAAATAAAACAATACAAATGAAAAATAGTAAGAATTCACATGTAAAACTTATTTCGGACCTGGTTTTGGCATTGGCCCACAACCTGGGATGATTTTCCAGATTTTATCTTCACATCTTTGATTTGTTGTGACTTTTTTATCCATCACAGTTTCTACATAATGTGAATATATAATATTTGGGATAATAGAAATAAAATGATCTTAACATTTAAAGCAGTATTTGTTGCATGTGAAATTACTCTGAATGACTATTCCATGGGCTCAACAGTCTGTTAATATGCAAAACAAAAATTAGCACCCCCCTCTTCTTTTTTTCTCCACTGCAGTGTGTACCCTTGTTCTGATGCTCAGTACTTTCTCAATATTTTATGTTGAAATATGTAAAAACGTGTGAAAATTAAAAAATGCTATTTTTTACATTTTGTAGCTTTATTTATCATAAAAAAAATGTAGGTTTCTCAAGAAAATCATATTGCGTGTAAAAGCCCAATTCCTTCCAGTTACAATGGTATCACATATGTATTCGTATATGTATTGGTAGACACTCTTTCCCCAAACTGAAACAGCGCTTTAGGAAATTTTCAAATAAAATCTAACTACTATGCCACCCTTTACATTTGAAATCACCCCCACAATTCTCTAGAAGTACACACCTCAAGCTTTCTAGGTGTACCAGGTTTGTTGAAATGAGAGCAATTCCCTTGAGGAATAAGCAGAAGCAGAATAAAATACACGTTTCCTAAAATAGCAATATGCAAACAAGAAAAAGCAAAATAAATCTGAAACCACAAGTTTCCCTGAACAGAACAATACCCAACCTGCTTAAGTACTTTTAACCCTTTTAACTGGCAGCCTACTTGAGATTTTGTCAGGCCATTTTTCTCATTTTGCGCTATGGTTAACTGTGATTTTCCAGGAAAAATATGTATTATTTTTGTCAGAATTTGGGCTTGAGCATGAAATGTCTACTTTGTATTTTTTTCCGTGCCTTCTGATTATTTTGGGTAAAAATACTAAACAAAAATAAAAAATGTTCGTTTTTTAATTTGTCATGTTTTTAATTACTTTCTTTTAAGAAAACCATAATGTGTGTGAAAGCCCCATTGCTCCTAATAACAACAGTACCACCTATGTATCAGTAAACCCCTGTTGCTGCCCAAGCCACCCCCCCCCCCCAAACTGAATAGAGCAATTAATGGCATTCTTAAAAGAAATACAACTACAATGGGCACTATCAAGGGTTAAATAAAAAAAAAACTTTGGTGTAGGGTCCCTCTTTCCAGAGTTAAACCAATAAAAATAAAAAAAAATCTTTACTTATCTCTATCCAACACCACACACCAATCCCCTGCTGCACTGAAAGTGGGTAGTGATTGTCAGAAACCGGATACAAGGGCTAAGGATTGGAGTCCCCTGCTCCCGCACCCGCTCTCCACCGATCACTCTTGGCATCTGACAGCTTACCTGGTGCCAGAAACAGGCTATTATATGAGGAGGAGTGAATGAAGTCATTCCACTCCTCCTATAAAGGCAGAAGTAGGGGGCATCAAACAAAGTCTATCCTGCCCGCTGAAGACCTGAGGGGAGAACGGAGGCCCCCTGGCGGTAGAGGAGTCCCCCACCATTTTTGGCATTTAAAATGCCAGCTACGTGAATTTCAAGTGAAGGAGAGGCACCTTAACTTACCTATATTTACTTCTATACACCTAATTGCTTTCCACTTCTGTTCACCCAACCTCTTCCTGCTTTGACCCTGCTCGCATCATCTCCACCCCCTCTGGTTTTCCCCATCTCTCCCCGCTTCACATTTACTAACCACTGCATGTACAGAAAACCATATGCATATTTTTTAAGGTTAAAGCTTGCCTGCATAAACTGCATTTTCAAAGCTTACATTATATTGTCCTTTGGGGTGGAACAAAAAGACAATGCAGCCCTTAGACCAAAAACTATTTTTCACCACTACTATAGTGGGTGACTGCCTTGACACTTTGAAGGGCAGGGTGAGCTAGGGTGATGCATAATATATAGAGTTGTCCATGTGTTAAAAGCTGGCATGAATGGTTAGTTTAACGTATACGCAATCTCCAAAGTTAAAAAAAACTGCACAATGAAAAGAAACAGCTGAAGCTAATCCTACTTTGGTAACAGAGAATCATTGACTAATTGTCTAATGTTGATCAACACATGAAAGATTTCACCCATGCGCCTGTTTCAGTTCTAAGCTAGACAGAACATCAAATGTCATAGCTGCTAGGATGGAGTATGTCAAGCATACTTTGGGCACATTTATAAACAGCAAAGCAAAGGATTCAAAGGTGTTTTTACAGCAATTACACAATTCTACATATCTTTTTGTAGCATATCTTTACTGCTAAATAAAATAGTTGCTCTATAGATTCTAAAACGTAAAAAAAAAAAAAAACTACTGCGCAATAAATGTGTAACTGGCCTGTATGGGTACAAAGGATACCACTAAACGGAAAAAATCCACTCTTGTGGACTTTTCACACTGACCCCAGAATTTGAAATGAGCGATCCGATTTGTTTAACCCTTTGAGTGCCGGCCTACCGAGATTTTTTGTCACAATCTGTTGCCAGACGACTTTTCACGTTTTTGCGCTACACGTGTGCAACCTTGATTTTTGAAGGGATTTCCAGGGATTTCGATGAAAATTATATATTGTTTTTTTTCAGCAGAGTCTGGGCTTCAACATGAAATGTCTTGTTTGGCCTTTTTTTTAGTGTATTCTCAATACTTTTGGGTGAAATATGTGCAAAAAAATGAAAACCTATTTTTTACAATTTGTAGTGTTTTTTTGTAATAAAAAATGTAAGTTTGTTAATAAAATATTATTGCGGTTACAATGGTACCACATATGTATAGGTATACCCCCTTTCCTGAAACAGCAGTTTAGGAGATTCCAGATAGGATACAACTATGCAATATGATTGCATAGTTGTAAGGGGTTAATAAAAAAAAAAATGACATAGGGTTCCCCCTCCCAGGGGGGTCGGTGGGACCTCATTTCTTTTTTAGAATTATAAGGGTTAAAAACCCTTAAAATCCCCCCCAAAAAATGACATAGGGTCCCCCTTACCCAGCATTACTGACCCGGACCAGCTATGGGGGCTTGTAGAACAGGGCGCAGGGGCCAGCGTTGGTGACCCCTGGCCCTGCAGGCTACTAGCCCACATAGCCACGTGGCCCGGGCCCTTCTGCCCCCCCCTGGCCGTTGGGGAGGCAGGTAATGGGGGGCTGGGGGTTATGGCAAGTCACCCGCTTGCCGCAGGTGACCTGCCATACCCAGAGCCTTGTGAACTGGTATAAGGGGTCTCATGGACCCCTTACCAGTTCACAAAGGGTTAAGTTAAAAAAAAGACACCAGACAAGTTCTTTATTATTCTATTTTCACTTATACTTACCTCCCATCCAGTGTCCCACGCTGCTGCAGATGACAGTTGTCGGTAGTGATCAGAGCAGGGAGGGTGGCAGGCAGGGAGATCAGAGCCACCCTGCCTGCCACCCTCCCTGCTCCGATCGCTGCTGACAACTGACAGATCGGAGCCCGGGTGCCAGTAACCCGAGGAGCGGGATGACGCCATCAAGTGGGCGGAGTTAGGGGCGGGGCTAGGGGTGGGGCCAGCGCCGGCCGAAGAGGATGGTGATGGCCCGTTTCTGGGCCCTCACAAGCAGCGTGGAAAGCCCGGGGGGGGGGATCGGAGCCCCCCCTGGTGAAGAGAAGACCCGGGGAGAGCCATCGCGCTGCCAGGTGAGTAAATGTCATTTACTGTTTTTTTTTTTTCAGATGTCGGCGCTGGCGGGGGGGGGGGGGGCGGAAATCTAACAGCGGATTCTTGTACAGAATCGCTGGCCCTTTCAAATGAGAGGTAATGTAAGTCTGTATGTTTTTTACTTTTTCCTCTTTTTACTCTAAAGTCAGCTACGTGACTCTCATGTAGCTGGCACTTAACGGTTGGAGAGGCAGCTACGTGAGAGTCACGTAGCTGGCACTAGAAGGGTTAAACCAAAATTTAGTCTGTTAATTAAATTCGGCACAAATCCAAATTTTCATGTGACACATTCCCTAACATCTAAAATTAATATAGTTAACATTTTCACCAAAAAATGGAGTGGACGTGCCACTGAGCACACCTTCCTCCCAAAGAGGAGCGCCAGCACATTCAATAATTTTATGTAAATGCTTTATGAATACAAAAGGGCTAAAAACACTTAACACAGGACAATTAAAAAACAGCTGCTCTAACCCCTAAATTCTGCTACACAAATAACACCCAAAACAAGGGAAATATCAATAATGACCACTATGGGACAACAATGAGCCCAAAAAATGCTAACACCCTAAATGATTTTTGTGCCGGCATAAAAACTGACAATAATGTATTATAAAGTGCTAAAGTGCTATATATAATGTAATATAATAAAACTCACTAATTAATCAATACCAAACTATATAATCCAATACTACTAAAGTGCTCCACCACACATGAAATGTAATAATAATTAATAAATAAAAAAAAAAAAAAAAAGGTCAAGCAATCAATAAATCCAGTGATGTTATATACACAATTACATAACAACCATATGAGTCATACATTGCACAACGGGCCCCCTCTTCTAGATCACGGTCACCTAGGTTTTGTGACATTGTTGTCATCCAGATGATTTTTAATCACTGGAGTGACAGTTTAAGGGTATTGATATGCACATTCTGGGGTCATGTGTTGTTTTGGTCATGTTTCTGTGGCTGGTCGGTCATGGATTTTTTGATTTGTTGCTTTCACTAATTTCAACACTTATGTTTTTTTCTTTTTCTTTATTTGATATGGATTTAAAAAAAAAATGTTCACACATAAATAAGAAGACTCTTATTTAGGGTGAAGGTCCAGTTTAGGAGCTACGCGGTGTTGTCTCCGCAAGGAAAACATGCAGCGCAGTTTTTTTTATCTCTGGGCATAGACTGGGAATTTAGAAGTCAGTATTGCAGTGCAGGGGATGAGCAATATATTACAGCTTAAGTCTATGCAACTCTAGGAACAAGTCTAGGAACATGCTTCTGCAAGCTTTCATAATGCTTTGAATACATGGGACAGCTGTCTAATTTTTGCCCTTCTCCTGCTGACCACTGTGCTCCTTCTAGCTGCCCATATTCCCTCCTTTCTACCCCGTCATTCTGTCCACTCTGCCCCCCCACTCCCCCCCCCCTTCCCCCTTTGCTGCAACCCCCCTTCCCCCTTTGCTGCAATTTCTCCTTGCTTCCACCTTGCTGCTTCTTTTTTAATAATTTCTGCCAACTTTCCTTTTGGTCAAGTCTCCCCTTTTTGCTGCTCACTGTGCTCTTCCTATTATATTGGTGGAAATGTATTTTCTATTTGGTAACTTCAGACAGGATAATAATACTACATTTTAAATTAATTTCTCTCTCTATATCAGAAACAAAAACTTTTTTTTTTAGTATGATCCTTCTCTTTTTATTTTACTTGAGTCACAGAATTACCTGGTGCTAAATGTGCTCTTCAAGACAGGAACAGCCTCAGAATGAATTTTCAGAACTAACTCATTAATAAGTTTTGAATCTTTTAGAGGTAGGGAGTGCCAATGGGGGGGTTATTCATTAAAACTTACATTAGAGTTTCTTGCTCATCTGAGGAGCCCGCCACGATATTTACAGTTTTCTTATTTGTTTCATTCAAAACCCAAATCAGGATTTGATTGGAAAGCCTACCAAACTTTATGGAATAATGGATAACTGAGCAACAAGATTTCGCTCATAAATTTGATAGCTTGGTCTGGATGGTGCAAATAAGCAGGAAAAATAGTCACAGAAACACCTAAATAAGCCCCTACATTTGAATCGGGCAGCACAGTGCCCCAACGCAATGAAAAATAGAATAATCCATCACTCCTTGCAATGGGTGGAGCTATAAAAATCATCTCTTTACGTCTTGGAGCCATTCGAGGCACTCAGAAGCCACTGAGTGTGCAATGGCAAGGATTAACTTTAAATTTACACAGCCAAAACGGCATCCACTATTAAACAGGGGTTTCAAGCTTTTGGCTCCCATCAGCACTAGGCCAGATGTATTTAGCTGTGCAATTGATGAGCTACTCTTTTTCAGTTTATAACTAACCTGGTGTTGCATGTGGCAGAGCAAATAATCATAGAAAACTAAAAAAAAAAATGTTTGACATACAATTCTTTCCTTATTAGCGCCAGTGTATTAGAGAGGAGTTTTTTTATATGAATTCAGTAAGAATGAACTCTGATTAATATGTTTTTGGGGGTTTAACATGTATTATATTGTGGTGAGGTACCTTAAGTCTCTAAATTTCCAGTGTGGTAGATTTAAATACTGCACCCCCCCCCCCCCCCGCCAAAGCTGCCAGTGCATCTTATGAAGTGAATGTAAAAAAGAAAACAAGAAAAAAAACGCACATTACAGGTGTTACTGCGGCTTCTGCAGCAGCCCAGTATTCCTCCCTTTGCTTTGGTGGGTGGGCATGGCGTGCGAATGGTCTGCATCCAATTACAGCTGCAAAGCAAGGAAATTAGCTGCTCAGGAACCTGTAAGTATGTAAGTATTTTGTGTGGGTCTGTGTTTGTGTGTCTCCTCACATACAGGATTGGGTCGCACACTGGCTGTAATGAGAGATGCTGCTCACTGGCTGTAATGAGAGATGCTGCTCACTGGCTGTAATGAGGGATGCCGCACATTATCTGTAATGGAGAGAACCATTCACTGACTGTAATGAGGGGTAACATACAAATGCATATGTGTAAATAATGGTTCAATTAGAGCACCATTCAGGTATCTGCTGGAACCCTCCCACCTCCAGCGAAACACAAGTGCTAATAAACAAAGATACAATACCATTAGTCTTGCGGCAAAAGTTGGGTGATTTACGATTTAAATACCTGCAATTTCAGCAAGGGCTGTATCAGAAAACTGTCTTGTTAGTGGCAATGGAAACATCTAATAATTAGAAAGGAGAATTGGGATGCCCCACTGTGTGTACCCCCCAGTCATCCTATTTCGCTCACCTTTCCTCCGCTCCCACGTGCAGACTCGAGTGAGAGCGAGTGTGCTAATTGGCTGAGCGGCACCCTCTGCTAATCAGCATGCATGCTGTCACTCTGTTCCCTTTTGACGCCGCTGATGGCTAAGCTGAATGGACGGTTAAGCAGCGAGCACTGCCTAAGGGAGCCGAGCGGCTCTGCCAGCTGCATCCCCCCCTCCTTGCAGCCATGGCTTGCCCAAGCTGCCAATTCAGTGTGTGATGGGGCATGGCGCTTGCTGGCTGTAATGAGGGATGCCACTCACTGGCTGTAATGGGGATGCCATTCAATAGCTGTAATGAGCAATGCTGCACACTGCCTTTTATGAGGGGTGCCGCTCACTGCCTGCAATGAGGGATGCTGCACACTGCCTTTATGAGGGATGCCACTCACTGCCTGTAATGAGGGATGGCACTTCACTGGCTTTAATGAGGGACGTCAGTTACTGGCTGTAATGGGGGATCTCTCATACTGCCTTTAATGAGGGATGCCACATACTGCCTGTAATGAGGGATGTTGAACACTGCCTGTAATGGAGGATGCCGCTTACTGCATGTATGAGAAAGTAGGTACATTAGCACACCATTTGGTTCAGAATATTTTTTGTGTGTGTTGAAGTGGAAAGCTCACCAAACAGCAAATCAGAGAAAATATTTCATTTTTAGCAAAAAGCCACTGGTGACTAACTCTAAAAAGTTTAGGCATTCGTCATATTTATCATCACTGTCAAAATACAAGACAACTCACATGCATGATTT
Source organism: Gastrophryne carolinensis (assembly GCA_027917425.1). Lineage (NCBI taxonomy): Eukaryota > Metazoa > Chordata > Amphibia > Anura > Microhylidae > Gastrophryne > Gastrophryne carolinensis. The sequence continues at coordinate 184,157,098 of CM051234.1, read as the reverse complement.
TCTGCTTCACCATTGTTAGATGTTTAATATATTGAAGTGCTACTGCAGGCTAAAGTAATTGTTATTCCATTGTGTCAGGCTACATTCGTCGCTGTCCTAAACTGTTTTCCGTTTTTAATTTGAAGAAGAAATGGCCGAGATATCAAGATTAAAATATATTTTCATGATTTCTCTTCTGAAAAAAAAGTGGGCATGGCACTTAGATCTGCTGCATAATAATCAGCAATGTGATGAATCTGGAGGTGGAGGAGAAGGTGGGATCAGCAATTGTGTCTGTCCCATTCTGCTGAGCTGATTAGGGGACAGGATGAAAAAGAGAATATCATTGGCTGAACCTGTAAACCCCAATTTATTGGCCATTACTGCCTCAATTTAAAAACAGAAAACAGTCTAGGGCAGTGCCAAATGTAACCTGACACAATATTGTAACAATTACGTTTGCCTGCTATCATTTTAAATTACTATTTTTCAGTTAACCAGTTCTACTCTGATCATATTTGCCATATCAAGTAAAGTGGAGCCATGTTGCTTCTTTGCTGTAGTTTATCTTGGAAAAATACATTCTTCTTTCCATATTAGGATTATAGGTTCTTTGCAATAAACTTTTTAAATGACTTATCACTTCGTATTACCAGAAAGCCTAAGGGTAACAATAATTTTGCCAGTGTCTAGTGAAATACATTTTTGCAATATAGTTATTCTACATTTTCCAAGGAAGGCCCAACCATATATCTTAAGCTCTTAAGTACACTTTCTATTGACACAATGAGGTACAGTACAGCTGGTCGTTTTTACAGTAAATTGGTATGGAACGTCTTAACTCTTAAAAGATACAAAGTTTCTCTTGTATTATGCGGGCCACACAGACTGAGATCAGAAGTCATGTTGTTTTCACAGTTTGACTGGCTTAAAATCTAAGGGGTTGTATTGACATTTGCTGCTTTACAGAGTTATATTACAGAATTACTGGGTGAGGTAGATGGCAGCTTTGGTCTTTGCGTACAGTATCGCTATTCTGACTATAGTAAAGGGCTGTAAAAAGGATGGGCAAACCTGTTGAAATTCAAATTTAACAAGTTCAGCCGAACTAAAGTCCGGTTTGGATCCCCAAACCCCATTGAAGTCAATGGGGGACCCAAACTTGTTGGCCCAAAAATGGCTGTAAAATTGGGGTAACAAGAGCTAGAGGGCTGAAAATTGGGAGGCACCAGGGTAATTGCCCTGCACAAATTGGGGTAGGGAAAGTACTTAAAATAATAACAGAAAACCCAAAAAGAGACATTATAAAAAAAAAATTATCTTTTTACGGGTGTCAGAGAGCAAATCAAGGGTACTGTATTTTTGCTCTATAAGAGGCAGCTAGAATTTGGAGGAGGAAAATAAGAAGAAAATATTCTAAACCAAATGTTGTGCAAAAACACCACATTACAGACAGTGTGGCATTCCCCCCATCCCATACCCATATGCATTGTGGCATTTCCTCACCCCATTCCAGTAGGCAGTGTAACATTCTTCATCCCATTCCCATAGGCAGTGTGACATTGTCCATCCCATTTCCATAGGCAGTGTGGCATTCCCCCCATCCCATTCCCATAGGCAATGTGACATTCTCCATCCCATTTCCATAGGCAGTGTGGCATTCCACCCATCCAATTCCCATAGACAGTGTGGCATTCCCCCCATCCCATTCCCATAGGCAGTGTGACATTCTCCATCCCATTCCCATAGGCAGTGTGACATTCTCCATCCCATTCCCATAGGCAGTGTGGAATTTCCCCCTCCCATTCCCATAGGCAGCGTGGCACCCTCCCAATCCCATTCCCATATGCAGTGTGGCTGAATTCCCCCCCCCCCCCCCGATGCTGGAGATAAGAAAAAAAAAGATACACAGCCTCAACTGGAGCCTTGTGCTGCGGCCACTAGGAGGCCAGCCGATGAAAGACCACCGCTACTCCTCGGGCCTGTGCGCACACACAACTAGTTCATGCAGCCGGGACACAGATGCAGGACATGCCCACGGCTGCATGGACGGGGTGTGTGTGCGCACCAGCCCCAGAAGTAGCGGTGGTGCTGGCAACTGCCAGAGTGGGGACAGCGGGCAGGGTTCAGTTACCCTGCCTTCCCTGCCCACCGCAGGGAAGGTGGCCTCCTGGTGGTTGCAGCGTGAGGCTCTTGTAAGTATATCTTTTATTTACTTATATGTTGTTTTATTTTTTTAAATTCACCCATTAAGATGCACTGACATTTCCCCCCACTTTTGGGGAAAAATAGTGAGTCTTATAGGGCAAAAAATGCGGTAACAGCAGGGAGATTACCCCGAACAAAATGGGGTAGGGAAAGAACTCTGAATAATCACAGTAAGCAAGAAAATGAATTAAATACATTTACATACATTTGTTGCAGTGGGCTCATCTTTCTGGTAGTAATCTCTTGAAGAATTCTTTGGTTGCACAGGGTATAACCCATTTAGCTGCAAGCCTACTGGAGTTTTTGTCACCCTCTGTTGACGTGTTTTTAAGGTTTAAAAATAAAGAAGATTTTTTTAGAAATCCCCAAAAAATTATGCAGGGTCCCCCCTACCCAGCATAACCAGGCCAGGGACCAGCTATGGCTCCTTGTAGAACAGGGAGCGGAGGCCAGCTTCAGTGGCCCTCCGTCCTGCAAGCTACAAGCTTTCATAGCCTCTGTGGCCCCAGGCTCTTCTGCCCCCCCAGGTTTTGTGGAGGTAGGAAAAATGGTCACTGGGGGTTAATGGCAAGTCACCCGCTAGTGGCAGGTGACTTGCCAGCCCCCAAGCTTTGTCAGCTGGTATAGGGGTCTCATGAACCCCTTACCAGTACACAAAGGGTTAAGTGTAAAAAAAACACACGGAGACAAAGAGAAAAAATATATATTTTTTTTATAATTTCCTCCTATCCATCGCCAAACACTGCCCTAGGCTGATAACTCTGGTTTCTTTTCTCCTGCTGCTTCTGGAAGCTTTTTATACCTGATGGATGACACAACATAATGGGTTAATTAAAAATGACATAGGTAAGCTCTTTTTTGGGAATTTTTAAAGGTTAAAAACCCATAATGAAAATTATGTGGGGTCCCCCCTACCCAGCATAACCAGCCCAGGGACCAGCTATGTGGCCTTGTAGAACAAGGTGCAGAGGGCATCTTCAGTCCCCCCCACCCTTCAGACTACAAGCCCTCATAGCCTCTGTGGTCCTGGACTCCTCTGTCCCCCCAGGCTATGGGGAGGCAGGCAATGGAGGGCTTGTGAACTGGTATAGGGGGTCTCATGGATCACTTACAAGTTCACAAAGGGTTTAGTGTAAAAAAAAAAACACACAAACAGAAAAAAAAAAATTTTTTTTAACACTCACCTCCAGTCCGGTATCCCGCGGCTGTTATCCTGTCCCACTGCAATCTCCCCTGGTATCTGACAGCTCAGTGCCAAGAACAGTGGTGACAGCTCCGTCCCATCCACAAAAGGTGGGGCTAGTGACAGTGATTGCTGAAGAGGAGGAGTGCCCATTTTGGGCCCTCTCTTTATGGCAGAGAAGCCCAGGTGTATCTGAGGCCCGCCTGGTGAACAGGAGACCCAGCGGGAAGGTGAGTAAATGTCTTTTTTTTTTACAGTCAGTGATGGCAGCCATAGCACGGGAGTCTATTCTGGGCTCTCCTGAGGCCAGAAAAGCCTCAGGGGGAAAATGGATGCTCCCCGGGTAAAAAGAAGACCCTTCTGGATCAATTGAGGGGTCAGCTGCATGTTTTTACTTAATTTGGCTGCTAGGAGGGGGGAAAGCCAAGCCCATAACTCTCATGTGCTTGGTGATTAACAGCAGGAGAGGCAACCACGTGAGAGTTACATGCTTGGCATTTAAAGGTTAAAGGCATCCCATTTGACTTTGAAACTGCCTTGAGGTTTTTTGGCATTTGTCATTAGATCCAATTTTCATCTAACAAAAAATAGCCCAATGATGTATTTTTAATTGTATATTTCCTGTTTTAAGTGTTTTACTAAATGCTGCTTTTAAAAGCATTCCATTTAAGCTGCATGCAGAGTTTTTTTGTATATTTTTTTGTATATTTTTTGGGCATTTTTTATTAGGTCCAATTTTTATCTAATGAAGAATAGCCTGACTTTTTATGTTTTAATTGTATTTTTCAGTTTTAAGTGTTTCAATAAATGTGGCTTTTAAAAGCATCCCATCCCAGTCTTTGGCTTTATATATTAGATTTTTGGTCATTTTTTTGGCATTTTTCGTTAGATACAATTTTTATCTAGGGAACAATACCCTTTTTATTTTTCAATTGTATTCAATTAAACATTGAAACCGCCTGTGAGTAGATTTTTAAAATATTTTGGGTAATTATTTGGGCATTTTCCATTAGATACAATTTATATCTAATGAAAAAATATTTGTCTGAATTTTTTTTATTTTTCTGAATCTTGTTTTATTGAATGCCATTCAACCTGCATTCATTAAAGCCGGGAAAGTGACAGTGGGGAATCTTTTTTTTTAATGTTTAAAAAAAAAAAATGAAGTCCAAGCATAAGGGCTTGCGCCAAGCATAAGGGCTTCTAACCCAGGGCTCAGAGACCACAGTATTGGCGGCCCCTGTCCCTGCAGGTTACAAGCCCTTAAACCCTTTGGTATGGGCTCGGGGCTCTTCCAGATGAATGGACACTGGGCTCTTCCACACACCCAATGCCCCAAATAGGGGTGCAGGTAATGTGTCATTTCCCGGCATGGCATGGCTCCATGCTCCATGCTGGCTCCAGATCAAAGTAAACTGGTATAGGGGTCCCCTGGTTCACCAAGTTAAAAATAAATAATATACCACACAAAAATATTTTTATTGTTTTTAATTTAACGTATACTCCCCCATGCCCATTTTCTGTCCCTCGCCGGGCTCCGTCCTCAGGTCCGATGGGTCTCTGCCATTTGGATGCAGGGGGAAAATAGGTCCCCCCTTCTTTCATCCTCGCTACCTATTGAGGGACTGAAGTTAATGCCGGGGGGCCAGAATTTATACTTGGAGGTGTAGCCTCCATGAAATCTCACCAATGTCATTGCTGACATCACAGAAGGGGAGGGACCTAGAAGTTATTTTTCCCAAGCCACTCTTCTTTGCCTCTCCACTTTTGCAACACCATAAGTGACATTGAGGAGATTCTAGAGGGGCCCTGCCTCTTAATATTAAAGCAGCTCACCAGCGACTCATCATGGAGTCCCCCGACCAGGAGCCAGGATGAAGGGAGGGGAACCTGTGTTCCCCTCCTTGCTAAATGCCCTGGAGCATCCTTAGATTCCCTGGCGGCATACATTTAAAGGAGCCTATGTGGAAGCCAAGGGGGTAGGCTCAGTATAAGTTAATTAAGTTTAATTACGTTTTTTTTAATACACTTTCACTTTGAACTGGTAAGGGGTCCCAACCCCATATATCATAACAGTTCTAGTAGAATTTTGCTGACAATTACTTAGCTGCGTTTTACAGCAAAAGCCATGGTTTATAAACAGCTCACAACACACCAAAGGGATCTCATTGTTGAAAGGTGTGAGTCAGGCAGTCAGTAGAAGAGTACAAATAAATTACAAGGCTTTAGATATAACATGAAACACAGTGAAGACGGTTATCAAAATGAATTATTTAAAGACAAAAAGAAAACTGGACCAGGGTACTGCCGAGAGGCCTCTAGCAACATTAAAGGAGTTTCAGAAATGTGTGGCAAATACTGGTTATAAACTGCATATGATAACAATCTCCAACACTGGGCTGTGGGGTAGGGTGAAAAGATAAAAGCATTTCTTAAAAAGAAAAACCTCCAAGCCCAACTGTGTATTTGCCAAGACCCACATCAAGCCCAAAAGCATGTGGGGAAATGTTTAATGGAATATTTGGCAGAAAGATAACACTGTGGATCACACAAAAAAAATTACCATACCGACAGTGAAGCTGTGGTAGAGAATTCTGGTTTAGTTAAGGTGAAAGGAATTGTGAACAGTTCCAAATGTGCATAAATTTGAATGAAGGTGACAAGTAGGGATAAGCGAATCGATTCGGACGAACCCGAATTCGTTCCGAATTTCAGGAAAAATTTTATTCTGAACGAATCCGAATTTCCCCGCGATTCGATCGATCGAAGTTTTCCTTTAAATTCCATTTATTTCAATTACAGCCATTGTAAAATGGTGGATGGACATGTCCGGACATGGGGCAAGCTATCATGGGAATGTCACATGCAGCCTATCAGCAGCCAGGTAGCCCGGTGATGTCACAGTGCTATATAAACGGCGGCCATCTTGCTTGTGCGCATTTCAGCCTTGCATTGCAGACAGAACGGAGGTTGCTGCAGACAGGGAGAGACTAACAGACAGGCAGGGAGACCCACAGAGACCCACACAGTGCCAGGGAGAGCCAGGGAAAGATAGGGAAAAATTGGGAACGATCCAGGCAGGGACAGCAGAGAAAGTGACAGGGAAACTTTTTTTTTATTTTCACTTAACTTCATTTGCCAGATCAGTTTTAAATAGCTTTTTTTGTGCTGTAAATATTCCTGGCCACTGTGCATCCCATCTTGGCAGTGGCATATTTAACCCTATCTGTTACACACAAGCATTTCTTTTAACTCGATTAGTTTTAATTTTTTTTGTATGCTGTAAAAACCCCAGCCCACATGGGCATACTATTTCAGCACATTTAATCCTATCTGTTATACTAAGAGGCCGATTCATTAATAGCGGCAGGTAGCGACAGTTGAGCGACTGTAGCAGTATTTTCACAGCGCCCGCTAGTAGTCGCTGTGCTTGGCCATTGTTCGGTTGTTGATATCAACTGAGTCGGTGTGCAGTAATGTTGAATACGGGGTGACGAGTCGCTATTTGACAGGTTCCGCGATCTATGGGTGCGCATGATAGCGACTGGTCAGAGCGACCGGCTCCCACCATATTCATCAAAATATTCTCGCGCTGTGAAATGCATGTTTAAACCCCAGAGCGCTGGCGACGATGTGTTAAAAGTAGGGTTTTAACCCCCAAACCACCATATTTTTGGAAACCAAAATTAAATTTTTTTTTTTAAGAATTTAGTAATATGAATTCAATAATATCAGACCTGTAATATCAATTCTGCACAATTTTTTTTTTTTTTTTACCTTAAGAAAATTATCTAACATGGCAGAAGTGGTCACAGAATTTTTCACATTAAAAATTAAATTATTATTAAATAAAATAATAATAACAATTATTTATGATTATTTAAAGATTGTTCCATTGAAATGCATTGGAGAGCGCCAGGTAGCGAGAGGTGATACCTGTCACTGTTCAAGGTCGGACGCTGGCGCTGTGGGCTGAGGCTGGAATAATGATGAATGAGTGGCTATCTGGCGCTATCTCAGTCGCTAAGCCGGATCGGCTTGATAAATGTGTGATTGTGGTGGGGAGCCGGCGTTCTCGTGGCGGTGCCCGTCATTACCGGTCGCTCACCAGTTGGTACCTGTCGCTATTCCTTCATAAATAAGGGTCTAAATCAGCTTCTAAAGGCTCTGTTTTATTAATGTATTGCATTTTGAATTGGTTTTGTGCATCCTGTAAAAACACCAGGCCACATGAGCATCCAAAACCAGCACATTTCACCCTATCTGTTATACTAAATCAGCTTCTAAAGGCTCTGTTTTATTAATATATTGCATTTTGAATTGGTTTTGTGCGTCCTTTAAAAACACTAGGCCGCAGGGTATCCCAAACCGGCACATTTCACCCTATCTGTTATACTAAAGCAGCTTTTACAGGCTCTGTTTTATTAATATATTGCATTTTGAACTGGTTTTTTGCGTCCTGTAAAAACACCAGGCCGCATGGGCATCCCAAACCAGCACATTTCACCCTATCTGTTATACTAAATCAGCTTCTAAAGGCTCTGTTTTATTAATACATTGCATTTTGAATTGGTTTTTTGCATCCTGTAAAAACACCAGGCCGCAGGGTATCCCAAACCAGCACATTTCACCCTATCTGTTATACTAAAGCAGCTTCTACAGGCTCTGTTTTATTAATATATTGCATTTTGAATTTTTTTTTGCGTCTTGTAAAAACACCAGCCCGCAGGGTATCCCATATTGCCAATTTTCATAGTATCTGGTGCAGAGAAGCAGTATCTCACTTTATTTAGCTTCTGCTTTTTAAAGTAAACACATTTTCTAGTGCCTATTGCTCATTTCAAATACATAAAAATGTCAGGCAGACAAGTGCCAGGATGTTCAAAGAGGAGTGGCAGAGGCCAAGATTCAGCAGGCAGAGGTCGCAGCAGACTAGGGGCGAGTGGCAGCAGGAGTCGTGGTGAGAGACCTGATCTGCCAGTATCTGCTAGCGGTCGTGTCTCCACCAGTAACGCATCTGCCGTGGTAGATTGGTTAACGCGGTCATCCACATCATCACAAGTTACATCTGAGACCCCCAGTTTAGGGTCAGTAGGTTCCTCTGACACAACCCTGAGTTGGCTTGGCCCGAGAGCAGTCCCTGTCCTCCCATTGCCTCTGTCCTACGTCGTTCCCTCCCCCAGCGATGTATCCTATGCTTTGGGTTCAGCTCCACTCTACTACTGCCCAGCCACGAAATGGAGGTGGCTTCCTTCGCTAGGCAGACAAACTCAGTGATGATGATGATGATGAAGCCGATCGCACTTGGGAGCCGGGTGCAGAAGGGGCTTCATCCTCATCATCAGGAGAAGAGGGGCGCAGGTTGCCCCTGGAGCCAAACGGGGCCGGGGTAGAGCACCTGCTGCGCGGCAGGCTACCTTATCGGGAGGTAGTGGAGTAGGGGTTCCTGGAGTTGCCGACAGTAGCAGTGAATCGGTGCGGGCTGTTGGTGGGAAAAGTAGCTACTCGGCAGTGTGGCAGTTTTTCCTCAAGCATCCGCAGGAGGGTAACATGGCCACATGCAAGACATGCATTGGAACCACGGCCCTGCATCAACATATGATGCATCACCATAAAGCGGCCTGGGAGAACCGAGGCTCCGAAGAGGTAGTCCAGGCTGCTTCCTCACCAAGTGGCATGCCGCTCCCAATTTCTGCCAGCCAAGGCTCCAGCACCTCAGCCGAAGGCAGCTGTGCATCGTACCCATCCTCTTCCAATCATGCATCCCGCCAGCAATCCATCAGTGAAGCCATGTCCAAGAGACAGTAGTATGCGCCCACTCATCCTACGGTGCAGAAGCTGAATGTTCTCCAGTCCAAGTTGCTGGTGCTGCAGTCGCTCCCTTTTCAGGTGGTGAACTCTGCGCTTTTCAGAGAAATGATGGCTTGTGCCGAGCCGAGGTGGAGAGTCCTAAGCCGTCATTTCTTTGCCAAGAAGGCAGTACCAGCGCTGCACACTTTTGTTGAACAGAAGGTTCTTGAGCCTGTCGGTGTGTAGCAAACTGCATGGCAGCGCCGATGTCTGGAGCTGTAACTACGGTCAGGGACAGTACATGTCGTTTACGGCCCATTGGGTGAATGTGGTCCCTTTGCAGCAGCAGCAACAACTTGGACAGGTCACGCCGCTTAGGCCTCAGCACTCCCTGGCCTGTGACACCGTGCGACTCGGCCTCCTCATCCTCCGCCATCTCCTCACCCTCCACTGTAGGCTCAAGTCTCAGTGCCCCTCCAGCCTACCATGTGTGCAGGGCACGGAGGTGTCACACTGTGCTTCACATGGTTTGTCTTGGAGTCACACAGGGGAGGAACTGCTTAAATTTATTCATCAGGAAATCCAAACATGGCTTACTCCAAGAAAACTGAAAATGAGAACCATGGTTACCGACAATGGGAAGGACATTTTGTCTGTGCTGCGACAAGGAAGGCTGACCCATGCCCCCTGCATGGCTCACATCTTCAATCTGGTTGTGAAGCGGTTTCTGAAGTCTTCCCCCTCATCTGCAAGACATCCTAACAACTTCAAGGAAACTTTGCATGCAATTCAGCCACTCATACACCGCCAAGCACACCTTTCTTGAGCTACAGCGTCAGAATGGTAGCCCCCAACATAGTCTGATTTGCGATATTTCCACCCGTTGGAATTCCACCCTGCATATGTTGGACAGACTATACGAACAGAGAAAAGCCATCACGGATTTCTTGATGATCCAAGCGGATAGGGGGATTCCCCTGTGTAACTTCAATGTCAACCAGTGGCAGCTCATACGTGACACCTGCCGTTTGCTCAGGCCCTTTGAGGAAGCCACTTTATTTGTGAGTCGCCAGGATTACGGGATGAACGACGTGATTCCACTGCTTCATGTACTACAGCACATGTTGGAAACCATGGCTGGTCAGGGCACTGGAGACATGGCGTCTACATCTTACGGCCACATGAACCCCGTTGGAGCTGAATTGGAGGAGGAGGAGGAAGAGGAGGAGTTGTGGCACAGTGCACAGTTTAGGCTTGGCAAAATGGCTGGTTTATCTAGTCAGCGGACAGGAGAGGAGGAGCAGGAGCAGCCAGAGGAGCTAGAGGGTTTTGAGGAAGGTGAGACAGAGGACCCGGACACACTGTGGCAGCATGCAGTGGAGATGGAGACAGGTAGTCCCTCCGAGTCACTTGCGCAAATGGCAGGAAGCATGCTCAAGTGCTTGCGTAGTGACCCCAGAATTGTTTCCATTTGTCACTGTGATGACTTCTGTCTTTCCACCTTATTGGACCCTCGCTTCCGGCACAAAATGGGGGCATTTTTTAAACCCACCGAGAGGGAGGACAAACTGAACTACTACAAAGACATTCTGCGTAGTCAGTTGGCCGATGCCTATCTGCGCCATGGTCCATACTCTCGCAGGTCTGACTCGGGGGGACCTCTGCGCTCACCTTCCACTGCCATGGCTGCTGGGGGGGTTGGCAGGAGCAGCAGCAGCTGCTCCATCAGCAGCAGCCTCAGTCTTCAGTCGCTAATGAGTAGCTTTCTACACCCGCATAGTGAGGCTACTCATGAGCAGCAGGAAGACCTGGAGCAGGACCTCAACCAGCAGGTCATGTCATACCTTGACATGACCATGCCAACACACCTTGAGGATCCGCTGGACATCTGGGCAGCCAAACTTGGCTTGTGGCCGCAACTAGCAGAGTTTGCCCTGGAAAAGCTGTCCTGCCCGGCCAGTAGCGTGCCATCTGAGGGTGTTAAGTGCAGCGGGGGCTATAGTTACGGCGAGGAGAATTTGTCTGTCAACTAAAAATGTGGAGAGACTCACCTTTGTCAAAATGAATCAGGGATGGATCAGCCAGGATTTCCACCCACCAATGGCTGATGCATGCGACTAGATTCAGCATGGTGCCACGTTTTACACTTTCCAAATGGTGCAAAACATATTTATGTCTTTAAACCAATTTTGGGCTCCTACTGATGCCAACTTCAGGGTGTGCCTTCCAGCCAATTTTTGGGCTCCTGCTGATGCCAACTTCAGGGTGTGCCTTTCAGCCAATTTTTGGCCTCCTGCTGCTTCTGCTGCCAACTCCATGGTGTCTTTCAAGCAATGTTTGTGCTCCTGCTGCTGCCAACTTCAGGGTGCCTTCCAGACAATTTCTGGGTTACTGCTGCTGCTGCTGCCAACTCCAGGGTGTGTCAGTCAATTTTTGGGCTCCTGCTGCTGCCAACTCCAGTGTCTCTTTAAAGCAATGTTTGGGCTCCTGCTGCTGCTTGCAACTCCAGGGTTTGATTCATCCAATTTGTGGGCTCCTGCAACCAACTCCAGTGTCTCTTTAAAGTAATGTTTGTGCTCCTGCTGCTGCTTGCAACTCCAGGGTGTGATTCATCCAATTTTTTGGATCCTGCAGCCAACTCCAGTGTCTCTTTAAAGCAATGTTTGGGCTGATGCTGCTGCTGCTGCTTGCAACTCCAGTGTGTCATTCAGACAATTTATGGGCTCCTGATGCCAACTCCAGTGTCTCTTTCAAGCTATGTTTGGGCTTCTGCTGCTGCTTGCAACTCCAGGGTGTCATTCAGCCAATTTTTGGGCTCCTGCTGCCGACTCCAGTGTGTCTTTCAAGCTATGTTTGGGGTGTTGCTTCTGCTGCTGCTGCTTGCAACTCCAGGGTGTCATTCAGCCAATTTTGGGCTCCTGCTGCCAACTCCAGTGTCTCTTTCAAGCTATGTTTGGGCTCCTGCTGCTGCTGCTGCCAACTGTAGTGTGTCTTTAGGCCAATTTTTGGGCTCCTGCTGCCAACTCCAGTGTCTCTTTCAGCCAATGTTTGGGCTCCTGCTGCTGCTTGCAACTCCAGGGTGTCATTCAGCCAATTTTTGGGCTCCCGCTGCCAACTCCAGTGTCTCTTTCAAGCTATGTTTTGCCTCCTGCTGCTGCTTGCAACTCCAGGGTGTCATTCAGCTAATTTTTGGGATCCTGCAGCCAATTCCAGTGTCTCTTTAAAGCAATGTTTGGGCTCCTGCTGCTGCTGCTGCTTGCAACTCCAGGGTGTAACTCAGCTAATTTTTCGGCTCCTGCAGCCAACTCCAGTGTCTCTTTCAAGCTATGTTTGGGCTGCTGCTGCTGCTGCTTGCAACTCCATGGTGTCATTCAGACAATTTTTGGGCTCCTGCTGCCAACTCCAGTGTCTCTTTCAAGCTATGTTTGGGCTGCTGCTGCTTGCAACTCCAGGGTGTCATTCAGCCAATTTTTGGGCTCCTGCTGCCAACTCCAGTGTGTCTTTCAAGCTATGTTTGGGGTGTTGCTTCTGCTGCTGCTGCTGCTTGCAACTCCAGGGTGTCATTCATCCAATTTTTGGGCTCCTGCTGCCAACTCCAGTGTCTCTTTCAAGCTATGTTTGGGCTCCTGCTGCTGCTGCTGCCAACTACAGTGTGTTGCAAGATGGCGCCTGGAACGGCAGCCACGGCTGGAGGCTCCTGGTGAGGAGTCTCATACACAGTGTTTCCTTTGGTTATTTTTATTTATTTATTTATTTATTTATTTATTTTTTTTTTGGGCCGCTGCCCATTGTTCACACTACTATACACCACTCCATTCATTTTTGAGGGCCCCCATCGGATGTTCTGTGGAGCTGCCATCGCGCACGTGGTTGTTGCTGGAGGAGTGCAAGCGCTAGAGGCTGCAGGGAGAATCGGAGCGCGCTCAGTAGCTGCAGAGGGACGGCGGAGCTCGCGGGAGGACAGCCATAGACACCTGGAGGCTGTGAAGTGATTCCTGTGTGGGGGCAGCGCTGGAGGACGCAGGCCATGGGGATAGCACGGTCTGAGCGGCGTGATTGATGGGCAGCGCTGGAGGACAGAGGCTGCGGGAATAGCGTGTCTGGGCGGCGTGAGCGAGAGACAGCGCTGGAGCTGTGGTACAGTGCGTTCTGGTCGGCAGCAAGATCGAGGGCAGTGGAAGAGCGAGGTGCGGGGAGACAGCTGGCAACATGATCGGTGAGCTGCAGATCTACGTATGGGGAAGCCTGTTAGGACGCCTGCCGCGGGAGCGTGGTCCCACAGCTGCTAGTGATGTATGGCTGGATGACGCTGATGACCAATGGGGGAGAGGTGATGTTTTCTTTCTGAACACCACGTGTGTTTTTACAGATTGCAACACTGCGTACTGTTCAGCTCAGTATCCTTATACACATTCATTCACTCTGCACTTATAATCTTTCCCTGAATACGGGGCTCCTTGCTGCCCCCAGTGGCCAGCAAGCTTTATTTAGACATTGCTTGAGCCTTCTCTCACTCTGACACCTACTGGCCAAGACCTGCTGTTACTCCAGGATCTCTTATCTTGCTACCAGCTGCTTTATTTGGGCATTGCCTAAACCTTCTCTCTGCTGACACCTACTGGCCAAATCCTGCTGCTACTCCAAGAATTTTTACCTGAATGAGCTATTCCTCCACCATGGAAAACACTTACACCACCATTAACCCAGAAACATATAATCACACTCCCGTTAATCGGAAAATTTATACCAGAGAACTGCTTCTCGGATGGGAAAAACACCATCAACTGTCGATATACTCCAATCCCAATTTCTCACCTCTGTACGGTACCGTCATCTCGCACATCAACCACATCTCACGTACTTACGTTCGTCGTAAAAGGAAAAGGGGCAAGCGCGCCGGTGCTTTAGTGAGATTAAGGAGGAGAGGATTTCGTTCTGCGATCCCGGACATTCATCTGGCTAATGTTCAGTCCCTGACCAATAAGCTAGATGAGTTGAAGTTGATGTGCAGCAGAAGGGAATCTAGGATGTCGCGCTCTGCAATTCTGTGTTTTACTGAAACTTGGCTTAAAAACTCTATCCCGGACTCTAGCCTGGAAATTGAGGGGTTCACCATCCATAGAGCGGATCGGGATTTGGATGCAACTGGCAAAGCCAGGGGAGGCGGCATTTGCTTCTACACCAACAACAGATGGGTCAAAAATGCTCATGCGTTAGATAAGAGGTGTACATCTGACATAGAATACCTGGCTCTTATCTGCAGACCTTTTTACTCTCCACGGGAGTTCTCGTGCATTATTCTAATAGGGGTGTATATTCCCCCTCAGGCCAATGTCAATATGGCCCTCAGCTCATTATCCGAGGCTATCGCGGACTACGAAAAGTTGTTCCCAGACTCATTTGTCATAGTTCTGGGTGACTTCAACAAAGCATGTCTTAATCTCGAACTTCCTAAATATATACCACATATTACTTGCCCTACAAGAGGGAACAACACTCTCGACCAATGCTATACAACAGTAAAGCTTGCTTACAGGGCTGTCCCCACAGCAGCTCTGGGATACTCTGATCATTGCTTACTACATCTGCTACCTCTATACAAGCAACGGCTGAAGTCAGTTACTCCCCAAACCAGAACAACCAAGGTCTGGTCAAAGGAGGCCATCGACCAGTTTCAAGCCTGTTTTGAGTGTACCGACTGGGATGTCTTCTACTCTCACTCTATAGAGCAATGGACTGACTCCGTGCTCTCTTACATTAACTTTTGCGAAGACACAATTGTACCATCCAAAACCTTCAGGAACTATGGCCACTTCAGCAAGCCATGGTTCACTAACAGCATAAGGAAGTTACGGAAGCAGAAGGAGTCTGCACACAGGGATGGGAACATCCTTATGTTCAAGAAGTTGAGGAATTCCCTGTCCAAGGAGATCAGGGCTGCAAAGAGAAGTTACGCTAAGAAACTGGAAAAGCAGTTCTCCTCCAGTAACCCGAGAGAGGCCTGGCAGGGTTTTCGGCATCTTACTAACTACAAAAGGTCCACCCAGATACTGAACCCTAGCAGGCAGCAAGCAGAGGAACTCAACAACTTCTACTGCAGATTTGATTCAGCTCCAAACATGGCAGCTTGCCCCCCGCAGTCCCTAAGTCAATCAATATCGTCAATCGACCATAACAATGGCTCTAAAACTGCAGACACACTTTTGGTCTCTGAGATTAAAATTGCCCAAGTTCTCAAAGGCCTCAACATAAGGAAGGCGCCAGGACCGGATGGAGTATCCACAATCTGCCTCAAGTCATGTGCGGACCAGCTATCGCCAGTGTTTTCAAGGATCTTCAATGCCTCCCTGGAAATGGGCGTAGTTCCACACTGTCTCAAAAGATCCGTCATTGTCCCAGTGCCTAAGAAACCTTTGGCCACCGAGATGAATGATTTCAGACCAGTTGCACTTACATCCGTGGTCATGAAGTCATTTGAGAGGATTGTGCTGGAATACCTGAAAACAACCACCGGCAGCCTTATGGACCCCATGCAATTTGCCTACAAGGAAAACAGATCTTCAGACGATGCTGTGAATATGGCCCTCCACTATATGTATGAGCATTTGGATAAACCAGGCACCTACGTCAGAGTTCTCTTTGTCGATTTTAGTTCAGCATTCAACACCATAAGTCCGAAACTGCTGGTGGAAAAGATGTCCAAGCTCAACATTCCCCAGAACATCTGTGCGTGGACAGGGAGCTTTTTAACAGAGCGTTCCCAAATAGTTAGGCTGGGTCCGGTACGGTCCAGTGTCAGGCACACTAACACCGGTGCCCCTCAAGGCTGCGTTCTGTCACCTCTCCTGTTCTCCATTTATACCAACGACTACACCTCCTTGGACAACTCTGTGAGGATTGTGAAGTTTGCCGATGACACAACCATCATAGGCTTGATCAGGAACGGCAAAGAGGAAACCTACCAGGGAACAGTGGAGGAGCTTGTCAATTGGTGCTCTACACACAACCTGGTCATTAACCCCTCAAAAACCCTGGAGATGGTAATAGACTTCAGGAAGAACCCGGCACCCATGTCACCCTTGACCATCAAGGGGGTGGAAATCAAGAGAGTAGAGGAGACAAAATTTCTGGGGGTGACCATATCCAATAACCTCAGCTGGGATAAGAACACCATGGCTCTACTGAGGAAAGCACACCAGAGACTTTTCTTCCTGAGGCAACTGAAGAAGGCTGGTCTGTCAAGAAAGTTGCTAGTGCTCTTCTTCAATGCCGTCATTGGTTCTGTT
Source organism: Gastrophryne carolinensis (assembly GCA_027917425.1). NCBI lineage: Eukaryota > Metazoa > Chordata > Amphibia > Anura > Microhylidae > Gastrophryne > Gastrophryne carolinensis. Next base: position 184,140,652 of record CM051234.1, on the reverse strand, counting down.
CTGTGTTTTTCTTTCTCTGTCTGGTTCGAGGGAGCTACAAAAAAAGAAAAGTGTAGACTCCATAGAACAATAAAGACAGCAGAAAGAATAATTGGAGCCCCTTTACCATCCCTACAGGAACTGCACAACCGCAGAATCAAGATTCGGGCAGATAAGATCCTTCGGGATCCCTCCCACCCTGGACACACCCTATTCCAGCACTTACCATCAGGGCGGCGTCTCGCGGTACCAGCCTGCAGGACTTCTAGGTCTAGGAAGGGTTTCTTTCCCTTGGCTGTCCGCATACTAAACAATAGCCAGGCTTCATAGGCCCAGGCTCAAGCCGGTATCACTTGCAATTTAGAAGAGTATCTGTGCCTGCACCTCTGTTTCTAGGTTCCCCTTCCTATGTTACTGTAACTTTAGTTAACTGTGTTTTTTTTTTTTTTTTTTTTTTTTTTGTTATTTATTCATTTATTTATTTAACTTCTTTGCACTGTGTATATGCCAAAAAGAATTCCTTGTTCATCTCACGATGTACTTGGCGAACAATAAATTGAATTGAATTGAATTGATCTTTAGGCCAATTTTTGGGTTCCTGCTGCCAACTCCAGTGTCTCTTTCAAGCTATGTTTGGCCTCCTGCTGCTGCTGCCAACTGCAGTGTGTCTTTAGGCCAATTTTTGGGTTCCTGCTGCCAACTCCAGTGTCTCTTTCAAGCTATGTTTGGGCTCCTGCTGCTGCTGCTTGCAACTCCAGGGTGTCATTCAACTCCAGGCACTTCATTTCTCAGCACAAAAACTACCCAAAGCATGCAAAAATGGCTTTGGCAGAAGAAATTCAAGGTTTTGCAATGTCTCAGCCAGAGCAGAGACCTGAATACCATTGAAAAACTGTAGTTTGACCTGCAGAGGTCACTTTGGGGGGGACCTGCAAGCCAAATGACTTCAAAGAGAAGTTTTTGGGATATTCAAATAAGCACACGCGCTCTCCAGGGTATGAACCATCGATGGGATATGGATCTTTTCCTCCGTAATTAAAGTATCTCTCCGAGGTATAGAAAGGCCCATACCAGTTATGCATAGAAGGGCCTTAGTGGCCCTGGTATTTCTAATGTGAGCTGCCTCCTTGGAGATTACTGGGCAGTAGTCTCACTGCGCAAATAGTGAAAAACATAATAATGTTGTATTCAATAATAGGTAGTATGTACTGAATTACTGATTCTAGGATATCCGATATTGTATACGTCTATCATTTAAATAAATCTAAAATTTAATAATATCAGCAAGATCAAATAGGCGTTTTTTTATTACATTACATTATCACATAGATATATATAAATGCAATATAGACATAAAAAATTAAAAAAATAACATTTAATAATATTTGTGACAGTAAATAAGTGGCTGATATTACATTATTTTTCAGATACAAATCTAATGTTTTTGAATTATCTTTATGCTGTAAAATGAATCTCCCTTTTGCCTTATAATTATTTCCACTATTATGGTCACAAATATGAATTAACTTTACGTAATAGTCTGAATTAAATTAAATTCAGTTGTGTGTAAATGCAATTGTCGAATATGAGACAGGAGTATATGGACATGAGACAGGAGTATATGTGTTAGCTTTTGATCTTTATCTTTATCTTCACTTTGCGTACGCCAAATAATTTGTATATCTTAATATATTATATGTGGTTATTGGTTATTGTCACAATTAATATTTGTCTTATACTGCACATATTTGCTGAATTAATTTAATGTATTTAACAGTCATACTCTAGAGATTTTTGTGTCATTCACATATTTAGTAAAGCTATTTAGTCTCTCCGTGCCTGTGTTAAAACAAATATGCAAATGTGAACGTGCAGCGCACGCTGTAGCGGCTCCGGGTGTATTCATTTGAGTCTTTTCTATAGCGGCCTATTAGATCTGGTGTCATTTCCGCCCTTAACCTGTCTCTGTATGACTTATGGTTGTGCCCTCTTACTGATGTAATTTCCGGCACAAAGTTAATGATCGAGCTTACCGCTTATTGCCTTGTATCTGGATGACCGGTACCCTTTGCATATTCTTAAGAGACGGGAGAACGGGCATATAGACACCAGGTAAGCTGCATATGACTTCATTTAACTAATTATATAATTAATTAATTAACTCTGGGTGTGCACGGCGGCTACTGAACGTTCCATACCAATATTTAAATGTGTGTTATGGGAGCAGGCTGCCATGTCATGAGTAAGGGCTGAGTGCCCGAAATGCGTAGACATCCAAAAACCTGCTCTCTTATGCTTTTTACCGGCTTGTATATGTGGATGGAACTTTTTCATTTCTTTTGAAAATAAACGTGGATGAAGTATCCTTTTAAAGCGGATAATGGCTGGCGTTATTACTGATCGGAGCTGGATATGAGAGGAGCACTCATGGCCGTGCCATTCCCGTGATTCTTGCTACTAAGGATTCTGAATTTCATCAGGTACAGCTGATCAGATTTGTTTGTGTCTTTGACCTGCAGAGGGTTGTACAAAGGAGATCCCTTTGCAAGGAAGTTTGATCAAAGATTAGTCTAGATGAACCATGCTGATATACTCCTACCCCCCAAAAAAGTGATCCTCATTTATAAAGAGCACTATTTTGCTAGCATATGAGTCCGCTTTTGAGTGCCCCCATGCTATTTTTAAAGAATACTTAAACAATCAGCTTGGCTTGGGGCACTAGGTATTGGCCGGCCTGTTTCTGCACTTGTTGGACACTTATGCTGACTGTACACCATATTTATTAATTTTTTACACACCAACAAGATTGGCACTGTATGTAACAAGCGCTGGTCAGTGTTTCTTAATTGCAGTCACAGAATATCATTTCTCTGGTCAAACGGCGCGTGCGTTTGGCTGAGTTTTAGTTGTTGTGCTACAAAGCACAAAAAAAGTTGTGATAAAAGATGTTACAAGAAAAAAATAAAATAACAATGTGCGACATCTAAGTCCTGTGTTTACATCACTGCCAAGTCATGCAAGCAGTTTCTGTACTAATAATTGTGTTTAACATTATTTATAAGTAAAAAAACACTTCTGTACCACTTCCCATTGTGGTATATGGGATCCTAGCCTAGATTGCCCCTATAAACTGGCACAGCACTGAGAAGAGCGCCCGTCATCACACGCTATATGGTGCCAGTGATAAATGAGACACTTTTGTATGGTTAATAACTTGAGCACTGAGTGTCTCTGATGCACAAATATTGGTGCTGAGTGGTATTAACAGGCGCTGATGATAAATGAGGCTCTTAATTCTGTAACACCTGTAAATGTGTTTCAACAAAAAAGTCTGTCAGTCGGCTAGGCTCCCATAAAAATATTATATGATATATAAAATGACAAGATTGGGGGCATATCCCCCCCCCATAGCTGCACCCACAAGATGTAAATAATACTTGTCCTGAAACCAAAAGTCATTATGTTTAAGAGAAATCTCTAGAGCCTTGCAGATAAAAGATCTTTGTGACTTGGAGATGCATATTGCATACTGCAATACTGCAATATTGAATCAATATTGAAATAGATTTTAACTATTTTTTGGTAAACAAATGAAAAATAATCTAATATTGAAAAAAAACGTACATGGTTCTAGGATGACCTTTAGATTTCATGTTCTTATATACAATTTTCAGGTAGATCTTATTCATTTCATTAATTATTCTATATGAAGATTTTGATATGATAAATTGATTATTGATTATTGAGTTGTTAGAGTGATATTTTATATATTTATATATGTTTATTTAAGGATAAGTGCAATGCTAGCATACAGTACACTGTTATATTGTTTTGAAAAAGAAATTTATAATAGTTGCACCAAGTTATTTCTATACACAGGGACTACAAGTATAAGCAACAAAGATGTGAGAAACATTCAAAGTGAATGAGTACTCTGAGCTCCCCCTAGTGGTGAATTTTTCCATGCTGCAGAGAGCACACAATAAAAAAAGACAAGGAAGGGACACACTCAGATGACGTCACGGAGGTATAACGAAATGTGCGTCAGCCAGAAGGGATTTCACACATGCAAAAGGAGGACCTAAGCACTTGAAGGACGTAGATGTTTTTAACTGGAATAAAAATGTTTGTATCCTACATCATACCTGGTGTGGCGAGAGATGGGGAGAGATGACAAGGAGAGGATTGAGGGACAGAGTAGCACAAAAGTGTGGAGCAGAGCGACACTGATGACAACATAGGCGGAGGAATAACAGTGAAGCAGAGGGCAGATAGGCGAACCCAGGATCATCAGCGGCTCTGACTCTCTCAGTGCATGGGCTGTGGCGGTAAGTCAATACAAGTGCAGCTCACTGTGTTTATGCTTTTGTCTGATGAATGGGAGAGTGTGCATTGAAGAAGTTATATAATTTTTGCATACTTCTCCCTGATAACAAATCCTGCCAGGGTAATAGTGGCTGGCTAAGTGACCAGGCTAATACTTAATACCCTTGGCATACAATCCTTGTGTGGACTGACACTTTCCTGTTACTTTTTATTCTTAAAGGGACATTGACCTACCTTTTCGGGACTGCACATACACCACATAGCACATCAGTCATTTTTTTATGTTAGGTATTTCAACAAAGTCTTAATTTAAACCTTTAAGTGTCTTCCTACCTAGAGATTTTGTTGCCCCTGTTACCAGACCATTTGTCACTATTATGTGCTATATATGTCCAGCTATGATTTTTGAAGGGGTTTTCAGGGATTTCCCATGAAATTATATATTGTTTTCAGCATAGTCTGGGCATTAAATGTCTTGTTCGTCATTTTTTTTTAGTATATTCTCAATATTTTTGTGTGAATCAATGTGCAAAGAACAATCTTGTAGTGTTTTTTGTAATAAGAAATGTACGTTTTTCAATAAAATCATATTGCATGTAAACACCCAATTTCTCTCTGTTACAACAGTACCACATATATTGGTAGACACCCTTGCCTGCCCAGGAGATTCCCCCAAACTGGAATAGTTCTTCAGGAGATTTTCAGATTTTTCTCCCCTTTCATTCACACCTCACATTTACTCCCTAGCCACCTCCTGTCGTTTCCAACTTAAAAATGTCTCCCCCATCCCTCCCCTCCTCTTACCTGATACCACTAAAATGCTAGTGCACACCCTGATCGTATCCCGACGAGTTCAGTTCAGACTAACCTACAAAGCTCTCCCCAACCAGGCCCCTCCCTACATTTCATCTCTTATCCAGCGTTACCAACCCAAGCTCAAGCCCCGCTCTGCCTCTGACATTCTGCTGTCTTCCTCCCTGGTTACCTGCTCGCACTCCCCCCTACAAGACTTCTCCCGTGCCTCCCCACTTCTCTGGAATGCACTCCTGTACTCAATCCGTCACTCTCCATCACTCCAAGCCTTTAAAAGTGCCCTCAAAACTCACTTCTTAGACAAGCATATAACCTGGATTAAGCAACTCCTATACCCTTCAAATGGTACATGCACCCCAACTCTAACACTACCACTTGTGCTGTTGACCTTTTGTCTCCACCCCCATCCTTTAGACTGTAAGCATGCAAAGGCAGGGCTCTCTTTCCTATTGTATCCTGTGCTCACAACACTTGGCTTAAACCTTGTGGCATCTAGTTTTGTATTGTTCCCCGTACTATATGTTTTACCTTGTCTGTAATTACACCATGTAAAGCGCTACAGAAGATGATGACGCTATATAAATAAACATTAATTATATTAATAATAATAATGACAACAACCCTTTACATTAGAAGTACCCCCACAACATACATATATATATATATATATATATATATATATATATATATATATTCTGGAATTACACACCTCAAGCTTTCTAAGCATACCAGGCTTGTTGACGTGGCTGCAGTTTTCTCCCTCAGTGATCCTTCAATCCCTTAATGAATTCTTTGGTTGCACAGGGTTTCCCTAAAAAAAAACATTTTACGAAAAAAAAACAATATGCAAACAAGAAAAACAAGTTAAATCTTAAAAAGCAAAGTCCCCAGAACATAACAATATCCAACATGCATAGGTACTGTCAAGGTACTGTCAGGTACTGCCCCAAAGTAAAGCATGCACGTATGTGTAATTTACTTGAAAATCTCAGCTCTGCAGACAACCGCACACCTTGCGCTTTTTTAACATTTGAAATACCCCCCCCACACACAAAAAACACCTGAAAATACACGTTAAGCTTTCTAGGTGTACCTAGCTAGTTATATTGGGCTGTCAGGATAAGACCCGGCCAGATCAATCGAGTGGGCAGGTGAGTTTTTAACTTTCTAACTTTATTTTCTTATTGCTGCTTAAATTCAGCTACGCAAGTCTTACGTAGCTGGCCCTAAAAGAGTTAAAGTGGAAAAAAACCTGGGATTTTGACTATCCTGGGTTTTGTTCCATGTCCCAGGGGCATACTGGATTAGGATGCCCTGCTGTGCAAAACCCCCCAGAATGCCCATACAAACTCACCTTTTCCCCTGTTTTACTCGTCTAATCAGAGCCGTTTGCCATGCATATCTAATTTTCAGGAAAATGCTCTGTATACATGCAGGGCTTGTACCGAACATGAATTGGTGCCTACCGCAGCTCATATAGTTGTTGCAGCATGCATGCACAGTGTGTGAATGTAAAATTGTGGCCACTTGTGTCCAAGACCCAGTGAAACCCACTCCTTGGTTGCCTGGGCTGGGGCCTTCTTGCAGCCCAGCCTATCCCCACCATATTGAAGATGAGGTTAATTCTTAGACTCCAGGCATCAAAGTCGAGAGGCAAGTCTGTTTATCTCAGCAATCAGAGCTCACCCTCAGTGACATGACAAGGTAGAGACTTAGAGCTAAACAATGATTTGATCTAAATCTATTCCTTACCTACCTTTGCCATGATCCATAGTAGTAAGCTCTACCACCCGCTTCAACTTTTTGAGATATGAGCATTGCATTCTGTTTTGCTCCAGCTACATATCCCAAAAAAGATAGGATCTTTAGAAACGGGTCATATATCCTCCAGGATTCTAGAAAAGCTTACCAATTCTCAAGAGGGACAAGGCTTCCCAAACCTAATATGAACATCTACACAGTTGCTGACTAGAAGATGTCTTATTCTACACTGGTGACTAGGGATGAGCGAATCGATCCGGACGAACCCGGATTCGATCCGAATTTCAGGAAAAATTCGATTCGGATCGAATCCGAATTTCCCCGCGATTCGATCACTCGAAGTTTTCCTTTAACATCCATTCATTTACATTTACAGGCATTCTAAGATGGCGGACGGGACATGTCTGGACATGTATCCCGCGCCAGTGCAAGCTGGGGCAGTCACATGCAGCCTATCAGCAGCCAGCAAGCCCGGTGACGTCACACAGCGGTATTTAACGGCGGCCATCTTGCTTTTCCTCATTTCTCTATTGCATTCGTGAGAGACAGAACGCTGTGTAGCTGAGGGACAGACAGTTAGACAGGCAGGGACAGGCAGGGACAGACAGGGACAGGCTGGAGACAGGCAGGAGACAGACAGGAGACAGACAGAAAGCCAGGGAAAGGTAGGAAAAAACGGAGGCTGTGACAGGGAGATTTTTTTTTTTTTTTCATCCAGCCTGAGTGTTACTAGCTGGCTGACAGGCTTTGTTAGCGTTTTCAGGCTGCTTATAGTAACTAACTGTGCATATATACTGAACTGATCTTAAGTCTGCTGTGAGGCATCCCATTCTGTGACTACAGCAGCCTCTGTTTAAGACCATATAAGCATTTGCTCTTATCATATTTGAAATTAGGCCTGATAAAGACACTTTTGCTGGGCAAAGCACTACTGGACCCTGCCAGGTGCACTCCTATTTGGGGCATCCCATTCTGTGACTACAGCAGCCTCTGTTTAAGACCATATAAGCATTTGCTCTTATCATATTTGAAATTAGGCCTGATAAAGACACTTTTGCTGGGCATAGCACTACTGGACCCTGCCAGGTGCACTCCTATTTGGGGCATCCCATTCTGTGACTACAGCAGCCTCTGTTTAAGACCATATAAGCATTTGCTCTTATCATATTTAAAATTAGGCCTGATAAAGACACTTTTGCTGGGCAAAGCACTACTGGACCCTGCCAGGTGCACTCCTATTTGGGGCATCCCATTCTGTGACTACAGCAGCCTCTGTTTAAGACCATATAAGCATTTGCTCTTATCATATTTGAAATTAGGCCTGATAAAGACACTTTTGCTGGGCAAAGCACTACTGGACCCTGCCAGGTGCACTCCTATTTGGGGCATCCCATTCTGTGACTACAGCAGCCTCTGTTTAAGACCATATAAGCATTTGCTCTTATCATATTTGAAATTAGGCCTGATAAAGACACTTTTGCTGGGCAAAGCACTACTGGACCCTGCCAGGTGCACTCCTATTTGGGGCATCCCATTCTGTGACTACAGCAGCCTCTGTTTAAGACCGTATAACCATTTTCACTTATCATATTTGAAATTAGGCCTGATAAAGACACTTTTGCTGGGCATAGCACTACTGGACCCTGCCAGGTGCACTCCTATTTGGGGCATCCCATTCTGTGACTACAGCAGCCTCTGTTTAAGACCATATAAGCATTTGCTCTTATCATATTTGAAATTAGGCCTGATAAAGACACTTTTGCTGGGCAAAGCACTACTGGACCCTGCCAGGTGCACTCCTATTTGGGGCATCCCATTCTGTGACTACAGCAGCCTCTGTTTAAGACCATATAAGCATTTGCTCTTATCATATTTGAAATTAGGCCTGATAAAGACACTTTTGCTGGGCAAAGCACTACTGGACCCTGCCAGGTGCACTCCTATTTGGGGCATCCCATTCTGTGACTACAGCAGCCTCTGTTTAAGACCATATAAGCATTTGCTCTTATCATATTTGAAATTAGGCCTGATAAAGACACTTTTGCTGGGCATAGCACAACTTGTCCCTGCCATGGCATCCCATTCTGTGACTAAAGCAGCCTCTGTTTAAGACCATATAAGCATTTGCTCTTATCATATTTGAAATTAGCCTGATAAAGACACTTTTGCTGGGCATAGCACTACTGGACCCTGCCAGGTGCACTCCTATTTGGGGCATCCCATTCTGTGACTACAGCAGCCTCTGTTTAAGACCATATAAGCATTTGCTCTTATCATATTTGAAATTAGGCCTGATAAAGACACTTTTGCTGGGCAAAGCACCACTGGACCCTGCCAGGTGCACTCCTATTTGGGGCATCCCATTCTGTGACTACAGCAGCCTCTGTTTAAGACCATATAAGCATTTGCTCTTATCATATTTGAAATTAGGCCTGATAAAGACACTTTTGCTGGGCAAAGCACTACTGGACCCTGCCAGGTGCACTCCTATTTGGGGCATCCCATTCTGTGACTACAGCAGCCTCTGTTTAAGACCGTATAACCATTTTCACTTATCATATTTGAAATTAGGCCTGATAAAGACACTTTTGCTGGGCATAGCACTACTGGACCCTGCCAGGTGCACTCCTATTTGGGGCATCCCATTCTGTGACTACAGCAGCCTCTGTTTAAGACCATATAAGCATTTGCTCTTATCATATTTGAAATTAGGCCTGATAAAGACACTTTTGCTGGGCAAAGCACTACTGGACCCTGCCAGGTGCACTCCTATTTGGGGCATCCCATTCTGTGACTACAGCAGCCTCTGTTTAAGACCGTATAACCATTTTCACTTATCATATTTGAAATTAGGCCTGATAAAGACACTTTTGCTGGGCATAGCACTACTGGACCCTGCCAGGTGCACTCCTATTTGGGGCATCCCATTCTGTGACTACAGCAGCCTCTGTTTAAGACCATATAAGCATTTGCTCTTATCATATTTGAAATTAGGCCTGATAAAGACACTTTTGCTGGGCAAAGCACTACTGGACCCTGCCAGGTGCACTCCTATTTGGGGCATCCCATTCTGTGACTACAGCAGCCTCTGTTTAAGACCATATAAGCATTTGCTCTTATCATATTTGAAATTAGGCCTGATAAAGACACTTTTGCTGGGCAAAGCACTACTGGACCCTGCCAGGTGCACTCCTATTAGGGGCATCCCATTCTGTGACTACAGCAGCCTCTGTTTAAGACCATATAAGCATTTGCTCTTATCATATTTGAAATTAGGCCTGATAAAGACACTTTTGCTGGGCAAAGCACTACTGGACCCTGCCAGGTGCACTCCTATTTGGGGCATCCCATTCTGTGACTACAGCAGCCTCTGTTTAAGACCATATAAGCATTTGCTCTTATCATATTTGAAATTAGGCCTGATAAAGACACTTTTGCTGGGCAAAGCACTACTGGACCCTGCCAGGTGCACTCCTATTTGGGGCATCCCATTCTGTGACTACAGCAGCCTCTGTTTAAGACCGTATAACCATTTTCACTTATCATATTTGAAATTAGGCCTGATAAAGACACTTTTGCTGGGCATAGCACTACTGGACCCTGCCAGGTGCACTCCTATTTGGGGCATCCCATTCTGTGACTACAGCAGCCTCTGTTTAAGACCATATAAGCATTTGCTCTTATCATATTTGAAATTAGGCCTGATAAAGACACTTTTGCTGGGCAAAGCACTACTGGACCCTGCCAGGTGCACTCCTATTTGGGGCATCCCATTCTGTGACTACAGCAGCCTCTGTTTAAGACCGTATAACCATTTTCACTTATCATATTTGAAATTAGGCCTGATAAAGACACTTTTGCTGGGCATAGCACTACTGGACCCTGCCAGGTGCACTCCTATTTGGGGCATCCCATTCTGTGACTACAGCAGCCTCTGTTTAAGACCATATAAGCATTTGCTCTTATCATATTTGAAATTAGGCCTGATAAAGACACTTTTGCTGGGCAAAGCACTACTGGACCCTGCCAGGTGCACTCCTATTTGGGGCATCCCATTCTGTGACTACAGCAGCCTCTGTTTAAGACCATATAAGCATTTGCTCTTATCATATTTGAAATTAGGCCTGATAAAGACACTTTTGCTGGGCAAAGCACTACTGGACCCTGCCAGGTGCACTCCTATTAGGGGCATCCCATTCTGTGACTACAGCAGCCTCTGTTTAAGACCATATAAGCATTTGCTCTTATCATATTTGAAATTAGGCCTGATAAAGACACTTTTGCTGGGCAAAGCACTACTGGACCCTGCCAGGTGCACTCCTATTTGGGGCATCCCATTCTGTGACTACAGCAGCCTCTGTTTAAGACCATATAAGCATTTGCTCTTATCATATTTGAAATTAGGCCTGATAAAGACACTTTTGCTGGGCAAAGCACTACTGGACCCTGCCAGGTGCACTCCTATTTGGGGCATCCCATTCTGTGACTACAGCAGCCTCTGTTTAAGACCATATAAGCATTTGCTCTTATCATATTTGAAATTAGGCCTGATAAAGACACTTTTGCTGGGCAAAGCACTACTGGACCCTGCCAGGTGCACTCCTATTTGGGGCATCCCATTCTGTGACTACAGCAGCCTCTGTTTAAGACCATATAAGCATTTGCTCTTATCATATTTGAAATTTGGCCTGATAAAGACACTTTTGCTGGGCATAGCACTACTTGTCCCTGCCATGGCATCCCATTCTGTGACTACAGCAGCCTCTGTTTAAGACCGTATAACCATTTTCACTTATCATATTTGAAATTAGGCCTGATAAAGACACTTTTGCTGGGCAAAGCACTACTGGACCCTGCCAGGTCCATTCCTGTTGGGGCATCCCATTCTGTGACTAAAGCAGCCTCTGTTTAAGACCATATAAGCATTTGCTCTTATCATATTTGAAATTAGGCCTGATAAAGACACTTTTGCTGGGCAAAGCACTACTGGACCCTGCCAGGTGCACTCCTATTAGGGGCATCCCATTCTGTGACTACAGCAGCCTCTGTTTAAGACCATATAAGCATTTGCTCTTATCATATTTGAAATTAGGCCTGATAAAGACACTTTTGCTGGGCAAAGCACTACTGGACCCTGCCAGGTGCACTCCTATTTGGGGCATCCCATTCTGTGACTACAGCAGCCTCTGTTTAAGACCATATAAGCATTTGCTCTTATCATATTTGAAATTAGGCCTGATAAAGACACTTTTGCTGGGCAAAGCACTACTGGACCCTGCCAGGTGCACTCCTATTTGGGGCATCCCATTCTGTGACTACAGCAGCCTCTGTTTAAGACCATATAAGCATTTGCTCTTATCATATTTGAAATTAGGCCTGATAAAGACACTTTTGCTGGGCAAAGCACTACTGGACCCTGCCAGGTGCACTCCTATTTGGGGCATCCCATTCTGTGACTACAGCAGCCTCTGTTTAAGACCATATAAGCATTTGCTCTTATCATATTTGAAATTAGGCCTGATAAAGACACTTTTGCTGGGCATAGCACTACTGGACCCTGCCAGGTGCACTCCTATTTGGGGCATCCCATTCTGTGACTACAGCAGCCTCTGTTTAAGACCATATAAGCATTTGCTCTTATCATATTTGAAATTAGGCCTGATAAAGACACTTTTGCTGGGCATAGCACTACTGGACCCTGCCAGGTGCACTCCTATTTGGGGCATCCCATTCTGTGACTACAGCAGCCTCTGTTTAAGACCATATAAGCATTTGCTCTTATCATATTTGAAATTAGGCCTGATAAAGACACTTTTGCTGGGCAAAGCACTACTGGACCCTGCCAGGTGCACTCCTATTTGGGGCATCCCATTCTGTGACTACAGCAGCCTCTGTTTAAGACCGTATAACCATTTTCACTTATCATATTTGAAATTAGGCCTGATAAAGACACTTTTGCTGGGCATAGCACTACTGGACCCTGCCAGGTGCACTCCTATTTGGGGCATCCCATTCTGTGACTACAGCAGCCTCTGTTTAAGACCATATAAGCATTTGCTCTTATCATATTTGAAATTAGGCCTGATAAAGACACTTTTGCTGGGCAAAGCACTACTGGACCCTGCCAGGTGCACTCCTATTTGGGGCATCCCATTCTGTGACTACAGCAGCCTCTGTTTAAGACCATATAAGCATTTGCTCTTATCATATTTGAAATTAGGCCTGATAAAGACACTTTTGCTGGGCAAAGCACTACTGGACCCTGCCAGGTGCACTCCTATTTGGGGCATCCCATTCTGTGACTACAGCAGCCTCTGTTTAAGACCATATAAGCATTTGCTCTTATCATATTTGAAATTAGGCCTGATAAAGACACTTTTGCTGGGCATAGCACTACTGGACCCTGCCAGGTGCACTCCTATTTGGGGCATCCCATTCTGTGACTACAGCAGCCTCTGTTTAAGACCATATAAGCATTTGCTCTTATCATATTTGAAATTAGGCCTGATAAAGACACTTTTGCTGGGCAAAGCACTACTGGACCCTGCCAGGTGCACTCCTATTTGGGGCATCCCATTCTGTGACTACAGCAGCCTCTGTTTAAGACCATATAAGCATTTGCTCTTATCATATTTGAAATTAGGCCTGATAAAGACACTTTTGCTGGGCAAAGCACTACTGGACCCTGTCAGGTGCACTCCTATTTGGGGCATCCCATTCTGTGACTACAGCAGCCTCTGTTTAAGACCATATAAGCATTTGCTCTTATCATATTTGAAATTAGGCCTGATAAAGACACTTTTGCTGGGCATAGCACTACTGGACCCTGCCAGGTGCACTCCTATTTGGGGCATCCCATTCTCTGACTACAGCAGCCTCTGTTTAAGACCATATAAGCATTTGCTCTTATCATATTTGAAATTAGGCCTGATAAAGACACTTTTGCTGGGCAAAGCACTACTGGACCCTGCCAGGTGCACTCCTATTTGGGGCATCCCATTCTGTGACTACAGCAGCCTCTGTTTAAGACCATATAAGCATTTGCTCTTATCATATTTGAAATTAGGCCTGATAAAGACACTTTTGCTGGGCATAGCACAACTTGTCCCTGCCATGGCATCCCATTCTGTGACTAAAGCAGCCTCTGTTTAAGACCATATAAGCATTTTCACTTATCATATTTGAAATTAGGCCTGATAAAGACACTTTTGCTGGGCAAAGCACTACTGGACCCTGCCAGGTGCACTCCTATTTGGGGCATCCCATTCTGTGACTACAGCAGCCTCTGTTTAAGACCATATAAGCATTTGCTCTTATCATATTTGAAATTAGGCCTGATAAAGACACTTTTGCTGGGCAAAGCACTACTGGACCCTGCCAGGTGCACTCCTATTTGGGGCATCCCATTCTGTGACTACAGCAGCCTCTGTTTAAGACCATATAAGCATTTGCTCTTATCATATTTGAAATTAGGCCTGATAAAGACACTTTTGCTGGGCAAAGCACTACTGGACCCTGCCAGGTGCACTCCTATTTGGGGCATCCCATTCTGTGACTACAGCAGCCTCTGTTTAAGACCATATAAGCATTTGCTCTTATCATATTTGAAATTAGGCCTGATAAAGACACTTTTGCTGGGCATAGCACAACTTGTCCCTGCCATGGCATCCCATTCTGTGACTAAAGCAGCCTCTGTTTAAGACCATATAAGCATTTGCTCTTATCATATTTGAAATTAGCCTGATAAAGACACTTTTGCTGGGCATAGCACTACTGGACCCTGCCAGGTGCACTCCTATTTGGGGCATCCCATTCTGTGACTACAGCAGCCTCTGTTTAAGACCATATAAGCATTTGCTCTTATCATATTTGAAATTAGGCCTGATAAAGACACTTTTGCTGGGCAAAGCACCACTGGACCCTGCCAGGTGCACTCCTATTTGGGGCATCCCATTCTGTGACTACAGCAGCCTCTGTTTAAGACCATATAAGCATTTGCTCTTATCATATTTGAAATTAGGCCTGATAAAGACACTTTTGCTGGGCAAAGCACTACTGGACCCTGCCAGGTGCACTCCTATTTGGGGCATCCCATTCTGTGACTACAGCAGCCTCTGTTTAAGACCGTATAACCATTTTCACTTATCATATTTGAAATTAGGCCTGATAAAGACACTTTTGCTGGGCATAGCACTACTGGACCCTGCCAGGTGCACTCCTATTTGGGGCATCCCATTCTGTGACTACAGCAGCCTCTGTTTAAGACCATATAAGCATTTGCTCTTATCATATTTGAAATTAGGCCTGATAAAGACACTTTTGCTGGGCAAAGCACTACTGGACCCTGCCAGGTGCACTCCTATTTGGGGCATCCCATTCTGTGACTACAGCAGCCTCTGTTTAAGACCGTATAACCATTTTCACTTATCATATTTGAAATTAGGCCTGATAAAGACACTTTTGCTGGGCATAGCACTACTGGACCCTGCCAGGTGCACTCCTATTTGGGGCATCCCATTCTGTGACTACAGCAGCCTCTGTTTAAGACCATATAAGCATTTGCTCTTATCATATTTGAAATTAGGCCTGATAAAGACACTTTTGCTGGGCAAAGCACTACTGGACCCTGCCAGGTGCACTCCTATTTGGGGCATCCCATTCTGTGACTACAGCAGCCTCTGTTTAAGACCATATAAGCATTTGCTCTTATCATATTTGAAATTAGGCCTGATAAAGACACTTTTGCTGGGCAAAGCACTACTGGACCCTGCCAGGTGCACTCCTATTAGGGGCATCCCATTCTGTGACTACAGCAGCCTCTGTTTAAGACCATATAAGCATTTGCTCTTATCATATTTGAAATTAGGCCTGATAAAGACACTTTTGCTGGGCAAAGCACTACTGGACCCTGCCAGGTGCACTCCTATTTGGGGCATCCCATTCTGTGACTACAGCAGCCTCTGTTTAAGACCATATAAGCATTTGCTCTTATCATATTTGAAATTAGGCCTGATAAAGACACTTTTGCTGGGCAAAGCACTACTGGACCCTGCCAGGTGCACTCCTATTTGGGGCATCCCATTCTGTGACTACAGCAGCCTCTGTTTAAGACCGTATAACCATTTTCACTTATCATATTTGAAATTAGGCCTGATAAAGACACTTTTGCTGGGCATAGCACTACTGGACCCTGCCAGGTGCACTCCTATTTG
This sequence comes from Gastrophryne carolinensis, assembly GCA_027917425.1. Lineage (NCBI taxonomy): Eukaryota > Metazoa > Chordata > Amphibia > Anura > Microhylidae > Gastrophryne > Gastrophryne carolinensis. The sequence continues at coordinate 184,124,561 of CM051234.1, read as the reverse complement.
GGGCATCCCATTCTGTGACTACAGCAGCCTCTGTTTAAGACCATATAAGCATTTGCTCTTATCATATTTGAAATTAGGCCTGATAAAGACACTTTTGCTGGGCAAAGCACTACTGGACCCTGCCAGGTGCACTCCTATTTGGGGCATCCCATTCTGTGACTACAGCAGCCTCTGTTTAAGACCGTATAACCATTTTCACTTATCATATTTGAAATTAGGCCTGATAAAGACACTTTTGCTGGGCATAGCACTACTGGACCCTGCCAGGTGCACTCCTATTTGGGGCATCCCATTCTGTGACTACAGCAGCCTCTGTTTAAGACCATATAAGCATTTGCTCTTATCATATTTGAAATTAGGCCTGATAAAGACACTTTTGCTGGGCAAAGCACTACTGGACCCTGCCAGGTGCACTCCTATTTGGGGCATCCCATTCTGTGACTACAGCAGCCTCTGTTTAAGACCATATAAGCATTTGCTCTTATCATATTTGAAATTAGGCCTGATAAAGACACTTTTGCTGGGCAAAGCACTACTGGACCCTGCCAGGTGCACTCCTATTAGGGGCATCCCATTCTGTGACTACAGCAGCCTCTGTTTAAGACCATATAAGCATTTGCTCTTATCATATTTGAAATTAGGCCTGATAAAGACACTTTTGCTGGGCAAAGCACTACTGGACCCTGCCAGGTGCACTCCTATTTGGGGCATCCCATTCTGTGACTACAGCAGCCTCTGTTTAAGACCATATAAGCATTTGCTCTTATCATATTTGAAATTAGGCCTGATAAAGACACTTTTGCTGGGCAAAGCACTACTGGACCCTGCCAGGTGCACTCCTATTTGGGGCATCCCATTCTGTGACTACAGCAGCCTCTGTTTAAGACCATATAAGCATTTGCTCTTATCATATTTGAAATTAGGCCTGATAAAGACACTTTTGCTGGGCAAAGCACTACTGGACCCTGCCAGGTGCACTCCTATTTGGGGCATCCCATTCTGTGACTACAGCAGCCTCTGTTTAAGACCATATAAGCATTTGCTCTTATCATATTTGAAATTTGGCCTGATAAAGACACTTTTGCTGGGCATAGCACTACTTGTCCCTGCCATGGCATCCCATTCTGTGACTACAGCAGCCTCTGTTTAAGACCGTATAACCATTTTCACTTATCATATTTGAAATTAGGCCTGATAAAGACACTTTTGCTGGGCAAAGCACTACTGGACCCTGCCAGGTCCATTCCTGTTGGGGCATCCCATTCTGTGACTAAAGCAGCCTCTGTTTAAGACCATATAAGCATTTGCTCTTATCATATTTGAAATTAGGCCTGATAAAGACACTTTTGCTGGGCAAAGCACTACTGGACCCTGCCAGGTGCACTCCTATTAGGGGCATCCCATTCTGTGACTACAGCAGCCTCTGTTTAAGACCATATAAGCATTTGCTCTTATCATATTTGAAATTAGGCCTGATAAAGACACTTTTGCTGGGCAAAGCACTACTGGACCCTGCCAGGTGCACTCCTATTTGGGGCATCCCATTCTGTGACTACAGCAGCCTCTGTTTAAGACCATATAAGCATTTGCTCTTATCATATTTGAAATTAGGCCTGATAAAGACACTCTTGCTGGGCAAAGCACTACTGGACCCTGCCAGGTGCACTCCTATTTGGGGCATCCCATTCTGTGACTACAGCAGCCTCTGTTTAAGACCATATAAGCATTTGCTCTTATCATATTTGAAATTAGGCCTGATAAAGACACTTTTGCTGGGCAAAGCACTACTGGACCCTGCCAGGTGCACTCCTATTTGGGGCATCCCATTCTGTGACTACAGCAGCCTCTGTTTAAGACCATATAAGCATTTGCTCTTATCATATTTGAAATTAGGCCTGATAAAGACACTTTTGCTGGGCAAAGCACTACTGGACCCTGCCAGGTGCACTCCTATTTGGGGCATCCCATTCTGTGACTACAGCAGCCTCTGTTTAAGACCATATAAGCATTTGCTCTTATCATATTTGAAATTAGGCCTGATAAAGACACTTTTGCTGGGCAAAGCACTACTGGACCCTGCCAGGTGCACTCCTATTTGGGGCATCCCATTCTGTGACTACAGCAGCCTCTGTTTAAGACCATATAAGCATTTGCTCTTATCATATTTGAAATTAGGCCTGATAAAGACACTTTTGCAGGGCATAGCACTACTGGACCCTGCCAGGTGCACTCCTATTTGGGGCATCCCATTCTGTGACTACAGCAGCCTCTGTTTAAGACCATATAAGCATTTGCTCTTATCATATTTGAAATTAGGCCTGATAAAGACACTTTTGCTGGGCAAAGCACTACTGGACCCTGCCAGGTGCACTCCTATTTGGGGCATCCCATTCTGTGACTACAGCAGCCTCTGTTTAAGACCGTATAACCATTTTCACTTATCATATTTGAAATTAGGCCTGATAAAGACACTTTTGCTGGGCATAGCACTACTGGACCCTGCCAGGTGCACTCCTATTTGGGGCATCCCATTCTGTGACTACAGCAGCCTCTGTTTAAGACCATATAAGCATTTGCTCTTATCATATTTGAAATTAGGCCTGATAAAGACACTTTTGCTGGGCAAAGCACTACTGGACCCTGCCAGGTGCACTCCTATTTGGGGCATCCCATTCTGTGACTACAGCAGCCTCTGTTTAAGACCATATAAGCATTTGCTCTTATCATATTTGAAATTAGGCCTGATAAAGACACTTTTGCTGGGCAAAGCACTACTGGACCCTGCCAGGTGCACTCCTATTTGGGGCATCCCATTCTGTGACTACAGCAGCCTCTGTTTAAGACCATATAAGCATTTGCTCTTATCATATTTGAAATTAGGCCTGATAAAGACACTTTTGCTGGGCATAGCACTACTGGACCCTGCCAGGTGCACTCCTATTTGGGGCATCCCATTCTGTGACTACAGCAGCCTCTGTTTAAGACCATATAAGCATTTGCTCTTATCATATTTGAAATTAGGCCTGATAAAGACACTTTTGCTGGGCATAGCACTACTTGTCCCTGCCATGGCATCCCATTCTGTGACTACAGCAGCCTCTGTTTAAGACCGTATAACCATTTTCACTTATCATATTTGAAATTAGGCCTGATAAAGACACTTTTGCTGGGCAAAGCACTACTGGACCCTGCCAGGTCCATTCCTGTTGGGGCATCCCATTCTGTGACTAAAGCAGCCTCTGTTTAAGACCATATAAGCATTTGCTCTTATCATATTTGAAATTAGGCCTGATAAAGACACTTTTGCTGGGCAAAGCACTACTGGACCCTGCCAGGTGCACTCCTATTTGGGGCATCCCATTCTGTGACTACAGCAGCCTCTGTTTAAGACCGTATAACCATTTTCACTTATCATATTTGAAATTTGGCCTGATAAAGACACTTTTGCTGGGCATAGCACTACTGGACCCTGCCAGGTGCACTCCTATTTGGGGCATCCCATTCTGTGACTACAGCAGCCTCTGTTTAAGACCATATAAGCATTTGCTCTTATCATATTTGAAATTAGCCTGATAAAGACACTTTTGCTGGGCATAGCACTACTTGTCCCTGCCAGGTGTACTTACTGCTGGTTTTTAGGGCATCCCATTCTGTGACTACACCAGCCTCTATTTAAGAACCTAACCATTTGCACCTATTCTAATTGAAATTAGGCATGATAAAGACACTTTTGCTGTGCATAGTCTTACTGCTGCCTGCCAGGTGCTCTCTGGTTTTTGGGACATCCCATTCTGTAACATACCATTAGCCTCTGCATTAACTGTAAGCTGCACAGTTATTTAAAGAAATTTGGCCTGTATGAGCCTGCTAACACACTGCTGCTGTGTGCATATATACTGATCTCAAGTCAGCTTTGGGGCATCCCATTCTGTAACATACCATTAGCCTCTGCATTAACTGTAAGCTGCACAGTTATTTAAAGAAATTTGGCCTGTATGAGCCTGCTAACACACTGCTGCTGTGTGCATATATACTGATCTCAAGTCAGCTTTGGGGCATCCCATTCTGTAACATACCATTAGCCTCTGCATTTACTGTAAGCTGCACATTTATTTAAAGAAATTTGGCCTGTATGAGCCTGCTAACACACTGCTGCTGTGTGCATATATACTGATCTCAAGTCTGCTTGGGGCATCCCATTCTGTAACATACCATTAGCCTCTGCATTAACTGTAAGCTGCACAGTTATTTAAAGAAATTTGGCCTGTATGAGCCTGCTAACACACTGCTGCTGTGTGCATATATACTGATCTCAAGTCTGCTTGGGGCATCCCATTCTGTAACATACCATTAGCCTCTGCATTAACTGTAAGCTGCACAGTTATTTAAAGAAATTTGGCCTGTTTGAGCCTGCTAACACACTGCTGCTGTGTGCATATATACTGATCTCAAGTCAGCTTTGGGGCATCCCATTCTGTAACATACCATTAGCCTCTGCATTTACTGTAAGCTGCACATTTATTTAAAGAAATTTGGCCTGTATGAGCCTGCTAACACACTGCTGCTGTGTGCATATATACTGATCTCAAGTCTGCTTGGGGCATCCCATTCTGTAACATACCATTAGCCTCTGCATTAACTGTAAGCTGCACAGTTATTTAAAGAAATTTGGCCTGTATGAGCCTGCTAACACACTGCTGCTGTGTGCATATATACTGATCTCAAGTCAGCTTTGGGGCATCCCATTCTGTAACATACCATTAGCCTCTGCATTTACTGTAAGCTGCACATTTATTTAAAGAAATTTGGCCTGTATGAGCCTGCTAACACACTGCTGCTGTGTGCATATATACTGATCTCAAGTCTGCTTGGGGCATCCCATTCTGTAACATACCATTAGCCTCTGCATTAACTGTAAGCTGCACAGTTATTTAAAGAAATTTGGCCTGTATGAGCCTGCTAACACACTGCTGCTGTGTGCATATATACTGATCTCAAGTCAGCTTTGGGGCATCCCATTCTGTAACATACCATTAGCCTCTGCATTAACTGTAAGCTGCACAGTTATTTAAAGAAATTTGGCCTGTATGAGCCTGCTAACACACTGCTGCTGTGTGCATATATACTGATCTCAAGTCAGCTTTGGGGCATCCCATTCTGTAACATACCATTAGCCTCTGCATTTACTGTAAGCTGCACATTTATTTAAAGAAATTTGGCCTGTATGAGCCTGCTAACACACTGCTGCTGTGTGCATATATACTGATCTCAAGTCTGCTTGGGGCATCCCATTCTGTAACATACCATTAGCCTCTGCATTAACTGTAAGATGCACAGTTATTTAAAGAAATTTGGCCTGTATGAGCCTGCTAACACACTGCTGCTGTGTGCATATATACTGATCTCAAGTCTGCTTGGGGCATCCCATTCTGTAACATACCATTAGCCTCTGCATTTACTGTAAGCTGCACATTTATTTAAAGAAATTTGGCCTGTATGAGCCTGCTAACACACTGCTGCTGTGTGCATATATACTGATCTCAAGTCTGCTTGGGGCATCCCATTCTGTAACATAACATAACCTACCTACCATACTAAGCAGCTCTCTTATTTAAACTAAGCAGGCCTCTTGGAGGCTGAGTGTCCACTTTTGGGTGTGCATTTATATTCGGTTTCATATACAGTGGGGTATCCCAATTTGTAAGATAACCTACCCCAACCATGTAAACTAAATAGGCCTGTTGCAGCCTGAGTTTCTCTGCTTGCGTATGGCCTGCATTACAATCTGTCTCTTTCAATGACACTGCTGCCTGGGGTATCCCAATTTGTAAGATAACCTACCCCAACCATGTAAACTAAAGGTTACGTCCTTCCAGAAGGAAAACTTATGCCGAACACTATTTTTGTTAGGGGCATTGACCTTTGGATTGATCGGCATGAAATTAATTTTTTTTTTTCAAAGTATGGCGCTGTGAAGAAGGTCAAAATGATGTCTCATACTTGGATTATTGTTACTTTTTGTTCAGCTTGAAATATAACAGGCCACACGGGCATCCCAAGGCACATGCTATTTTAAACCTATCTGTTATACAACACCTTGCACCCTATCTGGTATACAACATAAGCGTTGATCAGCATCAGCTTCATTAAGCTACTTCAGTTTGCACTTCCTTTTTGACTGCTTTCATTTAACCAGGCCGCAGGGCACCCCAAAGCTGCACCTTGCACCCTACCTGTTTATACTAAATAAGCATCTACAGCCTCAGCTTTATTAAGTTATTGCATTTTGAATTGGTTTTGGTCTGCTTTAAATACACCAGGCCGCAGGGCATCCCAAACCTGCATGTTGCACCCCATCTGTTATACTAAATAAGCGTTGATCAGCATCAGCTTTATTAAGCTATTGCATTTTGCATTGGTTTTTGTACTGCTGCCAAAACACTAGCCCATATGGGCATCCCAAACCAGCACATGTCACCCTATCTGTTATACTAAATAAGCTTCTACAGGCCCTTTTTTTATTTATTTATTTTTATTTATATAGAGCTGCAATAGCTTATATTGTGAGGTTAATTTGCCATTTTGCAGCATAATATAGAGCAGCCCCTGTGTAAATCTGAGGGGCAATAGCTTATATAGTGAGGTAAATTTGCCATTTTGCTTCGTTATATAGAGCAGCCCAGTTGCCATCTAAATCAACTACTGTCCGGCCAGTACAGCTTTTCCAGGGCAAACTCTGCTAGTTGCGGGCACAAGTCAAGTTTGGCTTCCCAGCAAATCCAGTGGATCTTGAAGGTGTGTTGGCATGGTCATGTCAAGGTATGACATGACCTGCTGTTTGAGGTCCAGCTCCAGGTCTTCCTGCTGCTCATGAGTAGACTCACTATGCGGGTGTAGAAAGCTACTCACTAGCGACTGAAGACTGAGGCTGCTGCTGATGGAGCTGCTGCTGCTGCTCCTTCCACCCCCCCAGCAGCCATGGCAGTGGAAGGTGATCGCAGACTTCCCCCCGAGTCATGGGCCATGGCGCAGATAGACATCGCCCAACTGACTACGTGGGATGTCTCTGTAGTAGGTCAGTTTGTCCTCCCTCTCAGTGGGCGTAAAAAATGCCCCCATTTTGTGCCGGAAGCGAGGGTCCAATAAGTTGGAGAGCCAGAAGTCTTCCCGCTGACAAATGGAGACAATTCTGATCTCACTAGTACGCATGCATGTGAGCATGCATCGTGCCATTTGTGCAAGTGACTCGGAGGGACTACCTGTCTCCATCTCCACTGTAAACTGCCATGGTGTGTCTGGGTCCTCTGTCTCGCCTTACTCACAACCCTCTAGCTCCTGTGGCTGCTCCTGATCCTCCTCTCCTGTCAGATGACTAGATAAAATGGTCATTTTGTGAAACCTAAACTGTGGTTTGCTGTGCCCCACCCCCTCCTCCTCCTCCACTTCAGCCCCCACAGGCTTCATGTGGCTGTGAAATGTATGTGCCATGTCTCCAGTGCCCTGACCAGCCATGCTTTCCAACATGTGTTGTAGTACATGAAGCAGTGGAATCTCATTGTTCATCTCATAGTCCTGGCAACTGACTAATAATGTAGCTTCCTCAAAGGGCCTGAGCAAACGGTCGGTGTCACGTATGAGCTGCCAATGGTTTACATTGAATTTACACAGGGGTGTCCCCCTATCTGTTTGGATCATCCAGAAATCCGTGATGGCTTTTCTCTGTTCCTATAGTGCAGTGGTCCTCAACCCTGTCCTCAAGGCCCACCAACATGTCATGTTTTTTGGATCTCCAAATAGCCAGCTCTATTGCTCTGCAGCTGCACTAATTACTCCACCTGAGCATCTTTGTGGAGATCTGCAAAGCCTGGCCTGTTGGTGGGCCTTGAGGACAGGGTTGGGGACCACTGCTATAGTGGATCCTGCATATGGAGGGTGGAATTCCAACGGGTGGAAACATCGCAAATCAGACTATGGTGGGGTACACCGTTGTGACGCTGAGGCTCAATAAGGTTGTGCTTGGTGGTGTAGGAGTGCCAGAAGTGCATGCTAACTTTCTTTCCTGTTGTTCGGATGTCTTTCAGATGGGGGCAAGACTTCAAAACTAGACTGAACACGTGTGCCATGTCAGGACGCATGACTCTGGCTTCCTTGTCGCAGCGCAAACAAGATGTTCTTCCAAGTGTCAGTCACCATGGGTCCAAATTTGCAGTTTTCGTGGATTAAGCAATGCTTTCATGGATTGAGTTCTCATTTTTAGTAGTTCCTCCCATGTGTGACTCTGATGGTCAAGGAAAACCATGTGAAGAACAGCGTGAAACCACAATCACCAAGGGGGCCTAAAAGGATATATATTGTCCACCATGAGTCTATAGTTACAGCTCCAGGCGTAGACAACACTGTGCACTTTGGTACACACTGACAGGCTAAAGGACTGGCCCACCTTCTGTTCAACAACCATGCCATGTGACTCTCCACCTCGGCTCGGCACAAGCCATCAGTTCTCTGAAAGGTCCACCACTGGGTAATGCAGCAGGCTGGACTTATGGTGACGCTGTCTGAGAGGAGAAATCCCTCAGACATCAAGATTAAAAATTCCAAGAATTTTTGAGGGCTAATTATTCAGAGGCAAATGATAGCTAGTTGTTTCTGATTTAATTGCAAGGTGGAAACACACCCTCAAACAAAACTTCACTTTCGCAATACTATTGCATTTGTCTATTCATAATTTTATGTATATACACTAACTAACCTACTTTTTCTCCACAGGATGCTGCATGGAACACTGCCACATCGCTGAGTAGCTGATTTTTCCTACCAACAGTCCGCAATAATTCGCTGCTGCTGCCGCCGCCACCGCCGCAGACTCCAGGGACCCTCTTCCACTACCTCGGCTTGCAACACCTCCTCCCACGACACTCTCCTCATCACTAATTGCCGGATAGTGGAAGAAGAGGCGAGTGTCTCCTCCACTTCTTGGCTGGGCAGTAGCTGCTGAATTTTATGATTATCAGATCTTGGATATCAGATCAATGGATAGTGGAGCTGAACCCAAAGCATAACAGACAGACAGTTGACTGGGGGTGTCAGATGCCACTTGTAATGCAGTGGACTGCTTTTGCAGCACTTCGAGACAAAGTTGCTTCATTGGCTGACACAATGACTGGTAAAGCTGTGGAACATATGGTTGAAAAGCAAGAATAACCATTTGTTTTTATATGAAAAAGACCCTGGTTTATACAGACTTTTTTTTTCCAGAGACTGCCCTGCGTGGAAATGAATGGCGCATGGATCAGCCAAGCTTTCCTCCCAACAATGCCTGATGTATTCCAGTAGATTGATGACGGGGCCAGACCAAGAAAGATGGATCGTGCAAAACAGATTTAAGGCGCTGCTCTCCAGTTACAGACATTCCTCCGCATCGGACCACAAGTAAGTATTGATAAAAAATCCTTTACGTTACTCTTACTTTTTATTAATATTCTTCGGATAAGACGGATCAGACATGATTCCAGATTAAAAATTCCAAGAATTTTTGAGGGCTAATTAGTCAGAGGCAATGATACCTTCTTGTTTCTGATTTAATTAAAAGGTGGAAACACACCCTCAAACAAAACTTCACTTTGGCAAACTTTTGCATTTGTTTATTCATAATTTTATGTAGATATTACTAACTAAGCTACTTTTTCTCCACATGACTTTCCACAGGGTGTGATTCATCCAATTTTTGGGCTCCTGAAGCCAACCCCAGGGTCTGTTTAAAGTAATGTTTGGGCTCCTGCTGCTGCTTGCAACTCCAGGGTGTGATTCATCCAATTTTTGGGCTCCTGAGGCCAACCCCAGGGTCTGTTTAAAGTAATGTTTGGGCTCCTGCTGCTGCTGCTGCCAACTCCAGGGTGTGATTCATCCAATTTTTGGGCTCCTGAGGCCAACCCCAGGGTCTGTTTAAAGTAATGTTTGGGCTCCTGCTGCTGCTGCTGCCAACTCCAGGGTGTGATTCATCCAATTTTTGGGCTACTGAAGCCAACTCCAGTGTCTCTTTAAAGTAATATTTGGGCTCCTGCTGCTGCCAACTCCAGGGTGTGATTCATCCAATTTTTGGGCTCCTGAAGCCAACCCCAGTGTCTCTTTAAAGTAATATTTGGGCTCCTGCTGCTGCTGCTGCCAACTCCAGGGTGTGATTCATCCAATTTTTGGGCTCCTGAGGCCAACCCCAGGGTCTGTTTAAAGTAATGTTTGGGCTCCTGCTGCTGCTTGCAACTCCAGGGTGTGATTCATCCAATTTTTGGGCTCCTGAGGCCAACCCCAGGGTCTGTTTAAAGTAATGTTTGGGCTCCTGCTGCTGCTGCTGCCAACTCCAGGGTGTGATTCATCCAATTTTTGGGCTACTGAAGCCAACTCCAGTGTCTCTTTAAAGTAATATTTGGGCTCCTGCTGCTGCTGCTGCCAACTCCAGGGTGTGATTCATCCAATTTTTGGGCTCCTGAGGCCAACCCCAGGGTCTCTTTAAAGTAATGTTTGGGCTCCTGCTGCTGCCAACTCCAGGGTGTGATTCATCCAATTTTTGGGCTCCTGAGGCCAACCCCAGGGTCTGTTTAAAGTAATGTTTGGGCTCCTGCTGCTGCTTGCAACTCCAGGGTGTGTTTCATCCAATTTTTGGGCTCCTGAAGCCAACCCCAGTGTCTCTTTAAAGTAATATTTGGGCTCCTGCTGCTGCTGCTGCTGCCAACTCCAGGGTGTGATTCATCCAATTTTTGGGCTCCTGAGGCCAACCCCAGGGTCTGTTTAAAGTAATGTTTGGGCTCCTGCTGCTGCTACTGCCAACTTCTGCCAACTCCAGGGTGTGATTCATCCAATTTTTGGGCTCCTGAGGCCAACCCCAGGGTCTCTTTAAAGTAATGTTTGGGCTCCTGCTGCTGCCAACTCCAGGGTGTGATTCATCCAATTTTTGGGCTCCTGAGGCCAACCCCAGGGTCTCTTTAAAGTAATATTTGGGCTCCTGCTGCTGCTGCCAACTCCAGGGTGTGATTCATCCAATTTTTGGGCTACTGAAGCCAACTCCAGTGTCTCTTTAAAGTAATATTTGGGCTCCTGCTGCTGCTGCTGCTGCCAACTCCAGGGTGTGATTCATCCAATTTTTGGGCTCCTGAGGCCAACCCCAGGGTCTCTTTAAAGTAATATTTGGGCTCCTGCTGCTGCTGCCAACTCCAGGGTGTGATTCATCCAATTTTTGGGCTACTGAAGCCAACTCCAGTGTCTCTTTAAAGTAATATTTGGGCTCCTGCTGCTGCTGCTGCCAACTCCAGGGTGTGATTCATCCAATTTTTGGGCTCCTGAGGCCAACCCCAGGGTCTCTTTAAAGTAATGTTTGGGCTCCTGCTGCTGCCAACTCCAGGGTGTGATTCATCCAATTTTTGGGCTCCTGAGGCCAACCCCAGGGTCTCTTTAAAGTAATATTTGGGCTCCTGCTGCTGCTGCCAACTCCAGGGTGTGATTCATCCAATTTTTGGGCTACTGAAGCCAACTCCAGTGTCTCTTTAAAGTAATATTTGGGCTCCTGCTGCTGCTGCTGCCAACTCCAGGGTGTGATTCATCCAATTTTTGGGCTCCTGAAGCCAACCCCAGGGTCTCTTTAAAGTAATATTTGGGCTCCTGCTGCTGCTGCTGCCAACTCCAGGGTGTGATTCATCCAATTTTTGGGCTCCTGCTGCTGCTGCTGCTGCCAACTCCAGGGTGTGATTCATCCAATTTTTGGGCTCCTGAAGCCAACTCCAGTGTCTCTTTAAAGCAATGTTTGGGCTCCTGCCCCTCATAGTGATGCCACTTCAACTCTCTTGAATTCAATTGTGCCGCTCTGCGATTCTATTAGCGATGCCTCTGATCTGCATGTGATATTTCTTCAAAGTATTATTTAACTAACCCAGCACGCATCCTGTGCGTGTTACAGCAAGGCAGAATGGTTTGAGGCTCTAGGAGGCTCAGAAATAGCCGTTTTTAATAGCGATTCGTCGCGAATTTATTCGGGTCGAAACGATTTTTGTCGGAAAATTTGGCGAATCAGTCGAATCGAATTTTTCAAAAGTTCGCTCATCTCTACTGGTGACCATGTCCATGAGCTAGCTTGGCAGGTAAAAATATTAATGAATTTCTAAAGAATTTCTAGGGTAATCATTGTATTGGTCTAAATAAGTTCCAGGCACTAATAATCAGCAAGTGAGCAGAATTCACTCACTCATGTAACATTCTTTTTTTTTAATAATTTGTTTAAAATGTAACATTTTTTTAATTTTGTGAAAATCCCAAAAATATATAAAAAGTTGTTCATTTCATGGGATACTTTTTAGAAAACTTTTTAACATCAAGACCAAAGTCTTTATTTTATCTTGCTCAGACAACCTCAAAATGCATAATTATTCACCTATTCATGAGAAAAATGGTTTTGCCTTTGTTTAAAGTCTGCAGCCAACAGCCAGCATCTTTTATGACATATCTGGTGCTGGAGTACAAACACAGTGAGAATATATAGTTTAAACTTTGCTATTTATACATTTTTACTGTCTTATCTAATCATATGAATCTGCAGACATTTCAGGATTTTCTATTCTTTTTAAATACCAAAGTTCAACATCCTTCTTTACAATCCAGCCAGCAATTCTGCTTCTAATTTACTATGAGCAAAAAGTGCAAAAGGGTCAGCATTTAAACATTTATTACTACTAATCTGTACGCCAAATGTCCTAAAACATTTTAGTAAATTAGTTTTGACTACACAATTTCTGCATGGACTTACTCAGCTTTTGGAATTATTAATGAAAATGCAGAGTCTCTCATCCTTATTGTAAAGTTTAATTTAACATGTATTAAGCAACAATTTTAGGGACATACTGACAACATATATACATAAATAAATAATAACATCTATATATATATATATATATATATAAATATATATATTTAATTAATTCAAATAATACACTTTTTTACAGGTGTCAGATGTCCGGGGCGGGGAAGGGGGGTGGAAGTGGATGTGGCAGTGTAAGCAGAAGAGATGGAGGAGGAGGGTGTGGTGAAGCAGGTGCTGGCACAGCAAAGTCCTGTGGGATTCACGCCTGGTTCTTCTTAAGGAATATAAGGATGTCAATGTTGGCTGTGGATAGGTGGATTCTCCCGTGATGGCATCCCCTGAGGTGCTGAACACACATTCTGGACACTTGCTACAGGGCAGGCCAGCACTTCCAAGGAATAGAGGGCAAGCTCTGGTCATAAGTCCAGTTTAGTGCCCCAAAAACTGGCATAACTCATAGCTTAGTACCAGGAGACGCAAGGTAGCCATCCACCATGTAAGTCAAAGTCTGGACAGTGGAGTACCTGGCCGCTGTCAGCCCTGTAAACCACCCTACGAGCCACGCGTTCACTGCCCTGATGCCTGATGCCTGGGAAAATGGACCTTCTCCTCCTCAGCTTCCTCCTGTGGCCCCGTCACATCCTCTGTCACCCATGCATTTTGGAGCTGGTAATCCACTACTGCCTGCTGCTGCTCACACACCCTTTCCAACATGAACAACGTGAAATTACACCTGGTCGGCATTACATATGAGGTGGTGGGTGGGAAGGCCAAAGTTCCTCTGCAGTGTAGAGAGGCAAGCAGCAGCACAGTGGGAATGCCGAAAGTGTGCACACACGCCATGCACTTTATGCATTAGCTCCACCATCTTTGCATAATGGGCCAGAAAGCTCTGCACCACCAAGTTAAGCACATCCACCAGGCAAGGGATGTGCGTCTTGGACCAAGACTGCTGCAAGGTTACGCTCATTGTCGCACACTTCATTGCCGGGCTTCAGGTGCAACGGCAGCAGGCACTCATCTGTCTGTGCCTGGATGTTGGACCACAGCTCCTGGGCGGTGCGGAGTCTTTCGCCCAGACAGATACATTTTAGCACCCCATGGCAGTGCTCAAATTGGTGGCTGCTCTGACTGTATGAGAAGGAAGCAGAGTAAGAGGAGGAGGCAACAGGAGGCACCAAATGATGTTCAGTGCTACCCGTCTCAGTCCCAGGCGCCACTACATTGACACAGCGAGCAGTTAGGGAGATGTATCGTCTCTGCCCATGCTTACTTGTCTATGCATCAATGGATGTGGACACTGTAATTAATGGCATTGCCCAATGCACATCTTATTTTCTCCATGACCTGTTGGTGCAGGACAGGGATGGCATGGCAAGAAAAGCAGTGGTGGCTGAGAATAGCGTATTGTGGAACAGCTACTGCCCTCTCGTCTTTACTCTTTACAGAACTGTCCATCTCCACCAGGTGGAATGGGGGCATTTTAAAGGACAGCAACTTGGTAATGCTCACACTCAGGGCCAGGGCTCATGGGTGAGATGACTCAGCTTCCATTTTCTCTCTAAAGTTTGCAGGATCAAACGCTAAATGCTCCCTAGGATGGTGTGGACACCGTTTGTAATCGTGGTGGTGCTGCTGGTGGTGGTAGTCTCACATTCTCCCTTTGGGGGGAGACAGGTGACCTTGTGGTTGTAGAGGCGGTGGTAGAGACTCATATAACCGAAGCAGCAGAAAGAGCCTCAGGTGTTTGCATGTTTTTTTAGGTGTTTCTGCCACTGTCGCTCGTGTTTTGAGTGCCTGGTCATGGACGTGGTGCAGAGATTATTAAGACTTTTCCTTCAGGGACTAGTGGCACAGCATGCAAATGAACTGTATCTTGTCGCATCTGCACTTTTTGAAAAAATGCCATGCTGGGGAGAACCTTTGAGCCAGCTCAGTCCCTGGATGTGGTGGGCAGTGGCAGCAACAGGCTGACCTCTGACTGCTGGCACCCTTCTCCCTCTTCTGCTGGCTGCCTCAGCTGTGTAACTACTACCTCTTCCTCCAAAACTCTGATGGCCTTCAGTCCATGTTGGGTCTGAGACTTTAACATCACTCCTGGGATTATCTTCCACTCCCTCCTCCACGTTACCCTCCCTCTCAGCCTCCACAATGCAGAGAGCCAAAGGAGTCGGCAATAGGGTTTCATCATCATCGCAGGTATCTGACAATGATTCACTGGCTATGTCCTCATCCTCTAACACAAGTTGTTGGGCATCAGGGAACCCTAGGTCTGCAACTGGAGCAGGGGCAGGTGGATGACCCACGGTATCCCAGCTAGGAGTGTCATTACAGAGCATTAGTGACCTCATGACATGTGGCTGGGATGGCCTGGCTGATTTCAAGGGGGGTGAGGAGCAGCATGTTCCACTGCAATGCAGGTGGGCAGAGTTGAGTAAATCTATCAAAGTAAGTGTCACGCCAGGGGTGTTAAAAAATAAAACTAGGTTGAATGCAAGGGGTGACAAAAAGTAAGTATTTTTAATTAAAGCCCAAAAAGGTATAATGCAGGTGGTACCCACAGAGAGCTGTATTACATGCCCAGATGTGCCCCAGAAGCTGCCCGTCCTGGGGGTGCAATGGGATTGGCAGATGTGCTGCTATGTTCCTCTCCTTAGCAGTCCCTCACTGACGTGTCCGTACCCTAAGGACAGTTTGAGGTGTACCCAGCCTCCACTCCCCTCCTATGTGTCCTGAAAAGGACAATTGAGTTTTGATTCTTTTTTTTTTTTTATAAAGATGCCTAATCTGTCTTTTAGTGAGCAGCAAACCTGCCCCTATCGACTGCAGAGCGCCTGAGATAGGCGTGATGTGCAACTCTGCCTTTTATACGGCGGGGTCACTTGTTACATGTGACCAATCATATTTCTAAATGTAAAAAGCTAGTTGATTGCCTGTTTAGCAGCCAATCAACCAGCTTCCCAGTTTTCATGTTCTGCCAAGCGCTGAATTCGCTAAAGTCTGTGCTCGGTTCGGGGGCCAAGCTTGCAAAGTTCGGTACAAACCCGAACAGTGCAGCTCAGGCTCACTCAACCAAACTGTAAACCCAAGGGCAACAATAAGGCAGCAAGTAGCTAACCTAAGGCCTGTTCCTCTCCTGTCCCATATGAGGGCTCAAAAGTTTGCTCCTTGTTACAATTTCAATCTTTCTAGGAAAAAAGTGGCTCAACAGCCACTGTATCCCTCTCAGCATGTGCGAACATAGCAAGTCATAGTGTCCCCCCTGCTGGCTCTGAATACATGACTCATAAAACTGGCTCATTTCATACCCTCTCCAGCTCAGACACAATCCAGATAGGGGATGCGATGGGAAGAAGTTAGTTAGCCTGAAAAGGGACTTTAATTATATATAAACATTCAACATTTATAATTTGGCATTTGTAACAATTTAATATAGATCTTAAATAATATAGAGCTCAACATGTAAAAACATCCCTGATCCCACCTGCTGGCTCTATTATCTTCATATCAATTTCAATTTGAACATTCTGATTAAAATAGAAATGTATAGGCTATTTACTATATGTATTTTTGACTATTCTGTGCAATAAGTTAGAATTAAAAATTCAGACAATCCACAGACCAGGGGTGCCAGAGTCACGATACCCCAGCAAGCAATTTATGGTACTGAGATTAAATTGGGATTTAATTGGTATAGGCCAAAGTAACGAAGTCTAAATTAAGAAATGCGATATAGACAAGGAAACCACTAAGGAACAGTTATTGATGACCACAGCGGCTTTCCTAAAAGAAGCCAGTCAGACATGGTGTTAGCTTACATGAATCATCAGCATGGTGCCAGGAGCAATGCAGCCATAGAAGTGGCAACAAATCCTACAATGGCCAGAGAATCATGTGCCAGCCCTCTCAGCAGCTCACATTCTGGGAACCAAAAACAGGACTGGAGCTTTAGCATGATGAGTGAGAGTTGAATCAAAAATGTTTTCAATTTGCTTCGCTTGCACAAAGACAAAACAGTAAGGTGAATGTGTTCATCGGAAGAAAGACAATTACAGTGCCAGGTCACTGTACAGCTCAGTCTTTATGATCAGTGATCAGCTCTTTATTGAAGGTTGATTGAGCAGATGCCATGTTTTGCAGGTCATCTATGTTAATGTATTGCTCCCCACCCTAAATCTGACTGCTTTAGAATGCCCCTGTTCTATTATTCTGTTAACTTAGAGGACACAACCCCCTAAATTGCTCCATAGTTTCTCAGTTTGTGTTGTTTCTTATTGTTGAATTTTCAAGTACTGTTTTTTACTAACTTGGTGGAAACAACTTTATTAATATGTGTCATTATGGTTGCTCACATCACTCTGTTGAGAATCACACTGGTGAGAATGCAAAATAGGAATATATGCATCCAGCATATGGACAGAAAGAAGTTGTTACAGTAAGTACTGAAACTGTTGGGTCCTAGCAAATGTGTGTTATGGATGACCCCCTGTAAGGGCATTCTACCTGTGCCATTAAGATCTTAAAGTGGCAAACTGCTGTATGCTTATTAATGACCTTACCAGGTCACCAGCTCCCAAAGTTCTTGCTCCCCCGTCTCCATCTTGTTACACCCGAACTAGCAGCTTCCTTTCCCAAGGGCCTCTGCTGCTCTGGACACCTCATTTCCACTGTGATGTAACCGGGAATGTCTGCAGAAGCAAGGTGGCTGGAGCGGCTATGAGGGCAAAGTGACCAAAGCGCCAGGAACGATGTGACTGAAGTGGTGGGGAAGAAGTGACTGGAGTGGCAACAGCGAGGTGAGAGGTGGCCTTCGGGGGATGAAGCTGTGGACTGCTGGCCAGACAGTAATCGGCTGTCGCTGCGGGAGCATTTGGACCAGTGCCCGGACAGTCAGTCCGGGCTTTTTTTATTATTTTAGTTCACTTTAAGGTCTAATTTTTGTTTGTGAACTGCAGAAGACTGTATTTTGTATTCTAAGGCCTTTTTCATTTTGGTTAAAGGGCCAGTCCAGTTAGACTCTCCTATCTCTTAAGCATCCCCGGAGGGTTACGTAATAAAAACACTTACCTGGCCAGTACTCCTGCACCAATTGTCCAGTGATTGCAGCTCTGGCCACCTCCATCTTTTCTTCGTCCAGTGCTGAGCGCCGGGTGCCACTGAGTGTGCACACTCCCTGCACCGTTTGCAGTCCTGTTGCCGCTTTTGCAAGTGAAGAATGGAACAGAAGGGCATTTTTTACACCTGTTTTTACACCTAGATTTTTCATTTTGCACCTAGATACCAATTTAGCACCAGGTACTTGTCTCATTTTTTTTTCATCTAAAGTGCACTTTTTTTTTGCACTTGGGGCTGAATTGACCTTCTAAGCATCCCTTCTGTTCCAAAATGTGATCTCAAGGGAGGTAGATAATATTCAGGGCCTGAAATTGCATACAGTCTGATTATTATGAGACTGCCATATTGCCTTAGACACCAGTCCAAGCCTAGTTAGTTAAAAAAAAAACCTTTTCATCCCCTTTGTTCTGAATACCTACAGTATAATGTACATGTTGCTCCATGTTCAAATTTTCTTCTAAAGTCAGTCTAGCAACAGAAATTGAGATATGTGAATAAATTGTCTGTCTCAGTTCGAATATATCTTGCAACTCCTGTAGCTGTTGCTTTTCAAGATGTATCAGATTTAGTTTTTTTTTTTTAATGTTTGCATTACCAGTGTGAAAGAGATGCAACTGAGGATTTTATGGGTTCCTGAATAAAAGGGATTAACCCTTTCAGTGCCAAGCACGTAGTTTCTACGTGCTCGCTTCCACCCCACTTAAGTGCCAAGCACGTAGAATCTACGTGCTTGACTTTCCCCCCTGCTAGCAAAAAAAATAAAAATCAAAAACACTCACCTGACCCCTTGTTGGATCCGGCCGGGTCTCCTCTTTAATTTGGTGCCAGGAGAGCCCCCGGAATAGCCGCCCCCCCCCCCCCGTTTGGCAGAAGCAGCTGCTAACTGTAAAAAAAATAAATAAATAAAAATGACATTTACTTACCTGCAGTCGCGCTGCCTCCCTCCGGGTCTCCTCTTCACTGGGGGGGCCTCCCATCGCCCCCCAGCCTCTTCAGCTTCAGGGGAGAGCCTGAAAGGGCTCTCCCCCTCCTCTCCCGACGGGCGCCGCCATCTTGCTGTTAAGCCCCGCCCCTTTGGGCGTCTTGCTGCCTCTCATCGGCTCAGCTGTCAGATGCCCTGGTGATAGCTGGGCAGAGCAGTGGAGGGGCAGGGGATGCTCTGATCCCCTGCCCCCCCCTCCTCTAGCCAGCGATCACCAGGGCATCTGACAGCTGATGAACACAGGAGCTGACAATCGGGTGAAAATAAAAATTTTGTGTCTGTCTTTTTTTTTTACTGTTAACCCTTTGTGAACTGGTAAGGGGTCCATGAGACCCCTTTTTTTAATTTTAAGGGTTAGGGTTAGCTTAACCCTAACCCTTAAAATTTTTAAAAAAATGGGTTCCCCCCCCTCCCTGGGAGGGGGACCTTACGTCATTTTTATTTTATTTTTAAGGATTAGGGTTAGGGTTAGCTTAACCCTAACCCTTAAAAAAAAAAAAAAGGGTTCCCCTCTACGTCATTTTTATTTAATTTTAAGGGTTAGGGTTAGGCTAACCCTTAAAATTAAATAAAAATGACGTAGAGGGGAACCCTTTTTTTTTTTTTTAAGGGTTAGGGTTAAGCTAACCCTAACCCTAATCCTTAAAAATAAAATAAAAATGACGTAAGGTCCCCCTCCCAGGGAGGGGGGGGAACCCATTTTTTTAAAAATTTTAAGGGTTAGGGTTAAGCTAACCCTAACCCTTAAAATTAAAAAAAAAATGACGTAGGGTCCCCCTTACCCGTCATAACCAGCCCCGGACCAGCTATGGGGGCTTGTAGGAACAGAGTGGAGGGGCCAGCTTTTGTGGCCCCCCACCCTGCAGCCTACGAGCCCACATACCCTGTGTGGGCCCGGGCTCTTCTGCCCCCCCCCCTGGGCTTTGGGGAGGCAAGTAATTGGGGGTGCGGGGGTTAATGACAAGTCACCCGCTAGTTGCAGGTGACTTGCCAGCCCCCAGCCTTGTGAACTGGTATAAGGGGTCTCATGGACCCCTTACCAGTTCACAAAGGGTTAACAGTAAAAAAAAAAGACAGACACAAAAAATTACATACGGTCCCCCCTCTTTTTTTGGGGGGAATTTTAATTTTTGTATATTTTTTATTTTTTAAGGTTAGGGTTAGCCTAACCCTAACCCTTAAAATTCCCCAAAAAAGGGGTCCCCCCCCCTTGGGAGGGTGGACCCTATGTCATTTTTTGGGGGATTTTTGAGGGTTAGTGTTAGCCTAACCCTAAACCCTTAAAATTACCCAAAAATGCCCCCCCCCCCCCCCCGGAAGGGGGGACCCTATGTCATTTTTTTTTAATTAACCCCTTATGTTTATAGTGTGGATAGTATTTTATTTGTAAATGTAATAAAGTGCTCTTTTCAGTTTGGGGGGTCTCCAGGGCAAGAATGGGGGGCTACCAATACATATGTGGTACCGTTGTAATCGGGAGAAATGGGGCTATCACATGCAATATGGTTTTCATTAAAAAAAAAAGGTTTTATTTAAAATAAAAGAGACAATTGTCTAAAAAAAATGACCTGTCAACAGAGGGTGACAAAACTTCAAGTAGGCTGACAATTAAAAGGGTTAATAGTAACTATGCATGTTGGGTATTGTTCTGCTCGGGGGACCTTGCACTTTCAGATTTAGCTTGTTTTTTCTTGTTTGCATATTGATATTTTAGGAAAACATGGTCTTTATTCTTCTTTTTTTATAATTGTTTTTAGGGAAACCCTGTGCAACCTAAGAAAGATGAGCCCACTACAACAAGCTCAGTACTCTTAGAAAGCTTAACATGTGTACTTTCAGGGAATATATGGTTTATGGGGATATTCTAAATTTAAAGGGTTGTTTTGGTTGAAAAATCGCAAGGTGCGCACTTTGTCTGCAGAGCTGAAATTTTTAAGTAAAATTACCGTTATGCGCATGCTTTACTTTGGGGTGTTTGGCAACTCTTCCCTTGACAGTACCTATGCATGTTGGGTATTGTTCTGTTGGGGGGATGTTGCTTTTTCAGATTTTACTTGTTTTTTTCTGTTTGCATATAGTTTTTTTTAGGAAAATGTGGCTTTGATTCTTCTTTTTTATTCTTTTTTAGGGAAACTCTGTGCAACCAAAGAATTGATTGAGGGATTACTTCCAGAAAATTGCGTCCATGTCAACAAACCTGGTACGCCTAGAAAGCCTGAGGTGTATACTTCCAGAGAATATATAGTTTGTGGGGGTATTTCAAATTTAAAGGGTTCTTTTTCTGGAAAAACTGCAAGGTGCGCTTAGCGCGGTGCATAGTTGTATTTTATCTGAAAATCTCCTAAAGCGCTGTTTCAGTTTGGGGGAGTCTCCTGGGCAGGAAAGGGTGTCTACCAATACATATGTGGTAACGCTGTGACCAGGATTAATTGGGGTTTCACACGCAATAAGATTTTATTGACAAACTTACATTTTTTATTACAAAAAACACTACAAATTGCAAAAAATAGATTTTTTTTTATTTTTTTGCACATATTTCACCCAAAAGTATTGAGAATACACCTAAAAAATTACAAACAAGACATTTCATGTTAAAGCCCAGACTCTGCTGAAAAAAACAATATATCATTTTCCTGGGAAATCCCTGGAAATCCCTTCAAAACATTTGAACATGTGTAGCGCAAAATAGTGCTAAATGGTCTGGCACCAAGGGTGACAAAAACTCCAGGTAGGCTGGCAGCGAAAGGGTTAAATGTTTATCCACCTCATCTTCTTTTGTTGGCACCACAGGCTTTAATGCTTGACCCGGAATTATGATCAATGTCTTACACTTACTGGATCATACTCAAACATTTGTGTTGAGGTTGTTTCCTGGCAAATTGTGCTGAACTGAGAAAGCTATATGGATAGATTGCTACACAGGGCTCAAGAGAAAAAACTGTTCCTTTGAACATTTCTGCCATTTTTTTAAATGTGTTGTTATCAGGCAGAAGTAAAAAACAGTATGGCTCACAGATATCTGAAAGACATGCTCTGGTAAAAGGTGCTTTCCTAAAAAGGAAACTATTTGCACAGCACCCAACACAAGGAAAAAAGCATTACCCATCAATCCTTACAACAGGCAGAGCTATGCAAATCATCTATTTATGTCTCTGATCAACCAGAGGTCCTTAGAAACACTAAGGGTGCAATGCCTATGATTAGCTTTAAATTTACACCACCAAACACATCCAACAGGTGGACACATGTTTCAAGCTTTAGGCTCTCATAAGCACTAGGGCAGATGTTTCTGGATGTATGGGGAGTGAGACTTGGTTACATAGTTACATAGTTAATATGACTGAAAAAATACATATGTCCACCAAGTTCAACCAAGGGTGTTAAGGTAGGGGAAGTTAATTTTTATTAAATTGATTTATTTATTTTGTTAACTGATAA
Source organism: Gastrophryne carolinensis (assembly GCA_027917425.1). NCBI lineage: Eukaryota > Metazoa > Chordata > Amphibia > Anura > Microhylidae > Gastrophryne > Gastrophryne carolinensis. The sequence continues at coordinate 184,102,185 of CM051234.1, read as the reverse complement.
CAGCTAATAGTTACTGTGTTATTTTCCTCTGAATAGGCAGCTAATCCTTTTTAGAAGCTATCACCATTGATGCTGTAGCAAGCTTCTGTGGGAGGGTATTCCATAGATTTATAGTTCTTATGGTAAAAAATGATTGTCACCTCCAGAGATTGCATTTTTTTTCCATTTGAAGGGAGTGCCCCCTTGTAGCAAGCTTCTGTGGGAGGGTATTCCACAGATTTATAGTTTTGTTGTTGTTAGTGAGTCTTTAAAGATCAAGAACAGGGGTGTTGAGATAACGGAGGTGAGTTCTTTAAGAGGTCTTGGGGAAAGTATATCTGGTCCTGCAGTCGTATTTAGTATTTAGTAAAATTATTTAGTCTTGGTCTATTGGATGATATCCATGTTTAGCTTGTTAAGTATTATACTTGGGCTATTGCTATCAGTTGCATCTCCTGTGTTGGCTCTTTGCTCCTCTTGTGTACACAGAGCTAAAGAACCCATTCAACAGCTCCGCCTTATCTTCATCCCCAGTGACCATTTCCCCATGATCATCAATTAGGACACCTATCTGTTCTGATTTAGTTTTTTTTACATATATATATATATATATATATATATATATATTACATTATATTATATCTTGTAGCATACTGAGGAATGCTCTCCTCCCTGTAGTAGAAGCGGAACCATGTCTCCAGTCGATACTTGGGTAGTTGAAGTTGCCCATCACCGCCACCAGTACAGTGGTTAATCAGCTTGCAAAACTCTTGTCCTTCTAAAACATCTGATAATATTGAAGTCTGGTCAATAAGAAGCTGTAATTGTCTATTTGTATCGGTTTTTATCTTTATAAGTCCTCATAACAAAGTCCTTTCAGGTTTCATGGGTTTGTGATGCACCACTGCTCATCATCTGGCAGTCCATCTCTCAGCAGCTCCATACTTGCCACTATCACATCATCTCCCATAGTTGACATTCAGGAGACAGCTGGAAGCCAATCAAGGTAACTGGGCCAGCTAGCACACACTAATGTGCAAGCTGCCATGGACAGAAAGTGTAGAAGTGGTGAGTTTTGGTCTGGCGATTCTCAGGTTTGCAAGAGGGATGACTATCAGGTCATCCCAAAAAAGATATGCACTTTAAGTCTAAACACACATTTCATATTTGATTAATATCTTAAACCGGTCCTTCACTCTGAATAATAATCTATCTTATATGTTTCCCACACCCTGTACATACAGATTGCTCACATTAAAAATCATCCTACCTGCATCTACTACATGTTATGAGCCCTTAAACATCCAAGATGATGGCTCATGGGACATCAGGCAACCTGCAAACAGGAAGTGCCTTCTGACTGTGCTGCTCTGCATTCTGGGATTGCTGACCTTTTCCTGACCCCAGCTCTGCTCTGTCTGAGCAAAGCACAGCTATAACCCGCCCCCCTGTACTTTATCCCGCTCTCCTCTCCTCAGTAAGTGTGATGCTACTGAGTCAAGATGGCGGCGCCCGTATCCTAAAGTCCTGAACAAAGTTGCAGCCCAGTGGGGGAAAGGATAATAAGTAAGTGATTAAAAACTTCAAATATATTAACTTTAGATGCTGGGGAATCGTTTTTTTAAGGGTTTGGGCTTCTCAATAAATCATGGTGAAGGTCCGGTTTAACTATGAATAAATATAATTCTAGCCACTCTGGAAGAATACAGTCATTGGGCTCGATTCAATAAAGGTAGAAATAAATTCGTGTCACTCGAAAAACCGCATCGCATGTGTAAATTTTTAACTTTTTCGAGTGATTCAAAAAAGGGGTTGAATTGAATACGTGCACTCGAAAATGCAATCGTAAAATTTTCGAATCACTCTTAAAATTTTCAAAATGCTCATAAAAAGGCTGTCGCAAGCAAAAATTGTTGGAAAATGTACTCGAATTTTTTCTCTATTGTTTAGTATTGTTTTCTGACTGCTGCATGGTGTTGTAAGGCTTTTTAATGGGTAAATGTAAATGCATAATTTTTTTCAACTTTTTAAGTTGCCTGTGTAGCTGTATGTACATGGCTAACATTGTGGTTACATGTAATAAAGAGGCAAGGTATGCTGTAGTGAAAGTACTAATTAAACAGTAATATTTGTAACATTGTGGATACATGTAATACAGAGGCAAAGTATGCTGTAGTGGAAGTACTAATTAAACAGTAATATTTGTAAGAGGCATGCATGTAGGTTTTTTGGGGGGGTTGGTTGGATTGCCAGGGACCTGTATTAAAAATGTTTCCTTTAATTCAGAAATGTGGCCATTGTTTTCTATACAAAGCTTGCTCACCTAGCACCACGTGTCCCTGGGTGCAGGGAGCAGCTCTTTGCTAGCTTCAACCTCATGGTACGCCATTCTTATGCTTACACTATAACATGGACCAAAACCCAGAATTTTGACTATTCTGTGTTTTGGTGCCCCACAGTGTAAAAACCCAAAGGTCCTCTACCAGTTAATGGTGCCAAATATGGATGCAGCAGGCTAAAGAGGTCTTCCAAAGCTGCACAATTTAGCCTAGTAAGCTGGAAAATTGCTTGATCTGGCAGCTGATCCACATCCAAACGTGTCCACAAATACTTGGGAATGGGTAGTCTGCGCCTTCTCTGCGCCACATCATCTGCAATATGTTCAAAGTCAATGGCCTTGATTCACAATTCATTAAAAAAAACTCTCATGGTAGTAAAAAATTTAATTCATGAGAAAAAAGCCTGAGAATTGTTACCGAATTACCAGATAGGAATACACAGAAAGTCAATGAAACTTTTTACTACCAGTAAAAAGGGGTAAAAAGTTCAATATTTTTTTTTCAGGAGTAAAAAGGTGCCATTGGCTTTCATTGTCTTCCTCATTAGTGATTCACAAACAGTGGAATTCTCAGGCTTTTTTCTTATGAATTAAATTTTTTACTACTATTAGAGTTACCTACCATTGCAAAGAAAGTAGAAGGGCTCCATTGTGAGAAAGAGCAAAATGAGTTTTCTCCTGCTGAAAGCTGCATCAAAAAACTAGTGTGAAACACTCTAATTTATATCATGTGTATGGCTCATCAAGTCCACCTGAATCAGTAGTAAAATTTTCGAATTGCAAAATGTAGTAGAAAATTTTTCGATCCACTAATTTATTTTGCGCTTTTACAATCGCACTCAAATTTAATTCAAGTGACTCGTGTTTTACAATGGTTCCAGGTAGCTGAATCACTCTTAAAAAAAAGATCGCAAAATTGCAACTTTTTAAGCACAAAACACACGAAAAATCCATTTTCGACCTGTGTTGAATCAAGCCCATTGTTTTCAAAAGATTCCTGTTTGAGCTTTGGGGCATTATCTTGTCTGGAATACAAATCTTACACCCAAGGGTCAGGTTCATACAGGTTCCATGTCTTTTTTAAATCTACCCTCAGCTGTCACAAGCCCTTTTAGATCACATTAAAGCAGAGCTCCAGGAACCACCAAGCTTCACAGTGGGTTTGGTGTATTTATAAGATTATAAAGTGTTTGGCCTAGGCCAACAAAAATGTTGGTACCCAAAAAGAAATTTTAGTACTTGAAGGATTCAGTTGAAAATCCTTTTTTTATGGTGAGTGACAGGAATGTTTCAAAATTGCACTACTACAAGAAAGTTTAGAAAATTGCTCCCCTAAACCCCTCCTCTGATGATCAATGGCGTAAGGTGTTTGAGAGGGCTTAACCCCATGCAGATGTTTTGGAACAGCATGATTCTGCACTCCTGAACTTAATGGGAGTGGCCATCTGGCTCTCTTGTTTACATATGATCATACAGGGTTTGTAACATCCTCAGAGGCGACCTTGTTTCCAGTTCCAGGAGCAGCTGCATTTTGACAGGAAGAAAGAGGAGAGCCATGAGGAGGTAAGCTATTGAATGATTAATTATGCAATTTACACTACTCGAGAAGAAGTAACATTTCGTTCACATAGTCTTTTAAAATGGTAGGCTATTTGTCCTTATGTTTGCAATAGGGCTTTTATATATCAATAGATTGAGGAATATAAACTCGCTGGTTTGTGGTGGTTTTAAGTGTTTATTTTATTTTTCTTATACAGTGATATGAAATTATTGTTAGTATTGTGAAGCATGTTGGTATTAATTTGCGCTTGAATAGGGATGCTTCAGAAGGCCCCTGTTCTCAGAATGTCTGTTGATATATATACAAAAAAACTGTTTTTGACAGTTCAGTAAATGAATAGTTAATGATTTTAATCACATGACCACATACACGTTTTTTAGCCTGACGCTCCCAGACACTTGCAGCCCATGAATAAGTTGTTGTTACGTTGAAACGCGTTGGGCGGGGCCTGTGTTTGGATAGCGTCATCACGTTTTACAGAGCGAGGAGGAAGTCAGTGACGGTGAGCACTCCCGTACCCCACGGCCAAAGGGGACAGCGTGTGGCGCCGCTGATCAGACCGCTCGTACCTATACCTGCTGCAGATTACATCAGCAGCTGCTGGATACTCTGAGATAAGGAAGTCGCTTGAAGCTCCTTGTTAAAGCCTACGTTGTCTTTTAAAAGCGAGATTTTGTCTTCCTGTTGGTAAGCAGAATAAAAACGGGCAGGCAGCCCAATAATTTAAAAGGTTTTATGCTATGTTTATTCGTTTTGTTTACATGTGATTTATGACTGCGGAGTCTACTACTGCCCTATAATAAGGGGTATTGACCCTTAAAGAGGAACTAAAGCAAACCGGTGCCATAATATATTTACCTGGTGGAAAGCAATATAGAAAATCTAAGGCATTCTTCTAAAGGAGACCGAAACCTATCAATGTGCTAATTTTTGAGAGAATATCTGGTGCGTCATTTAATCATATCTGGTGTTGGGAATCACAATAAAAGTGTTGTGTACCCACGTTTGAGGTGTTTTTGACTCTAAGGACTCAGATTCAAGTATTATTTCCCCACGGAGTTGCAAGTGTATGATTACACAGATCGTTGTCTATCAGTTATGCAATTTGCCTACGGTGTCCCTTTAAACCGGTGTTTACAAATTTTATGGGCAGGCTGATTCATTACTAGCGCCAGGTATCGGCAGATGAGCGTCTGTACAGAGGCGCTAAGAGCGACCGCTAGTATACACTGTGATTGGCTATCGGGCGCTGTAACAGAGCGTCTTATTCGCTGTAGTAACCTGGCCGGCGTTGATGAATGAGATGTATGTTGGGTGTTCTAACACCAGTACAGCGCTGCAGCGAGCGAAAGGTATCGCCAGCTCAGTGCAACCGACTCTCAGTGACTCACACCATATTCATCAAAAAAACTGACTCAGACAGCGCTCTGAATCTGGTGGTCGCTATAGCATAGAGCGGCAGGCGCTGTGTGATTAAAGTCTGTTTTTGAACACATATCCACCAGTAACAAAGCGAAAACACATGGAATTACATTGTTGTAACATTGTGACATTAATACTTTAATGCCAGACCTGTAATGACAATTCTGCATAAAAATCTAAAAAATCAAAAATGATTTCAAAAATGACTTTTTCTAGGCCAGGAGAGGCGACACAATTATTTGAGAGAAAAAAAAATATTAAAAACAAAAAACCCTGTTTAAACAGAAGAAACGAGCAACAAGTAGCAACAGGTAATACCAGGTGCGCTGGAAACTAGAGCTCTGGCGCTATACGCTCTGAGCCGCCTGTAATGATGAAATATACGCTACATGGTGCTGTTAGAGTCACTCACCATAATTACCTTCATAAATGTGGTATTACAGCGCCCAGCGTTCACCAGACGCTGCCTGCCGCTACGAGGCACTACCTGGCGCTATCCCTTGATGAATAAACTCCATAGTGTTTTAAGACCTTTCTGAGCAGTGATGTGTACAGCCTATGGCTTTCCACTTCTGGCTAGAAATAATGAATAATTGCAAAGTGATTTTATGCATTTTTGAGAAGCAGGGCTATAAGGTAGGACACTCCTGCAATTCAGGAGTACAAAATCAGCCTGCTATTCCATCTGCATGGTGCTCAAATATTTTACATGAATGATTGCTAGGGGGGGGGGGGGCTTTAGGGGGGCAATTTACTGAGGTCAGCTTTAACCCATGTCATGTGAAATTTACATTGTGACATCAGCAGCACTTAAATGCCAGAAACATACATTTTTTGTGACTGTGCATTTACTTACCTCTAAAGAGAAAAAATGAAAAAATAAGCTTAGCTCCATCCATGTTCCAGTGCCGAGCAAGTGACACGACAAATGGCACACCCGATTACCTGTGCCCAGTGCCTGTGTGGGCTGGGAGCCAATCACTCGGCCTCCAAGACTGTACGGGTTGGTATTGCTGGAGAGGGGGGACCCCATTTTTTAATTTCTAAGGGTTTAAACCATGGTAGTTATTACAAGTTAACTGCAAGGTTAACTGCATATTCATTGTATTGTATTTATTGTAAAAGCCCCAAAAAATAAAGCAATATATAATATTCCTGCAAATCCTTGGACATTTCTGCAAAAATTACAGTTGAACATATATCCCATGTCAGGATGCCCTAGTGGTGGGCAAGTGGCTGCCGCCCCCCCCCCCCCCCCCCTTTAGGTTATGAAGTGTAGCTGACTTTAACTGTATAACAGAGAGAAAGCTCCAGAGACATCTCAGTAATGTTTCCAGTCGATAGTATGTGCACAAATGAATATTGTCCTTCTACTGTTTTGTTAGTTTTCTTTTGCCTTTCTGATTTTTGATTCTACACAGAAAATACTGAGCTAGACATCACTGTATCTCCTCAGTGCTGTCTTAGCAGGAAGGCAGGATACATGCATGGAACTTTTTTGTTTATACTGGAAAATGGTTTGGAAGTCATATGAAACTGGTATAAAAGCTGACAGCTTTTCATCCCTTCTTTTATTCTCCATAGCCTAACTGTAACTTAGCCAAAAATGAGAAACTGTTTTCCTTTGTCTCAGTAATGCAGTGGCACACTGGCAACACAAATACCCAATAAATTAAGCAGTTTCTCAGCAGCTTATACGGGTCACATGCTCTTTAGTGGTGATTCATTTAATAGCATAATCTCGGCTTAAGTGCAATATAGCAGAATAAGCTTATTTTTAAGTGCATAAAGCACTTCAAACTAAAACCATACGTCTACATATAATTCATAAATGTAACTATATTGCATATTAACAGAGCATCACAGTATTATATTAAGAATTTGTATATAATTACATTTTTAATAATTGTCATTCTTTATGTAAACTTGTTAACACAGGTTTTTGAAGGGGTTAATTTTGATGTTTTTCCAGTAAATTAGTTACACTCCTCAGATCATTATGCATTGGAAAATGCAACCATATTCAGGGGTGGGGGGTCATATGCATTCATATTTAGGGGTGTTTAGTGTTGTGTCTGGAAAATATGCCACAAAGGGAAATTTCCAGTTTACCATGGTTCATAGAACATTCAAACTAATTACTCTACTATTCTGAGTACTCTACTTGGTAGAAAAAGGGAGCAGTTTTCAGTGTGCCATGTTTCTTAGAACACTCACTTTGAATAGTCTACTAAAAGGAATCCCCTGATGCTGCTGTTCTGTAGAGGAGATTATCTGGAGAACATTTGTGTTCCCAGCTATGGTCTTCAGGTAACTCTTTAAGTAGCAACAAAAGGTATAAGAATAGGGCAAGACTTTACTGCAGGCAGTATGTATTACACCGGATGTCCCCAAACCAATTTTGGTCTTCTTTAGTAAACTCAAAAGGGAAAGTCAAGGCTCTGGGCAAACATTACGTATAACACTGGAGACCCCTAGTTCCAGCTTTGGTCTTCAGCAATTGCCTTTAGTAGACTCTAAAGGGAGAGTCAAGACTCTGGGCAAACAGTATGTATGACACTGGAGGCCCCTAGCTCCAGCTTTGGTCTTCAGCGAATGCCTTTAGTAGACGCTAAAGGGAGAGTCAAGATTCTGGGCAAACATCACGTATGACACTGGAGACCCCTAGTTCCAGCTTTGGTCCTCAGCGAATGCCTTTAATAGACTCTAATGGGAGAGTCAAGACTCTAGGCAAACAGTACGTATGACACTGGAGGCCCCTAGCCCCAGCTTTGGTCTTCAGCGAATGCCTTTAGTAGACGCTAAAGGGAGAGTCAAGATTCTGGGCAAACATCACGTATGACACTGGAGACCCCTAGTTCCAGCTTTGGTCCTCAGCGAATGCCTTTAGTAGACTCTAATGGGAGAGTCAAGACTCTAGGCAAACAGTACGTATGACACTGGAGGCCCCTAGCCCCAGCTTTGGTCTTCAGTGAATGCCTTTGGTAGACTCTAAAGGGAGAGTCAAGACTCTGGGCAAACAGTATGTATGACACTGGAGGCCCCTAGCTCCAGCTTTGGTCCTCAGCGAATGCCTTTAGTAGACTCTAATGGGAGAGTCAAGACTCTAGGCAAACAGTACGTATGACACTGGAGGCCCCTAGCCCCAGCTTTGGTCTTCAGTGAATGCCTTTGGTAGACTCTAAAAGGAGAGTCAAGACTCTGGGCAAACAGTATGTATGACACTGGAGGCCCCTAACTCCAGTTTTGGTCTTAAGCGAATGCCTTTAATAGAAACAGAAGGGAGGAGAATGTGCCTAGAATGACAACACATCTGTAGCCTAGTAGACACATTTCAGCTGCCAGAACATTCATGTTTTGTTCAAAGAATGGACTAAATATAGTGAAAACTTCAAGGCAGTTTCTAGCATGCAATGTTTCATAGCACATACACTCTGAATACAATGTATTTAGTGTGTATTTTGAACATATATTCATATATTTTTGTTTATTTATATTTATTTATGTAATCAGTACGGATGAGCGAACCCCCCAAAGTTCGTATATGGCAACTTTGGCCGAACTCTGAATAAATGTTCAGGTTCGGGTAACCAAACCTGGGCCCCATTGAAATCAACTATGGGGGGTCGCTGTGGTGGGGGGCGTGTGCAGCTGAAAGAGCACTGCTGTCACTAACCTCAGCCAGAGATCCTCTTCCCCCTCAGTGGTAGCGGCATTTGAATCTGGCTCATAGGAGCCGACGGCTATCTTTCTGTAGTCCCAGCTAGGGCCAAATTCAAATGCCGCAGCCACAGCTGAGAGGAAGAGGATCGCGAGCCGAGGAGAATTACAGTAGCCTCCTGCTGCTGCAAGCTGAAGCATGTTGATATGCTCAGCAGCCCTTCAACCAGCTTTTCTGTTTTTTTGGCCGGTCACCAAACTTGAACACAGACGTCTGGCTGAAGTCTGTGTTCAGGTTTGGGAACCCACACTTGCAAAGTTCAGTATTTACCCACACTTCGGCCATCACTAATATTAAGTATTCATTAAAATATCATAAAAGATTATATAAAGATCTTTTATTTTGGTTTAACACAGTAGTAAACTTAAAAATATGAAGTATATTATTTCATCTTTACCTTATTACCCACTTGTTTTCTGTGTCAGACTGCCAGATTGTCAGACTTGTGAATCTTTGGAATTTTTTTTAAACCCTTCTGTTTGTGCCATAAATCATTCCTGGGTTATATGACTAAAGATACTGCCTTACCACCACATGCTCTTTTTTATAGACATTGTTTGGTCGCAGTTATCGTAAATGTCAGTAGGAATGCTTTACAGAAAACAACATTAATCAAAAAAATGTAGGTCAAATGTACGGCAAAAGACTTATTGAAAAAATTGATCTTGCACGCTTTGCCCAATGTATTGTAGCGTTATTGTAGCACTGTAATATTTTCCTGTTTTTATCTTGTGGACAGAACATACTTTCCTACACCAAGCAAAACTAGAATGATCAAAGATACAATATAGAGAAATTCTGAAAAGGTAATTCCACATTCATTGGCATTTTTTTAAATTTTTTATTACTGTGTACTAAAAGGTGCTGAGCTTATCTGTTAATCTTTTTTCTTTTCTATTTGTTTGCAACTGTCATGGCCCAGCTCCATCCTCATCTTCCTCTGTTCCTGCATATGGGTGATGGCAGGTGCAGGTCTCCCAAATGCGTTTTGCGCATGCTCGTTCACCCCCGTTCGCATCTGCGCACAAGCACTCGTATATGCTAAACTGCGCATGGGCTTGCTCAGATATGGCGTTTGCACATGCGCAGTGCATTATGAAAAAACTTACCAGGCTAAGAGCTGGAGACGGAGAATGAGGTGGGCCCTCATATCACTTTGGGGTCCATCCCATGGGATCTCCATATGCACCATGGGACTGTGGAGTGAGGTAAGAATACCAGTGATCCCTAGGTGTTTACACACAGGGTATCCTGCTCAGCAGCCCCTCAACCAGCTTTTCAGTTTTCGAGCCAAACATCGAACAGGAACATGGATACTGCTCACCACCACGGCCCGGGGTGGGCTCTGGTTAAGTAGTTTTAAGCGTGCGGTGCTTCACTACAAGTTGCCAGTAGTCTGGTGTGCTCTGTGCCGGAGGCACAGGCTGTGCTGTTTAAATGCAATTGCTGCTCCTGCAGCACTTTAATGACAGGGAGGAGAGGGAGATGGGGTCTTGCCGATCCTGCCGCTCGGGGTAGAGAGAGACCGCTAATGCGGTATTTCCGTTGATTTGGATAGATGTTCTTCATTGTCACGTGTTTTGCCGACGCGCGTTTCATCTGCTGACGTTTTCAAGGAGGGGTTTAGGAGTAGACTGGTGGTAGTGTAGTTTATAGGCTGATTGCTGCCCAGGGGATTGTGGGAAGTGTTTGTTTGTAGTTTGTTTAAAGCGCTTTCTGTCCTGTGTGCTGCAGGTTACATTTACATGGGAGCAACTAACAATTAGGTATGCACTGCTCACAATAATATACCGGGTGCTAGCTACAGGGACACCAATAACATACTACTACTCAACTACAGGTGAAGCTCCAGGGCTAGCCCACCATTGTGTCCTCATATATCAAGCTGCACACCATTACTTCATGTAATAAATCAATTTATTAATCAAATAATTCATCCAATAATTCACATACAAAAACACACATCAAAAATTAAAAAACATATAATTAAAACCCCAAGTGGGGAGGAACTCCAGGGCTAAAATGATCTGCAGTCACTCACATACAATATCAGAGCAACTCTTTAAATTTAGTTGAAGTAATTCTAAAATTCATTGAAATCAACCAATATATAGCCTCTGACGTTTGTAGGACAGGATATGAAGTGCCTGTGCAATCTAAAATCTATAGTAAATAATATAGTGAATACAACTCCATATTGAGTTGCAATATAAACATGTGCAAAACTACAAATAACCAACTAAAGTGCCTTCAAAGGTGCATAAAGTGCCTAAGTGCTAACATGCATTAATTAATCTAAATAGTGCCTCTCTTTGTCTCCAGAAACGTCAGGGATACACATCAGGAATCCATTGTATCAGCAATTATCTAATGATCACAATATCACATAGCAGCCCAATTCCTCCCCACTTACCTCGTCACCTACGCGCTGCGTGGAACAGGTCCACTTCTCCTGGGTGTTGATGAGGCTATGGTGAAAAGCTGCTTATAAACCTGAGCCAGTCCTTCCTGGCAGGAAGCAGAAACACATTCTGACCGTGACTAACTTCCGCCCTCACTCAAACCCCCTCCCTCCTGTCCGAGCAAGGGCAGAAGTGACATCACAGCCTCCCTCCATCTGCTCTCTCAGTTCTAATCATTCTTATTTTACAGCTGGATGCGGCCATGTGAGACACTGCCACCTACAGCGCAGCCGCACACAGTGCAGCTGCTCACAGCAATCATGTTAACTCCTTCACTACCCCACACTACACACGCTGCAAAGCATGGGAGCAACATAGTAGATACTTTGTTTCTGATACAAAGTATATTTCTCCTTCTACTATTTAGTTATAACGTCTGGTAAATGAATTAAGATAGTGTTACATTCATAAATATCTTATTCACCAGTCGATTTCTTAGATTCAGCTTAGGATGGTTATGCTGTGCTAATAGTAGTTAGAGTTACTGATGTATATCAGTTCGGCAGATTGGAATCAATATGGTTATATATAATTAAAATATAATTAATTATGGTTGTTGGTTTTATTAATTATGGCAGAGAGGGAGGTGATCAGTTAGTTTGTAGAGGTGATTGAGTAGGTTGTCTTTATCTTATGGTTAGTGGGAATGCATTCATAGGGATTAAATGATTAGAAAGAATAGCTTTTACCGAAGAACTGGTTCTGGTGCGATGTGGGAAGCAGGTGGGGATGCTCATCATGGGATAAGGGGGTATTTTGGTCATTGCGGGTTATGGTGTCGGGTGGGGGGATGTAGGAGAAGGGTACAATGGTACAGGCTTAGGTTGTCATGAATTTGGGGCAGGTCATAGGTGGAGGTTGTTCATCTGTTTTCCAAAAAACAGTTGAGATCTAGATCTATGTTCAGTCCTTGCGGTGTTAGAGTATCCAATTCGTAAATCCAGAAGGTTTCCCTTTTAGCTAATTCTCTTTGTAGGTCTGAGCCTCATCAGTTGGGGGTAATTTTTTAGATGTTCCAGCAGTCCAGGTCTCTGATGTTTTTGTTGTGTTTATATAAAAAATGCAGTGTCTGGATTTGGGAACCCAAACTCGCAAAGTTCGATACAAACCTGAACTTTGTGGTTCAGGTTTGCCCAAAACTATTCAAGATCCAGGCTGGCCACTCTCTGGCCACTCTGGGATTTGAAAACCCCATTGATACTCAAACATACAAAGGCTTTTAAGTGTGTTTCTGTGCACTTTAACCATCTATCTTAAAAACATGCCACGGAAAAGAAACTTTTTACTGTCAGGCTTAAAGTAGCCCCGCTCTGTCATATTGCCAGCTATTTTCCAGGTAAATCAGGACAGACGCCATGTTTTGTTTTATGCTCTGGTGGTTCCAAACATCCAATATAACTTTCATTGTTAGATATCAAAGTACTGCTAGCTCAGTAGTGGCAGGGGTATAGATTTCACACAAGAAATGTATGTGCGTATTGGAACATGTAGAAAAGTTTGGACTGGCTATTCTCAAACAGATCTGGTGATATTGCACTTCATAAATGTTTATTTCTACTACCAAACCACAGAAGTATGCTAATGTGATCCAGAAATGGGTTTGTAAACTCCCCATTGTAGACACCATTATCAATGCTTGTCCTCAGAAAACATGACAAGGCTTTCAGTACAATCTACAGCTGCTGCATCTACTTTATTCTAGTGTGATTAATGTACAAAGAAATGATCTTGTTTGTTTCAAAATAAATCTGGAGCTGCAGTTTTCTCCACTTGGATTTCTATAGCAAACTCAGCAGAATTTTTAATTTTCTCATGTCATTTGTATCTGTATTTGTCCACTGCACGTACTATGTATTTATCTACATGATGCATTTTATTGGTTTGCATGTTTACTTAGGGTTATTCAAGAAGGAATAGCGCCAGGTAGTGCCTCGTAGCGGCAGGCAGCGTCTGGTGAACGCTGGGCGCTGTACGCAAACCCACATTTAAGAAAGCAAATCTTATGAGCGACTCTAACAGCGCCATGTAGCGTCCAATGTATTATTACAGGCGGCTCAGCGTACAGCGCTGTTGCTCTAGGCTCAAGAGCGCCAGTACTGTCGCTCACTGTCGCTCTCCCATACATTTCAATGGCTGTTCATTTGCTTGTGGGTTTAAACGGCGTGTTTGACTTTTTTTTTTTTTTTTTTGCTCAAATCATTGTGTGACGTCTCCTGGCTGCAAACAAACACTTTTATACATTTTTTTTTTTTACTTTTTAGATTTTTATGCAGAATTGTCATTACAGGTCTGGCACTAAAGTGTTAATGTAACAATATTACAACAATGTCATTCCATGTGTTTTCGCTTTGTTACTGGTGTATATGTGTTCAAAAGCAAACTTTAATCACACAGCGTCTGGCGCTCTATGCTAGATTTACACCAGATTTAGAGCGCCAACACTGTGTGTGTGTGACCTTTTTGGATAAGTATGGTGTGGAGCACCAAGAGTCGGTCGCACTGAGCTGGTTCTACTGTTCGCTCCCTGCACGCTGTACTGGTGTTAGAGCGCCCAACATACATCACATTCAGCAGTGCCTGCCAGGTTACTACAGCGACTGAGGCACTCTGTTACTGCACCCGATACCCGCTTACAGCATCTACTAGTGGTCGCTCTAAGTGCCACTATACAGACTTTCATCTGGCAATACCTGGTGTTAGTAATGAATCAGCCTCCACGTAAAAGTTACAGTAAAACTGAAAAAAAATCAAGCTATAAAAAAAGAACCTTGGAGTCAATGGTGTAGATTGCATATGCTCAACATGTGGCCTGGGGGAGAGCCATCTGATGTGGCACCTGATCTGCTGTGGGGTAAGTAGGGGGGGGGGGCTCATTTTAAATGCAAAGGTATTTCAATACAGGCTCAATAGGTTGCAAAATGACCTGCACACAGACATTGCAGACAGGTCTAAACAGAGAGACATCACAGAATGGTCTTAAAAATTTGCCTCAAAATGGATTACACAAGTGTTTCAGATAGAGTAACCTCACAAATCTGAGCCTTTATCTGTTCACTGTTCATCTTTACAGTGTGTCTCAATCATTACAAGCTGCTGTCAAAAAACACACATTTACATTTCTTTTATTTTTAGGGGTATTGGTCGCCATTGTATGCTTGCGCACACATAGGGATTTTTCCACTGTGTTTAACCCATCCTTGCATTGAGTATACACATGCCCGGTAGTGGACTGCCCTAATTATGGCGTATAGGCAGCAGTTGGGGGGTTAGGTGCCTTGATCAAGAGTATTTTTGCCCTACCCTATTGGAGGGAATTGAACCTGCCACCCTCCGGTGGCAAGTGTAGCTCCTGTTCTCTGAGGGAGAGGCCACACAATGAATATGCAGAATGTGTGCAAAACCCCCCAGCCCCATATTTTTTAAGCAGAAGACTGCTGTACTGTATATTCCCCAGGCCCCATAAACAACAGACCACAACTTAAAGTGGACCAAAAGTCAAAAATGACTTAAACCAGACGAGCACAACACACAGTGCTCATATGCATCCCTCTCCAGGGCAATTTAGATTGCTTCACATAGAAAAAATGTACATTTTTTTTAACTACTGCTGTGGTAAATTAAAAATGAGATGGAGGCTCATGGACTTGCAGGCCACCTGCAAACAGGAAGTGCTGCTGGGCTTCCTGTTACTGTGCACTGTCAGTTATGTCAGTTGGGAGAGGAAGCTCCAAAATGGCCGCTACCTTTCTTTTCCAACTGTGCCAGGCTGTTGGTCCGGTTTAAGGGCTAGCAGGTCACTTCAGACCTTGCACACTTTAGACATAATAGGGTCATTTCAGAGCCAGGTGGGAATTCTCACTTCTTTTTAGAAGAGAAAACTGCTATTGACTTTCATTGTCTACCTTGGAGCTGATTCAGAGCCAGATGAACATTTACACCCGGGAGACAATAAAAGTCAATGGAAGTTTTCTCTCCTAAAAAAAGGAGTGAAAATTCTCACCTGGCTCTGAACTGACCCCAATGTTAGCTGATACCCCTACTAAGACCACATCATTTATAGTATGAGTTTGAGTGCCCCACCAACATATTTGATAGTCATGATGGACAGTAAGTGCCCCTCTTCCTAAAAAAAATTAAACTGTAACCTACAACCTGCAACTCTGCAATAGTTAGATAGAATTTCATTCTTGAATTCTTTCAATTAGTTAGGATAGGCACCACACTCTCCCACTTTAGCCTGAACCACTAGTGTCCCTACTCATTATTCTACATAGTATTTATGTTTTGGGGGCATAGGAAGCAGCACCCACTAGGATAAAAAGCACCCTGCACATTTACTATGGCACGTGGAGGCTTATTCATAACTAGCGCCAGGTATCGGCAGATGAGCGTCTGTATAGCAGCACTTAGAACAACCGCTAGTAGACGCTGTAAGTGGGTATCGGGCACTGTAACAGAGCGCCTGAGTTGCTGTAGTAACCTGCCCGGCATTGATGAATGTGATGTATGTTGGGTGCTCTAACACCAGTACAGCGCTGCAGGGAGCGAAAGGTAGCGCCAGCTCAGTGCAACCGACTCTCGGCGCTCCACACCATACTTATCAAAAAAGGACACACACACAGCGTTGGCGCTCTAAATCTGGTCGCTATAGCATAGAGTTCCAGACGCTGTGTGATTAAAGTCTGTTTTTAAACACTTATCCACCAGTAACAAAGCGAAAAAACATGGAGTTACATTGTTTAAACACTGTGACATTAACAATTTAGTGCCAGACCTGTAATGAAAATTCTGCATAAAAATATTAAAAGTCAAAAAAGTTTCTAAAAGTGTTTGCAGCCAGGAGACATCACACAAAGATTTGAGCAAAAAAAAAAAAAACACAAGAAAATGAACGGCCATGGAAATGTATGGGAGAGCGACGCTGAGCGAAAGGTACTACATGGCGCTCCTGAACCTAGAGCGCCGGCGCTATATGCTGAGCCGCATGAATTAATACATTGGACGCTACATGGCGCTGTTAGAGTTGCTCACCAGAATCGCCTTGATAAATGTGGTTTTCCCGTACAGCGCCCAGCGTTCACCAGACGCTGCCTGCTGCTGCGAGGCACTACCTAGCGCAAGCCCTTGATGAATAACCCCCCAAGTGGAAGATGTGGGGTGTGTCAAAACAAGTGAACTTATCTGGATATTGAAAGCCAAATAATCTCTATTCTGAAACATTACAATATTATAGTAAGAGGTCTTGTAGAGTTAGAGGTCTTGTATATCGTAGTCCTCTGTTAGTTAGAAACACAGCAGCTTGCATGAAAGCTTGCCTGACATCTCGTCTGTAACATGAGGAAAATAAAAATGGTAAAAGCTTGTGCCTTAGGAGTAAAGATTAGTGGTGATCTTCATAATCTGACCAATGTAGGCCTTAAGTGATTCATGATTAAAGTTTGAAATATTTGTTTAATTTTCTTAAATAAAACCTGCATAGTCAGTATTCTGACAATCTCAGAAAGCTGTTAGTTCTTGGAAAATCTATTGTTTATTTTCAGATTATTGAAACAATATATTCATCTGTGTATATGTTAAAACAACACAACACTTGGGGTATTTTAATGAGTTGCAGGAAAATGTCCATGCACTGTGTTGAGAGGTTGTTTATAACCTAAATTACTTGAATCTAGCCTTGTTTAGAGTGCACATGTTCGGCATAGTGTAAATTTTCTACAAAATTATCAAAATATATCTTCTGGAGCAAAGCTGACAATTGTACTGGAAAATCATTTCTCTAAAATTGAATTGTGTTCTATGGAATTTAAAAAGCTGGAAGGCAAATCTTTTTCTTTTTAATCATTGATACACTAATGCTATAGATAGCGACACTGGCGGACTGGGGCCAAATATCATCCCGGGATTGTTCCTGCCCCTGGCTAGCCCGTGTCCAGCACACAGCCCCCTCCACCGCCAGTTTGCTTCCAGGCCAGTCAATAAATGTAGACAGTGAGGTATATGGCCACACTTAAATCAAAGGTATTAAAGCTTTAAGTAGGAGCAGATAATGAAGCAGGGGTATGTATGGACACCAAAAGCCATGTGGTATAACACTGGCTGTGGGGCCAGAAACATAGAGGCTGTGGGAAGATTAGGGAGCAGGAATTGAATTAGGTGCTAGATGAAACAGCCCAGTTGGCCTCAAAACAATGTGACCGGTGTAGCAGGCAGTATGAACAAGAGCGCCCCTAGATATTGGGAGACACTTGTGGAAGTTGTGATTAACCAGGATACTAAAATTATTCTAAAAAGTTTCAGGTTTTCCCTGTGCAAATGGGTCATGCACTGTTACTGTGAAACTAGGTAAGATCAAATGATACTTAAATGGGGTTCTTGCTAGAACCAGTTTAATTGTTCTAGTAGTTAAATTAGATATGACATCTGTGCAGTAGGACATATGAGTGACTAGCCAGCAGAAGTTATGAAACCACAAGCAGGAGCTCAGCCAGGAGGCAACCCTTCTGGAGGAAGAAGCTTGTGGACCGGGTGTCTCACTAAGGTATTGGTATGACTGTTAACCTTGGAAGTTAGTAAAAGCTGCTCAGAGAATAAGGGGGAACATTACCTTGGAACTGTCTAAGGGGAAAGTATAAAAAGTTGTGCCTTTCGAACGACCTATTGAAGATTTTTATAAAAGTACACAATTAGCAGGAGACTGGTTTGGGACTTTGCATGTACTCATGTGGAGTGTGGGAGAGAGCCTGACAACACCTACAACCCCGCAAGTGCAACACAGGATACTTCAGGGGACAGAAGTTTTCATTAACTCACACTTCTTGTTACTACCTCCAGTGTAGTATGTGCATCATAAACATCTGAAAGAAAATGACAATAAAATAAATGCAAACATCCTTCTGAAAACTGAAGAGAAGTGTAATTTAAAGTCCGCACATGCACACGAACTAATGCCAGTACCAACATTTTGGACTGGGATTATTTTTTGGGAAACCATTTTCCTTTTTAATAACCATAACTTATTTAAAAAAGTTGTGAAAAGGCTACACAAAAAAGACACAACAAATGTATCACAATAATTACATTTACCTGCAAGCCTTCAAGAGAAATCTGCTCTCAAACAAGTACACATCCTCCATATGGTATTCCAGAGAGGTGTGTGTATTCTCTTAAAAAGGATTACTACTTAACTCCTCACACCAGCTCCTCCTTTTACAGCCCCCTTTTTTCAGCTCACAGTCACAACACATTTGTAATGTATTTAGAAGTACTTTTCCTTTATTGAAGATAAGGTTCCAAGATATAAATTAATACAGTTAAAAACACAAGGTTTTACATATAGCAGTTATTTCCTACAAAGTAGGATTAAAAATAGTGTCCCTTTGTCTGTATTATTAACCAAACAAGAAAAAGGGAGGCACACCAATCTAAATCAAAAAGCCAGTATCAAATTTTATTCAATAAAGATCTACATGACATATTAGACAAAACATATTAAAAACACTAAAAAACATTAACAGATAACATACCAGACAGACAAACATAAAGAATGCGTAGATGGTAGGGAGAAAATTCAATATTTCATCTATAATCAGTAAATCCAATATTAGCATATTCCAAATGCATACAAACAAAAAATAAAAAAATAATTAAAAAACATAAATAAATAAAAAAAAATGTGCAAAGGTTCACTTTAGAAATAAATGCTGTGAAAATAAGCTGTGCTGTACAATCAAAGCACCATTATATTAAACCACATATCACAACAGGTGTAAAGTATGCTGCTCCCAAAGAGAGCTCGCCCCCCTAAACGTGCCCGCTTCAATCACTAAACAACCATCAACAAGATATATATAAAATCCAATAACCCGAACAATCCAGTAATTCAATAACACCACCACCTTCCAGCATCCAAACCCCCACTTCCACAGGCTTTGTCTGTTTTATTAACTCCCTATGAAGGTAGGACAAATTTCTGCTTTTTTCAGCTTTTTTGCGTCTCCATCTTTATTTTATTTTTTATTGATGTCCCCGACATGTCTCATCATTTTACTTCCAAGGTATGTCCTATCTTCTAACTTATTGTTTCTTGATATTTCTTCTCAGCTTGATACACTATCATTATTCAAATAGAAGAAATGACTTCTCATTTCCCATGCTTCAGCCCAGTTGTCAATGTTAACAGGATTATAGTTTGCAGCAGCCCTGCCTTGTTACATTTAATTAAAATCTAAAGGGTGTCCTTCTAATGTGCTTAGTTTTTGAGAGTCTATTTATACACATCAATTAATGATATTAATGCAGATGGCAGGTAGTGCTGGGGAAGACATGAGATTGTGAAGTTAAAAGCGACATAATATAAAGAATAGGGATGAGCGAATCGGTTCTAACGAACCTGAATTCGCTCCGAATTTCAGGGAAAATTTGATTCAGCACGAACTCGAATTTTTAGTGGTTCGTGCTGACCAAATTTTCCCTGAAATAAAAATAAAAAAATGGTGGGAGCGGGGAGGCCGGCTGCGCTGTCAGCGGGCGACGGAAGTCGGCTTCCGCCACCCGCTGACAACGCAGCCGGCCTCCCCGCTCCCACCAGAGATGAGCAATTCGTAAAAGCTTGATTCGGACAAACCTGAATTTCTTTGAGAATCGAATCGAATTTTTGAGAAGTTCGCTCATCTCTAATAAAGAAGCCTCAAAAAAATAAGTGGAAGCATTTTTTAATTGAAACATTAAAAGGTTCATAGCTTAGTTGCCATAACAAATGATCATGCACCTGACTAGGTTACAGTAGCAGAAGCAAATAATAGAAACCTACACATAAATAAAGAAAAAAGAGTTATTACTCATAATAAAAAAAATGAGGGGATCATAACGTTGACTAAATTGATTTAGGGCAAGGTACTGAAGGAACAGTTCATTTATTATTTGCCGTGCATGTATCATATATTATAAGAATGTTCAATGTGTTTCCTCCATGCCCTGACCACCAGTGACGCATTTACTCAGAGGCCCCACCTGAGAAACCCCAGTAGCAGTGGGGCATGCAGGCAGAAGCAATCAGAGTAGAGAATATTGTTCATTTGGTGTGGTCGCATATATATTACTCTTACTATATGTGAACTAGTAAGGGGTCCAATGGGCCCCTATACTAGTTGACAGTGTAGGGGAGCTGCAAGCCAGTACTCTTGCCCTATTACCCTCACCCCTTATGGCCAGGGGGTGTGGAAGAGCCTGGTGTCATTGGCACAATCCTGTTGCTCTTCCTGGAAGAGCACTGGGCCCTGCAGGAAGGCATAATGGCTGGCAATGCACCAATGCCGGGGTAGGCTGCTGGACCCATTGGCTTACCATCACCTATGCTTGGTGTGCCAGGCTATTTAACGCATTGGAAGGGGGACCTCATGTGTTTTTTTAAATTACATAAAAAACACCCCACTCACAGTAACCTAAAGGGTTACTTACACTCACACCACCCACAGCAGCCTCATAGCCCTTACAAAGACCATTTGCAGTCATTTTACACCACCAAAGTTCTGGTACGCATTGACTTCCATGGGATTGGGGGTTTGGGATCAAAGTTCGGGCGAGCCAGGCGAACCTGAACTAGTTATTGTATATTCTAGTTATTGTATATTCCAGTCCACATATTAGGGTTGATTCAGAGAGACAAAAATAGACTTTAGTTTTTGTGTCGATCTGTTTTTTTTCTTAAATGTTCCCGCTCTCGTATGAGTGTAGGAGCGATTCTATGCATGCATTGCAAGCCTTCTGTAAAGTCTTGGTCCGTTCGTTTTGCCCATGAGAATGTAATTTTCCAGCTTTAATTTTCCGTTTTTTTTTCTCATGTTACAACGTCGGCTTTCATTTCTGCCCTTTTCCATCGTCTCCTCGAACGAATCCTTTACGTTTCCTGTTAGATTCTGTTTTCCTTTTACAATAAATAATCGCCCAGACGAAAATCCTTACGATCTTACGCCTGCGCACTACAAACTTAACTCATTAAAGTGCTCGCCTACATATTTGGTTCACTCACTTGTGCTACAATGCTTAGCTAAATCACTTTCATTCTTCCATTTCTGACCCCTAAAACTTACCCAAATCACTTCGCGGTTAGGTTCTTCTTCCATTTCTGACCCCTAAAACTTACCCAAATCACTTCGCCGTTAGGCTCTTCTTCCATTTCTGACCCCTAAAGCTTACTTACCCAGTGTGTCCCACGCTCGTGTCCAGGGGTTCGCGGTGGCCCCTCGGTTCCCCCGGAATGATATCCCGCGGTATCTATGCGGGCGCAGTGCTACTCACCTGCCACCGCGCCAGCGACGCTTCTTATGCGCTCCATTAGCTGGTGCGCATCTGACGTCACATCCGGCTGCCGCCGGATATGGCGTCTCGCGTCGCTGGTCCGGCCCGCATGTTCTCAGAAGCTGCGCCATTTTCCAGAGGATCCACCATTTTGTTGGTGACCTTATAATATTGTGTTCAGGCGCCATTTTGTTGGAGATCCACCATTTTTCTGGTGGCATGATTTAAACGTGTTTAATCGTCAATTCGCCCATGGCTACTATTCACATGTTATTCATTGGGCAATAAAAGTCTTTGTTATATATGTCATACGTTTATATCTAATATCTATGAATGTTATAGCTAGTGCATAAACGCAATTGGGCCAGAGCTCACCAGGCACAATATCACAACTCAATGACAACTTTTTTCTCATGCTCACTATATATCTTTTCTTGTATCAATTGTGGATTAATCTATCATGTATTGATTTCTGTCAATTATTGACTGACTTTCAAACTATAGGGGCAGTGTTCCCCCATCTCTCCCCGAGTTCACAATTTTTATCCATATTTAGTGTATATATTTGAATATCTATGCTATTATTTACAGATCTTTTCCAAATAAGTCATAGACATATCCTATAAAAATTCCCATAAATACATCCATCTATTGTGTCTTCTAGTCATCATGATTATCATTATCATCCCACTCAGTGGGACTGTAATTGCCTACATTGTTCCATTGTACGTCCCCTTCATCCACGGTATATCATACCGTTTTATATCCTGTTGTTTTTGTCTTTTTCATCTTTTTCACCTTTTTCTAGGCAACAATAGTCAATCCTATGACCCTAAATACTAGTTTGCTGTGCTTATTAGTGTTACTTTGCCCACAAGGCTGCTTTCTTTTTCAAAAAACTAGGGCAGTGTTCATCAATCATTATCCAACTCTCCCTGGGGCAAATACAAGGCATGTCCTAAATGGGAAGATTTTATAAGCAATATACTCCAGAATAGAGGTATTTTTTCTTCCTTTCATTCCCAGATGTATTATATTGGCTATACCTAACAATTTTATATGAAATATATGTATGCATTAATCATAACTAAGGAATACTAATATTACTAAAATGATAATGATATGTGGAGAATGTTTTATGTAGAATTCATGCATTACCAGTAGGAAATACTAACAACACTAACAAACTAATGGTTCATATTTGTTTGTCATAGCTTTCCAGGGGTATTGAGGAAGCCGGGATCGGCGAAACATGATACATGACTGCCCCTTAAGAAAACAATATGAATCAATGCACATAGAGCATATACTAATATGTGATAAGATTGTATAGTAAGTGGGGTAATTGCATGAATGGTATGATGTCATTTTTAAGACAATGATATTTCTGTATAAAGTTGTATGATTTTTCTATGCACATTTCTAATAAATAGAATTTTATATACTAATTTGGTGTGGTCATAATCTCAAGCCTGTAAAAAATTTCTGAGGGTGCCTAACCTCGGAGCAAGTGGTAGACGTAATGTATTTTGAAAATAAAATTACACTGAAACATTTTGTTTTGTTCATAAAAATGTATAAACTTTTTTTTTTGTAAAAAATATAAAATGGAAAAATGTTTAAATTTTTTTAATAATAAAAACATTAAAAACGATATACATAGCAATGGCAGGACCCAGAACATTAGTCTTCTTCTGTGGTCCCCAACGAGTCACGCAGCTCCTGCATGTCGGCCACCAACTGAAGGACCCTTTCACTCATTGCTGCCACTCTGGCACATGTGGTCCCTGTATAAAAAAGAAACAAACATTATTTGTTTGCAAATACATGTTTCTCAGATGTGGATGGAATGTTTTTTTAGGTGGCAAGCTAACTCATGACGCCATATGTCATTATGCTAAGTAATTAATCTAAGGAAGAGGGCATATGTCATTATGCTAATGCCATTGACTATGGCTTTAGGTATCTTGGTGATCATGTAAATTACCACATAGTCAAAAGAATGACATTACAACTTACTTCGTTGGTGGCCGACGTCTGCGTCGGGGACCACCCTGCGTTCTTGGACCTGCCACTGCTGGGAAGTTGAGGCTGTAGAGACATGTCAAATAGGGTCACTTCTAATGTCTGAGTCAACATTAAGCAAATGACAATTTGAATGTGTGTGTGACATCACCCACCTTCTCCATGTGCCTCCTGGGCATGATCTGCTGCAGTCTCTGCTCCAGATCCTTTGGCCGCTAACGAATCATCTAGAAAAAGAGATTAAGGGAATCAGCTTTTGTTTAAATAGCATGTATGTGTTTGCGGTTACATTGAGAGTCACATACCCGAGGCTAAGGGCTCCATCACTTGGTACGACTCCCTGCCCACGCCGTGACGCCCCTCCTCTGTTGAGAGGTCCAGGGGCTGGTCGGAGGCCCCCTAAAGACGAGGGGTAGGACCATCGCCCCGGAGATCCACCACCTTCACTTGGTGCTGCAGATTCATGCAGCACTGGTCGGCCTGTGCGCCTCCGGGTGCGTCAGATTCGGTACTCCATTTCCAGCACTAGAAAGGAAAAGCATTTATAAATAAAGGCTTGCCTTCTGTATTAGTTACATCTAGCATGCAATCGATATGTACTTGGGAAATGGAGCCTGAAAAATCGCCGCACCCGGGGCATGTGGAGCCGTTTCAGGTCCGACCAATGCAGCATGATCTGTGTATAGGTGAAGGTGGTGTGCGTCTCGTGCTGGATCCTGGAAACGATCTCCAGGGCGACGGTCCTCTTCTCAAAAGAGTTGGGCAGGGAGTCGTACCTGCACTGAAAAACACAAAATATACATAGTTTTTAGATCAAACTGCATACAAATATCTGTCACAATTAGATCAGTTGACTAAATGACATTCCCAGACACATTTCTAGCCTCAAACTATCCTTCTAGATGGAAGTGAGTTGGTTCGCACATGTGCGCAATAACTTCTGTTTGCCACGGAGTTTTACAAACTTTTACACATAACTGTTTCTTCCTGCGCTTCCTTAAGGGCTAGGCATGCATTTATATGGCAAATCAAAGTCATTACAATACACTTACGAGCATAATCAGCTCTTCTTGTTGGCGGGTGAAGATCGTGGGTGCCATCTTTCTTCTTG
The DNA here is from genome assembly GCA_027917425.1 of Gastrophryne carolinensis. NCBI lineage: Eukaryota > Metazoa > Chordata > Amphibia > Anura > Microhylidae > Gastrophryne > Gastrophryne carolinensis. The sequence continues at coordinate 184,077,270 of CM051234.1, read as the reverse complement.
TTCGCAGCACATAAGTAAAGCGGTTTCCGGGTTCCGCGCGGCCTGACGAACGGCCGTACACACGCATATGCGAAAGCATAAGCGTCATACCCAGGCATTAGGATTTAAAGGGTCCTGGACACACAGCTCATTCTCTTTGAGAGTCTCAACATGCCAGCCAAAAAAACAGTCGGGAAGGCCAAACCAGGCAATGAGGCCAGCAGCAAAATGCCACAGCGGCCTGGGAAGGCTTCTTCACGGCAGACCACTCGGTCACAAATACCAACGCCGAAGGTGCGGGAAACGTGCAGCCACAGTGACCAGGCCAAGGTGACAATACCCACCCACTGTCTGCTAAGCCCAATACAAGCAGCAAAGCAAAGGAGGCAGCGGCGAAGAAGAAGACCACAACCAAGCAGGCAAGTACGCCCACAAAAAAGGCCACTAAGAGGGTGAGAAGCCCCAGCCCCCAAAAAATACCATCCCCTCCTCCCCGGCCTACCACATCCGTTCTGAAAGAACGCTCCACTGGCAAGGCCAGTAAAAGCCACAGGCCCAGAAGCCCTAGCACACCCAGCTCAGCATCTCCTGAGCCACGTGGGAAATGCGGCCATGGAACCACCAAGAGACACAGGCCCAGAAGCCCCAGCCCAGCCAGCTCTGCATCTCCAGAGCCACGTGGGAAACACACCCATGGCCATGGAAAGAGCAAGAACCACAGGCCCAGAAGGCCAAGCACAGCCAGCTCAGCATCTCCAGAGCCACATGCAAGTACCCCCCAGGGGCATGGAACCACAAGTGGCAAGGGCACAAAGAGGCACAGGGCCAGAAACACCACACCCTCAAGCACACCCTCTCCTCCTCAGTCACATTTGCCACCGGCACAGGTGGCAAGCAACTATCCATATGCCACATCCACGCCTGCAAGTTCAGTGGCCACCCAGGCAAGGACCCCCAGTCCATTTCCAAGTCCACTCCATTCTTTATCCAGCCACCTGTCCAACATTTCAACACAACAGAGCCAGCCCAGAATGTCCCCCAAATTGCCTACATCCAGAGATGAGCCCGAACAGCAAGCAATAGGCCAGACATTGCGGCGAGGACAGTTGAGTGGCAGGTTTGGTGAGGCCCAAACTCTGGCATTGGCAAGTGGGCTGACCCTACATTATGACGAGCTATATGGGCGAAAATCAAAATCTACAAGCAAAATGCTCACCGGACAGGTCAATGCAGCGGGGGAGGAGCTTAAAGATGTGGAGCAGATCCAGCGCAAAATTTCTGACCTGAAGTATGCAGCACGGAAGAAAATAAATGGCGCAATTACAGGTACATATTTGAGTTGTGCATTTGTCTGCTTTTTGTATTGTGCACAATTTCCTAAATTTGTCAACCTATATTTTTCAGCTTACAAACTGACGGAGGCTTCCCCACAAAATTACAGTTTACCCGAGCTGAGGAGATGGTGATGGCGCTGATATATCCCGTGGCATTAGAGGGCCTCTCGGGCGACGGGACACGGACATCCCTACAATTCCTGCAGGTTAGTAATGTTAGTGTGTATGTAAAATGTTTGAAACGTGTATAAAGAGGCTCACAGGCATATATGAACACATGCCCCTAGGGAGTGGCTTGTAGGGGAGGTTACAGTTTTAGCAGGGTGTGTAATGTCTGCAGAATGTTCATTTTCAAATTTGCCGGGCCATACACGACCTTGGAAAGTATTTATGGTCACTATTAAAGTCTTAATATTTGCAAAGCACTGCCTGTTATGTGATTCTACTCAATCATATCCAACATTTCCTTCTTTGTCTTTAGGCCACTTGGGTTTTAGCTGTGCTTTGGTCTCAAATACTGGGGTCAGGGAAAGGTCTACATAGGAGGAATGCCCACCAGCATACTGAGTGTGGGTCCCTAATGGCGCTTTAGGGATGTGTGAAGCCTCATAACATGCAGTACATGCATGTTTGTATTATTTAAGGTGACCAATGTGTATGTACAGGGTGAGTCATACATATAACAGATAATGACATTCATAGTGAAGGTCACTTTGGACCGTTGGGGGAGTTGCCATTCCTACTTGCCCGCGTGTTTTATTGAAGCATATGTAGTAATCCAGATCATCAATGGATATTTGGGTGTTTACGTGCCTTTTTATTTACAATACAGCCCACCATCAACCCTCAGCAAGTGTGGAAGCCTCATTTAGTTTGACCACGCCGTCAACTTCCGTGCTGCCTAGGAGCCAGAAGCAGATATATACGGTAAGTGTATTTTGCTGAATCTGCTGATGCATGTGAATGAACATGACTGATTTGCATAACTAATATATTTAGGGACCAAAAGTAACCTTTTTTTGCACATGTCCCAACAGACCCACACACTGATGGAGGAAATCCAGGAGATGGAGGAGGATGCCACCTTGATGGGACCTTCACAACTGACCCCCCCTGGAACATAATCTGCCACGGTCCCAACATTCTACTGCACCAAATCCTCTGCAGCAGAGTGAAGCTGGACGCATGCTGCAGCCCATCGTGGGCAGCATGCAGAGACTGAGCCTCCAGTCCCCAATGGTAGCTCTGCTGCTGAGGATTTGCCGAGCACATCTGTGACTCTTGCTCGCCCTAGAGGTCCAGCATCTGCAGGCGCTCAAACCCGGGGAATTGGGAAACGTAGTCAGCAACTTCCCAGGGGAGGTGCATGCCATCCAGGAGTCAGCGTGGCACCATGAGAGGCGTTTATTTCGCCAGGTGACTCAAAGAACCACAGATCAGCTTACTGCACAATTAGATACATTAAATAATACATTCACCTCCATGCTGACAGAAGCAACAGCCACATGGCCACCTTAGCTAATAATTTGACAGGCATGCCCGAGGAAGTTAGAAAATAGCAATAGACTCATGTTGGAACAGTGGCAGATTATGAATGCCACAAATGCCCAGGTGATGGGCCATCCCCAAGGCCCACTACCAGGGTTTTATGGGCAACACCCATTTTAACAGCTATTTGCCCTGTATCTCCACATCTTTCCTCTACATTTATTGGCCTGTCTGGTGAGCGCTACCAAGATTGCCTTTTTATGGCTTTGCTTGTATGTTTTGGATTTTCGCCAATATAGCTCATTAGAGTGCTGAGATACCCACTAGCCAATGCCTGAGATAAAGCCTCACTGAACCTGCCGCTCAAGCTGCCACGCTGCAGGCTTTGGCCTAATGAAATTGTTTCTGGCTCATCCTGTTTCTAGGCATGATTGGGGGACATTCTGGGCTGGCAAACTACTACCTTGAACCCTGGAAAAGATTGGACTGGACTTGCATTTGGACTGGGGGTTATTGTTTGGGTGGGCCACTGACTTACAGCCGTGGATGTGGCATAGGTATGGCTGCTTTCCACCTGTTCCTGTGGCAAATGTGGCCAAGCAGGAGAGGGTGTGTATGTGGCCCTATGTATTACTGGCCAAATATTGACATGCAAATGCTTGCTCCCTATGTCTGTTTATTTTATTGGTTCTTGAAACTTCGACCTGGAGTGCGTTACTTTAAAACTCCTGGATGTGGCCAATTGCTAGGTGTTGTACTATGTATGTACATGAAGTCTGCGAGTGCCCTTCAACTCCAATTTATCATATTTCAAAAAAATATATTGAATGTGGCTTTAGCTGTTGTTGACTAAGTTGATGCATTAATGTTTGGGTTATTTTGAGATTACTGAAGGTTTTTCGAAACAAACGGGGCCCAAAAAAGAGTCTCAGATCATGTGTGAATATTTTAGTAATTAACTCATTACTATTTGATTCAAAAAACAATACTAAAGCTTTCACAAAGCCAAATTATAGTATAAAATAATAATTACATGCAACAAACAAACACAGGACAAACAAATTAGGCAAAATGGGTTTTAATCAAATTGGCCTGAACAGCTTGGCCAGAGACACTAGGTGTGCCATGGTAGTGGTCTTCTGGGTCCTGGCTGGGTGGAGAGGGGGCAGATCCACATACCGGGGGAAACGCTGCATTATGGCAAAGTTATGTAGGACACAGCAGGCTAGTATGATATCGATGACCTTGTTGGGGTCATAATGGAGTGCCCCCCCCGGTAGGGTCCAAACACCAGAAGCGTGTTTTTAACAGGCAAAAGGCCCTCTCCACAACGGCCCGGGTCTTCCGGTGTGCCCGATTGTAGGTGTCCTGTGCCGCATTCTGTGGCCGAAGGACGGGCGTCATCAGCCAGGGCAGCCAAAAGCGGTCGTTCCCCCTGACTAAGAGCCTATCTTATATTTTAGCCACACCCTGTACATACAGATTGCTCTGCTAAAAAAACTGCCTAACACCATCTACTGCATGTTCTGACCTTTTAAACATCCAAGATGACGGATGAGGGCAAATCAGGCAGACTGCAAACAGCAATTGGGTTAGGACTGTGCTGCTCAGCATTCTTGGATGTCTTACCTTTTCAGGACCCCAGATCTGCTTTGTCTGAGCCAAGCACAGCTCTAACCCGCCCCCTGCACTTTATCCCGCTCTCCTCTACTCAGTGAGTGTCATGCTTCTGAGCAAAGATGGCACAGACCCTATCATAAAGTCAAGAACAGAATTGCAGCCGAGAATTTGGAAGAATAATAAGTAATTTACTAGAAAGTAGAAATATATTCTTTTTAAATGGTGGCAAATCATTTATTAAGGGTGTGTGCTTTGCGAAAGATCATGGTTAATGTCCGGTTTAACATGTCATCAAGGGGTAAAAACAGCCATAGGTTCAGACATGGGTCATCAACTATATTCATAGGCATACATTGGATTTGGATTTCCTGCTTACATCAATGGCTAACACGGTACAACAACTTACTACTACTAGGCATACATTGAAAAGTGAATTACATTATTTGCGTCAACTTACCAAGGAGCCATCCACCGGAGAATTCTCCAGACTCAAACCGACGGTACAATCCAGATCGTCGCAATATGTACGCGTCATGGGATGAGCCTGGAAACCCGGAGAGAACACTAAGGAACCGCATGTCCGGGGCCACCCCCTGCTTGGACATTCAGTGAGTGGCCCATTTTGCGGTTCCTGGGAAAAAAGAAAAACAACAAAAATTAGCAATGTAAGGTAAACTACTAACTCCTAACATCCTCCAAAAAACATGTTGGGCAATACAAATAACACTAAGTACCTAAGTATTTTTTAGCCCAAAAAAGGATATGTATGTTGGATCAACTAAAGATTAACTTTAAAATGACTAATTAAGGTCCACATGAAAATGTTTGGCTTTGGCCGACATGAAAACATTGATGAAGCTAAAGACGGCCAAATGTATTACAGGGACAATTTACAAGGAGGGATTAATAGATATACAGTGTAAGCTATTTCACAGGGACAATTTACAAGGAGGGATTAATAGATAGTTAAAATACAATTTATGTAAACTATATTACAAATGACCGATTAAACTTGCCTATAGATGTACTCTTCGGCTGCCGGAGGGACCAATTCAACGTGGGTGCAATCAATGGCACCCATGACGTTGGGCATGTCGATGATATTATAAAATGCCAGCTTAAGCGCATTCCAGGCTACCATGTCGTCAGGAAAATAAATATATTTCTGACTAATGGTAGCCATGCCTTCCAAAAACTTGAATAGCGCGCGGCTCAGCGTAGGCTGGGAGATCCCCACGGAGAGGGCACCCAGCCTCTGGAACAATCCGTTCACCAAAAATTGCAGGCAGCCAAGCATCTTGGTCATACCTGAAATTGCTTGCCCCTTCCTTGTGGTGTGGGCTAACCATGGCCGCAGCTCACTATACAACTTATGGAGAGAAGTGCGATTAAGTCTGGTCAGCTCGAACAGTTCAGCGTCATGCATGCCATCGATATGCATGTGTCGCCGGTGCAATCTGGCCTCGGCCCTGCTGATACATTCAATGCCCATTAGCTGGAGTTGGTGATGTTCCTCCACAAAGGCACAAAACATGGTGATTGCAAGGTATCCGAGGTCAAAATGGTGCCGTAAGGGGATCGCAAATGAAACGGTTTTATAGGGTGGTGGTCCCTCGGCAATCAGCTCTTTGAATGAGATGCAAGCCCATACCAGTAATGTAAGTTATCTGAACGAATGCAAAATATCCGATTTAGATGGGAAAATTATCAGATTTACTTTCGTTCATCGAAAGTGCATATACACATGAGCTCGAACGAACGTACGAATAAAAATGCAACGAAAAAACCTAAAAAAATGACAAACACACACAAAAACATACACAGACAGCTACGGAAGTCCAGACGAATGTGTCTATGAATCGAGGCTATTGTCCTGCAACCATCTGTCTTTATTTAGATCTCTCTTCAAGTTGTGAGGAAAGCAGATTTAAAAGAAAAATCCCACCAGGTCTGATAAGAAACAACACCTGCATCTGTGTTTGAAAGCCATCGATCTCAAGAAATTTGGTGTTACATGTATATAAATGTTAAGTAAAGAGCTCACATGTATATTTGCCTCTAGGTGCAGTTTGGGGATTTTCTATTCTAAGAGGGCTCATTTTATTTAATGACTTTCCTGCCCAGAGCAAAATAGCTTATTTTGCTATCTGTTTTGTTCATTATATGTGAATTGCACAGTGTAAATATTATTACATTTTTTTTCAAAACAAATTGTACTCATGGGGTATATTGATTTCAGAAAGAAGACTGACACACTCATCTAGTCAAACTTGAAAGAAGAGATTCCTGTGGCTGCCCAGCAGCTGGCTACAAGATGCTAATACAGTTGTAGGAGCCAGCATTTATGGCATTGTGAGTCTGGGCGTTGAGAAAGTTTTACAGCTCTGGTTTGAATCCCACTTAAATAACTGTGTGCAACATCTAATACTCTCCTATATACATTCAGTGTGTATTAATGAAGCATTTCTGTAATGTGTTCCACCAGGGTCGGAGTGGAGCACCCGGGGCCCATCAGAAGGAATCATTCTTAGGTCCCACCCAAACATTCTTGGCCCCATCAGAGGAAATTAATCTTGGGTCCCACTACAGGAGATCATTATTGGGGCTCAAAGAGAAAAACATTCTTGTGCCCACCAGAGAAAATTGCGATGTCCATTAAAGAAGAACAAAGGACCTGAACAAGTAAGTCCACTCAAGCCTCCACCACGATGCTGCATGCCTTTTGGATGAAGGCTTGTTGCAAATCACGGAAATTCTCCTGTATTTTCCACCCCCCCCCCAGTGTCTTAGCTGTCCATGATGGGAGCTTGGCCATCCTGCTCAACTCTGACATCCTCCCCTCCTCCTCTCCCCTACCCTCACAAATTGCTCCAATGTCTTGTGGCTTTCCTTCTCCTGCTGCAGCCGCCATGGGCAGAGATGAGCACTTCACTGTGCAAGTGCGAGATCTCGGGGGTGGCGCGGTGCATCATGGGACAGAGATAAAGACAAGATGGCGCTGCCCCACGGAAAGCACCTGAGAAGAATGGTCAATCGGAGGAGGAGAAATTTAACCTGCCAAGTGCAGAAGCGAAAGTTTACAGGGAACAGAAGGCAAAGTTTGGGGAGTTTTTGAGAACTCCCCAGACTATCCAATGTTTCTATTTAACTAAATAATGTAACTTATGTAACTAAATAAAAAAACTCACAGAACACGCCAGGCCAACCAAAAACAATGGTTTTCCCCTGGTACTCTGGTGGGCAAGTCGGACCCTATGTTGCACCATAAAATATATTTAAAGAAATAGAATATATGTTTTGCCTATGTAGTTAGATTACATACAGTATACTAAATGTCATGTTACTAAATAAAATATATCTTGCATCTAAAGAGACTATCATGGTCATAATAAAAGATTATGGTGTGATATCAAAACAGCAAACAAATGAGTCAAAATTGAGCTAAAATGACCATAAAGTAGAGAGACAGAATTGTAAAAAACAACTGGCCAGAAAAAAAAATTATATATATATATATATATATATATATATATATATATATATATATATTTATTTAGTTTTATGTAGAATTACTTGTCTAGCATTGAAGAAACTTGTATGTCTTATACTATCATACCTGTACGATTATAGAATGATTAAAATTAAACTAATCAGAGGATGACACAATCACCCCCCCCCCCCCCCCTACTATTTGGTGTAAAACATGGAATTACCAAACTTGTATGCTTGGATCCTGTTTGCTGACATCAGTTCTGCCTTCATCAATACAGTTATTTTAGTGACCTGAACTGGATTACTGTACTGGGATCAGGAGCATTTTAACAGGCAGGGAATAGCAGGTAAGGTTAGGTTCATTTCTGTCAGAATCAAAGAACACTAATACTGATGCATTCCAGGGCTTTGTTCTTTCCCCTTCAGCTTTCTTTTTGTTTTTCACAAATGACTACACTTCTGCTGGGTCAGTAAAAGCTATAAAGTTTTAGTGCAACATCATTGCAATTTGCCTTATTCACAACAACAACGCATTGGCCAGGGTGAATTCTAAAGAACTAATGTGTGGTGCATGTGCAACAACATAGTTTTTAACAAAGAAACGATTCTTGAAATGGTGGTGGACCTTAGCAGGAAACCTCCTAACATATTTATATATTGGAAAGTGGTTAAGGTGGTCTAAGAAGAAAAGTTCCATGGATGTACAATCTCTATGTAATTCCATCAGGACAGTGGTCAAGAGTGCCTTTTTGCAAGATAAGCAGGTGCAGAAGAGTTTAGCCCCTATGTTGACATCATGTTAGCAATAAGTGACATTGACATTAACATGATGTCAATCACTTATCTCTCTATCAACCTGACCCAGTATCTAACCAAATTAAATGCCTTGTATTTTTGTAATGAATGTACTTGGCAAATAAAATGGTTTCAAATAAAAAATGCACTTATTAAAATAGGAATATTGAAACCAGTCTTTTGTAATGGTTTTCAATGCTATGTTTCTGTTTAGAAAAAAAGATATATGGTGTGTGTGTGTGTGTGTGTGTGTGTGTGTGTGTGTATGTTTGTGCACATTTATGTGTTTGCCTCAACTTCAGTGACCACATTTTAAATGGATTTTGCCAGCAACTGAAATGCACATAATGCTTCCATTGGCAGTTTCAGTTTAGAGTTGCCAACCAGGCATATCATGCTTGTGCTACATTTTCTTAGAGGCTGACTAACAGCAGGTATCGTCAGATGAGTGTCTGTATAGCTGCGCTTAGAGTGACCGTTTTTGAAAGTCTGTTTTTGAACACATATACACCTGTAACAAAGCGAAAACACATGGAATGACATTGTTTTAACACTGTGACATTAGTACCAGACCTGTGACATTAGTGCCAGACCTGATCTTCATAAAAATATAAAAAGTCCAAAAAGTTTCTAAAATTGTTTGTTTGCAGCCAGGAGAGGTCACACAATGATCTGAGCAAAAAAAAAAAAACATAACAAATGAACTGCCATTGAAATGTATGGGAGAGCATCAGTGAGCAAAAGGTAATACCTGGCTCTCTGGAAGCTAGAGCGCTGGCACTATATTCTGAGCCGCCTGTAATAATACATCCGATACTACATGGCGCTGTTAGAGTTGCTCACCAGATTCGCTTTCATAAATGTGGTTTTGCGTACAGCGCCCAGCGTTTACCAGACGCTACCTGCCGCTACGAGGCACTACCTGGCACTATCCCTTTTGAATAACCCTCTAAGTATGTTGCTAGCTCAGGGTTTTGACTAGAGATGAGTGAACTTTTGAAAAATTCAATTCGGCTGATTCGCAGAATTTTCTGACAAAATTTGTTTTGGTCCAAATTTATTCGCGACGAATCGCTATTAAAAACGGCTATTTCTGAGCTTCCTAGAGCCTCAATAGGGTTGTAAACCATTCTGCCTTGCTGTAACACGCATAGGATGTATGCTGGGTTAGTGAAATAATACTGTAAATAATTATGACATGCAGATCAGAGGCATCGCTATTAGAATCGCGGAGCGGCACAATTGCAGAGAGTTGAGGTGGCATCACTAAGAGGGGCCCCTATATTGCCTGAAAAACACACCCTGGAGCTGGCAGCAGCAGGAACCCAAATATTGGCTGAAAGACATCCTGGAGTTGGCAGCAGGAGCCCAAAAACTGGCCTGAAGACACACACTGGAGTTGGCAGCAGGAGCCCAAAAATTGGCCGAAAGAGACACTGGAGTTGCCAGCAGGAGCCCAAACATTGGCTGAAAGAGACACTGGAGTTGGCAGCAGGAGCCCAAAAATTGGCCTAAAGACACAATGGAGTTGGCAGCAGCAGGAGCCCAAACATTGGCTGAAAGAGACATTGGAGTTGGCAGCAGCAGCAGCAGGAGCCCAAAAAATGACTGAGAGATACACCCTGGAGTTGCAAGCAGCAGCAGCAACAGCAGCAGGAGCCCAAACATTGCTTGAAAGACACACTGTAGTTGGCAGCAGGAGCAGCAGCATCCCAAACATTGGCTCAAAGGGACACTGGAGTTGGCAGAAGCAGCAGCAGGAGGCCAAAAATTGCTTGAAAGACACACTGGAGTTGGCAGCAGGAGCAGCAGGAGCCCAAACATTGCTTGAAAGACACACTGGAGTTGGCAGCAGGAGCAGCAGGAGCCCAAACATCGCTTTAAAGACACACTGGAGTTGGCAGCAGGAGCAGCAGGAGCCCAAACATTGGCTCAAAGGGACACTGGAGTTGGCAGCAGCAGCAGCAGCAGGAGCCCCAACATTGCTTGAAAGACACACTGGAGTTGGCAGCAGGAGCAGCAGGAGCCCAAACATTGCTTGAAAGACACACTGGAGTTGGCAGCAGGAGCCCAAAATTGCTTTAAAGACACACTGGAGTTGGCAGCAGGAGCAGCAGGAGCCCAAACATTGCTTGAAAGAAACACTGGAGTTGGCAGCAGGAGTTGGACGCAGGAGCGCAAACATTGCTTGAAAGACACACTGGAGTTGGCAGCAGGAGCAGCAGGAGCCAAAACATTGCTTGAAAGACACACTGGAGTTGGCAGCAGTAGTTGGACGCAGGAGCGCAAACATTGCTTGAAAGACACACTGGAGTTGGCAGCAGGAGCCCAAACATTGCTTGAAAGACACACAGGAGTTGGCAGCAGGAGCCCAAACATTGCTTGAAAGACACACTGGAGTTGGCAGCAGGAGCAGCAGGAGCCCAAACATTGCTTGAAAAAGACACTGGAGTTGGCAGCAGGAGCAGCAGGAGGCCAAAATTGCTTTAAAGACACACTGGAGTTGGCAGCAGCAGCAGGAGCCCAAACATTGCTTGAAAGAGACACTGGAGTTGGCATCAGGAGCAGCAAGAGGCCAAAATTGCTTGAACGACACACTGGAGTTGGCAGCAGCAGCAGCAGGAGCCCAAACATTGCTTGAAAGAGACACTGTAGTTGGCAGCAGGAGCAGCAGGAGCCTAAACATTGTTTGAAAGAGACACTGAGTTGGCAGCAGGAGCCCAAACATCGCTTGAAAGACACACTAGAGTTGGCAGCAGGAGCAGCAGGAGCCCAAACATTGCTTGAAAGACACTCTGGAGTTTGCAGCAGGAGCCCAAACATTGCTTGAAAGACACACTGGAGTTGGCAGCAGGAGCAGCAGGAGCCCAAACATTGCTTGAAAGACACACTGGAGTTGGCAGCAGGAGCAGAAGGAGCCAAAACATTGCTTGAAAGACACACTGGAGTTGGCAGCAGGAGCAGCAGAAGCCCAAACATTGCTTGAACGACACACTGGAGTTGGCAGCAGGAGCAGCAGAAGCCCAAACATTGCTTGAAAGACACACTGGAGTTGGCAGCAGCAGCAGCAGCAAGAGCCCAAGCATTGGCTCAAAGAGACACTGGAGTTGGCAGCAGGAGCAGCAGGAGCCGAAACATTGCTTGAAAGACACACTGGAGTTGGCAGCAGGAGCAGCAGGAGCCCAAACATTGCTTGAAAGACACACTGGAGTTGGCAGCAGGAGCAGCAGGAGCCCAAACATTGCTTGAAAGACACACTGGAGTTGGCAGCAGGAGCAGCAGAAGCCCAAACATTGCTTGAAAGACACACTGGAGTTGGCAGCAGCAGCAGGAGCCCAAGCATTGGCTCAAAGAGACACTGGAGTTGGCAGCAGGAGCAGCAGGAGCCCAAACATTGATTGAAAGAGACACTGGAGTTGGCAGCAGGAGCAGCAGGAGCCCAAACATTGCTTGAAAGACACACTGGAGTTGGCAGCAGGAGCAGAATGAGCCCAAACATTGCTTGAAAGACACACTGGAGTTGGCAGCAGGAGCAGAATGAGCCCAAACATTGCTTGAAAGACACACTGGAGTTGGCAGCAGGAGCAGAATGAGCCCAAACATCGCTTGAAAGACACACTAGAGTTGGCAGCAGGAGCAGCAGGAGCCCAAACATTGCTTGAAAGACACTCTGGAGTTTGCAGCAGGAGCACAAACATTGCTTGAAAGACACACTGGAGTTGGCAGCAGGAGCAGCAGGAGCCCAAACATTGCTTGAAAGACACACTGGAGTTGGCAGCAGGAGCAGCAGGAGCCCAAACATTGCTTGAAAGACACACTGGAGTTGGCAGCAGCAGCAGGAGCCCAAGCATTGGCTCAAAGAGACACTGGAGTTGGCAGCAGGAGCAGCAGGAGCCCAAACATTGCTTGAAAGAGACACTGGAGTTGGCAGCAGGAGCAGCAGGAGCCCAAACATTGCTTGAAAGACACACTGGAGTTGGCAGTTGGAGCAGAATGAGCCCAAACATTGCTTGAAAGAGACACTGGAGTTGGCAGCAGGAGCAGCAGGAGCCCAAACATTGCTTGAAAGACACACTGGAGTTGGCAGCAGCAGGATCCCAAACATTGCTTGAAAAAGACCCTGGAGTTGGCAGCAGGAGCAACAGGAGGCCAAAATTGCTTGAAAGAGACACTGGAGTTGGCAGCAGCAGCAGCAGGAGCCCAAAAATTGCTTGAAGAGACACTGGAGTTGGCATCAAGAGCCCAAACATTGCTTGAAAGACACACTGGAGTTGGCAGCAGGAGCAGCAGGAGCCCAAACATTGCTTGAAAGAGACACTGGAGTTGGCAGCAGGAGCAGCAGGAGCCCAAACATTGCTTGAAAGACACACTGGAGTTGGCAGCAGGAGCAGCAGGAGCCCAAACATTGCTTGAAAGAGACACTGGAGTTGGCAGCAGCAGCAGCAGGAGGCCAAAAATTGGCTGAATGACACCCTGGAGTTGCAAGCAGCAGCAGCAAGAGCCCAAACATTGCTTGAAAGAGACACTGGAGTTGGCAGCAGGAGGCCAAAATAACTTGAAAGACACACTGGAGTTGGCAGCAGCAGGAGACCAAACATTGCTTGAAAGAGACACTGGAGTTGGCAGCAGGAGCAGCAGGAGCCCAAACATTGCTTGAAAGAGACACTGGAGTTGGCAGCAGGAGCAGCAGGAGGCCAAAATTTCTTTAAAGACAGACTGGAGTTGGCAGCAGGAGCAGCAGGAGCCCAAACATTGCTTGAAAGACACACTGGAGTTGGCAGCAGAAGCAGCAGGAGCCCAAACATTGCTTGAAAGAGAAACTGGAGTTGGCAGCAGGAGCAGCAGGAGCCCAAAAATTGCTTGAAAGACACACTGGAGTTGGCAGCAGGAGCCCAAACATTGCTTGAAAGAGACACTGAAGTTGGCAGCAGCAGCAGCAGCAGGAGGCCAAAAATTGGCTGAATGACACCCTAGAGTTGCAAGCAGCAGCAGCAGGAGCCCAAAATTGCTTGAAAGACACACTGGAGTTGGCAGCAGCAGGAGCCCAAACATTGCTTGAAAGACACACTGGAGTTGGCAGCAGGAGCAGCAGGAGCCCAAATATTGCTTGAAAGAGACACTGAAGTTGGCAGCAGGAGCAGCGGGAGCCCAAAAATTGCTTGAAAGACACACTGGAGTTGGCAGCAGGAGCCCAAACATTGCTTGAAAGAGACACTGGAGTTGGCAGCAGCAGCAGGAGGAGGCCAAAAACTAGCTGAATGACACCCTGGAGTTGCAAGCAGCAGCAGCAGCAGCAGGAGCCCATAATTGCTTGAAAGACACACTGGAGTTGGCAGCAGCAGGAGCCCAAACATTGCTTGAAAGACACACTGGAGTTGGCAGCAGGAGCAGCTGGAGCCCAAACATTGCTTGAAAGACACACTGGAGTTGGCAGCAGGAGCAGCAGGAGCCCAAACATTGCTTGAAAGAGACACTGGAGTTGGCAGCAGGAGCAGCAGGAGGCCAAAATTTCTTGAAAGACACACTGGAGTTGGCAGCAGGAGCCCAAACATTGCTTGAAAGACACACTGGAGTTGGCAGCAGGAGCAGCAGGAGCCCAAACATTGCTTGAAAGAGACACTGAAGTTGACAGCAGGAGCCCAAAAATTGCTTGAAAGACACACTGGAGTTGGCAGCAGGAGCCCAAACATTGCTTGAAAGAGACACTGGAGTTGGCAGCAGCAGCAGGAGCCCAAACATTGGCTGAATGACACCCTGGAGTTGCAAGCAGCAGCAGCAGGAGCCCCAAATTGCTTGAAAGACACACTGGAGTTGGCAGCAGCAGGAGCCCAAACATTGCTTGAAAGACACACTGGAGTTGGCAGCAGGAGCAGCAGGAGCCCAAACATTGCTTGAAAGACACACTGGAGTTGGCAGCAGGAGCCCACAAATTGGCCTAAAGACACACTGGAGTTGCAAGCAGCAGCAACAGGAGCCCAAAATTGCCAGAAAGACACACCCTGGAGTTGGCAGCAGCATTAAGAGAACATATACAGATTTTCGGCACAGATATCTTATCCGAAGAATATTAATAAAAAGTAAGAGTAACGTAAAGCATTTTCTCAATAATTACTTGTGGTCTGATGCGGAGGAATGTCTGTAACTGGAGAGCAGCGCCTTAAATCTGTTTTGCACGATCCATATTTCTTTAGTGTTGGTCTGTCCCCATGATCAATCTACTCTAATGCATCAGGCATTGGTGGGTGGATATCTTGGCTGATCCATGCCTGATTCATTTCCACACAGGCCAGTCTCTGAAAAAAAAAATTTTTTGAAGCATACTGGAGCACATTGAATTGCTCTCATCAGAGCATCACTTATGCACATCTAAGAGTTTCATCACTTTGTTCGTGTTAAAGTCTTCAGGGCCTAGTTACTACTTAGTGAAAGACCATAGATAGTTACACACCTGCTGCTCTTATCGACAAATCCTGTTTTAAGTGTAGTGTAGCGTTTGTCCTCCCCTCATATACGCACTAAGTATGTCAGGCAGAGAAGTGGCAGGATGGGCACAGAGAAGTTGCAGAGGCCTAAATTCATCAAGCAGAGGTTGCAGCAGACTAGGGGTGAGTGGCAGCAGGAGTCTCAGTGAGAGGACTGATCTCCCGGGATCAGCTGGCGGTCGTGTCTTCACCAGCAACCCATCTGCCATCATCCATTGGTTAACACGATCATCCACTACATCACAAGTGACATCTGACACCCCCAGTCAACTGTCAGTTATGTCTTATGCTTAGGGTTCAGCTCCACTATTCAGTGAGGACGATCTGATAATCAGAAAAACCGCCTCCTCCGGCCAGCCAAGAAGTGGAGGAGACACTCGCCGCTTCTTCCACTCGGCGGGCAAGTAGTGATGAGGAGAGTGGCGTGGGAGGTGGTGTTGCAAGCGTTTTGGCTTCTTAAGCAGACACTGTTGAGGAACCTGAGGAGGACATCAGTGAGTTTTGAGGGCACTTTTAAAGGCTTGGAATGATGGAGAGTGACAGATTTAGCGGCCAGCATGGTGGCAGAAGGGGAAAGTATGGAGGCAAATGTGCTCGGAGTAGACCACTTGCGCGGCAGGCTATCTTTCCAGGAGGTAGTGGAAGAGGGTCCCTGGAGTTTGCATCAGCAGACTGTTGGAAGGAAAAATCAGCTACAAGGCCATGTGGCAGTTTTTTATCAAGCATCCGCAGGAGGTTAACATGGCTGTATGAAAGATGTGTAGGCAGAAGGTGAAGTGTGCAAAAGTCTTAAAGGAGCCACAGCACTCAACCCTGTAAGCTTGCAGACCAACCTATAATCTGTCTCTAAATCTGGTAAAAACAGAGGACTCGGTCACACACATCTGCAGAAGTATGCTTAAGCTGCACCACTACGCCAAAGTGCCTCTGTGGGGTGCAGTCCTAACTCTAATTTCTGATAGCCCATTTGGGACATACAGTGCAATAGATAAATTGGGAGCAGGCTTACCTGAGGTTGCCCTAAACCTCTCAAGTGCAAGCCATGGGGTGGAAGGCGTAGTGGTGCAGCTTAAGCATACTTCTGCAGATGTGTGTGACCGAGTCCTCTGTTTTAGAGACAGATTATAGGCTGGCCTGCAAGCTAACAGGGTTGAGTGCTGTGGCTCCTTTAAGACTTTTGTATCCTAATTGCCCAGCTAACGTGCACCTCCCAGGTTAGTTATAAAATGGTCTGAGCGGCTGCCACCCCCCCTTTGTTTCTTTTGAATTTGTGCAAGCACATGGTGTGTGGGGTCTAGGCTGTATTGGAAAAGTTTTTGACCCTTCCACCCCATGGCTTGCACTTGAGAGATTTAGGGCAACCTCAGGTAAGCCTGTTCCCAATTTATCTATTGCACTGTATGTCCCAAATGGGCACTCAGAGATTAGGGTTGACTGCTGTGGCTGTGACTTTGGTATCCTAATTGCCCTGCTAACGTGCACCTCCCAGGTTAGTTATAAAATGGTTTGAGCGGCTGCCATCCCCCCTTTGTTTCTTTAGAAGGTGAAGTGTGGCCAGGGTCCCAATGTTGGACCCACAGCCCTGCGTCAACATTTGCAGCGTCACCATCAAGCGGCCTGGGAGAGTTGGCTCCAAAGTGGTGGTCCAGCCTGCTGCATTACCCAGTGGCACGCTGCTCTCTGTTCCAGCCAGCCAAGGCTCCACCACCTCCTGTGTGTCATACCTCTCCGCTCCAGATGCTCCTCCTCCTCTTAATCCGAGTCAGTCATTCCGCCAGCAATCCATTGGCCAAGCCATGTCCAAGAGACAACAGTATGTGCCCACTCATCCAACGTGCAGAAGCTAAATGTGCTCCTGTATAAGTTGCTGGTGCTGCAGTCCCTCCCTTTTGAGTTGGTGGACCTTTCGGAGAACTGATGGCTTGTGCCGAGCCGAGGTGGAGAGTTCCATGCTGTCATTTCTTTGCGAAGAAGGCAGTACCAGCCCTGTACAATTTTGTTGAACAGAAGGTGGGCCAGTCCTTAACCTGTCAGTGTGTACCAAAGTGCACAGCAGTGCCTACGTCTGGAGCTGTAAGGGACAATACATATCCTTTAAGGCCCACTGGGTGATTGTGGTTCCTGCACAACCACAACAGCAACTTGGACAGGTCCCCCGCTGTGGCCTGCACGCTCCTAGGCCTTTGTGCCTGTGACAGTGCACTTGCACTTAGCAATGGTGTCACAGAAAAAAGTGGCTAATTGTCAATTACATATTAATAGTTAACATTTATCTCATTTGAACATATTTATAATAATAACATATAATAACATATAACATAGCAATAATAACATCTAACATAATAACAGTAACATCTAAAATTTATCAAAAATGTTTTTTTTTTTTTTGGATATTTTTTTTTTCATATTTTGTATTTTTTAAAACATATATATATATATATATATATATATATATATATATATATATATTATATTTTTTTCCATTGTCTTTTTTTTATATTTTGTGAATTTTTAGTACAAATTTTTTTTTTTTCATTTTTTATTTTTGTATTTTGTTTTTTCTAAATATTTTTTTTTTTTCATTTTTTTATTTCCCAGTGCTATTCCAGCCTACCATGTGTGCAGGACACAGCGGTTTCACGCTGTTCTTCACATGTTTGCCTTGAGCCACAGAGCCACACATGGGAGGAACTGCTAAAAATGAGAACTCAATAAATTAAATCATGGCTTACTCCACGAAAACTGCAAATGGGACCCATGGTGACTGACACTGGTAAGAACATCTTGTCTGCGCTGCGACAAGGAAGCCTGAGCCTTGCGTCCTGCCATGGCACACGTGTTCAATCTAGTGGTCAAGCGTTTTCTGAAGTCTTCCCCCCATCTGCAAGACATCCTAACAACGGGAAGGAAACTTTGCATGCACTTCAGCCACTCCTACACCGCCAAGCACACCCTTCTTGAGCTTCAGCGTCAGAATGGTATCCCCAAACATAGTCTGATGTTTGCCAACGTTGGAATTCCACCCATCACGGATTTCTTGATGATCCAAACGGATAGGGGGATCCCCTGTGTAACTTCAATGTAAACCAGTGGCAGCTCATACGTGACACCTGCCGTTTGCTCAGGCCCTTTGAGGAAGCGACTTTATTAGTCAGTCGCCAGGACTATAAGATGAACGATGTGATTCCACTGCTTCATGTACTACAACACATGTTGGAAACCATGGCTGGTCAGGGCACTGGAGACATGGCGCATACATTTCACAGCCACATGAAGCCTGTGGGAGCTGAACTGGAGGAGGAGGAGGAAGAGGAGGAGGAGTGGCACAGTGCTGGTTGGCTGGTTTATCTAGGCTGGTTTATCTAGCCTGTGGGGGCTGAAGTGAAGGAGGAGGAGGGGGTGGGGCACAGCGAAGCACAGTTTAGGTTTGACAAAATGGCCATTTTATCTAGTCATCTGACAGGAGAGGAGGAGCAGGAGCAGCCACAGGAGCTAGAGGGTTGTGCGGAAGGCGAGACAGAGGAACCAGACACACCGTAGCAGTTTGCAGTGGAGATGGAGACAGGTAGTCCCTCCGAGTCACTTGCACAAATGGCACGATGCATGCTCACGTGCTTGCATAGTGACCGTAGAATTGTCTCCATTTGTCAGCGAGATGACTTCTGGCTCTCCACCTTATTGGACCCTCGCTTCCGGCACAAAATGGGGGCATTTTTTACACCCACTGAGAGGGAGGACAAACTGACCTACTACAGAGACTTCCTACGTAGTCAGTTGGGCGATGCCTATCTGCGCCATGGTCCATACTGTGATGCCCAGCGGGACACCAGCCTTCTGTAAGCAGGCAATCCCCAATCTCTACCGCCGCTTCTGCCTCTAGTCAAGCCCCCGTTTGCCGGGACGCTAGGTACGCCTCACCGGACACGGTTGCCCCCAGGTCTTAATAGGCGCAAAGGATGGCTGTTTACGGTGAAGGCCAATGAACCACAAGGGTATCCCGAAGCCAAGCTCGTTCACAGGTAGTCAATCCGGAGGGTGCGTCAGAGTACAGGGATGAGACAGGTGCGTAGTCAGGAGTAGCCAAAGGGTCAAGCCAGGAGGTCAGAGATCGTGGGGTATCCAGAGGGGCAGGCAGCCTTGTGGTCAGACAAAGCAGAGGTCGGTACAGGCAGCAGACAGGAATGGCCGATCAAGCCGTGTCGGAACTGAGCCGGCACAAAATGGGGGCATTTTTTTAAACCCGCCGAGAGGGGGACAAACTGACCTACTACAAAGACATTCTACGTAGTGAGTTGGCCGATGCCTATCTGCGCAATGGTCCATACTCTCGCAGGTCTGACTCGGGGGGACCTCTGTGATTACCTTCCACTGCCATGGCTGCTGGGGGGGTGGAGGAGAAGCAGCAGCAGCTCCATCAGCAGCAGCCTCAGTCTTCAGTCGCTAATGAGTAGCTTTCCACACCCGCATAGTGAGTCTACTCATGAGCAGCATGAAGACCTGGAGCAGGACCTGAACCAGCAGGTCGTGTCATACCTTGACATGACCATGCCAACACACCTTGAGGATCCGCTGGACTTCTGGGCTGCCAAACTTGACTTGTGGCCGCAACTAGCAGAGTTTGCCCTGGAAAAGCTGTCCTGCCCGGCCAGTAGTGTGCCATCTGAGCGGGTGTTTAGTGTGGCAGGGGCCATAGTCATGCCAAGGAGAACTTGTCTCTCCACGAAAAATGTGGAGAGACTCACCTTTGTGAAGATGAATCAGGCATGGTTCAACCAGGATTTCCAGCCAACAATGGCTGATCCATGGTAGTAGCTGATGCATGGTAGCTCCTTATGCTGCTGCCAACCCCAGAGTGTGTCTTTAAGGCAATATATGGGCTCCGTATGCTGCTGCCAACTCCTGGGTGTGTCTTTCAGACAATATATGGGCTCCCTATGCTGCTGCCAACTCCTGGGTGTGTCTTTCAGGCAATATATAGGCTCCCTATGCTGCTTCTGCCAGCTCATATGTGTGTCTTTCAGGCAATATATGGGCTCCTAATGCTGCTGCTGCCAACTCCAATGTGAGCACTCTTAAAAGACACATGCTAGCATATTTGGGATGCCCCCCCCCGGATAAAGGCAATGGCTGCTGTCAATTTGACAAAGTGACTTTCTTTACAAAATGCAACCAGTTAATAGACAGGTACTCTTGAAATATTACTGCTAGTGTTTGGGATGCCCCCTCCTCACATACAGAGGAGGCCTCCCTTGATTGTGGAAAAGTGACGTTAATTATAAAATGCAAGCAGTTATTAGGCAGGTACTCTTGAAATATTACTGCTAGTGTTTGGGATGCCCGTGTGGGCTGGGGTTTTTACAGCAGACACAGAAACAATTCAAACTGCGATATATTTATGAGAAATAGCCTTTAAAAGCTGCTTTAGTGTAACAGATAGGGTCAAATGTGCTGGTTTGGGATACCCTGAGGCCTGTTTTTTTACAGCACACACAAAAACAATTCAAACTGCAATATATTTATGAGAAATAGCCTTTAAAAGCTGCTTTAGTGTAACAGATAGGGTCAGATGTGCAGGTTTGGGATACCGTGCGGCCTGGGGTTTTTACAGCACACACAAAAACAATTCAAACTGCGATATATTTATGAGAAATAGCCTTTAAAAGCTGCTTTAGTGTAACAGATAGGGTCAAATGTGCAGGTTTGGGATACCCTGAGGCCTAGTGTTTTTACAGCACACACAAAAACAATTCAAACTGCAATATATTTATGAGAAATAGCCTTTAAAAGCTGCTTTAGTGTAACAGATAGGGTCAAATGTGCAGGTTTGGGATACCGTGCGGCCTGTTTTTTTTTAAAGCACACAAAAACAATTCAAACTGCAATATATTTATGAGAAATAGCCTTTAAAAGCTGCTTTAGTGTAACAGATAGGGTCAAATGTGCAGGTTTGGGATACCCTGCGGCCTGGTGTTTTTACAGCACGCACAAAAACATTTCAAACTGCGATTTATTTATGAGAAATAGCCTTTAAAAGCTGCTTTAGTGCAACAGATAGGGTCAAATGTGCTGGTTTGGAAAACCATGCGGCCTGGGGTTTTTACAGCACACACAAAAACAATTCAAACTGCAATATATTTATGAGAAATAGCTTTTAAAAGCTGCTTTAGTGTAACAGATAGGGTCAAATGTGCAGGTTTGGGATACCCTGCGGCCTGGTGTTTTTACAGCACACACAAAAACAATTCAAACTGCGATATATTTATGAGAAATAGCCTTTAAAAGCTGCTTTAGTGTAACAGATAGGGTCAGATGTGCAGGTTTGGGATACCGTGCGGCCTGGGGTTTTTACAGCACACACAAAAACAATTCAAACTGCGATATATTTATGAGAAATAGCCTTTAAAAGCTGCTTTAGTGTAACAGATAGGGTCAAATGTGCAGGTTTGGGATACCCTGAGGCCTAGTGTTTTTACAGCACACACAAAAACAATTCAAACTGCAATATATTTATGAGAAATAGCCTTTAAAAGCTGCTTTAGTGTAACAGATAGGGTCAAATGTGCAGGTTTGGGATACCGTGCGGCCTGTTTTTTTTTAAAGCACACAAAAACAATTCAAACTGCAATATATTTATGAGAAATAGCCTTTAAAAGCTGCTTTAGTGTAACAGATAGGGTCAAATGTGCAGGTTTGGGATACCCTGCGGCCTGGTGTTTTTACAGCACGCACAAAAACATTTCAAACTGCGATTTATTTATGAGAAATAGCCTTTAAAAGCTGCTTTAGTGCAACAGATAGGGTCAAATGTGCTGGTTTGGAAAACCATGCGGCCTGGGGTTTTTACAGCACACACAAAAACAATTCAAACTGCAATATATTTATGAGAAATAGCTTTTAAAAGCTGCTTTAGTGTAACAGATAGGGTCAAATGTGCAGGTTTGGGATACCCTGCGGCCTGGTGTTTTTACAGCACACACAAAAACAATTCAAACTGCGATATATTTATGAGAAATAGCATTTAAAAGCTGCTTTAGTGCACCAGATAGGGTCAAATGTGCAGGTTTGGGATACCGTGCGGCCTGGGGTTTTTACAGCACACACAAAAACAATTCAAACTGCGATATATTTATGAGAAATAGCCTTTAAAAGCTGCTTTAGTGTAACAGATAGGGTCAAATGTGCTGGTTTGGGATACCCTGCGGCCTGGTGTTTTTACAGCACACACAAAAACAATTCAAACTGTGATATATTTTTGAGAAATAGCCTTTAAAAGCTGCTTTAGTGTAACAGATAGGGTCTAATGTGCAGGTTTGGGATACCCTGAGGCCTGGTGTTTTTACAGCACACACAAAAACAAATCAAACTGCAATATATTTTTGAGAAATAGCCTTTTAAAGCTGCTTTAGTGTAACAGATAGGGTGCAACGTGGTGGTTTGGGATGCCCTGCGGCCTGGTGTTTTGACAGCAGAACAAAAACCAATTAAAAATGCAATAGCTTAATAAAGCTGAGGATGAACAAGCTGATTTAGTATAACAGATAGGGTGCAACGTGGTGGTTTGGGATACCCTGCGGCCTGGTGTTTTGACAGCAGGACAAAAAACAATTCAAAATGCAATAGCTTAATAAAGCTGAGGATGAACAAGCTGATTTAGTATAACAGATAGGGTGCAGCGTGGTGGTTTGGGATATCCTGCGGCCTGGTGTTTTGACAGCAGGACAAAAACCAATTCAAAATGCAATAGCTTAATAAAGCTGAGGATGAACAAGCTGATTTAGTATAAAAGATAGGGTCACATGTGCTGGTTTGGGATGCCCATGTGGGCTGGTGTTTTGACAGAACTACAAAAAACAATTCAAAATGCAATAGCTTAATAAATCTTAGGCTGAACAAGCTGATTTAGTATAAAATATAGGGTCACATGTGCTGGTTTGACATGCCCATGTGGGCTGGTGTTTTTAAAGCAGACAAAAACCAATTCAAAATGCAATAGCTTTATAAAGCTGAGGATGAACAAGCTTACTTAGTATAACAAATAGGGTGGCATGTGCTGATTTGGGATGCCCATGTGGGCTGGTGTTTTTAAAGCGGACAAAAACCAATTCAAAATGCAATAGCTTAATAAAGCTGAGGATGAACAAGCTGATTTAGTATAAAAGATAGGGTCACATGTGCTGGTTTGGGATGCCCGTGTGGGCTGGTGTTTTGACAGCAGGACAAAAGCCAATTCAAAATGCAATAGCTTAATAAAGCTGAGGATGAACAAGCTGATTTAGTATAAAAGATAGGGTCACATGTGCTGGTTTGGGATGCCCATGTGGGCTGGTGTTTTGACAGCAGGACAAAAACCTATTCAAAATGCAATAGCTTAATAAAGCTGAGGCTGAACAAGCTGATTTAGTATAACAGATAGGGTGCAACGTTGTGGTTTGGGATACCCTGCGGCCTGGTGTTTTTACAGTAAGACAAAATCCAATTCAAAATGCAATAGCTTAATAAAGCTGAGGATGAATAAGCTGATTTAGTATGAAAGATAGGGTGCAACGTGGTGGTTTGGGATACCCTGCGGCCTGGGAACAAGCTGGTTTAGTATAAAAGATAGGGTGCAACGTGGTGGTTTGGGATACCCTGCGGCCTGGTGTTTTGACAGCAGGACAAAAAACAATTCAAAATGCAATAGCTTAATAAAGCTGAGGATGAACAAGCTGATTTAGTATAAAACATATAGTGCAACGTGGTGGTTTGGGATACCCTGCGGCCTGGTGTTTTGACAGCAGGACAAAAACCAATTCAAAATGCAATAGCTTAATAAAGCTGAGGATGAACAAGCTAATTTATTATAACAGATAGGGTGCAACGTGGTGGTTTGGGATACCCTGCGGCCTGGTGTTTTGACAGCAGGACAAAAACCAATTCGAAATGCAATAGCTTAATAAAGCTGAGGCTGAACAAGCTTATTTAGTATAACAAATAGGGTGCAGCGTGGTGGTTTGGGATACCCTGCAGCCTGTTTTTTTGACAGCAGGACAAAAACCAATTCAAAATGCAATAGCTTAATAAAGCTGAGGATGAACAAGCTGATTTAGTATAAAAGATAGGGTCACATGTGCTGGTTTGGGATGCCCATGTGGGCTGGTGTTTTGACAGCACTACAAAAAATTCAAAATGCAATAGCTTAATAAAGCTGAGGCTGAACAAGCTGATTTAGTATAAAATATAGGGTCACATGTGCTGGTTTGGGATGCCCATGTGGGCTGGTGTTTTTAAAGCAGTCAAAAACCAATTCAAAATGCAATAGCTTTATAAAGCTGAGGATGAACAAGCTTACTTAGTATAACAAATAGGGTGGCATGTGCTGATTTGGGATGCCCATGTGGGCTGGTGTTTTGACAGCAGGACAAAAGCCAATTCAAAATGCAATAGCTTAATAAAGCTGAGGATGAACAAGCTGATTTAGTATGAAAGATAGGGTGCAACGTGGTGGTTTGGGATACCCTGCGGCCTGGGAACAAGCTGGTTTAGTATAAAAGATAGGGTGCAACGTGGTGGTTTGGGATACCCTGCGGCCTGGTGTTTTGACAGCAGGACAAAAAACAATTCAAAATGCAATAGCTTAATAAAGCTGAGGATGAACAAGCTGATTTAGTATAAAACATATAGTGCAACGTGGTGGTTTGGGATACCCTGCGGCCTGGTGTTTTGACAGCAGGACAAAAACCAATTCAAAATGCAATAGCTTAATAAAGCTGAGGATGAACAAGCTAATTTATTATAACAGATAGGGTGCAACGTGGTGGTTTGGGATACCCTGCGGCCTGGTGTTTTGACAGCAGGACAAAAACCAATTCGAAATGCAATAGCTTAATAAAGCTGAGGCTGAACAAGCTTATTTAGTATAACAAATAGGGTGCAGCGTGGTGGTTTGGGATACCCTGCAGCCTGTTTTTTTGACAGCAGGACAAAAACCAATTCAAAATGCAATAGCTTAATAAAGCTGAGGATGAACAAGCTGATTTAGTATAAAAGATAGGGTCACATGTGCTGGTTTGGGATGCCCATGTGGGCTGGTGTTTTGACAGCACTACAAAAAATTCAAAATGCAATAGCTTAATAAAGCTGAGGCTGAACAAGCTGATTTAGTATAAAATATAGGGTCACATGTGCTGGTTTGGGATGCCCATGTGGGCTGGTGTTTTTAAAGCAGTCAAAAACCAATTCAAAATGCAATAGCTTTATAAAGCTGAGGATGAACAAGCTTACTTAGTATAACAAATAGGGTGGCATGTGCTGATTTGGGATGCCCATGTGGGCTGGTGTTTTGACAGCAGGACAAAAGCCAATTCAAAATGCAATAGCTTAATAAAGCTGAGGATGAACAAGCTGATTTAGTATAAAAGATAGGGTCACATGTGCTGGTTTGGGATGCCCATGTGGGCTGGTGTTTTGACAGCAGGACAAAAACCAATTCAAAATGCAATAGCTTAATAAAGCTGAGGCTGAACAAGCTGATTTAGTATAACAGATAGGGTGCAACGTTGTGGTTTGGGATACCCTGCGGCTTGGTGTTTTTACAGCAAGACAAAAACCAATTCAAAATGCAATAGCTTAATAAAGCTGAGGATGAACAAGCTAATTTAGTATAACAGATAGGGTGCAATGTGGTGGTTTGGGATACCCTGCGGCCTGGTGTTTTGACAGCAGGACAAAAACCAATTCGAAATGCAATAGCTTAATAAAGCTGAGGCTGAACAAGCTTATTTAGTATAACAAATAGGGTGCAGCGTGGTGGTTTGGGATACCCTGCAGCCTGTTTTTTTGACAGCAGGACAAAAACCAATTCAAAATGCAATAGCTTAATAAAGCTGAGGATGAACAAGCTGATTTAGTATAAAAGATAGGGTCACATGTGCTGGTTTGGGATGCCCATGTGGGCTGGTGTTTTGACAGCAGGACAAAAGCCAATTCAAAATGCAATAGCTTAATAAAGCTGAGGATGAACAAGCTGATTTAGTATAAAAGATAGGGTCACATGTGCTGGTTTGGGATGCCCATGTGGGCTGGTGTTTTTAAAGCAGACAAAAACAATTCAAAATGCAATAGCTTAATAAAGCTGAGGCTGAACTTGCTGATTTAGTATAACAGATAGGGTGCAACGTGGTGGTTTGGGATGCCCATGTGGGCTGGTGTTTTTAAAGCAGACAAAAACCAATTCAAAATGCAATAGCTTAATAAAGCTGAGGTCGAACAAGCTGATTTAGTATAAAAGATAGGGTCACATGTGCTGGCTTGGGATGCCCATGTGGGCTGAGGCTGGACAAGCTTATTTAGTATAACAGATAGGGTGCAACGTGCAGGTTTGGGATACCCTGCGGCCTGGTGTTTTGACAGCAGGACTAAAACTAATTCAAAATGCAATAGCTTAATAAAGCTGAGGCTGAACAAGCTTATTTAGTATAACAGATAGGGTGTAACGTGCAGGTTTGGGATACCCTGCGGCTGGTGTTTTGACAGCAGGACAAAAACCAATTCAAAATGCAATAGCTTAATAAAGCTGAGGATGAACAAGCTGATTTAGTATAAAAGATAGGGTCACATGTGCTGGTTTGGGATGCCCATGTGGGCTGGTGTTTTTAAAGCAGACAAAAACCAATTCAAAATGCAATAGCTTAATAAAGCTGAGTATGAACAAGCTGATATAGTATAAAAGATAGGGTGGCATGTGCTGGTTTGGGATGCCCATGTGGGCTGGTGTTTTTAAAGCAGACAAAAACCAATTCAAAATGTAATAGCTTAATAAAGCTGAGGCCGAACAAGCTGATTTAGTACAAAAGATAGGGTCACATGTGCTGGTTTGGGATGCCCATGTGGGCTGGTGTTTTTAAAGCAGACAAAAACCAAATCAAAATGCAATAGCTTAATAAAGCTGAGGCTGAACAAGCTGATTTAGTATAAAAGATAGGGTCACATGTGCTGGTTTGGGATGCCCATGTGGGCTTGGGTTTTACAGGAGGCCAAAAACCAAATCAAAATGCAATAGCTTAATAAACCTGAGGCTAAACAAGCTGATTTAGTATAAAAGATAGGGTCACATATGCTGAAATGGAATGGCCATGTGGCCTGGGGTTTTTGCAGCAGACAAAAAAAAATTAAAACTAATCCAGTTATGAGAAATGCTTGTGTATAACAGATAGGGTTAAATATGCCACTGCCAAGATGGGATGCACAGTGGCAAGAAATATTTACAGCACAAAGAACACCGATTGAAAACTGATCTGGCAAATGAAAATAAAAAAAAGCTTTCCCTCTCACTGTCCCTGCCTGGATCATTCCCAATTTTTCCCTATCTTTCCCTGGTTCTGTCTGCCTCTCTGTGGGTCTCAACGACTGTCCCTGCCTATCTCTAAGTCTCTCCCTGTCTGCAGCAACCACCGCTGTTTCTGGAATGCAAGGCTGAAATGCGCAAAAGGAAAATGGCCGCCGTTTATATAGCACGGTGACGTCACCGGGCTTCCTGGCTGCTGATAGGCTGCATGTGACCTTCCCATGATAACTTGCCCCAGGGGATATGTCTGGACATGTTCATCCACCATTTTAGAATGCCTGTAATTGAAATAAATGGAGTTTAAAGGAAAACTTCGATCGATCGAATCGCGGGGAAATTCGGATTCGTTCAGAATCGAATTTTTCATGAAATTCGGAACGAATTTGGGATCGATTCGCTCATCTCTAGTTTTGACCTTCAGATTAAGGTTTGAAGATCTAATTCGCGCCTTCCCTTTGCCCAACATGACCCAGTATCTGTATGGTTTGGCTTCAAGACTCTCTTTGCATTTTCATATCTTCTGTCCGAGCCTTCACTTTGCCCAACGTGACCCAGTATCTGCATGATATTTTTTTAAACACAACTACAGATCATATTGATGGGCTCTTTACATGACAGGTTTCTACTCGGTGAGCCCAAATTTGATTAACAAATAAAATGTCAGCAGATCTCCATTCCAAAGTTAAACTGAAACATATGAAACTCTGGGTATTTGCCGGAAACCACAAAAGATAAGGCCCAGAGAAATGGCTAATAAGGTATGCTGCAAATCCTGTAATTCCTAAAAATACCAAGCCAGCCTCTCTGGATTTACAATGATTTCTTGCATCATAATTTCCAGACCAAGATTAGCATATTCCATTAAACTACTCTTCTTATATATTAAAGGCAGAAATAAAAATCATGTTAAAATAACTAAACTAAAACTGAGAATTAAAAAATGTAATTAATATTAACAAGCACATTTTATTTTGTGCATCCATTAAAACAAAGCATTGTACAGAATTATCTTTAATATGCAGTAATTTAACTTCAGTTCGTATTTATTAAGTTATATGTCAAATAACATTAAAGCTGTAATTAAGGAAACATTAAAAGAAAATATATATAACTTACATTTTATAATCTACTAGTATGTTTATTCATGTCTGATTCCAAGACTATACCACTTTACATATGAACATGTCCCTTACATTCCTATTTCACCATACAGTATTGCACGTTTCCAGAGATCTTTTGGCACAAACCACAGGGGAGACTCTACACAGGGGATTGGTTCAAACACTTTAATGTCTCACTGAACATTCACAAATTCAAATAAATAGCAGCTTTCTTCAGCATAGGCAAACATAAGCCAATCAGGCCTCTCCAGCACATTCAGTCTCCCTGGCCATATAGGCCTACTCACTCAGAGTGTAGGTGCTGTTCTATCCAGGAACATGGCCTCCTGGCCTCTGCTTTTGCTCAGTCTTTGTGCGCACGTCTGCCCGAGCACTTCTTAGTGCTAACTTGAACTCAGAATGTGGCTTTTGGACCTAGTCATGGTCCTGACTGGCCCCAGGTACTCAGCCTGCTCTGGGCACCACCAACTGTGGACCCCTGCTACACTGTGTGCAGGCCTTTGCAGAACAGCTATCAGTCTTCCCAGAGCATCCAGAAGCTCTATTTGCCTGCTCTATCTGCTGAAGGCCAGATCCTACCCCACCTGTGTGTGATTGCTCAACCCTTTTATGGAGAATCTATTCTCGGATGACCAAAACTAACTCCTTATCTGCCCTTTTGGCAGGGGCATGCCTACAGAATATTAAAATTTCATCCATAGTACATCTTAAGTAACAGTTTGCAGTTGCAGTTGCAATTGTTTGTAACCATACATCTCCAGAGAGTTTCCACTAGGTATTACTTACTCTGCCATCAGGTGGTATAAAGAGTATATACCAACTTCATGGTATGTTATGTGGGATGCCCCCTGTGTGGAACCCCCTCCAGATCGCCCACTTTCACTCACCGTTCCCACTGCGCATGCACGGGCGCTGGTCCAATTAGCGATTTATGTGGTGCATACTGATATGCGTCATAAAGATGATGATTTGAACTTTGCGTCGGCATAGGTGCGACAACTGCATTCCTGGCTCCCCTGTGGAGAGTGTGCTTCCGAGTGCCTGGCCTATCTGAATGGCTAGGCATGGGGAGCACGCAAAGCTGCGGAGAAGCTAGGAGTGCATCGCCGGCAAAGATCGCGCCGCGGGGTGGCCAGTATCAGGTAAGATCACCAGTGCCCCAGTGGTTTCACACATCGGGTCATCCAACATGGGCAGGCTAGCGGCTGGTCCTGAAATCTTTTAGATTCCAAGCAGGCAGCAGTGGTGATTGGTTCACTTTAAAAGGACAGTCCAGGCAAAAGGAAAAGTCACAGTCCAGTCACCCAGTGTGGTGCTTTCTTCCCCCAGATCAGTCTCTAAGTGTGGTCCTATTCTCCCCACAGTCCTGTCTCTAATTGTCTTCCCCCTCCCCCCTCCAGCCACCCAGTGTGATCCTGCTCTCACCACCACAGTCCAGTCTCCCAATGTTTTCCTCCTCTTTCCACAGTCCAGTCTCCCAGTGTGATCATTTTGTTCCCTACGATCCAGTCTCTCAGAGAGAGATCCTTATTCTCCCAGTGTAAGCTTCCTCCCGTCAGTCCAGTTTCCCAGTCCCAACCTTCTCTGCCCCAGCCTCCAGTTCATTGCAACCTCCACCGCAGTTCACTCATCCACCCCTAAGCTCCACTATTATGGGGCCCCTATAAAAGAACCACTCCAGGGGTCTGAAGGGGTGGCCTCCATCACACATAGGAACGGAGCAACACAGGGACTTAGTAGGTTTCTAGACTATTACTATATAGTGTATAGTGTGCCTGAGACTGGACATGCGTGGGGGGTATGTGCAGTGATGCCCCCCACAATATACATTTTTTAAATAAAATAATGGTTGGATCACTTTAACCCTTATAGTGCCAGCCTACCTAGTGATTTTTTTCACCCCCAATTTTCAGCATTTTGCACGTATTTATATATATACATGTATATTTATATAAGTATATATATATATATATATATATATATATATATATATATATATGTGTGCGTGTGTGTTATTTTTCAGCTGAGTTTGGGCTTTAACATGAAATGTTTGTATGTCTTGCTTCCTTAATAATTTTGGCTGAAATATGCAAGTTTTTAAAGAAAATCATTTTGCATGTAATAGCCCCATTCCTCTCAATTACAACTGAACCACATATGTGTCGGTAGACACCCATTCCGGCCTAGGAGACAGACCAAACTGACATCCCAACCCCTATCGAGGGTTAAACCCTTAAATAAATGTAACAAAACCCCCCCACTCCTGCAAAACCAGCCCTGGCCACCAGCTACGGGGACTGGTAGACTGAGCGGCCAGTTTTGGTCCCTTAAGGTTACTGGCCTGCATAGCCCACATGGTCACTGGGTTCTTCTGCACCCCCTGGCCTTTGGGGATGCAGGTAATCAGGTGGGGGGTTGGCAAGTCACCTGCTTGCTGGCAAGTGACTTGTTGGCCCCTCCTGCCTTGTGAACTGGTATAGGGGGGTCTCAATCACCCCGTATCAGTTCTCAAGGGTTTAAATGTAAAAAAAAGAACACATTAAAAGTCCTTTAAATTTTCCTTTTTCTTTTTACTACTTACCTCATTGCGTTGCTGATTTCTGCAGTTTCTGCAGTGAAACATAGAATCCACAGGCATAGCATTTTAATGATTGGGGATTCCACAGAGGCTCAATTTCTGGACTATAAAACCCCCGCTGCTTTACTCCTGGCTGGGAGCCAGAAAGGAAGGAGGAGGAGGGACATGTGTCCACACGCTGCCAGCAAGGTGTCTTCTGTAGATGCTACTGCTGGCATTGAAAACGTTAGTTGCTGAACAATAGGATGCCCCCAACCCACTGGAGGAGGAAGAAGATGTCGGGAGGGGACAGAATAACAAAGACTCGGACTGTCAAATAATGTTCTCAAGTAATGGTGTAGGTAATAAATTGAGGGTGACCCTTTCTGGATGATCTGTTGAAGTGTCTTTAGAGGAATGTGCCATAAAGTCAGTGCCAATGCTCATGAATTTTTTGATGATAAAGGTGCCACGAATGTTAACGTATGAGCAAAAAACTTGTCACCAGCAATTTAGCCAAGATAATTTGCACATGCTTATAGAAAAACCAGGAGACTTCTATTCTCGAATTAATATGATTGATGAAATATGGGTCCACCAACATGATCCTGAGACCAAACAGGCGTGGCTGGAGGCGATGTGGAGTAATTGTGTTTTCTTATTCGGGTAGATAACTTATTGACCACCCTAAGTACATGGTTCTGCAGTTACCTTCAATGAACTCTTTACTATTAGGGACAACATATTATATGTAAGCAATGTGTCAGTAGTGCAATGCTTCAAGCAGTGAGACTCCACTCGGACCGAGCAATTGCGAGCACCCTGCATTCGTTGTTGTTCAATGCTTGTAAAGCACTTGCGATTTCAACTTCTCTCAATTGCGGCACCCTTCATAGAGCTGCTGGCAACACTTTTTGGAGGCAATTGCAATTTCTACACAATCACGATTGCCTCCAAGGATGCGTGCGTCCATAGCCTAAGAGGGGCAGTGTTTCCAAGGTGATTGCTGGGCGCTTGCCAGAAAGCCTCACAACTGCCTTGGTCTGAATGGAGACCGATACAAGCACAGACGATAAGCATCTTTTGTCACATGGACCTATCATTGTTACTATCCATTTTTAATACCCCGAAGCACAGATTGAGGGAAGGGTGGAAGAGAATGAGCTCATGCCATCAGAAGGACTATCCTTGACTTAAAAAGATATTCACATACAACACCTAAAGTGATCTTTTAGCTTTCATAGGTAAATCACAGCTATAAAAAAAGAACACACATTGTACAGCATGGTATTGTTTTATATGGAATAGGTCTGAATTTTAATTGTGTCGTGGCAGCCCAAAATCAGTAAAAAGTATTCATGCTTTTGAGGTCCACTGTGCAATGCATTTCTCTGTGGGGACTTTAGGTCTGTTTTTCCTTCTTTTAAGGTTAGTGGCTGCAGACCCACTTGTTCGGAGATCTGACAGTATACAAACTGACTATAGCAAAACATTAATTGTCTACATTTGGTCTGATGATAGTTACCACGCTGTTAATGTAAATCATGCCAAGTGTTTGGAAATATGTTTGATCAATTATCTCTGCCTTGGCAAAGACTTAGCTAAACAAACCTGCCACTTTTGCCTAATGCCAATGGATGTGATGTCTAAGTTGTACCAGAACACTAAAAATATATCAGAAGCAGATGTGTTTTACCTGCAGGCAATGTTAGGTTGCCAATAAATTTATTATAAATAATTCTCTACAATCTGATGGAATCCAAATGAAGAAGATAAAACTGAAGAACTTTTTAAGTGTTGCTTAGCAACAAATCAACAATTCACAAATATAAGCCTCGACTTTAAAGAAAATTTATTTCAGATACAGATATGTATCCTCCCATTAAAGTGGTAAAATAACTGGCAAAATAAATGAAAATGACGTAGCTGGGGAGCAACTTGAGATAACAGCTGGTTGCAGTGTAGCAGATGTGCTAAGATGTGGCATGGGTTGGTAAAAGGGCTTGACAATGGATGCAGCAAGGCATAGCTTGGGTTGGCAACAGGGCTTGGTTATGGATGTGGTCAGGCATGGCATGGGTCAGCAACAGGACCAGATACTAGACATGGCCAGACAAAGATTGGCAACAGGACTTGGCACTGGATGTGGACAGGCAAATCTTGCAGGGCATGCTGGAATAGCATGCACTAGAGATGAGCGAACTTCTTGAAAGTTCGATTCGGGCGATTCGCCGAATTTCCCCAAGAAATTCGGGTTCGCCCGAATCGAACTTTCACGAATTGCTCATCTGAAAAAAAAAATGCCGGCATGGTGGGAGCGGGCAGGCCGGCTACACCTGTCAGCGGGCCGCCGCCGGCCCGCTGACAGCGTAGCCGGCCTGCCAGCTCCCACCATGCCGGCATTTTTTTAAAAAGCAAACACTTACCTGCATGGTCGGAGCGTGGAGGCCGGCGCCGCTCTCAGCTGTCATCAGAGGACGCGTCATCAGAGGGCGCGTCATCAGAGGGCGCCTGAGAGCGGCGCCGGCCTCCACGCTCCAACCATGCAGGTAAGTATTTGCTTCCGCCGCCCCCTGACAGCGTAGCCGGCCTGCCCGCTCCCACCATGCCGGCATTTTTTTTTTTTTTTTCAGGGAAAATTCGATCGGCACGAACCAAAAAAAAATTCGGGTTCGTGCCGAATCAAATTTTCCCTGAAATTCGGAGCGAATTCCGGTTCGTCCGAACCGGTTCGCTCATCCCTAGCATGCACAATAACAATATGATCAGTGGCATGCAAGTTCCCTTTAAATTGACCATCTCTAATCAGCTTGCATTCTGAGCCCACCAGTGTCTATGGCCAAGCAGTGGACATATTGAGGTTACAGGGGTGCCAGAAATAAAGCAATGTTGCATGTGACCATTGCTGCCCAGCCTTTACAGTCGAAGGGTGAGGGACTAGAGATGGGCGAATCCAAAACAAAAAGTTTGTGTTTGAGTTTGATGTCCGGCCCAAACAAGGTAATGGTAAAGCTGGTTGATGAGCTGCTGAGCAGCCCATCAACCTGTTTCACCTAAGTTTGCAGCAGCAGGAAGCTGCTGTAACTCACCTCTGCCCGATCATCTTCCTGTCAGTGTTGGTGGTGGAGGTAGAGCGGCAGCTGCCTACAAAAAGATGCCCGCCGGCTACCATGAGTGAGGACACTACTACTGCTGGCACTAGAAGTGTCCTCACTCATGGGGAGTTCATTTTTTTATTTTAAAGTGTTTATTTTTCTTTTTTAACTGTTTTTGAACTGGTAAAGGGTCCAAGGTATTCCGGATACAATAGCTGGAGGGCTGAATGGCTTCTGAACCGGATTGACTCCGCTCTAGCTCAACCAGAGGTATGCAGAAAAAATTGCCTCTCAAAGTTTTACTGTTATTTACAAATTTGTAAAAACAAATGCTTCCCTCTGTAGAATTTCTTTATCACAGTGCAAAGCATTTTCGAAAAAAGACCAGTGGGAGTATAAGTATTTGTACAGGAATCTCAATTTTATTCTGGTTACTACCATGATCTAATTGTTTTTTTTTAAATACATTTTTCTCCTCTGTCTCCAGTAACTAAATAATAAAGGTTTTATCCCCTCAATTGAGTCAAAGGTGGCAAAAAGAAAATAAAAATGTCTCAGGTCTCTAAACTGTCCCAACTCCCCAAAATCTAAAAATAAATTTTGGCTGGAGCTGAGGTTTAAAATAGAATTTGCAAGTCCCCATAGACCATTCAGACTGAGTAGGAATGACATGGAGCCATTAGGGATTTAGTGAAAGGGAAAAGTGTCCACATTAGAACCGCCATAAATCACTTGCTTGTAACTCATTCTGAAAACATTTTTGAGGCCAAAAATCGCCTGAATAAAATAACTTGCTTAAATGCAACAATCATTTGTCTGTTAGGTTGGCATTTCTTGGTAAATGTGTCAGGTGCTGTGTTTTCTTTTCTGTAATATAGCAGAGAACCATGGAGTGTGCGTGCCAGCTACCATGCGAGAGAGGTAAAACAAGCTTGACAAGTCAAAGAGTTATTCAGGTGCTTTACAAGACATGCAAATTACAGGTAAAAAAAGGAATAATGAAATATTGGACCTGTAGCCAAAACATTTTGATTTAACAGAAATAACACTTTTTGTAATGTACAAGTTGGTTCCTTCTTGGACATCAACTTAAAGGAATTTCAAAAAGTAGCCAAAAAAAGTAAGTTGCCGTCTTAAATAGCAAAGCGTGCTGAGCAAGAAAACACAATGGTCATCTGTAAACTTTTAGAAATAGATTTTCTAATTGGACAGGAACTGGCTTCAAATATAGTAGGTCATTTACATATACTGTATACAGGGGTAAGTATTGCACTATGTGACACTGTTACATATATTATAATAGAGGGTTATGCCATGAATCACCTTGACTTTAAAGGCAATGTACTGTAAAAAATAGATAAAGACCTGAGGCAAATTTTGAAAGATCACCTGTTATAACCGTGAAAATGTTGCAAATAAGTCCTTTGTTTTTGGGCGTAAATGTATTACAAAATGTGCTTATCTTTTTATTTTAATTTTCTATTTGTCTGCAAATGTTAACACAGTTTTCTATAGCAACAATGGGTTTACCTTAGCCATGTACAACAAAGTAGTGATTTTGAGTACGTATCAAAGACTTCCACACTCTAGCTTGCTAATCATCTGATTGACTAAGGCATGGGTGACTAGTTTAATTCATCCTGCTGAAATTCAACTTCTTCTGTTTGGAACGATCACAGTCTTGTGTTTTAGTAGCAAGGGTCAATGGCCGGGTTCTCAACTAGATGGGTCATTAGGCTGCTTAGACTTAACCAAAGCTGCTAGAGAATTAACCTGCTACATTGGAAGAATTGTGGGACTTCTCTGGAATGCACTCCCCCGCTTGATCCACCACTCTCCATCACTCCAAGCCTTTAAAAGCGCCCTCAAAACTCACTTCTTCAGACAAGCATATGACCTGGCGTAAGCAGCTCCTATAACCTTCAATGGCACATGCAGCCATACTCAAGCTCTACCACTTGTGACCCCGCCCCCTTTCTCTCCACCCCCATCCTTTAGACTGTAAGCTCGCAAGGGCAGGGCACTCCTCCCTATTGTCTCCTGTGCTCACAACACTTGGTTTTAACCTGTGGCATCTAATTTTGTATTGTTCTCTGTCCTCTATGTTTTACCTTGTCTATATTCTTACCTTGTAAAGCGCTACGGAAGTTGATGGCGCTATATAAATAAACAATAATAATAATAATAACTTGTAGCCCATTGTTTTTACTCAAGGTCATGAAAACCACTCCCACTGTAGAAAAAAACCAGGAGTCCCAGGAAAATGAGAATCATAGAAACAGCACGTTGATAAGTAAATCATAATCAGTTATGTAAAGACTACTCTGGTGCTGTTACCTGTAAATGTGAAAAGCTCTGCACTTTACCTGTAGACCTGCTCCACTGCAAAACCAAAAGTAAAAAAGCTAATAAAAATCATTGTGGCACTTTATTGTGTGTTTGACCTATAGAGATTCTCAAAACTGAGTGCTTGGGTGTTGAATATTTGAGAGGCTTTCATAGCCGCTTCAATTTTTTATGACTGACTCCCTTTGTGTCTTTCTATCAAATGTATATATAATTAATTGTTTCCATGGTTCCAGAAGTATGCCATATAGACAGAATAATATATATATATATATATATAGTCTGACACTTTGTTCTGCAGTACATACTGTACATACTGTGGGTATCCTTGTATGAATCCACGTGTTCCAATCACTTTCTGTAGCAGAAGAGATTTCTGTAACATGGTAAGTGCTATTTTTAAAAGAATTTGAAAGATTCAGCATTTTACTGTACCTTTCTAGTATTTATTTATTTTTTTGACTTTTTTAAGGTGTAGTATAATGAATATCATATTTGAATCTGCTAAAATATTTTATTGTCTATTTTCTAAATTAGAAAAATATGTGAGGAATAAATTATTATTTTTTTAGGTATTGTGAACATTTCCAAACTTCATAAGATGTTACGCAAGGAAACTGATTAAATTTCCCTTTTTGTTTTGTGAATCATAAAATAAAATGACTAACGTAAACAGTGTATTTAGCACTAATTGTAATAGTTACTGGGCCAAGAAACTAGACTGCTTCCACATGAGTCAAAATTAAGGCATTCTTTGCCTAATGAATGCGCTGGCAATATTATTTACTTTCTTGCACTTTAATTCTGTTCTAAACCTTATTCTGTAAAACTAGTGTAATCCTTCTTCATGGACAAATTGTGACTAGCCAGTATAAAGTTATTTAGAACCAGAGTCAAAAACAATATCTTAGAGGGGCATAACAAAGGTTTAGATTTGGAACATATAGTACATCACTATTTAACAGTGAATTAAAGACATTAGAATATTGACACCTAATCCACAGATTACTATAGTACAGACATGCTCAACCTGTGGCCATTGGAGCCTTCTGATGTAACCTCTGATCTGCTGGTGAGATTTTGGAGAGGGTATATAAAACCAAGGAAGATAAATAGAGGCGCAGTAAGGAGTAGAGGAAACAGTGAAAACTGCAGCTTGAAGTAATGCGGTGGCATTAATTAGGGGGGTATCCCAAGAATTCCAGAGTGCAATGAAGAGGGTAATCCCCTGTACAACACCACCGGAGCCCATAGGGGAATTCTCTTATACTGTAGTATGGTAATTCAAGATTGAATGTGTGAATATGGTTGGGTTATGGGCAAAGGTCTATAAACATTAGGCCCATATAAATAGAGGTCTAAGGCAATAAGCATGTGTATTACTAGCAAGTTATTCATGGGTATGGTAATATAGTAGTGTAGTGGAAGGACATAAGAGTGTAAAGAATCTCTTCAACCTCCTTACATTTCTGCTCAAGACAGGCTCAGGCAGTGTGAAAAGTAGCTCCCAGTTTTGTGCTAACAGGGAGCTGATGCTTACTCTTCTCTGCTGCTGAAAAAAACCCCAGCCTGTGTGACAGAACCCCATGCTCCTTTTCTAAAGATATTTACATCTGTGCTTTTTAACATTTTTCTGATATTGTTAAGGGTTAATGGGGTTTGTGATGATAGTGTAAGTCCAGATTGTGTGGGAGTATGAGGAGGATTGATGATTTTTTTTTTGAATGTGTATGTGCATCTGTGCATGTATTTGTTTTCAGGGGCTGTGGTGAGAGTTAGTAAGTATAAGTGACTTAAATGTGTTTGGGAATGGTTTGTGGGGGGTATGAGGGGGTGATTGGTGGTTGTTATTGAGATGAAAAATCATATGAATGGACCAGAAGCACACCAAAACTTATATGCAAATAAAATTGTATTGAAGTATCACAGCAGAAAATCACAGCAAAAAATCAAGCATATTTACATATATACATGGTAGTACAGAAAAAAGGATACAATTGGTGTAAATAAGGTTCAGCTTGTAATCAGGAGCGCTTTGGTCCCCTCACTAATTAGAGAATGTCGTGTATTTTAGCATTAATACGTACAATATAGACCAAAAGTGAACTATAAAAGGTAACAAACCATTACCAGTAGGGCTATTGGGTGATATTAACACGTTCCTGATGAGTGGTATGGATGACTGGCTGTGGATTCAAGTTAAAGTGGACCAACACCCACGGGTGATCGGCCCGGGAATCTATAAGATTCCCGGGCCGATCACCCCCCACCCCGCGGGACATCCGAGATCGGGATGTCCCGCGGGGTGTAACCCCCCCAAAACCCCCGAAAAACCCTACCTGATCTTCGGCGGCGGCCGGCCGCCGCCGCCTCCCTCGCGCCCCTGCAGGCGTGCGCGCGCCCGCGCGTCAAAAGGGACGCGCGGGAGGCGGCGGCGGCGGCAGCCGCTTAGACGTCCTTGTACGTTGGCGCTGGGAGCGCGGAGAGGTGAGTTTTTCGGGGGGTTGGGGGGGGTTTCACACAGCGGGGCACCCCGATCGGGGGTGCCCCATCGAAGTGGACCAAGACCCAGGATAGTCAAAATCCTGGGTGTTGGTCCACTTTAAGAACGTCACAAGATATGGGATATCAATAAACACAGTTATATATCAGAAGTCTGGTCAGTCAAATGCGCCATTAGCCCAGCATCATACCAGATATGAACCGACATGTAAGCATAATTGTACAGTCTATGTAATCATGACGCCAAGCAAACAATCATATCAATGCAATAGATATATAGAGAAATGTCATTACCATATAGACAGGATATAACCTGTGATCGCAAAAGTGCGTGCCCACGTTCCGGAGCACACGGCTCCTTTCTCAAGGCTTTGCAATGGCTGTGTTACCTCTGAACGCTGCTTTATCTCACCCCCCTGGCAGGCCAGTGTGGCGTTTTCGGGCGCGCTCATAGAGCACAGCCCCGGAACGTCCCTTCCGGTTCCGCGGTCCCGGCATGCGTCACATCCGCCGCCGGATGGCACCTAACAGTGGTGCCAGCCAAGTGCGGAAGCGACGCAGGCGCATGGGGCCACCGTTGCCGGGCAACAGTGCGTCGTTGGAACGAGGAAGGTAAATTATGATGCGAGTGTCATATTAGATAAATAAAGTTCGTTGAAAAAAAGAGACGCATGTTGTCTTCCCCCAAGACAGCATGCGTCTCTTTTTTTTAACGAACTTTATTTATATGACACCTAACAAGCCATCCCCTGCCAGGCCCCTCCCTACATCTCACCTATAAACCAGTCATATCAACACAGACACAACCTCTACTCTGCCTCTGACATTCTCCTGTCCCTCTTCTTGGTCACCTCTCTGCACTTCTGCCTTCCAGATTTCTCTGGAATGCCCCCCCCCCCTCTCAGTCTGTCACTCTTTTTTCTTTTTTTAAACAATTAAGTATGCATCATGTTATATGACATCATATACCATTACAGGAAAATCAAGAAGAGTAACAAGGGATGCAGTAATAATTCTGTCCTGACCTGCACAAAACATTAGCGATATAAAGGACCCCCTTACATTTGCCCCTTACATTTTGGTTTCAGTGGGTATTTAGGTAAGGGAGGTTCCCAGTAGCCCCCACTCCCCCAGCTCATTACAAGATAGGTGGATCTCCATATACTAATCTAGTGAGGTACCTGGTGGTGTCCTTGAATTGGATCTAAACTTTGCTTCAAAATGCAGGAGATAGGATGTTAATAAAACTTTCCCAAGCAGAAAAAAATGTCCCACTTTTGATTCTTTTTGGGCGGCCTTTTCTATCTAGTCAAATATCCAGTAAAAAATAAAAACACCAAATTCTGCGCTAGGTAAAAACTTTGTAGTCCTAGGCTGACAATCAAGGTTAAACACATAAAAAAGCATGGAGCAAAAATCTTGCTTACATCCTTTAAAAAGTCCTTATAGGGCAATCCATATAATATTCAATCCCTTATTAATGTTGCTGGTTTCTATTCGATCCACCACCAGTAACACCAAGCAAACAGGCCACTCATCAGATGGAGCTATAATATTATCATGTAGTTCCTCTTCAAGGCTCTGATATGACCTCTGTACAATATCACAGTACAACCATAGAATGTGGACAGTAGCCTTTTTCCTCAGTTTCTCTACAATGAAGGAACTAAAAGAATAAAATGCACGTATCGTAACCCAGTTTATAAAAATGACCAAAGTCATTTTCTGCATTTAAAATGCACTTACATCAGATTTCTTCCGTATAAAGCTTCTCTGTATAGATTCAATATCCGACATCCGTTCCCTCCAAGCCAACCCACGGCTGTCAGGTAGAAGAATGGAAAAAAACAGGATTTGCTTTTATAATGTGCAGCAATGGTCTGGCAGCATTATCGTGTTTGATTGCAAAAAGCAATTTTTACCAGTTTTCCAGGTCCATTTATAATGAATGGATATGGATTTTTTTGGAAGGCAGGTTAATCATTAGACCAATCGACAGTGAACATTTTTAAACTATTTTCTTAGCATAGGAAGTTGCTTGTATGAAAGAAAATCTTTGTGATGCAATAGTGAGGCCTCTCTCTGTGAGAGTACCTTTTTTATCCTTGCAAGTTTTCTCCCAAATTCTATATATGATGGCGGTGTGCCTTGTATCAAGATTACCTCCCAATGGAAGAAGAAAAGAGTAGTGCAAGTTAAAATTTCTCTACTTTCTCAGGGCATGGCGCAATTTCCAATTAGTAGATAGTAAGGGTTTCTGGGTCACATGAGTTGGGAGGAGTTCTATATGGAGGTCAGTCATGTGCATTAGATTCATGGTTCCCAATAACCCTTGATCCAATTCCGAATTTGTGTGAGTTTTGTGGTTGTTCATCCAGTCCCTTAAAATACAGTAGAGTAAAGCTGCTTGTATTTTCTATGTTGGGAAAATTTTGTCCTGTGTAAGTTTTGATTTGCTGCAAAAGCTTTCTGCTCATAACTGCCCTTTTTTGGCCCATTTAATTCTCTGAATATTCTATATATGTTCTTTACATCTGCTAATTTGAAGATGATCGTCAGAATCTAAAAAAAAGAGCCAAGGAAAGGTAGGTGTATTCTTCCCAGGAAGGATAGCTTAAGGCTGGCCAAACCATGGAGACCTTTTTCCATTTCTGTAATGACCGGTTTAATGTTACAGTCATATCATTACTATGGGTTTTTGGGGACAAAGACTCCCAGATATTTTAAGTGATGTTTATTCCACGTAAAGGGATAGTTCTCTCCCCAGTGAGGTTTTTTTGGGACTCCGATATAGTGCTAAGGATTTATTAAGGTTAACTGTATACCCAGATACAGGGCCAAAGGAGTCAAACAGTTTCCAGTATCCTTAGTAGACGGTCCAGTGCTAGATTGAATAACAATGGCGATAAAGAGCAACCTTGCCTGGTTTCCTGTGTTAGTTTTACTTTAGAATATGTATTTTTATTTATCAACAGGGTGGTGACTTCTATAGATATATTGATTGTTTTTTATAAAAGATGGGCCAAATTCTACATAGCCACGATCATTCTACTTTGTCAAATGGCTTCTTGAAGTCAAGGCTTAAGAGCATTCCCCTGGCATTTTGCTTGGCAATAGCAGCTGCTAAGGCTGTTCTTATTCCTAATCAGTCAATTATAAAAGCTTTTAAAATGGCCCTTAAAACCAAGTTCTTCAGAAAAGCATATAACCATGCCGCCAAACACAAGCTCTACTACTTGTGATCTTTCCTCCATTTTCTTCACGCCCTCTCCTTTAGACTGAAATCTTGCATGAGCAAGTCTTTCTCTCCTATTGTCTCCTGTTCTTATAAAATGTTATCTGAACTTTATAGCTTCTAGTTTGCAATGGTCTCTGTACTGTATGTTTTACAAAGGGTCTGAAATCATTTTCACTTGATTCAGTTTTACAAAGGAGATCCCAAAAATATAAATAATGCCTTAGTTTTGTCTACAAAGTCAGGCAATAAATTAGCTTTTTAGGCCATGTTTAGTGTGTAG
Source organism: Gastrophryne carolinensis (assembly GCA_027917425.1). Taxonomy (NCBI): domain Eukaryota; kingdom Metazoa; phylum Chordata; class Amphibia; order Anura; family Microhylidae; genus Gastrophryne; species Gastrophryne carolinensis. The sequence goes on along the minus strand of CM051234.1, from coordinate 184,034,619 downwards.
TTTTAATATTCATATACATCATACTTTACATTTTTATAACTTCTCTCTCACAGTGAAAATTTGCAAAGCCTGGCATTTTTTTTTAACTGCAATGAAAAAACAAGTTGTGATTGTTTTTTCAGGTCTAAGCGCATGGAACAATTTTACAGCAGAATTATTTGTAGTAATGCTATAATTACCAGGATGTGATTTATTTAAGCTGTTAAATTAAAGTATTAGTTTTTGCACTAATCATGGCAATATTTGGAAGGTAATATGGCCAGGTTATATCTCCTTAAGAGCATTTCCCATTTTTCCTAGCATGGTTTATTTTATATTTTTTAAAAGGCATGTTGGTACACTAATATTATTCCAGAGTCTAAACTTTGTTTTGTTTTGCTATGAGCTTTAGTTTCCATACTAGCTTTATGAGTTGGATTTAAAAATACTCCAAATCACTTTTACAATTAAACATATTATTTTCCAAATGCTTAGACTGCAATTGTCATTAAGTTTCCAACTAAAAATCCTAACTATCCTAACTAGATTTATGCGTTAGAAAAGCATGACTACTGTTTTTCATGTAAAGTTTGAGATATAGAAGTTACAGTACATTTTTACTTTTATTATCAGTATTACATTTAAAAATGTTATTTAAAATAAACGTGTGTGTGTATATATATATATATCTATATGTATGTATTGTATATATACGCAAGCCACTTTAGGGAGAGATCCATGTCAGGCTTAGTATAGTAACTAACCTTGTTAATAACAAATAATCTTTCAGGCTGATTCATCACCAACGTCAGGTAGCGACAGATGAGCGTCTGTAGCAGGCATTTCAAAGCGCCCAGTAGTAGTCGCTGTGCTCGGCCGTGGGTCGCTAGTTCAGAGCGACTCAGTCGCTGTGCAGCATTGATGAATACATTGTGGGGGGTCGATATATAACGAGTACAGCGCTGTATGGGAGCGCATATTAGCGACTGGTCAGTGCAACCGACTCACAAAATATTCTTCAAAAAAACAGTCTCACAAAACTCCAGCACTGAAGTGCCGAGAGTGCCGAAGGTTATATGATTAAAGGCTGTTTTTTAACATATATCCACAAGCAACAAAGCGAAAACATATGGAATTACATTGTTATAACATTGTAACATGAACACATTAATGCCAGACCTGTAATATCAATTCTGCATAAATATATAAAATGTAAAAAAAATGAAAAATTGGCTTTTTTTAAGGCCAGGAAAGATCCCAACATTATTTGAGAAAAAAAAAAATAGGAAAACAAAAACCCTGTTTAAACAGAAATAAAAGAACGTCCATTGAAATGTGTGGGAGAGCGACAGGTAGTGAGAGGTAATACGTGGCGCTCTGCAAGGCTGAACGCCGGAGCTGTACGCTGAGGCTGGGATAATGTTGAATCAGACGCTACATGGCGTTATCCCAGTCGCTTAACAGATTCTGCTTGATAAATGCGTAATTGCGTGCCGTGTCCGGCGTTCACCTGACGCTACCTCTCATTTACAAGGCACTACCTGACGCTATACCTTCATTAATAAGGCCCTTAGTTAACATATGTTGTAAGCTGGTCAATCACGCCAAGGTAATGACATATCTGACCATTGCAAACTCTTGCTATGTTTGAAAGCTTTTATTTGCAAAGACATTGCTATTTACTATTTCACTTGCCTATATAGAAACAGTGCAGCATTTTATAATTGGCCATCATTTTATATGAATGCCCAAAATACTTGTGTTTACTGTATATATTTTCTTTCTTAATGAAAACACAATGTTCATCACTGCAGACGCTTGCTCCCTATTATAGTTGGCAATTGATGTAGAAAGGAACAAAAGTAAACGCTGTAAGTCTACAGATAATGGAAGGAAAACTAATTTAAGGCAGTTAAATAAAGCATCTACCACACTCCCTACAACAAAGCAAGGTGGGTGGTCACAGACAACATTCACGTTTTTTACTGGCCAGCGTATTTAATTGTTACTAAGACCAGTAAGCAACATGATGAAACTTATAGAAGCCAAGGAATTGTTTTCCATCTGAGAGTGCAATTGAGCACGTTATCTTATTAAAAGAAACGCAGACCAGATGAAAACGGAGCCCGTCATGATTTTATTACAGCAGTAACTGTAACATTGATGTAACAAGATTACTATCTTGAGTTTAGGCTTAGTAAGGGCCATACAACACCCCCCCCCCAAGCTTTGATAAAATCTGAATAAACAGAGGGCCAAGCACACCAGTTTTCTCTTCAAACAAATGCTGCAAGAAAGTAAACAGTTTCTTTTGTGGTTTACCAATAAAAAAAGTTGTGCTTAGAACTTTGTCTGCACTGCTTCTTTTTCCAGAACACGCAACTAATTACAGGACTTACTGCTTCATTAACAAGATGTACAAACGCATGAGCAAGGAATAAGGTTGGTAGTGTTACATTCTCATCTTGTTATAAGCAATGTATTGTGATATGCTATTAGGTGGTAACGTACCATGTATACCCTTATTAGCTCCATCTGCTGCCAAGCTACTTTTAATTACATTTACACGACTACCTTTAATATCATTAATGGATATAGCTGAATATTCGTCAGGTAAAATCTCGTGATGTGGCTAAGCAAATGGTACACATACTTAAATGTTTATGGCTTTTGCTTCCTTTCAGCTGACATTGTTTAATGTATTAAGGGGACCTATTTTCCCCAATGGAAGTCTCCTCTTCTCTGCTGGAATATGACACCGTTTGATCTCTCTGGTATAGCAGTGCTTTTCAACCTTATTACACCAAGTACCCACTAGTGACAAGAAGTTCCAGCCAAGTATCCCCAAAGCGGAGGATCAAATAGAAATAGTACCAAAATTAGTGGGCCATAGCCCTCAAAGTATTTTTAAAGCAAGAATGGATAATGTTTCAGTATTAAAATATTATTCCAGACCAGTCACATACCTCTTGTTGGTGTGCCCCTGAACACTACCTATGTAGCCCCTGGGGTACGTGTACCACAGGTTGAGAAACAGTGTGGTAGAGGATCCACAAGCTGCAATAAAGAATTTTGTAAAAACTACTTAGCAAAACCTCCATTGCCATTGACATACCTCTGTGCTCTCCCACATTGCCACTGGCTTACAATGCTATATTCAGCAGAAAAGTATCTCTGACTGCCATGGACATTAACATTTATACCACTGAGGAGAAGACAACATGTTAAAGTTAGAAGAACGGTATGTTGCTGAATGTTTGCATTTTTTTATTTAACATTAAAAACTGAGTAAAAAAAATGTTATGCAAATCAGTAAGCAGTAGTGTTATTTCTATATTTCATCACCTGTAAAATGATACCTACCTGGGTTCATCATATACTCTCCCCTGGACCTCCTTCTGTCCTCAGCCCCTCCTCCCACTCTCAGCTTCAGAATTTCACATACTGCTCCACTACTATGTTATGCTCTCCGTAATTCAGTTCAACTGCTCTCCAACCCCCGAAAGCCTTACATGTGCCCTCAAATCTTACCTTTTCAGACAAGCCTATGATCTGGTTTAGGCATCTGACTTCACAATCTTAAAACCTTCAAAGCAGTTGCCACCATGCTAAGCATGAACTACTTGTGACCCAACCTCTTATCTCCTCTCTTATCCTTTATATTTTAAGCTTGCAATGGCAAGGCCCTTACTGCTAATGTACTTCTGTACTTGCTGTTACATCTGACTCATAAAATATATTATTTGTTTTTATCCTGTCTGTTGTTTCGACCTTGTACAATATTATGATGATTACTATAAAGATGACGGTGCTTTATAAATAAATAATAATAATTCAGGCACACCATCCCCTATGTCCTTCTCCACAGGGTTAATGCTCTTCTAGGGGTGTCCCAGGAGATAACTGTAATTGCACGGGAGCAGCACATGAAAGCCAGGTGGTTTGCTACTCCCTACTCCTTGAACTGTGATATTGGTCCTTGGGGTGCCTTACCAGTTTACTAGCAGTGTAAAAAAACAAACAGACAACATCCCTCCCTATTACAATTAATAACAACTACATTAAACTTACACAGCACTGACGCCTTCTGGCTTGACCCATCATATTTCTTTTGGGCTGCTGTTGCAAATTCCTAACGTCTACTAACTTGCTTGTAGGGCCCTGATCTGTGGTGTCTTGTGTTTTTCATAAAACACAGGCTTTGCCTCCTATGATGCTAGGGGAATCTCAAGAGGCCATGCACCAAAAGTATAAAAGCCTGTCCTCGGGAAAGAATGAGGATTATTCACGTGGGGGGGGGGGGGGGGGGGGAAGCTACTATCATGGGCAACAAAGACGTTGTGCTTAGAATTGAGCCTCACTCTATTCAGTGTATTACCCGATGAATTTTGTGCTTTTTTTTCTCCAAAATAATCTTTCCGTGGACGTAAAAAAATGTTTTTCATTTTTTTAATATTAATTTACTCCACAACATATTGATCCTTTTATTCACTTACAAACTTGACACATGTATGGGCTTTCTACATAAATAAAACCAACAAGTTGGAATGTAAGTAGTTTTTTTTATTTTCCTTATGTGTTGCAATTGTAACTACATTTAACAACAACTGAGTAAGCCACAAGAAATAGTATTAAGGCACTAGATCATGGAAATATTGTGGAGAACCACAAAAGAACACTACTGGCTGGAAAAGCTGTATCAAGTAGCTAAAGACTTAAGGAAATGCATTTAGCACATGGCAACCAAGACTAAACATTCTTATATCAAAATTTGTAGTTAAAATAGTTGTAATAGCTTTTCCTTATCACCTTATGTCTACAGGACTGAAATTTAAACAATAATAATAAAATTCTTATGGCTACATTGCGGCCTTTGTGATCATAGTTGGCCTGAAATCGAAACAAATATCCAGGAAGAGGGTAATTCTTGTGGCAATGATCACCCACCGAGGAACATGGCTGAGAGAAAAATGCAGCATTATTTATGTTATTTCGTGTATTTTAAATATCACAATCTGCAGCAAAATATGTAGCCCAGGTGATTCAAGAGCTGTTCATTAGGTCTTTTGAGAGCTTCTCTAATCTTTAATGAATAGCTATGCATTTTCTAGGAGCCTTTCCAGTTTAACGCTTTCTGAGTGCAAAATGTTTATTAAATGCCCTGCGCGTTATTTTCTGCAAAAAAACAATTTTAAAGGTAATCTATTTTATTTATTAAAATAAAAAAAATCACCTGTCTTCTTTTTTGGATCTTGCTGTCTTTCATATCACACAATCCCCTCGATTCAAAGAGCCAAAGTTAATTGATTTCGTATCGAGAATCGTAAGTTTGGGTGGCTGTTAGTCATTTTTTCCTGTTTTTTTGGCCATTTCCGACTCGCACGAGCCTACGTACGAATGCGTATATGCTCTTACGATCAGCGGAAGTTCGTTCCTAAATTTTACGATCAAAACGTAAAACTTAGGATCAAATCCTAAAACTTACGATCAAAACGTAAAACTTAGGTTAATTGGATGTGTTTAGGTGTGATTCAGAGAAACCTCTAAACGCGTTTTAAAAGAAAGCCACAGCCGACACCTTTTAGCAGCCGGATTGCTGTTCGTGAACAGGTTTTTTGGCTATGTGGAGGAGTCTGCGCGTCTTGTGCTCCAATGAACTGCATGTATCAGCATGGCCGAGGCCATAAATTGTATGGCAATGCATACCTGATTCATGTATGCCTTATAAAAGCATTTTAATGTGGACCTTAATTAGTCCTTTGCATGTAAACCTTTATTTGGCAATATATTTGCGTTAATTAAAGAAACTTATGTCCTTTGTTATTTATTTTCAAATTGAGGTACTAGAAAAATATTTTTAGATTGCATTTATTGGTGTAGTTGTTTACCTTTGCTTTGTTTAATTATTTAAGCACATCTTTGGTCAGATGCATCACACTTACTGAGGAGAGGAGAGCGGGATAAAGTGCAGGATGTGGGTTACTGCTGTATTTTGCACTGACACAGCAGAGCTGGGGGCACGGAAAGGTCAGAAATCAAAGAATCCAGAGCAACACAGTCACAAGGCCCTTTCTGTTTGCAGGCTGCCCGATAATACCTGAGCCGCCATCTTGGCTGTTTCTAGGCTCATAACATGCAGAAGTTGCTGGGTGTTTTTTAATATTTGTGAGCAATCTGTATGTAGAGGGTGTGGGTAACCACACTAAAAATTTAAAGTTGTACCATTTGAAGCATAAATATTAAAATTAAATCCACAAGTAAAAAATGCAAGTTAACTAAAAATTAAACAAAGTAAGATTTACTTATGCAAATGCATTCATTAATGGTTGGTTACTACAAAATGAATGAAATAAAGAAAAATAAAAGACCAAATATTTAGAATGCACTTTAATGAGGTAAGTTTGTAGTGCGGAGCCGCAAGATCAGAAGGATTTACGTCCAGACAAAAAAGGAAAAAGGGCAAAACCAATGTTGCAACCTGAGAAATGAAACGGAAAATTCAGGATGGAAACTGACATAGGTCTGATTCCCGAACTGCCATACGAACGGACGTATATTTTAGGATAGAAACGTATTTGCTTATTGAATCACTCGCAAGTTCATACGAACGCACGAGCGGACGTGAAAAATAGGATGATCGTGACCCAAATCCAAGCTGTTACATGTTTCTTTGAATCAACCCAAATGTGTTGCTTAAAGTGGACCAAAACCCATAATTTTAACTATCCTTTGTTTTGGTCCCTCTCCCTGAGGCATCCTGATTTGAGACACCCTACTGCGTGAAACCCCCTTGGATTGGCACATAAACTTACTGATCCTCAGAGCCAACATCGCATGCACAAATATATGGCCATTCAGTGCGTTCAACTCCACTTTTTTCAGCCTACCTGACATGTCAGCTAAGGACCAAATGGAGTTGTATGTGTTGATGGCTGCATCTCTGCTAGCCTTTAGTTGGGGTCTTGTTCACTCCAGCCATTCAGAAATGTCTGGGGTAAACACACGCCTGGCTAAAGATATTGCAGAGCCTGCCCACAGCCCTCACATGCACTGACGGATCTGCACGTTTCTCACACACAGGTGTTGCTAAAAGGTCTCAGTGGCTTTTGGGCTCAATACAGCATCTTCTTTGTTTAAAAGTATTGCCTAGAGCCCTGCTGTTCCATTGTCCCGCTGTTGCTTCTCCGTTGTTCAGTCTTCAGAGGGACGCAGTCCTCCCCTACTTCATCTCTGGCTCCCAGCCCACCATTATGATGGATGCAAGGGGAAATACCCAGAAGCCATGAGGATGAAAACTTACCCTGAGGTGGCTGCATTATTCTTCTGGCTGGGAGCCAAAGATGAAAGAGTAGGGATGACTGAATAGTGGGATAAGTGTTGAGGAACTGCGGAGACTGGTGTGCTGAAGTCAAGCATAAAAGACAGCAGGTACAAAGGATGCCCAGGCCTGCATGCAACCCCAAGGGACCTTTAAGCAGTGCTTACATCTGGTAGAAGATTGCAAGGCCAAGAAAGAAAATCTCAACCTTTGGATCAATTTTTAAAAAATGTATTAAATGGTGAACTAGAGGGGAGCGTTATGTCTTATTCTTTTTTCACTACTTGTGAACTGGTAAGAGGTGCCGCAGACCCCCTATACTAGTTCAAAGGATAGGGGGATTGAAAGCCCTCTACCCAACATGGTGGCAGGTACCACGCCCCAGCACCCCTGGAAGAGCTGAAGGGCATAGGAGCTGGTAGCCTGGCAGTGTCAGAGGTTGTCTCGCCTTTTGATTAAGCAACCAATCTTGTGACCAGAGAATTGCAGGTTCGATTCCTGTCTGGGACATAACTGAGGTGCTCTTGAGCAAGGCACCTAACCCCACAACTTGTTGGCAGACACCCCCATGTTCACTGGTGGAAGTTAACTGGTGTTCTAACAGTTTGTTTTGTTCTTACTGCATGGATAGGTTAAATCGGGAGGTCAAATTGTGTGGGCAAGCATTAAATGGCTGCTCAATTCCCAGGCACTTGGTTACCAGTAATTATGCCTAGAGTGCAGAGCTGGTTATTTAGCCTTTGTGGTGCTAAGCCTGTCACAAGAAAAAAGTGATGCCCAACAAAATACAACTCTGTCTGCACGAGAGCCTGCACATGCAGATTTGGACTGGGAAATTTTTCTGGTGTTTTTCACACAGCGGGGCATCTAAATTTGGGATGCTCTCGGGCCATGGAACATTTGGATTTTCTTCCCTGAGGCAGGGTGATGAGACAATGCGACATTTCACACAGCTCATTGACATTGTTTGGAATAGCATGGCTAAGACTTCTAAGTACTACCTTGGCCTCTTAATTCCCCAGACTTAAACCCAACTGAGCATCCATGGGACCACCAGGATTGTACTCTATGGATCCTCTTTCATGCTACCTCCAGCAGCTGGGTGATGCAGTCTGCATGTCTCCAGGTAACACTCAACCTACTTATTGAGTCACTCACAGTCCATTTAGCTGTTCTGGATATTAGCCGGTGTTCATACTAATGTCACTAAACTGCATATATATAGCAATAGCAGTCCTGTGTGTTATTTTCACCATGGTAACACTTTAGTATTTGGAAATTGTTGGGAAGTGCTGTGTTTGCACCAGCATTGTAAATCACGGCATAGCATGTTGAAATATTCGCCTTTATTCCTACTGATATTCTATGATCTGGATGAATAAGACCCTTCACAGACATGTTGAAATAATTCTTCAGGCTGATCATTTTAATTCTTCAGGCTGACCTTACACCTAGCTGAATGACTTAGGCTAATATCATATTTCTTTTGGCAAAAATGAAGTCAGCAAAATGCATTAAAATACTACCAGATTTTCATACAACCATTTATTTAAAGAAAACCTATAAGCCCCCTTTTTCAAGTAGAGGCCTGCATTGTTCCATTACCTGTACCTGTAATGAGGCACATAAGGGAGATAAACCAGAAAACCCCCTTCATGTCCCTCCCTTCCGGATCCACCTCAGTAAGAAATAAGCTCCTTTCCTTAGCATCCAGCATATCCCTGGTGGGATGCCAGGGTGGAAACATGAGGGACCTGTGTCCCCCTGCTCTTCAAATGTCAGCACCAACAATCACTTGGATGCTGATGCTGACCAGACAGGAGGGGGACTATGCCCAACTTTGGTTGTATAGCTTTTTATCCTTATACCACAACAGTGCTGCCAAACCTTGTTCAACTAGAGTCCTGCATTGGTTCCATTACCTGTACCTCAATATGTACACACTGAACAACTGATCAATTGTGTAGTTATCGGATGGGTGAATAGAAGACTTATTCAGGCATCTCAGACACCTCCCGCAGGCCATCTAAATGTATATGATGCAGCCGCGGCAACAAGATGCAGTGTGGGCTCAGTGAAAAAGTCAGTGGATCATCCAACACCCAAGGTTTTATACAGTGGGACATCCTAATTTGGGATGCCCCAAGGAGAAGGACACCAGCATTCCTAGTGTCTTATTTACCCTTGGGGTTGGTTGTTCCTCTTTAAGACTCTTTACTAAAGGTCATCCAGATGAGTTTGTTTATCTTTTCTATGACTGTAATTGAAAAAGTATTTTGATGGATTATTTTTCTCATTATTAAATAATGTTCAGTCAAATCAATTCAAAATCATTATCTATAGTACTTATGTTTGGAACGATGTATGTAGTAAACTAAGTATATCATTATTACAAAATAAATAAACGTGAAATTACTCCATCTTCAACATCAAAACATGCATGCTGGTTCCAACAAATAAAAGAAAGATTAATGTAAAAATATTGACTCCACTTCTCATGTTCTTCCTTATAAGGTTCCAACCTACATTCCTGGGGTTTCTTCTTATTATTTTGTCTTTGGCTGATATGCAATGCTGAAAGGTTGATGAACATGCTGAGAAAAGAGTTTTGCAGAGCATTTGGAACAAGCTGCTAGTATGAAACGCCCAGAGAACAAGTGAGAATGGAAATTCAGAACCTCAGACGGTACATCAAGAGCTGTTCTGTAGCTAGCATTATATGAGGCTAAAGTCTGCATTAAACAGCTGAAATCATAGTACTTTATGCTATTACTAGATGTGTTACATTAAGGCAATACACAAATAACACAGTGCCCCCTAAAATGAAGAACTACCTTGAAAATAAGCCCAGGCATGAGTTTTCAGGATTTTTTTTTTTGGGGGGGGGGGGGGCTTTAAATATAAGCCCTACCCCAAAAATAAGGTACAATTTTAGGGGCAAATAAGTCTATTGCCCGGGATATCAGGACCAGAAGGCCTAAGTCAGGGCTATTTCTTAGCCGGGACGCCAGGTGTCCCTGCAAGCTAAAAACCAGCCACATGTAAACGTGGCCGCCTATATCATATTTTGGAGCTGTGCAAATGCCAGGGAGCCACATGCAGGAGCCAGGACTTGTAAGTATACTGCACGTCTGCCCCCCAATTTCAGCACCCATAAGTGGCATCCGCCAGGAACCTAGGGTGGGAGCTACTGTACGTTGCCATATTACAGTAACTTTAATGCTTTTGGAATAATAATGAAGAACAAATGTAGACTGTCTATGGAAAAATATGGAAAAATAAGTCCTTGTGCATCTTTTGGTATAAAAATAAATATAAGACCCTGTCTTCTTTTCAGGGAAAAACAGAAGTATAAGAGGCTAATTTATAGAGGGTAATCCAATTTGATTTAGAAAGCTTTTAAACAAAATAACCGTGCTCTGGGTTTAGAGAGTTTTTCCTAACTGCAAAAGTGACAAGATGTTGGAAAGCCAGCGCAGCTCAAATGTTAAAGCTATTGGTGCTGGCTGGGTGAGAAAAAAGCCCTAAAAGGGGCTAACACACACTAAACTCTAAATTTGCGGTCTGCCAGTACAGGCCGCTTTATCTCACCATAGAACACAACCGCACAACAAAATCGATTCCAAAAGTGTGACTAAACTTTATTAGGATTATCTCATAGACACATACATTTAAAAAACATGATAGAAATGGTTCTAAATAACCACAAATGCGGATGGTGCAAGTGGACACATATGGACTATCTAAGTATATAAAATCTGTAAAATCACATATCCATTTGCAACGTATAATGGAATACGCTGTATTCTATGAGAAAAGCTGTAAATAGTGTGCAAATAAAAATATATGGGACCTCAATAAATAGCAGCTATACAAGGTGCAAAAGAACTTATATATGAAAACATTCAAGAGGTCTCCCATACCACTTACAGGATGCCCCTATTAGAAGAGTGCTAAAGTGCTAGAGTGCATAGTGCAAAGAGGTGCTAGACAGAGTGCAAACAGCGCTTCCAATACACAGCAAGAAATGCAAGTATCAAAGCATGAGAGAATTAGAATCTGACAGTTATTTTGTCACCAAATGAATTAGTCAAGGTCCACTTGAAACACCCGCTACGACACCAACGCGCTGCGCGGAGAACCACTTCGTCAGGATGCTGTCGGTTAATACCCCCAGCTCTCCCCTAAATACCTGTATGCATGGTGGTTGGTCCAATCTCGTAGGGGCCGTCATACCATGTGCCTCTATCATTGTCCAAACACTTCCTGTCAGCTGTGAGATGTGTGCCCAATCAGAACACGGAATCCCAGGGTGGGGCGGAGCTTAAACGTCCTGCCTGTGATCGTAATATTACAAAGCCGTAATAGGCTTTGTTAAAGCTTGGATGGCAACAGACCAAGGATGAAATTTACCTTAAAGCTGCCATGCGCTATAGGGCAGCTATCCCACAGCTGAACGTCTACTGTCGCTATTGTCGATCTGCTCAAAACGAGCCTTGGAGCGCTGTGCGTGTGCTCCAAGCTTCCATTCGGAAGTCTATCACTAATTATTCACACATTAATTTATTAATTTAATTTATTAATTGTATTCATTAATTTAGTTATTGTCAATGTATCATTAATTCACAATCAATTCACTATCAATTTAAATGTATTATTAACTAATTTATTATTAATTATTCACACATTTATTAATGAATTTAGACACTTTAGAAGATTGCTTTAATATTTAGTTTTACATCTAGATTCATATTCATTCTTTTCATTCTTAGCCTATTTAATTTAATTAAAGTTATCAACTAATTATTTATAATAACTGTTCCATATTTTTAATTAAAATGATTATAAGCACCATCAGAGATTTCATATCTGGCCAACTCTAATACAGAATAGTTGCAGCTTCTCCTATTTACACATATAAAGCTCCATGATAAATACTGTAGCACCATTGGTTGATCAGTTTTCTCTATAGGTAAGATAGCGGGTATATTTGTATTATGAAGATTATACTATATGACTACTAGAATATTGTTTATACAAGACACAATTTGTTATTTATGTATTTGTTTATTGGTTTTGTTCTGTATGTTTCCCCCTGCTCTCGTTCTGTATTTCTTGTGGTCTGTGTGCTGCTGGGGCTCGCGGCGCCTTCCCCGTTCCCATGCCTGGGCAGATGCCGACACCCAGTGTGCTTGCGCACTGGGTGTATGGCGTCGTCCACCTGCGCGATAGGTGTAGGGTGCTGCACGTGTCAACCGTACAGGTTCATTTGACGTCCTCTGAGCTTGGAGCACATGCACGGCGCTCCAAGCCTCGTTTTGAGCAGATCGACAATAGCGACAGTAGACCTTCAGCTGTGGGATAGTTCCCCTATAGCGCATGGCAGCTTTAAGCCATATTTCATTCTTGGTCTGTTGCCATCCAAGCTTTAACAAAGTCTATTACGGCAGTGTAATATTGCGATCACAGGCAGGACGTTTAAGCTCCGCCCCACCCTGGGATCCCCTGTTCTGATTGGGCACACATCTCACAGCTGACAGGAAGTGTTTGGACAATAACAGAGGCACGTGGTACGACGGCCCCTACGAGATTGTATCAACCACCATGCATACAGGTATTTAGAGAGCTGGGGGTATCAACCGACAGCATCCTGACGAAGTGGTTCTCCATGCAGCGCATCGGTGTCGGTTAGTGGGTGTTTTAAGTGGACCTGGACTCATTTATTTGGTGACAAAATAACTGTCAGATTCTAATTCTCTGATGCTTTGATATTTGCATTTCTTGCTGTGTATTGGAAGCGCTGTTTGCACTCTGTCTAGCACCTCTTTGCACTATGCACTCTTCTAATAGGGGCACCCTGTAAGTGGTATGGGAGACCTCTTCTTGAATGTTTTCATATATAGGTTCTTTTGCACCTTCTATAGCTGCTATTTATTGAGCTCACATATATTTTTATTTGCACACTATTTACAGCTTTTCTCATAGAATACAGCGTATTCCATTATACATTACAAATGGTTATGTGATTTTACAGATTTTATATATTTAGTCCATATGTGTCCACTTGCACCATCCGAATTTGTGGCTATTCAGAACCATTTTTATCATGTTTTTTAAATGTATGTGTCTATGAGATAATCCTAATAAAGTTTAGTCACACTTTTGGAATAGATTTTGTTGTGCGGTTGTGTTCTATGGTGAGATAAAGCGGCCTGTACTGGCAGACCGCGAATTTAGATTTTAGTGCAAAAGTGACAACTTAGAAATGAATTTTTACTCATTTGTAGTATTACTATTTGTAGTTTATTAATGTAGTACTAAAATATAGTTTACTAATTTTTTTATCACAATGTAATGTTTATACTGAGAGGCAAAGGACTGTCTGTGATGAAAATATATTTAGTCCATCACCAGAATAGCAGGCAATATCTGTTGACTCTGGTACCAGTAGGACTCAGAATGACAGTTGCAGGCTTCAGTAAAGCAGTAAAATATATACAGGAATCAATAAGATCCAAGGCTATTTTTAGGGGAGGACAAGCAGAGCGATCACCCTGGGTGCCAAGGCCATTGGGATGTCTTTATCCCAGCCATCCTGTTTACTGCAGATGAGTAAGGACCACTGTTAATGGTGCCCCTCAACCAGTCATGGTAGGGGGGCATTGCTTACTGCTAAGAAAGTGTCACAGCATGGCACATACCAGTATGGGACAACAGCACCAACATGAGATAGGTTAGAAGGGGGCAGCATTTTTTCCATCCCACACTGAGCATTATTTTGCCTAAGAACTACCCCCTGATAGGATGGTCTGACTTTTTCAAAAAATGGAAATACCCCCCACAAACTATATATTCCCTGAAAGTATACACCTCAGGCTTTCTAGGTGTACCAGGCTTGTTTACATAGGTGAAGTTTTCTGGAAGTAATTCCTCAATGAATTCTTTGGTAGCACAGAGTTTCACTAAAAAAGAATAAAAAGCAGAATAAAACTCATATTTTCCGAAAAACAAATATGCAAACAAAAAAAAACCAAGCCCAATCTGAAAAAGCAACATGCCCCAAACAGAACAATACCCAACATGCATAGCTACTGTCAAGGAAAGAGTTGTCAAACACCTCAAAGTAAAGCATGTGCGTAAGGGTAATTTTATTTGAAAATTTCCGCTCTGCAGACAAAGTGCGCACCTTGTACTTTTTCTACCAAAACAACCCTTTACATTTGGAATACCCCCCAGAAACCATGTATTCCCTGAAAGAAAATATATTAAGCTTTCTAAGCGTACCCAGCTTGTTGTAGTGGGCTCATCATTTTAGAAGTAATCCCTTGAAGAATTCTTAGGTTGAGCGAGGTTTCCCTCAAAAAAATTATAAAAAAACAGAATAAAAAACACATTTTCTTAAAAAATCAATATGCGAACAAGAAAAAAACAAGCTAAATCTGAAAGAGCAAGGTCCCCCGAGCAGAACAATACCCCACATGTATATGTACTATTAACCCTTTTAATTGCCCCTCTACTTGAAATTTTTTCACCCTCTGTTGACAGGTAATTTTTCACCATTTTGCACCATGTTTAACCGTGATTTTTGGAGGAATTTCCAGGAAAATTATAGTTTTCCTGGAAATGACAGATGCAATCATGCTGGCTGCAGTAGCAGAGGGGCAGGTGATGATCTGATCACCTGCCCCTCTGCTCCTGTGGCCAGCATGATCGCATCTGAATGAAGAGCAGCAGGGAGCCTGGACCACACCCGGTGAGTGACGTCATAAGCCCCGCCCCCAAAGGCCAACGGCAAGATGGTGGCGCCCGTCAGGAGAGGAGGGGGAGAGCTCTTTCAGGCTCTCCCCTGAAGCTGAAGAGCCGGGGGGGGCGATCGGAGGTCCCCCGAGTGAAGAGAAGACCCGGCGGGAGGCAGCGCGGCCACAGGTAAGTAAATGTCATTTTTATTTTTTTTTTACAGTTAGCAGCTGCCGAAGCGGGGGGTGGGCGGCCTATTCCGGGGGCTCTCCTGGAGCCATCCGAGCCCCCATGGGGGATCGGATGGCACCAAATTAAAGAGGAGACCCGGCCAGATCCAACGAGGGGTAGGTGAGAATTTTTTTTTTTTTTTTTAACTAGCAGCGGGGAAAGTCAAGCACGTGACACCTACGGGCTTGGCACTTAAGGCCCAGCCAAGCCAGCACGTAGGTGTTACGTGCTTGGCACTTAAAGGGTTAAAGGAGCAATATCACGAAAAAATTAGCCATTTATAAAAATACATATATTTATGCTGGATAGCGGGAGGAGGGGGTCACTTATATACCTCACATCAAGAAAAATCCAGCCAAGCTTGTTTTTTTATTTTTATTGGAAGGAAGAGGAAATAGGGTGACAGGTGCTATCAACCCGATACACTAAACTTGTCCTCCCTGAATTTTATTCCTACCTGGGGAAGAAAACCACAAGCTTGGCTTGAGTTTTATTCAGTTCGGGTGTATAAGTGACCCCCTCCTCTCATTAGCCAACGTGTTTATATGGATTTTCGTGATAGTGATAGTGCTCCTTTAAAGAAAAACATGCAGAAAAACATCCAGGAACTAACTTCACAGATTGACCCCCCTAAGGCCAACCTCAAATTTCCTCACAGATTAATAAAAATACAATTTTGTGAATATTCACCTGTAAAATGGGTATTGTAAGTATGTCACTCACCCCGCTTCAAGATATCCATAACTTGTGGGTAATACCGACCTGTAGAGGGCGATCTGAAGAGATGATAGGAAAAAGAAAGCCCCTCCCAGTCCATAAATACCTGGGACCCCCCACTCATTCCCCAGTATAAAGATAGCAGTAAGGAAAGGGACCAGGAAGAGCCAAATATAAGTCATAGCAACACAAAGTTCACAATATGAAGGATCCAGAATACAAAAAGGGGCGGGGTGAAGCGGGGTGTGTGACATACTTACAATACCCATTTTACAGGTGAATATTCACAAAATGGTATTATTCTAAGTATGTCACACACCCCGCTTCAAGATATCCATAACTTGTGGGACATCCAATAGCAGTGTCCATAAAGGGCGGGGATCCAAAACAAGGCAATAAAGCACAACTTAAACCACTGCAGCCTGCAGAACTTTGCGGCCAAAAACAGCATCCGCTGAGGCCCGAACATCAACCTTGTAAAACTTGGAAAAAGTGTGAACAGAAGACCAAGTAGCAGCCTTACAAACTTGCTCAACAGAGGCCTGGTGCTGGAAGGCCCAGGACGCCCCAACCGCACGAGTAGAATGAGCAGTAACACGAAAAGGGGGACTCCTCCCCTTAGCAGAATAGGCCCCAACAATGGCCTGATGAATCCACTTACTAATGGAAGACTTGGCGGGCGCCAAACCCTTCCTAGGCCCAGAGGGCACCACAAAAAAGGCATCAGTCTTACGAAAGGAAGACGTTACCACCAAATAGTACTTCACAACGCGAACCACATCCAAAGAATGTAGAGCCCTCTCCTTGTCGTTGCTGGGATCAGGACACAGAGAGGGCAGAACAATGTCCTGATTTAGGTGAAAAGCAGAAACCACCTTAGGAAGGAAATCCGGCTTAAAACGAAAAACCACCTTGTCCTGATGCCTCTCAAAGTACGGAGCTTGAATGGACAAAGCCACCAACTCAGAGACACGCCGAACAGAAGTGATAGCTACCAAAAAAGCCACCTTCTGCGTAAGTGAAGACAAGGCCACATCATGCAAGGGCTCAAACGGAGGACCCTGAAGAGCAGAAAGAACTAAGTTCAAATCCCAAACTGGAACCAAAGGCTTCCTAGTAGGCCGAACATGCGTAACCCCCTGGAAAAAAGTCTTGACCAAAGGATGAAGCGTAAAGGACTTTTGAAAGAACACCGCCAGGGCAGTTTCTGCCCCTTCAGAGTACTAAGCTGGAGCCCCAGATCCAGACCATGTTGAAGAAACTCCAGGATTCTGGAAATAGAAAATTCCCTACAAGGGAAAGCCCTGACCTCACACCAATCAATATAAGACCTCCAAGTCCTATAGTAAACGGTAGAGGAAGACCACTTCCTAGCACTAATAAGAGTTCGAATCACCGCAACGGAAAGACCTTCCTCCTTCAAGATGGAGGTTTCAGCAGCCACGCCGTCAAAGCCAGCGATGGTAAATTGGGATAACGTAGTTGACCCTGGGTGAGCAGATCCGGCAGCAGGGGCAGAACAAACTGATCCTCTGCCAATCTTACCACGTCTGCGAACCAAACCTGTCTTGGCCACCTTGAGCCCACCAGAATTGCTGACGCGCCCTCCAGGGCCAGCTTGCGCACCACTCTGGCCACCATGGGAAACTGAGGGTACAGGTACAGAAACCCCAGATCCCTCCAGTTCAGGGACATGGCATCCACTGCAAGAGCCAGTGGATCCTTCGAGAGAGACACAAATACCGGAAGTTTGTGATTGTGACGAGAGGCAAAGAGGTCCACCCCCGGAAAGCCCCACCTGAGACAAATCAAGCGAAACACCTTGGGACTGAGAGACCACCCCCCCTGATGAGATGAGGACCTGCTCAGAGAGTCAGCCTCCTTGTTCTCCACTCCCGGAATGTAAACTGCCGAGATGCACGGGACATGGCTCTCCGCCCAGTCCAGAATCAAAGACACTTCCCTGAGGGCACTCCTGCTGCGAGTCCCTCCCTGGTGATTGATGTAGGCAACTGCTGTCCGATTGTCCGACCGAACCTGAACTGGCAAGCCCTGCAATTGATGAGTCAAGCGAAACAGAACCAACCTGATGCCTCTCAATTCCAGGACATTGATGGGCTCGTGAGCCTCCTGAGGCTCCCACAGACCCTGAAACTGAAGATCCTTCCAGAAACCCCCCCATCCTGATAGACTGGCATCCGTGGTGACCGTCTCCCAACAAGGGGCCAGAAAGGACCTGCCCTTCAGCAGATTGACTGAATTCAGCCACCAGTGAAGGGAGCGCCAAACCCGGGGCGTCATCAGGAAGGACTGATCCAACGACAGTGGAGACCTGTCCCAAACCGCCAACAGATGGAGCTGGAGCATCTTTATGTGAAACTGAGCAAAGGGAACTGCCTCGAATGAGGCCACCATCAATCCCACCAATCTCATCCCTAGCCGGATGGCCGGACGAGGAATGGACAAGAGAAGCCGAACCAACTCCTGAATCAAAAGAACCTTGGACTGAGGAAGAAACACCCTGGCCTGGGAAGTATCCAGAGACATTCCCAGAAAGGTCACTACCCTGGACGGAGAAAGGGAGGACTTGGGGTAGTTGATCACCCAACCGAATCTCTCCAGAGTAGATACCACCGTCCTGGTGTCCAACTCTGCTTGGCTGAAGGAAGACGCCATAATGAGAAGATCGTCCAGATAAGGCACAATGCGTATACCCTGGGCTCTGAGTAGAGCCATCACCCCAGCCAGCACCTTGGTGAAAACCTGTGGAGCCGAGGTAAGACCGAAAGGAAGTGCCACAAACTGAAAATGCCGATCCTCCACCACGAACCTGAGAAACCTCTGGTGCGCTGGAAAAATCGGAACATGCAGGTAAGCGTCCTTGATGTCTATGGACGTCAGAAAGTCCCCCTGACGAAGAGAGTAGATAGCTGAACGCAGCGTTTCCATGCGGAATTTACGCGGACGGACGAACCTGTTGAGTATCTTCAGATCCAGGATGGGTCGGACCGAGCCGTCCTTCTTGGGTACCGTGAACAGATTGGAATAAAAGCCCCGGCCCTGGTCTGAGGGGGGCACTGGGCAAATGACAGCCATATCCAGAAGACTCTTTACTGCCGCCTGGAGCCCCTGCGCGGCCAGAGGGTCCAAAGGCGAGACCTGAAGAATCTGGGAGGGGGCCGGAGCTCGAACTCCAGCTTGTAGCCGGAAGTCACCACTTCCCGGATCCATCTGTCCGAGACCTCCCGATCCCAGACCTGGGAGAAATGTTGCAGCCGTCCCCCCACCCACCTGGGTGAGGGCGCCCCCTCATTGCTGAGCTGGCTTAGCAGCGGGTTTGGGCTTAGAGCCCCAACTGTATCCTGGACGAGCACGTCCTCTGCCCCTGTTACCGGAATCTCTTCTGGATGAGGGGAAAGCCAATCCTCTGCCTGCTCTGGCCCCACGAAAGGAAGGAGCAAAGGAAACCGCCCCCCGAAAGGAACGGCGTTGTTTCTTGCGTTGAGGTAACTTACCGCCTTTGGCAACGAAATCCAATTTCTCTCCAAAGAGCCGTAATCCTACAAAAGGGAGAGCCATCAGCGACTTTTTTGACACAAAATCAGCCGCCCACTGGCGCAACCAAACCGAACGCCGAATAGTCACCAGCAGAGCCGACGTCCTGCCACTCATCATCAGAGTGTCATCCAAGGCGGCTAGTACAAATGACAAAAACAAGTCACACCTTTTAAGGCCAAGGAACTCGTCACTACCCGGATCAAGCCCGGAAGAAGTCAACAGGTCCCTGACCACCGACCTGGTAGCCACCACCATCAGCGGCGAAGCACAAACGGGCCGCATGGCTGACCCAACACTGGCAAAACCATGACAAGCCATCTGGTCAATGCGCTTATCCTCACCATCTTTAAGAGTGAAACAATCAGGGGTATTTAAAACAGCAGTGTTGGACAACCCCAGAACCAGTGCATCCACCTCGGGAGGGGACGCCCAACGCTTAACCGTATCCAAAGGGAAGGGATATTTTTTGTCCCAACCCTGAGGAATACCTGGGAGCCGAGCAGGCCTTAGCAATAATTCCATCAAAATGCTTTTGATTAGGAAATTCCAAGCGCGGCCTAGATTCCTCGAAAAACTCCCCCTTTTGCTGTGGAGCCGCCTCAGGAGGAGAAATAGCCAAAACCTCCAACATCTGAGCCAGAACGTTAGGAGTATCCGAGGATCTCCCCAAGTCCCGCTCGGTATCAGCGCCAACAAACTGCTGATCGTCAGAATTATCTGATTCCTCATATACCTCCCCTTCCTCAAGTGGGGAGTAATCAGACCAATCCAGATTATCAACATCATCAAAGTCAACCACCGGCGAGGCCAGTGACAAGTGCTTTCTCTTAGCCGGAGCCTTTCGGGCGACCGCGCTGGAGAATAATTTTTCAAGGTTGGCCAATCTGGCGCACATCTCAGATTGCAGTTCCCCACCCATGACAACGTCACACGGGGTATGTATCAAGCTGGGAGGGGGAGGGGAAGCGACCGGCGGTGCTGACCCAGACGACTGGGGTCCGGACTGCCGCGTAATAGTCTGCTGTGCACATGGTATACACAGAAGTACATCATCCCCAGTAAGGGATGCCCTACACCCCATACACTTCTGGGATTGCCCCGAGGGGAGCCCGAGCCCAGTATCCGGGGATGCCTCCATACGGTGAACTTATATGTAGTCGCTATGACCAAGGGAATTACGCATATAAGCAACCCGGGATGCCCCTTTAATGTTCCAAGTGGGAGGATTTGTAATAAGTCAATTTTAACCCAGGTACCCTAGGACCGGGAGAAACCCCCTAAAACCTAATGTGGGTCTACCTGGAAGACATAACAGAAACACAGGATAAGCATTAAAGAAATTGGGACAAGCATAATAAGGAAAAATATGGAGGGGGCCCATAGGGCCACTCACTGTGCCTTCCTGTCAGCAGAGAGAAATGGCGTCCTCACACCACACGCATAGCAGTAGCAGCAGCAGCAGCAGCAGGCAGAGAGGAGAAGGGGGGTGTGGCCAGCGCGGAGCGCGCGATGTCCGTAGCTCCGCCCCCCTTCCAGGCCGGAGACCAGGCTCCGCAGTGGCGCCTGCCGGTCAAAGAGAAGAAAAGACAGGGGGGCGGGCCGCGGCGACGTGCCGACGCCCGGCCCCGCCCCCTACTCACAGTATCTGAGGGTAAAAGTTCCCCTCCGCCATACCGCCGGGAGAAGCCGGCGCCGCGGCGACTAAGGTGATAGCAAAGAACACTTAAAGTGACATGCACCAAACACACACACTAAATAAAGAATAAAGCCTAACACATGAGTAAAGGCCACCGACCCCCCCCCCCCCTCTGAGGAGAAGGGCATCCGGAGAGGGGAACACCACCTAGGGTGAAATGGCCGAGGGACAGGGCATCCCAAACCGGGGTCACCAGCCTGGATAACCGCCTACCCTCTGGTACAGGGTCTCACGGTGGAGCATTAGCTCCTGAGAACCTAAGGTGCCATTCTACCCTCACCCGGGCCACAGCCTAGGTTGGGAGGCAGGGAATCATCAAGGGATCCGGGCGGAAATAGATAAAAGAGCGGGCCGGGAGTCATCCTGGCTACCTGAAATCCCCCTGTGCAAGGAGGAGACCACATCTTCTGACTTGCTCGCCGTCTGCAGACATGAAAGACTGGGGAATGAGTGGGGGGTCCCAGGTATTTATGGACTGGGAGGGGCTTTCTTTTTCCTATCATCTCTGCAGATCGCCCTCTACAGGTCGATATTACCCACAAGTTATGGATATCTTGAAGCGGGGTGTGTGACATACTTAGAATATCAATACAATTATCTAAAAATTAACTGCTAGCACACCATCTCAATTATGAAAAAAATGCCATCATATACAATACCTTTTAACACCATTTTGGCTTACAACAGGTAGTGTTTCTGTTCAGATTTGGGCTAACCAGTATGTTTTTGATTCGGTTTGATCATATCAATATTTGGGTGAAATTTAACCACCTTGTTTTTTATTTAAAAATATCTGTGATTCATCTTTAAACCATGGTGCCATAAATAAATACAGCTGTTAGGGTGAGCGCTGCGCACCCATCTCGCGGCACTTCACTTACCTCCATGGCTGCATCCAGCCGTCATCCATCTCACAGCACTTCCCTCACCTCCATGGCTGCTCCCAGCCGTCTCCCTTCCCCCCATGCTTCCTCCTCGCATGGTCAGGTGCGCGCACGTCTCCTTCCACTAGAGGGAGCGCGATTCCTGAGACTTAAAGGGCCTGTACCCCACCAATTGGTGTCTGGTCATCCAATCCTGCATCCACTTCCCCTATTTAAAAGGGCATTTCCTTTCCATCAGTGCCGGATCTTGGTCTTTCCATGCCAGTTGTAAATCAGTTGCTTTTGGATTGCTCACCCGTGTACCGACCTCTGCCTGTCCCCGACTCTGAATCTTTGCTGCCTGCCCCGACCTTGGCTACTCCCCTTTACCACGAACCTGTGCTGCCAGCCCTGACCTCTGCCTGTACTCACTATGTCTTTTGCCTGCCCCTGTGCACCACGCTGAACCTCGGCTAACTGTGGAACTGGGCCTCTGTTGGGGGGTAGCGACCTGGGGGGTCACTCACCGCTACAAGACCAACCTGCCTTGCGGTGGGCTCTGGTGAATACCGATGGCCTCTTAGACTCCGTTCCCCTGACACGGCACTCGCCATCAGTTCCACAGTCAAAGCGGATCCAAATCCAAGTCCACTCCACCCGGTCCATGACAGCAGCTTCTCAGTATGGCAATCTGTCCACGATAAACCAACCATACAGAACAACTGACTTCGATAAAACAAAGAAAGGTCTACTTAGATAAATATTTTACCCACAAATGCCTTACATTTTTAGGTAAACTCAGATTTTGTTTGCATTCCATTCTCTTTCATATTTTTCTTGGTTTATGCCATGATAACCATCAGCATCAGGGTTGCAGATTTTGGTTAAAGTGAATTTCTTCCTACATTTTTTTGACCAGAATCTTAAAAAAAAATCAGGCAAACTGCACTAGAAAAGAACAGAACCATACAAACCGTATACAAGATTACTTTTCACTCTTTTAGCAATTTTTCCAAAAAGTACAGTGATAATGGCAACTGCTTAACAGGAGATGCACAGTAAGGGGAATTTTAATGGTTAGATGTAAGTTAATAAGAGACAGGACTTGACTTTGCTATTTACATATCCAATAAAATCAGAAGGCAGAAAGTGAGAGTAATAGCAGAAGGTTTTTTAGGTGCTAAAGAAATAAGTAGTAGGAGTAAAGTACAAATTGTACACATTAGTAGGGAATGTAGGAAAATTGGTTGCCATGAGGGAAGTGGAATGCTAGCAAGGAAGGAACAGAGACGGAATAACATATGAGGATAATACGATAACTAGAGGCAGAAAGATCTAGAGACATTCAGATTGTGGGAGAAAATCCTTAAAGCCAAAGGGGCAGTAGCTCCACCATACATCTTGCTTGTTATCTTAAAGTGGACCAAAACCCACTGAACTTGTGACATACATTTGGCCAAAGCCCCTGCTGATGCTACCTTCTTAGGGTGTAGAACTAGAAATGGATAATTCCGCTTTTCAGAATGTCCTGGAACACTCTTTTTTTTTTTCTTTTGCTGTCCCTCTCCGTAAGATGGCAGGCAGTCAGTCATTGCATAGATGTGGCAATGACATCATTGGCACACACAACAGTGGCAATGAAATGAGGAGGTGGAGCTTTACAGCTAAAACAGGCGCTATTATCTTTGACTAGAGTGAAGCAGGGGCAGTGAGAATTGACAAAAGGTACTTTTCATAGGGAGAGCAATTCAGGGGATGCTAGTAAAAATATGGGTTTTGGTCCGCTTTAAGAAAAGTCTTCAGTATTACCTACAATATTGAGTGATCACCACGCTCCAAACACATTAATTATTAAAACAGGAAAAGTGAAAATGTAACATGTCAGTGTTCTCCCACAACTACAGAACACAATTTTAAAAATTGATTGACTAATGCCAGCTTAATTCTATAGCTATCTGCTCTCCATTGCAAAGTACAAATATACATACGTCATATGATAATTTTCCATTTAGCTTACTTAGTATTTAGTAAACTTGCCATTAGCCTGTAAAAGCCTATGGCAAGGAAATAGAAACTGCAACAGATAATTACGCTGCTAGCCAAACTATGGGGGTGAATTCAGTACATATCTTACTTTTCCACTGACAAGTATGAAAAGCCTTTATGCTTCATGAAGCATGCAAAGCGTAATGTTGAAGCAATTTATATGTCTTCCTGGAAAGGGTTTAGTATCTCTTTCCATCCAATATTGAATCCATGAAATTGTCTATTTGTCTAACTTGTCTATCTATCTATCTATCTATCTATCTATCTATCTATCTATCTATCTATCTTTCTATCTAACTATCGATAAGCAATAATCAAAAAGTTATATTTTATATATATTTATCTGCCTAAAGGTTTCCTATCTACAGTATCTATCTATCTATCTATCTATCTATCTATCTATCTATCTATCTGTTACTGAAATGAATCAGATTCAGAAAACTGGACTGTACTATCTACACAATGTAGCCATATAGCTAGCTTTTCAACTGTCTACCCAAATCAAATTAATATTCAAAAAGGCCTTATTTTCAGGTCTAAAAAGAAATTTAGCATGCCAAAGCTAAAGAATAATTGATGTGGACGTGGTGGGGGTGAGTTGGGGGTATAGGCGCAGCATTGGAGTGTAACATAGAGGGATAAGAGTCTTATTTTCCTTTTAGTTGGTGGAGGTAGGGACAGTCCATGGTGAACTACTCTTTCCATTGAATGTGGGGTTTCCTGTCCTCATCTCTGCAGGTGAAATGTATTTTAAATGAGCATAGTCTCTTGCAGTAAGTGTCCCTCATGAATAAGTATTTGCTTCAGTGTAACAGGAAGTAGGCTTCATCCTTTACGGCCCCCTGCTCACAGTTCCGGGACAGTCAGCCAGGTTGCAAGCCCCATGTGACAGGGAGCAGCCTTTTAGTATGTCCAGCGAATGTGCAAGCTGCTAGGCTGCTCCATGCCTGCCGTAGCAGAATCGCGGAAGGAGGTGAGTATCCGGAGGGCCCCATTCTTTCTTTAAGTGGCGGCGTTGCACAGCTCGGCAGCTCGACCCAGGCTGTCCCGCTGCTGCATAATAAAAAAGAGGGAGTCCAGTTATTTCAGACTGGAGTTCCTCTTTAATATGAAGGAAGGGAGCATTTTTCAGCCCTTTCTCTGAAACCCCATGACTTTGGTCTTCTTATGACTGATGGGTATTTCCCATGCAGTGCTCACATTTTTCAATACTCCTAGGCTGGCCAGGAGGTCTCATTCTGTTGGAGACAGTAACAGGAGGTCATCAGCATACAGAAAGAACCTCACCTTGCGATCATGCAGGGGGAGGCCTGGTATTGACATAAAACCTCCAGACCTGCAGGCAGTCCAAAGATGTTGAATACTGTTGGGCTTAGGCTGCAGCCTTGTCTGGTATTTGGCCCTGCTTAAAAAATATTGTTCAGGGGGCGCATGCACGTCATGCTGCTGAGCAGACATTTATTTAAAAAAAAATTCCAGGACCCTAAAAAAAATAAATTTGGGATTCCAACAGGCACTGTGTGCCTGAAATCCTGTCCGCCTCTTGAAGCGCTATGTATTTTTTAATAAATATATTCAGCTTGCAGCACTCCCGGCCAGCTCCAGGTTTCACACTTCTTACAACACACCAGCACTCGGTTAGCTAAGGAAAGCTGGCTGCTGCTGCGTGAGAGACAGATAGGGCTTTGTTTTAAAATAAAAACTATTGTACTTTTCAGGACAGATAGTAAGGGAAAGGAGGCTGCTGGAGTGAGGGACAGCAGGGAAGTGACAAAACTGTCTTTTGGAGGACAGCTAGTTAGGGAGAGCCGCCAGTGGTTGTTGGAGGGACAGCTAAGGAGGCATATAAAACAAATCCACCGGTTGTCCTCATTGTACTCTCTGGATAAGCAGCTGTTGGGGAACATTAAAAACATCTGAGCATTTAATATTAGTCAGGGTTCCTCAATACATATAGATGGTGTTGTAGGAGAGTCTGCTGATATAGTCCCCAATGCATAAATCTTTCAGGCTATTATGAGAAGTTGTTTAATATAACACTGTCACTTTTTTAAGAATTATATTCAGTTGAATCACTATTAACCCCAAAAATTCTCTTGATCCTGCATGTTATTAATATGTCCATATATATTTGTTTTATCAAAAAACAAATCTCTGCACTGGCACTTTTGTGATTTGCATATTATGTTTTAGCTGCACATTCGCCATTGATAGGCTGATGGGAATTATACACTTTATTAAGGTTAGACTTGAGAGAAGAGTTTACTTGTTTACAATTGTTGTGTGATTCGAATGACTTTAAAGAGGAGCTAAACCGGGCAGTGATGTGCTTTTTTTTTATCTTGCGTAGTTTTTGTGTATAGTTTGTTGTTATCAGAGGAGCTACTTATTCAATAAAAATTTCAGTGATTTAGTAAAGTGTGTGCAGTACCTTTATACAGGGTTTTTTGGGGGAGACCGTGGGGCCCCAATACAAATCTTTGAGTAAAGATTGTACACTGTAAAGATTAACTCTTTTGCTGCCAGCCTACCTGGAGATTTTATCACCCTCTCTGCCAGATCATTTTTCAATATTTTGTGCTATACATGTTCAACTGTGATTTTTGAAGGGATTTCCCAGGAACATTATATTTGTTTTTTTCAGCAGTGTCTGGGCTTTTAATTGAAATGTCTTGTTTGGCCTTGCTTTAGTGTATTCTCAATATTTTTGGGTGAAATATGTGCAAAAAAAATAAAATAAAATCTGTATTTTACAATTTGTAGTGTTTTTGTGTAATACAAAATGTAAGTTTCACGTAAAAGCTCTATTTCTCCCGGTTACAATGGTACCACATATGTATTGGTAGACAACCTTTCCTGCCCAGGAGACTCCCCAAACTTAAACAGTGCTTTAGGAAATTTTCAGATAAAATACAACTGCTAGGCTACGTGCACCTTGCAGTTTTTCAAGAGAAACAATCCTTTACATTTAAAATACCCCCACAAACTATATATTCTTTGGAAGTACACAACCTTACTATTTCTAGGAGTATCAGGCTTCTTGATGTGGATTCTGGAAGTAATCCCTCAATGAATCATTTTTGGTTGAACAGGGTTTCCCTACAAAAAAAATAAAAAAGCAGAATCAAAGCCACATTTTGTTAAAAAAAACAATATGCAAACAAGAATAAACAAGTTAATTCTGAAAAAGCAAGGACTCCCGAACAGAACAATACCCAACATGCATAGGTATTGTCAAGGGAAGAGTTGCCAAACACGGTAATTTAACTTGAACATTTCTTGCGCTTTATCAACCAAAACAACCCTTCACATTTGGTATACCACCTCCACAAACCATATTCTCTGAAAGTACACACAGTAAGCTTTCTAGGCGTACCCGGTGTGTTATAGTGGACTCATCTTTCTGGAAGTAATCCCATGAAGAATTCTTTAGCTGCACAGGGTTTTCCTAAAAAATGTATAGAAGAATAAAAAATACATTTTCCTAAAATAACAATATGTAAACAAGAAAAAACAAGCTAAATCTGAAAGCGCAAGGTCCCCCAAAGAGAACAATATCCAACATACATAGCTACTTTTAACTTTTCTAACTGCCAGCCTACTTGATATGTTGTCACCCTCTGCTGACAGGTCATTTTTCACTAGGTTTAAAAAAATATGTTATTTAAAAAGTGTCTTGTTTATTTTAAATAAAAAAACGTATTTTATTCAAGAAAACCATATTGCATGTGAAAGCCCCATTTCTTCCGATTACAACGGTACCTCATATGCATCTGTAGCCCCCCTGTTCCTGCCCAGAAGACCCCCCAAACTTAAAAGAGCACTTTATAACATTTGCAAATAAAATACAACTACAATCCACACTATAAAGGGTAAAATAAATAAAAGAATCGGTGTGGGATCCCTCTCCCCATCAAAAAAAATATTTTTTTTACACTTACCTCTGATCGTTCCATCTCTGAAAACTGTATCCCACGATGATCACTCTGGTTTCTGCTCTCCTGCTGCTGCTGGAAGCCTTTTAACCTGCTGAGTGGTGGGACATAAAGGGTTAATTAAAAAACAATGACATAGGGTCCGTCCTCCCAGGGACCCTTAAAAATCCCCGAAAAGGTATGGGGCCCCCCCTACCCAGCATAACCAGCCCAGGGACAAGCTATGGGGACTTGTAGAACAGGGCACAAGTGGCCCCCACCCTGCAAGGCTACAAGCTTGCACGGCCTTGTGGCCACGGACTCCTCTGCCCCACTGGGCTTTGGGGAGGCAGGTAATGGGGGGCTGGGGGCTAATGTCAAATCACCCGCTAACTGCAGGTGACTTGCCAGACCCCAAGCCTTGTGAACTGGTATAGGGGTCTCATGGATCCCTTACCAGTTAACACAGGGTTAAATGTGAATAAAGACACAGATACACATCAGAAAAAATATTTTATTCATTTATTTTTTAATACTTACCTCTCATGATCCATCCCCGACCACTTCTTTCTAACACCATCACTCTGCTTTCCTGCTGCTGGAAGCCTTTTATACCTGCTAAGCAATGGGACATAAGGGGTTAATTTAAAAAAAATTATGTGGGGTCCCCCCTACCCAGCATAACCAGCCCGGGGACCAGTTATGGGAGCTTGTAGAACAGGGCGCAGGGGCCAGCCTTGATGGCCCCCCACCCTGCAGTCTACAAGCCCTGAAGCTTAAAGCGGACCTTCACTCTGAATAAGAGTCTATCTTATATGTTTCCCACACCCTGTACATACAGATTGTCCACATTAAAAATCATCCTACCTGCATCTACTGCATGTTATGAGCCTTTAAACATCCAAGATGGCGGCTTATGGAAGCCGCCATCTTATCAGGCAGCCTGCAAACAGGAAGTGCCTCCTGACTGTGCTGCTCTGCATTCTGGGACTGCTGACCTTTACCTGACCCCAGCTCTGCTCTGTCTGAGCAAAGCACAGCTATAACCCGCCCCCCTGTACCTTATCCCACTCTCCTCTCCTCAGTAAGTGTGATGGCGGCGCCCGTATCCTAAATTCCTGAACAGAGTTGCAGCCCAGTGGGGGAAAGAATAATAAGTTAGTGACTAAAAACTTAAAATATATTAATTTTAGATGCTGGGAAACCATTTTTTAAGAGTTTGGGCTTTTCATTAAATCACGCTGAAGGTCCGGTTTAATGGCTCTTCTGCCTGGGCTTTAGGGAGGCAGATAATAGGGGGGCTGGGGGTTAATGGCAAATCACCCGCTAGCCGCAGGTGACTCACTAGACCCTCAAGCCTTTGTGAACTGGTGTCTCATGGATCCCTTACCAGTTCACAAACGGTTAAATGTAAAAAAGACACCACACACCTTAGTTAAAAAAATGACATTTATTAAAATATGTTTTTTTCTTTACTCACTTCCGATCATCAGCTCTTGTGTCCCTCGAGGATCCAATGACAGATGCCGTGATCGCTGGAGGGGAGGTTTGAGGAGGCAGGGGATCAGAGGATCCCAGGGCCCTCAACCCCTCTGCCCAGTGATCATTGCATCAGATGGACAGTCAGGCCGGAGCAGAATGATGTCAGCAGTATGATGTCTTCTGTCCTGCCCCCCAAGAAGGTGGAGCTAGAGCTGCAAAGGCAGGATCAGGATGGAGAGAGCTTGTCTAGCACTCTCTCAAAGCTAGAAGAGTCCAGGCAGGTGATTGGAGGCTCCCCTCGTGAGGAGGTGCCCCGGCGGGAGGGATCGCAGCTGCAGGTGGGTAAATGTCATTTTTTTTCACATGTGGTTGTGGCTAGCAGCTGTGCAAGGGGGGGCCCTCTCCTGAAACCAAAAGAGCCCTGGGGGGGGGGGGGACATGGGCCCCCCAGGTGAAAAGATGGATCGAACAAGGGGTCAGGTGAGTGTTTTTTTTATCTATTTTTTACTGTAGCAGGGGGGAAAGCCAGGCACGTAGATTCTACATGCTTTCCACTTAAACAAAGTGGAAGTGAGCAAGTAGAAACTACGTGCTTGGCACATAAAGGCTTAAGGTACTTCTGCCAGACTATGTCACATCAGTGTAAATTACAGTGGTGCAAAACATAGTTTATATTGTTTTTATCACTGGCACATGTTATATTTTACACAATCCAAATTTGCACCATGTGGCGTAATCTGCTTGATAAAGCACGCCCTATATCTAACTGCTTTAGAAATGCTAACCATATAAGCTGTTCTGCATTTCACAGCTGATCATTACATGTATCTTTCCAGGACAAAAACTCATTTGTAGATGTGTGCGTTTAATGGTGGATAGTCAAAAGACACTTTAATAAATCCTGGCTGATACATTTTGGAAATCTGCTTCCAATGTGACTGGCAATAACATCAACCACTAGCTGTTTAACATGGCTCTTACAGTGCAGACTGGATTAGAAAGGAGCATGGCAAGTAAATCTTCCCCAATAAAACTATAACAGCTTCTGGATTTCATCAGTTTCAGGGATAGTGGAAAAGTGGCTGCCTGTCTTGCATTGTAAAGTAGGTTGTGGTTTCATACCGAGTACACAAACGATGTATGCTCTATAAAATGTGCACCTGGCATGTAACCACAGACATCTTCCCACTATGGTTTGTAACCGCCCTCACACTTACTTCAAATAGCAAAACTCGTGAAGCTCTGCAACTTTAAAGGAAATCATCTTGTGGATGCAATAATTTACATGTCATAAAGTGGGACTGGACATTCCTATGGAATGCTATCAGTCATGCTAATGGATTGGATTGATTTTCATTATTCCTTCTAGCACAACAATAGACATGTATGATTGTAATCATAACTAATATTCTAAGTAAAATTCACACACATAAAAGAAATGGCATCCTAACACTGAGAGTGTGTTTCTAATGAAAAATATGTGAATGAGTTCTGGAATTTAGACTGAAATTGAAGATTGTTCAATAGCAAGGAACAGATGCTTCACTTCTTAACACAACATTGTCCCACTCTAGACAGAAAATTGAGGACTAAAACTTTGAATACACTCAAAAGCTTGTTTTCAGTACCATATATTGTTAGTCCTACCATAAAATAATATTGCAATATTGCTGTCAGAAAGCTCTATTCAAAACATTTTTACGCGCAGCTTGTCGCATTGTTTGTTTGATTACGCTGTTGTCAACTTTGCAAATGTATCTTGCACCAAATGTATGTCCAGTATGTCTGTAACACTATGCAGCGCCAGTACCCAGGTCCCCCCACAGAAATATATAGAGATTCAGAGAGGTGTACTCCAGTATGAAATTGTACTCATGCTCACCCTGGATAAACAAGATGGACAGTTTGGGGCCACATGGATGAAGGGAATCACATTTGAAGAATCTAGTTAATATAAACAATGTAATGCTTGGATTCACCTAATAAATGAAGTCTTACAATTATCTAACAAGCTAATTAGACCCTTAGGGATTGTGGC
The DNA here is from genome assembly GCA_027917425.1 of Gastrophryne carolinensis. NCBI lineage: Eukaryota > Metazoa > Chordata > Amphibia > Anura > Microhylidae > Gastrophryne > Gastrophryne carolinensis. The sequence goes on along the minus strand of CM051234.1, from coordinate 184,003,040 downwards.
CCACATTTTCATGTTTAGCTATGCATCTTATTTTATTTAATTAAAGTGATTCAGAAACCAGACAAAAGGTGCTTACCTTTTCGTTCCCCCCAGCTGATTGGTGCTAGTCCGAGTGATCAACAACTCAATTGATCAATGGAACCGAGCCTGCGCTTCCTATGCTGTCAGGGGGCTAAAACATTTGGTGAGGATTGATGGCGTGTCAGGCCCGTGATCCGCTATCAACAATGTGAGCATTGCCACACCCTATCAATTCATAGAGGAATTGTGCTGAGGCCTGACACACCCCCTCTACTGTAGTGTCTGTAGAGGGCGTATCTGCAACCTTTTGGCTAATGTGGGGACAAGAGCGGGCACGGAGTTCCAGGGGAATGGAGTTTAGGCCCGGGTGTGTGGAAAGCGATGGCTGCGGCACAGACTGGGACCAGGCGATCAGGTGACTATTTAGACTTGCACCAGATATTCAGCTGCGGGGGACAAAGGGGAAGTACCCTTGTTTTTTTGTTTGGCTGCTTTTTCTCTCTTGTGCTCAAGAGCCTCTAAACCTATGATTAGACTCTTGCCAGATATGGCAAATTCAACCATTTTGCTGTTTTTAAAGCATGCATATTACTGGACTTTTTACCTGATGCTAAATCGCCCCTTTAATTTAGAATCAGGTGTTAAAATTGCTGTTCCATTTCATTTCCAGCCGAGAGGGTCATTCAGCGCCAGTAAAAAGAGCCCTTCTATTCTTGTTTTTACCTAAAGTGAACTTTTTACAAATATTATAAATTGTTTGAAATCCAGAACGTTTTGAACCAGTCCATAAAGATGAACAAACAAATCCCAAAGCGCTTGCACTTCTCCAACAAGTGATTTAGGGCTAATTTACTTCAAACACCTTCTGTGTGGCCCTTCACCGTTTCAATAGACTCTTACCAGAAGTTGGATAATGGAAAAGCCTTGTTCAAACAATATCCACGTAGCACACTGATATCAAAGGAGGTTTGCAATCCAAATGCAGACACTTGGACAAATGGAAAGGGCAACAGAAACAATCCAGGACCAACTTCACCATGTATAAAAAAGCCAGAGAGAGAAATCTAGCATAATATTGTTTAATAAAGGAAGATTCCTAAAACTTGCCACTCATTGCACTTACATTAAAACATAAGAAGAAAAGCATTTGAAGCAAGGAGCGACTCTCACCAATCCTCAGTACCACCTCGGCTGAAAGTAAGTACAGTGTCCTTTTCCCAGAAATTTAGATAAAAGCTCCAACTTTTTATGCTATGCATTCAACACAATATGAGCATCATTTACATGCAATCACCACCTGATTTCTCATAGACATTTTACAGATTTGACAATTATATTTTCTTGTGAGAGGGTATTATAAAAATAACAGCTGGTCAACTGATGATGAGCGCCTCACTTTACCTCTATCCTTGAAAAAAGTTAAGGACAGACTCATCCAGTATGGTTTTTGTTTAAATAACAATTAAGTAAAATGGGAGGAAGTTACTCCATCAATACTATTCATACAATCTATTTTGGGTTTGTTTGCTAAAAAAAGAAACTGCCCAGTTTAACCCTCTCATTACTTTATAATATTCAGCAGACAGGCTTGTTAATCCTGCAAAGAGAGCATGCGCCATAATTTACATACAGTTTCAGTTGCATATGTACAAGATTGACAAGCATGTTTGCTGAATATTATATAGTAATGAATGGGTTAAACTGGGCTGTTCCTTAATGTACAGTCTGGGCCCAAATAAATTGTATAAAATTAATTAATGGCTTAGCTTGTTTGAATTATGATTAGGTGCCTGCACATTATTAATGCTTTAGGTACTGAGTGAGTCACATTAGGCTCTATTCATGGTCGTGCGCCAAAAATCCCCAAAGCAAGTAACAATGCTTAAGCATGTGCCTAGGTGCCTGATTTATGGCTTCTCGTATATCTCGCACGAAATAGCATGTGCATGGGACAAGCGCAAAATTCCTCTTTAGAAGCCTTCTGCAGGAAATGCACAATAGGCCATGCCCCATGCCTATTTGGCTGCCTAAGCCGTTAAATGGTCCCCCATGTTTCTCCCCTTTCTTTACTGTTTTGCAATTGTGAATTTGTCTCTCCAGCTTCTGTGTATTAGACAGCTCTCTATTCTTTAAATCAGAGTGTATTCCTTGTCAACTGTGTTCTCCTAATTTTTAGGTGTCATGTTTTATTGAAGATATCCTGATTCCAGTTAACCTCCAGTGTTGTTTTACCCCATGTTTTGTCCTAGATGTTCTTTTTACCCCTCTCTCCCTGCCCTGTTTGATTTGCGCATTACAGCTTATTAATTGAGCTACTATGCATTTTGTTTATTCTATTTTATAAACTTTTCAGGCCCAATATACACCTTCTTGGTGTTCTTACCTAAACATCCTTATATTTGTCAACTTTGTCAACTTTTTACTATATTATTTTTCTCCCCAAAACTAAAAAAATAAATAAAAATCACAAAAAAGAACCTGCGGCTAACACTTTCATTGCTAAAAAACATGCAGGATACTACTGGCATGTGTTTTAGGAATGAAATAGGCCTGTTAGTCAGTTAAGTCAGACGTTTTCTTCAGCTTTTTGCTGGTGGAAATTCACTTTGGAAATTGGCACATTTGCGTATGCTTTTCTGCTGTCAAAATAACCCATAAATCAGTCGCAGATGCCGGTTTGGGGCACCAAACTTGGGCTTCTAGAGAATTTCAAGTGCAAGCTCCCGCTTTGGCATGGACCCCTTGCATAAATTTCCACCTTAAAAGATGCGCATGGTGCTTCAAAACATGTGCAATGCAGGTTTTGATACTGTGCAAGTTAAGGTTTGAGATGATAGGCTCACAGGTATACCTGCATGCATATTGTATAAAAGTTTGAAGGAAACCATGGCTTTATTTCTTATTTACTAATCATTAGAATCTGGCGGGCCTTTTTTAAGGCTTCTAAAGTTGGTTGTTGTCACAACAAATTACCAGATTAAACCAGCCCTCATATCAAAAATGACTGAAGGTTACAATTTGGGTGCCCTTTCGTGCATATTACAGCAATCCTAGACCGGTCTAGGGCCCCACTTGCTGATACTCTTTTTCCCTTCTGCATCCTTCATAGAACACTGGACCTGTGCTCAAGGGCCTAGAGGCTGATACATTTGCAAGGAAAAAGGCTTGCCACTTGGCCTCCGACTCAAGGGTAACCAGGCTCCAAGTCTGTTTTGTCAAACTAGTAGCCCTGGGGGGATGGGCCAACACCCCCATGGCTCTTCTAATATAGCAGTTTATATACCATTTTTATTTTTTTAGTAGTGCAATGCGAGCAGTTTAAGTTTAAGCCCCCTAATTAATTGGACCGATAAAATATGAGAGAATTTAACATTTGACTTCACATGTTTTATATGTTTCACTTAATATAGAATTGTATTTTGCCTGAAGAAAAAGCCTAAAGAACTTTAAAAGTTTACCTTTTCACTTTACTTTGACTATTACTTTTGAATGGATTCTCTGCATACATCAGTGGATAACACGGTTTAATAATTTACTCATATTGTTTTTTTCTTGTTACTTTTAACCTATACTTTGATAGCAATACATAAATGTCCACACTCTACCTTGTTGTGACTATGGATACTTGCAACATTAAAAATTATTGAAAATTGTACAGGGTGTGATTTTCTACCTTTTACTGTATGAATTATAATGGCGGAAACAGCACACTTCATGTCCTTTGCCAAGTAATGCTGCCTGTAGCTTCACATCATGTGTGTAGGTAATGTGTTATTATCAGTTTCCCACATATTCATTTCGTGGGAAAACTAACAATGTGTAACATGCACAAGAAGAAAACAAACTATTGTGCCAAACTGCCTTCAGGAATGCTGAATACATTAGTTAAAATCAATTTTCCATTGGAACGTGTCTTTTTCTAATAGGGAATTCCATGCTTTGAGCTTTCTTCCAGATATTGTTTTTCATTATCTTGTTTGCATCTTAAAACTATACATGTAACTTTTTGAAACATATTTCAAAATCAACTATTTAGCTGTATTATAAAGATATAGAAAAAAAAGGTCAGTGCTATCTAACACGTCTCTGATGATGACACATATGCATGTCACTATTTGCATGTATTATAGTTGGGAATCAAAGCATTCTTTCTTGATCAGATGTGATATTAATGTGTGCCCATGTATAAAACATCTCATAAAGAAAGATTCGGAATCTATAATGCAATGGGTATGGGTTCTTAACTTGAGACAAGAGGGTTTTTACAACAGTAAGGGAAAAGATGTAGGGTGACATTAAAAATTATTTATAAAATTGGAAAAATCTACCAAAATACAAACACTCTGGGGCATCACAAAGGGAAACAGTCATGATACCAAGAGGCCGATTCATTAATAGCGGCAGGTAGCGGCAGATGAGCGCCAGTAGCGTGATTTTCACAGCGCCCGCTAGTATTCGCTGTGCTTGGCCGTTGTTCGCTTGTTGACAGCGACTCAGTCGGTGTGCGGTAATGTTGTATACGGGGTTAGGAGTCGCTGTTTCACAGGTTCCGTGCTGTATGGGTGCGCCTGGCAGCGAATGGCCATAGCGAATGGCTCCCAGCATATTCATTAACAAATCACGCTCAAAAATTTCTCGCGCTGTGAAATGCTTGTTTAAACCCCAGAGCGCTGGCGGCGATGGCTTAAAAGTAGTTTTTAACCCCCAAACAACCATATTTTTTGATTAAAAAATTAAACAAGTTTTTCAAAACATTTTGTAATATGAATACATTAATATCAGACCTGTAATATCAATTCTGCACAATTTTTTTTTTTTTTTAACCTTAAAAAAATATCTAACATTGCCGTAGTGGTCACAGAATTTTTGACAGTTAAAAAAAAAAAAAAAAAAACAGTCATATCAATTAATTATGAATATTTAAAGATTGCTCCATTGAAATGCATTGGAGAGCGCCAGGTAGCGAGAGGTCATACCTGGCGCTGTGATGGGATTAGCAGCGGCGCTGTTCGTTGCAGTCCGCTACATGATGAATCCCGTGCTAGGGGGCGCTCTCGCCGGCGCTAGCCTCATTTAGCGTGATAAATGCGTGATTGTGTCCGCCGCCTGGCGTTCTGGAGTCGGTAGCCGCCGTTAGCTGGCGGTACCTGGCGCTCGTCAGACACTACCTGGCGCTATCCCTTGATAAATAAGGCCACAAGAGACATATGTATACAGAGTAAAATATGTAGCTTGATGACTTTAAGTTGATTAGAATAAAAACTTTCAAATATCACAGTTAATAGGATGTGGGCACTTTGGGAGGAAGTGATCGGGGTAAAGGGCAGGAGAAGGTCGTGAGAAGCGAAGACTGCTTCTGGGTTGGTATTGTACTTGTGATGAAATGTACAAGGGGACTTGGTTGTAGAGAGCCTTGTAGGTTAGGGTTAGTAATTTAAGCTATCCAATAAAAGACAAATACAAACACTCTGGGGCATCACTAAGGGAATGATACCAAGAGCCATATGTATACAGAGTAAAATGTGTGGCTTGATGACTTTAAGTTGATTAGAATAAAAACTTTCAAATATCACAGTTAATTAGATGTAGACAATAGAACACTAATTGGGTTAATGAAATGATTTTTAGTGACTCGTTTGAGAGACCTTCTCAACATACAATAAAGTGGAAAAAGATTTAGTACTTCTAATTTTTCTAACCCCCTGTGATGGGGCAGTTCCTCAGGTAAGTTACAGAAATGTCCATCTCTGGCAATACACTAATCTAATAAGCTAGGAGGCTACAGAATAAAGTTGAGCCTGGCCAAGCTTTTTTTTTACCCTGGATGTGGTCAAATCCATGTGATCCAATACAAACCTAATGAAGAATGGGGGATGGTGTGATTAACCCATCTAGGCACATCACATCTCCCCCTAGAGTTGTGACCCACACCAATGTAAAAGCAATTTGTTGGGCTGGTACACGATCGGGTATTATTCCAATAGTATACGAGGAGAAAAATTTTTGTTTGGGTATAGGTAAACCCCAACTTTCTAAGACCTCAGAGTGTGACCACGCCAAGTAAATTGATATTGACTACATAGTTGAAAAAATATATAAATTCTTTATTAAGTTATCAAAAAGATAAAATGGAGGGAAATAACCAGATGTTTCTCTCTTCTTTAGTAACAATGTAACATCTAGGGATGAGCGAACCGGTTCGGACGAACCGGAATTCGCTCCGAATTTCAGGGAAAATTCGATTCGGCACGAACCCAAATTTTTTTTGGTTCGTGCCGATCGAATTTTCGCCGGCATGGTGGGAGCGGGCAGGCCGGCTACGCTGTCAGCGGGCAGGCCGCTCCCACCATGCCGGCATTTTTTTTTTTCAGATGAGCGAAAGTGCCCGAACCCGAATTTCTTGGGGAAATTCGGCGAATCGCCCGAATCGAACTTTCAAGAAGTTCGCTCATCTCTAGTAACATCTCCTGGTTAAAAAAATAAATAAATCCTGATTGTTTGGAACACTTGAGCAATTGCATTTGATTTCCTTAGTTCATACAATATAATACAAGGGAAAATTCCACATTTCATAGACAGTGTTGACACAACTGAAATAATTAATTTGATTTAAAAAGGTGTAGGTGGACTAGTTTCACCCCTCAGGGCTTCTTCTGCACCAAAATGTATTGCCGATTCATATCATAAACTCGTCAGCCTAAAAAGCACACACACAGGAAAGACAAAAAAAAAAAAAAACATACAATAAATCAGTAAAATTGTCATTACACTTATATTAGTATTCAGTTTTAGGGGTATATATGTGTATAGGTACCTGTACAGGCTGGCTGTGCATCAATAACATGGTAAAAGGACGTTTGCATCACAGCAATTTCTTTGTCCCATCTATAATAATACAAAATAGACATTGTGCACAAAGTATCATATCATTGGGCTTGGATATGAAAAAATGGCCTAAGTTAAATGTCCTATTATTGCACTTACTTGATATGCGTTCAGTGGTCTGTGTTGCTCAGGATATCGGTGGAAATAACTTCCACCTATCAGCGTGCTGGCAGGCTGGGGGGAGGCTGATGTGGCACCGTCCGGGTCACAACTCCATCCTGTCCCGATATGGCCCGGGTGTGAAGGGTAATGAGATGCGCTTTTATGGTTGGAGTACATACCCAAACAATTTTTCTTCTCGTTATCCAATACAATGCAAAACCTGTGTTCCCCCACTTACAAAATGCTGGCGGAGCATCAATAGATGAGTTGTGTTAAAGTAAACAGTAATATTTTTAGACCAGTGTTTCCCTAGTAGTAGTAAAAGTACCACTGCTGGTACGCGTACATGCCAAGGCTGCAAGTTAATCTGTACCTAACTCAATCTGCTGCCATCTATATTTCACCAAAGATATATTCACTCTGCAAATACAAAACTGCTCCGAGAAAGTCATGCAAATAATTTATGTGCATTATTTGCATCGTGTTTGTGTATTTTTAACACAGTTAACAGAAGCAGTGAGAAAGAGTATAGTGCTCTAGCAAGAAAAAAAGGTATTCAGCAGAGGAAATTCAAACATCTGGTGGCCATTCGTGCCCAATGACGAAGTCAAAAATGCACCATCTTTGTTCATTTAAATGTCTGCCTAACAAAGTAATTTCTACCTATATAGTCTATACGTAACTCTCAATTGTAATAACGTTTTCGGGAGGATTAGCAGAAGTCTTTACTTGGTGGAGGGATCTGCAACAACTAGTGCACTGGAATTCCTCATAATGTAAGTTGACATTCAAATTTAAACAAATCATTTTCAAAGAAGAACATGTTGAGCTTTGCTTCAGGGCATAACAATAGTCCTTTGTTAATAAACCTTCTTCACTAGAACAAATGTGCGGCCTGACAACTTGATTATTGGGTTCTATTTATTCTCTAACTCAGATTGTGATACCTGCTTTATGCCGTGACATTGTTAGCTACCACCCTTATGGGATTGCCTGCATCTGGGGCTTGATGAAAATGCCTGCTGTGTTACTCTACCACATTGCGAAATGCGGGTAAGTCCACTGCTGCTTTATGTTAGAGCATTTTTGGTTAATACACTAGTTTGTTTGAAGATTAGAAAATACCCCTATTCTGAATTAACAGTCTTGTCTTCTGTCCCAGTATGATAGGGGTTTACATTTGCCACAGTCCAAATACACATGCCTAATCATATTTCTTATACATGTCTGAATACCTTGAACATTCTGTATTATTTTTCACTGTACACTGTTCTTGTGTCTTTTATTGGATAGCTTAAATTACTATCCCTAACCCACAAGGCTCTCTACAACCAAGTCCCCTTGTACATTTCATCACAAGTACAATACCAACCCAGAAGCAGTCTTCGCTCTGCTCACAACCTTCTCCTGCCCTTTACCTCGATCACTTCCTCCCACTCTTGAGTCCAGGATTTGACACATGCTGCTCCAATCTTCTGGAATGCAATTCCTCATACAATTGGTCACACCTCTTCCCTTAAAACCTTCAAAACTGCACTTAAAATCCATCTATTTAGAAGAGCCTATCATCTGAATTATCCCACTACTCTTACCCTCTTATCATCCCTTAGAACAATAGGCACCTGCTTAGTAAATACCCTTTGTGACCCGGCCTATTGTTTCATCCCCTTTCCCTTTACATTGTACGCTTGCAAAGGCAGGGCCCTCTCTCCTTATGTACTCCGGCATATTTGTGTTTTTTACTTGTCTGTTACATTTGATTCCTAATATTGTGTGTTTTATATGTAATGTTTTCATGTTTAATTGTTGTTTTATAAGTATCTACTTGTCTTACCTCTGTGCTTGTCCCTTGTACAGCGCCATGGAATGCAATGGCGCTTTATAAATAAACAATAATAATAATACATGAATTGCACATACATAATTCTGCATTGCATACTAGTGGTGGTGCTTACACTAGTGATGTTATGGTGCTTTAGACAGTGGACTTATTCCAAGTTTTTGCAGACCTTTTCCAATTCTTTATGGGCCTTCAGCATGGGTTGTTCAGACCTAAAGCAAAAGTCTACCCCTGAAAAAGTCTACAGCCTCTGCCCTGAGTACTGATTAACTTTTCATATAAGAGGCCTGTATGGACCAACCAAGTAATTTTCCAGTTTGGTATTATTTATACAGTTACACGTAATGACAAAAATTACAACAGTATTGGAAGAGGCCATATTTGAAGATGCAAAAAATGCATGGCTGAAAATGTTTATGCATCTGACATGGCTTTCTGCCCAATGTGCTACTCTTTTGCTCCCTCTGACACCCATGATTTTTGTTTGCTACAGTGACACCCCTTTTGCACCCTCAGACACAACAACTGTAGCTATTTTCTTCTACTACATGTGGCTGCTGTGGGTGCCTTCCAAGTGGCAGTTTTCACTATCCATTTGTACTTGGGGGCAGGGGTGGGATTCGGCAGGTTCTCCCTGGTTCTGCAGAACCAGTTGTTAAAACTGAGATCTCATTACTGAGAAGAACTGGCACAAATAGGTTCTATTAATAATGCTTTGACACATTTTAATACCGTGTTTCCCCGAAAATAAGACCTACTCCGAAAATAAGGCCTACTGTGCTTTTAGCATGAAGGCTAAATTTAAGACCTCCCCCGAAAATAAGACCTCCCCCGAAAATAAGACCTCCCCCCGCAGCAAGAGTCCTCAGTCAGCTGCGGCCGGCTCTCTCTGATGACGAGTGACGCCCCTGACGTTGCGCATAGGGGGACGTCACTGGGGGACGTCACTCGTCATCAAAGCGTCCGCCACCAAAGTGAAAGCTGCTGTCTGCTGCTCGCTCTCTGACAGTAAGTTAGTGAGTAGTGGCAGCAGACTGTGAAGAAGAAAAAAAAAAGAATTTCTATGGGGGAAATGCCGGGTGAAGTGAGGGGAGGGGGGGGGATGGAAACTAGAGAATTCCCTGGACTCTACCCCCACCTCCCCCACCTTCACCCACTGATGATGAGAAGGGGGGGTTGTATGTTTTGGATTCCACACATATGCCACTACCGGTAGTACAGGAGAAGGGGGGTAAATTGGGACAGGAGGATCGGGGGGGGGGTAACATGAAATTATGACAGGAGTCACATTTTGTCTGGTTATGCTGGTTTGTGACGGCAACTACTACTGTTTAACAGTTAATAAATTTCCTTTTTTTGTGAATGCATGTGAATTCTTCTTCATGGAAAAATGTAAGACATCCCCTGAAAATAAGACCTAGCGCATCTTTGGGAGCAAAAATTAATATAAGACACTGTCTTATTTTCGGGGAAACAGGGTAGTATTACACAGTTTGCTGTTTATTATAATATAAATGTGTGCAGCACTTGACAACTTTATATATAGGGAACCGGTAGTTTAAAATTTGAATCCCACCTCTGCTTGGGGGTAACAAATCCTAAATAGTGTGACGTGTTTGGGTAATTGCTCTTGAAACAAAAAGAGTCAGAACTGAGTAACATCATTTGAAATTGACCTACCTGTCGATAGCTCACCTTAGATGAGTACTGCTAAATACACAAATAGTGCACACGCAGCACTAATATTTGAATCTGTTAAATGACCACTTTCTTTGTCTACACAGAAAGACTACTGACCTAGAGGCATAGCACTGGCTTAATTACTCACCAAGAATAACTCTCTGAAAAAAACGGGGCATATATAAACCCCTCTATTGCAGTAAATATAGTAGGCATGCTCCTTTACTGTGACTAATGAGGGGGAGGGAACACATTCTCTATGTTAATAAGGGACTGTGTCCAAGGATTCAGGAAACATGCCAGCCACTGGACTTAAACTCAGAAACAGGGAATATAATAAGTGCTGGGCCTAGATGCAGCAGCTGTGCGAGAGAAAAGGTGTGTATGGTTTCTTTCTTTTTCTACACTGAACAGTTCCCCTAAACCGGAACAACACCCATTTAAAAAAGAAATGGGGGCATACAAGTTGACCCATCGAGACCCGCATTTGGCTTTCTCTGTCACGTAACCCATTGGCCTCTCCTGGGTAACCAGCCGCTGATGACCACATGACCGTGGCTGCCAATCACAGGGTTTGATTTAGTTGGGTGAGTGATCTGAAAGATTTTTTGCTTTAGTGGACATTACAGTAGAGGGGGGGGGGGGGGGCATCTGCAATCTGTCAGAAATGGGTGTTGTTCTGTTTCAGTTGCACATTTTATGTGCATTTTATGCAATTTTTTGGGGCTGCAAGAAACTTGTTTCTCATTATTTTTGTTTAATTACGAAAAACAAAACTTTTTGCATTTCATCTATGCAATCATGAACTTGTTTCTTTTAGCAGTTAGCATTGTAAATACATGTTTGAACAAATAATGAGCACTTGGTGAAAGAATAATGATAATACTAATACACCAACCAAGTGAATCAATAGACAGGCATACACAGAGAGGGTGTTTTCTGTTTTGTGTTACCATGTGCATGTAATAATATTGAATGCAATAAAATATTTGTGATGTGTTTCACTGCGTCCTTTGAGTTAATTTATACTAAATAAAGATGAGTTAATATCCTTTTGGGCCAAGCTTCCAAGGAGTGTTCCAAGAGGAATTTTCCACATACAACTGGAAAGGTGCATGCTTCTTTTCAAAGATAAGTACAAGGTTTTGGCTTGGACATTTTACAATAAAAAGCATATTTTCTGCTACAGACAATGAAGACAATGAGATCTGGATAACACCTAAAGCTCTTTGGCTTGATGTGTTCTTGGAAAGTAAAGGTATGCATGAAAAAATCTATTTGATATGTTAAGTTTAGTAGTGAAATGCCTATCTGTACCCATGTTGTTGAAGCAGAGTTCAAAGTGACTAGTTTTAAATGTAGGTGTTTCTTTTTTTATGTGTCTTTGTGTAGATGTATGTGCCTGAACAATTTTAAATATATTGGTTAAAGGAGTCTTCTAGCTTCCATAGACGACTCTTATTTTATTTTTGCCTTTTCTAATAAATTGATTAAGCAAATACCATTAAAATTTGTACGCATTTTGCGAGTGACTATACAACCACGGGTGGGTTATCACTGTGCACTTTTTTGGCTCCATGCTAACTTTTCTTTTCAAACTCACATGAGATCACAACCTGCCTTTTACTGCATATCTAAAGTAAAAAAAACAAGGCAGTTAGATTTCAGTATGTATTTCCCACTGGCTTGCTTGGTTTAGAAAAAAAGGACCAGTCCTTTTCCTTTTTTTTACTTGAACAAATTGCCACTTTCTTTTGGTGATATTAACTTGGAGCTCCAGGCACAGAGGCTAACATCTCCCAGACTCCAAGGCCGAATGGACAGCCTCTGGTCATGAAGATATGTCAGCCACTATGACCGTTCGCTCTTTTGGTTTTAAAGGTTCTTTGAGTTGTGATTACTTTTATTACTTTATCCCTACTTGTTAAGTGGTTATGTGTGCCAAGGACCCTTATACCAGTTTCAAAACGCTCTTCCAGTTCTTCCAGGGTGGCCATTTTTGTTGAACCTCTGGAAGAACTCAGGATTTATGCCAAAGGGTTTAGGAGCTGATATACCTGCATGGCTGAGGACACCATCGCTACAGCCATTGTGCTAGGCTAGTAGCCTCAGAAAGGGAGGTGTCCTACACCTACTACACCTACTTTCCTTTCCTCAAACAGGCCATGCCAGGGTGACCAGAGCAAGTGTAAAAAGTAAGTGAATGTGAAGAATAAAATAGTTGTCAAAAAGCTGTTGCATCAAAAGCAAATGACTCATGCAAATATTTCAGTTGCACATTTTATGTACTCTACTCTATTTATATAATCCAATAAATGCATGAAGGCTCAAACCATTGTTTTGCGATGTTACATTGCTAAATGTCACACGTTTAAAAAAAAGATAAGGGCATGTTTTACTCCAAAACAGATATAAATCAAGTAATCTTTTTTATTTATGTTTTGCTGAATCAAGGTAAACCTCCGATCTGTAGTTAGGGTTCCTGAAGCCTTGGATACCCCTTTGTAAAGATGTTTTTTTTAATGTCAAACCATACCCATTTTGACCTCAAACACCTTCTCACCTACTATGAAAAACAAGCTAGGTACAGATATTGCTACTGTTGGTTAGTAGTAGCATTTCAAAAACATGATTATACTAGTTGCCATCTACACATACACCCCTCCTCTTAGCCATGATGTCACTATTTAGAGAGCATAAATGTAATGTAAATGGTGGACACTAAAATCTTCAGAGCACCTTCACAGCAAACCTATTATGAGAACCTGAAGCAGGTGAAGAGAAGTGTTTAACCCATTTTATTCAGACATTTATTCTTGCATTTTTTAATGATAACATTAAAAGCTTTTATTCTGTGTATTTTTGTATTCTTGCTTTTTTATACTGTGTACTTATGAATGCTTTATGGGTGGGTGGCTCCTATTTCCCAGAGCCAGTTCCTAGTACTGTTTATGATTAGAACATATTGTTCTATTTATGTATATCTTGCTAATAAGATATAGCTTTGCAGCATTAAGTGTAATACATACCCATGACATACTCTTATATATTTTGGTTAGTTTTTGTAAAACAAATATCACAGGTGCTATTTTACATGCAAGTGAAAAAACTTTGCAGCCAGACTTCCAGGAATGCAGGTGCAGCGGTTGCAAAAATACACAGAAAATCATGCAACAGCCTTGATAAATTGAATGCAGCTGGATTTACATTGGATATGTGCCAGACTTTCTCCATGTCTCACTTGATAAATCCCCCTATTACTTATACGAAGGATGATCATACAACATACCGATTGACTTACTGCACAGACATTGGGACTCAGGTAATTGGACCTTCAATTATGTTTTTTTTTAGCATAAAGCTCTAAAATTTGCTCCTTCATAAGTCTTAAAGGATTACTTCATCCTAATCTATCAAGTATAGATGTATAATAGGTTAACAGTAGAGGGAGTTGTGTGTAGCTGATGATAATCATTGAAATAAAATGACCCTAACTTCCACCTAAAAGTTGTAACTTATAGGTGGAAGTAGAGTCATTTTGGTTTCCTAGCACATTTCTATAGCAAATTGCTACTGAGGTTACTTTGTGGCCTCTGTCAGTAATCTTTACTTAAAATATCTCATGAAAATACGGAACATTTTATGTTTTGTTTTAGAATAATGCATAAGATAAAATAATGAGTGATTTGAAGTAAATAGAGCAATACATGAGTATATATGTGCATAAAATTGCACCTATATAAACCTAGGATTTGGTCTGTTTTCCATGCGATGCTCATTTGGGATTCCCTGCTAGGTGAAACCTCCTGGATCTCCCTCATAACTCACTTTCTCGCCATTCCCATGGCACATGCGCAGGCTCTTGTCCAATCCTCACTTTATGCCATGCATATGAATGCATGGTATACAGCTCTGTTTGGAAACGGAGCACCAGCATAGTGAGGAGGAAGCGTCTTCTTCACCAGTTTCTCTGTGGTGCTCCCATCCCCAGGTGATCTGCATATGTACTACGGAATCACTGGAAAGGTATGATCTGTGACAATCATGGGGGATTTTACGCAGTAGGGCAGAGACGGGCAATGGTTTTGGTCCACTTAACTTCAAGCAGTAAAATTGACTGAATGTGAAAATTAAAGAGGATCTGAATGGATTGGGTGCCACCTGCTGTATCCTCACCCCTGTCTCTAGCTGTGGGTGTGTATTCAAAAAAGGGCTGATGTAGGTGCGTGTCTAGCTTGAGGTATACCGAGGATGCAGGCACAGTGCAGAGATGCAGTGCAGGCTTGTGGAAAAGGTCCATCAGGGGGTTCACACAGCAGGGCATCCCATTTTTGGACCAACACCCCCTCCAAGAGTCTTATAGACTTGATGGAATGTTGCTCCTCTTTAAGAATTACTGAAGTTTTACTTAAAAAACAAATTGAAGGGGCTGTGCAGGCAAGGAGTTAACTAGGTTTGCTAATGTATTATCTCATGTTTGTTTCAGGGGCTGTGATTATAATCATTTATTGTCTTGTGTTTTCCCTTCTACAGCTGAGATGGTCTGACTGCACTGCTCTTGAGTCCTTCACTTCAATGAAGGTATAGCGCCAGGTAGGGCTTCGTAGCAGCAGGCAGCATCTGGTGAATGCCGGGTGCTGTACGCAAAACCACATTTAAGAAAGCGAATATGGTGAGCGCCTCTAACAGCGCCATGTAGCGTCACATGTATAAATACAGGCGGGTCAGCGTATAGCTCCGGGGCTCTAGCATCCAGAGTGCCATGTAGTACCTGTTGCTCTGTAGCGCTCTCCCATACATTTCAATGGGCTTTCATTGTGTATAAAGTGTGTTTGCCAATTATTTTTTTTTTTCAAATCATTGTGTGACCTCTCCTGGCCTGCAAACATTGATCACACAGTGTCTACCGGTCTATGCTACAGCGCCCAGCTTTAGAGCGCTGATGCTGTGTGTGTAGCTTTTTCTTGAATATAGTGTTGAGCGTTGATGTTTAGGAGCAAATCATTCACTACCGTCCTCTCTTTATTGAATCACACCTTATTTTCACTTATTCCTTATTCTCAGATAAAGAATAACACAGTCCCAATTTTCATGAGATATATAAAGGTCTTAGTAAGAAAAACAGGTTGTTTGGCAAAGTTATTTCTGTTTTTTAAACAAAGGGACTGTAAACCCAATGACAATAATAAGGCAGCAAGCCGTTTACCTGATGGCAGTCACACGTGTCTTTCCTCCATTTCCTGCAGTATCTGGTAGAAGCTGTGTTAGGGCTCCAAAGGTTGCCCTCCTTTTAAATTCTATTCCTGCAAAACCACACACAAAAGGTCTAAGAGCCCCCCTGTCCCTTGGTGCTCTCAGCATTGACAAGCCACAGTGGCACCACAGCTACATGTATCTTTGACCAAAGAAAAGCATGCTCATGACTCATAAAGCTGTACCATGATGTGTCCTTCCCAGCTCAGCCATGACCCAGAAATTCCTCAGAAGAAAGCGGCTTTACTTAGAATACATAAGGTATTTATACATAGTCGGAGAGTTTGAGATGCTTTGAAATTACTAATTTTACACTCTTCCTATGGGGGCTCAATTTGAAGAAAAGTAGTGTGTGTCTGGAAAGGGGCAGGGAAAAGGAGGAATCAGGAAGATCTAAAATCTTGAACCATTGTTGGACTTTAGAGCCGCAATACTAGTCCCTTATTTCAAACCAGTGTAGATTTGTTTTTATTGTCTGTTTTGTTACCAGCAAGGTAAACCAATTTCCTGAGATCATGTACAGCACAGCATTCTTTTCACCGAAAGATCTATGAAGATTAAGCATCTCCCAAGGTTTAATTTTTTAAAATCCCAGTTGGTATTTCGCATTAGTGGCTTAGGAAGGGTTCACAGCTCCCTGCTGAAGATGTGCTCATGGCCCTGATAGGCACTGGCAGGCGTATGAAGTTGTAAAAGTGATCCAGCTGTTCTGCATGTATTTATCTATATATACTTTTATAATAGTTGCTTATGAAAGTCATCCTTGACATTGGAGTCTATTTAGAGCAAGGTGAAAAAACTCACAGCCTGCCATTCACTTTCATTGTCTTTCTTGGGGTTGATTCTGAGCCAGCTGTTGAATCAGCTCCAAGGTAGACAATAAAAGTGAATGGCAGTTTTATCTCCGAAATTTTCACCTGGCTCTGAATCTACCCCATTAATAGCAACCTATTCAATCCTACCAGCTTGTCAGTCTTGTACCGCTGATCATGACTGATTTGATTTATGAGCACCAAGCTAAACAGCACATACATTTTCTCTCCAAACACATTAGTGTTTTATTTTAGAATGACACTGTTTTATAAAATATGTTGATATTATGTACTGTACATATTTATGTATTTAAAGGAGCTGTATTAAAATATCTATGTAAACACACTAGATAGTGAGCGGAGAGGCTACTTTTACACTAAAAATAATAACTGTACAAAGCTTGTGTTTTTTGTCCTGGTATGAATAAAATCCAGGGGTTAGCATACCATTGAATTTTTAGAGGTCATGTGATCCATTCCGGTTTCTGTCCCTTGAACCAACCTGTGGGGAGCAGCAGTATTAATTACTTTGAAGTGATTCAGCAGGCAAAAAAAAAACACAAGGGTACTTAAATTATTTCCCCTGCCGCTGATTGGTGCAAGTTCTGTGATCAGCAACTTACCTCATCGCTGAATTGGTGCCTGTGCTGCAGCCTATGATCCCAAACTATTCAGGGCCGGAACGCGGGATCAGGATTCACAGCGTGCCAGGCTTGTGACTCGATATCAGTTACAGGTACGTTTCCATGCCCTCTCCAATCATTGCAATGGAGGTAGTGTGCCAAGGCCTGACATGCCCCTTCCATTGTAGTGAATGGGAAGGACGTGGCCACACCCCTGTGACTGATAGTGGTGAGCGTGAGCCGGTACAGAAGGGGAATTTAGGCTTGTGGCAACGTGGAAAGCGAGGACTATATAACACCAATCAGCTGTGGGGGACAAAAGTTATGTTTTTGCCTGCTATAATAGCTGACTATTAATATATTCCCAAAGCATTGCATGATAGGTAAAAGCATTTACACACATCAGAAGATTTGCAATAGCAATAAGATTTTATGGCACAAGCAAGCTCAATGGACAGGCTGTTGGAGTTGAGTAGATGTCCCCTGTAAAATCAGAATAGTATGTTCAAACCTGTCACCCTGATTATTATTCCTTCCATTTAAAAAGAAACAAACTTGGCTGGGATTTTTCTCTTCTCTTGCCATATTTTATTTGTCTGCATATCTATTAGTGGATGTTTTTCCACGATTGCACTATATTAAGTCCCAGCTTCTAGAATTAAAAAGTTGTCGTGCCAGTAAATACAGATCTTTCTTTTCTAACATAGCAGTCTCCCCATTTAAGGGGTTCTGTGACGGACTAGAAGGGCATAGGCAAATGTTGCAGCACATCCCAAGCACTAACATTTTCACTGTGAGGGCCATTAAAGGACACAATCAAGGAAGGTATCAAAAGTGGAAGCATAACATGATTTCTGGACAAGAAGTGACAGCACCTGGGCCATTAAGCAAAGGGTTTAGTGGGTAAATAAAGAAGTAAAAAGCCATATTCTGGTGTCTGATGGGAGGGGTGGGGAGATTTAAAAAATAAAGCAGTGCAGGCTTACTTTCCTTTTACTACCAAAAACAAAACAAAGAACCCCTACCTGCCAGCCTGTAGGCTGGATACCACTATGTTGGTGCTCTCCGGCTTTGATGCTGGCACACAAGCAGCCATTGCAATGCACCCCTGCTGCCAATAAAGAGGGAGTCTTTTCCCACATGACAGGCAGTAAAGATGCTTAGCAAGGCTGGGGGAGAAGTTCCATAGCCACCAACGCCAAAACCGGAAGACAGCAGCAGCCAGTTGGCCGGTAAGTGCCTTTTGTTTTTGTTTTTTTGCAGCCTGGACATGGACTTTAATCATTTACAAAGTAAGGTCATTTGCAAAGCTGTTCCAATCATATATATATGACCTACAAGCAGGTCAGCAATAACATACATTTTTAATTCTGCTGTCTCTGATGATTTTGGAAGAAGCTTTACACAAAGTTAAAACATCCTGGAAAAAAATTAACTTGTGCCCCTGGTTTCAATTATTTTTAAATTTGAGGCACAAACACTGCATTTAGAGATATGTGACTTAAGTGCCAAATAGAAATCTTTTGATTTTTTTCTTCCTAAATACATGTGGTTGAAATTGGAGAAATGATGATTGCCAAGCCACAGTGCTTGAATTGGGATTTAGCACAAGCCATTGTTCATAATACACTTTAGCAAGGACACTTTTCAAGTTAAAATGAGATATACATTTATGTAAAGGACCCCATTTACTGCATAGAATATATAGTATGTATGATTTAACATCATTTATATCATATGTTTTGTTCACAAATTCTATGGAAAAATATGATCTGCTAACATTATCTGGACTGCAGCTTATGTAAAATCAGTTTATTAACATTTTGCAAAAAGTTCTGTAACAAAGTTTGTTTCGTATATGAACATAATACTGTGATAACTTAATTTTAGGTACATTGTGCTTATATAGCTGTTACTGATTTTCAAGACCTATTTTGTGCTGGCAAGTTTGTGCTTGCCTTCTACATTGTCACTAACTAGAGTGTCTTCTCAATCAACTGATTTGTTTCTAAATCCCGTTTCTTGATTAGGCGCTTAAAGGAGATTGGGAAAGCGGTCTGCAAAACCCCATATAAACATGCTAGATGTCAAAAGAAGGGGCGTATGTCTATGGCTTGCTTTTTACTCTACTGAATAAAAGAGGAATGGAGGGTTTTGAACATCCAATCCTCCTTTTATTTGGGTGGAATGCTAAACTATAATTAATTGCCTTTTAACCAATCTGGAAAAGATTGGCATTAACCATTCTAGTTGTGTGGAAAGCATGGATAAAATCTATCACACATCAGCAGAACTGCAATAGCATAAAGCTGTCCAGGCAATTGCGATAATAAGGCGGCAAGAACCTCTCTTGAAGCCTGTCCCATGTACCTCTCCTTCATTTCCTGAAGTACTCTGTAGATGCTGTAGCAGGTCTCTCACATGCGCCCCTCCTTTCAATTCTATTCCTCCAGGACCACCTCCAAAAGATGCCACATGGCCACCACTATCTCAGCACTTTTGGGAAGAGTGAGCCCGGAAAGCGTAACCACTGTGGATTGCTGCACTGAGTGTACCAAGAACAGAGGCAGCTGCACAACCATACCATAGAGGAATAAAACTTAAATTACGAGCAAACTTTGGTGACCTGCTACATTTAGAGCACACTGCAGGAAATGGAGGAATGGTGCATGAGACAAGCTACAAGTGAGCTCCTTGCTGTCCTACCACTGCCTGCACTGTCCCTTTAATCCAGCAGGGGACAGCCAGTTGGAGTCCTCTGTATAAATAAAATGGTACAGATGTTAGTTTCTTAACTGTGAAATGAGAGTCTCGAGATGACCAGCTTTTCAAAACAAAATGTTTTTGTAATACTTGGTCATAAGATGTTATGTAGTCTACTCTGTTGATACACCAGTTGTATTTAAATGAAGCCTTTCTGGGTCACAGTTACAGTGTCCTTATACTGTGTCAAATATCGTGAAAAGTTAAGGTAAAGGTGGGTGTATCTGCATGCTCAAAATCATATAGCTATGATTTCTTCTGGTAGAATTGAAAACAATCTTTACAGGATGTTACAACATTTTTATATTCCTGTGATTTTTCCCCGTTGAGAGTCCTGTTTGACACATCACAATGGCTGGCGGGAAAGTGGAGACTGAATTATATACAGATGTTTTACAGAAACATCATATTTGTTTTGTTATCAATAAAGGAATCTTCCTCTATCAGTCGAAAATTTCAATATTAGACTACAAAAAGTATGTATTATGACTTAAAGCTGATTGACTCATAAAAATAAATGGATAGTGTTGGATACTTCTAAATATTTGTATGCTGATTCAACCACCAGAACTGAGTTTACAGTGACTAATTGACAGTAAATGAACCCTGTAATTATTTGCAGATTGGACCAGTCTGCAGTTTGCAGTCTACTTAGGTATACCTTTTTGCTGTGTATTTCTGGGCAGACTTTTATTGTTACTGTTTTAATGGTCATTGTTCAAAAACTTTTATAGACTTGGGTTTGTAAGTGGCTTCAGGACAAAATACTATAGGGAAAGTAGTTATGCCACTGCCTGGATGTAGCCAAGGGCATTCAGAAGCATGTATCCCCATCAATGTCCTATAGGCTTTAAAATGGTACTTTACTCATACTGTCTGGTTCTCAGTATTATATTTTTGGTGAAACACTCAAAAGGATCATTATTTTTTGGCACTTTGCAGAGGTGCAGGAAAAACAAAAAGTGCATCGCAGATTACTTCCACCTGTAGAATTCCATTACATTTGAATAATTGTTATTTTCATTTACCAAACGGCATTGTTACATATACTCATGCTTTCAATTACTTTTTATTCACATTGCGTTGTAAAAAAACCAAACATTTCGTTCTGAACATTCTGGGAAATTTTAAGACGTGAAAATAAACTTTGCCAACAAATGATGTGTTATAAAAGTATTATTTTCACAGACATTCATTATTCTTGCAAAAGTCTAAGAAAAGTTACGTGACTTAATACCACACCAAAATATATTCCCTTTTTAAGCAATGTACAAATTGTACTCATCTGTATAATACAAAATTAAAATCACAAATCAAGAGCAATGCACATACTATAAGTAGCGATAGTATGCTGTGTTATAGATGATATATATCTAATCCAAATGAAGGATTGTATTCCCAGAATAGCCTTTAGCACAAAGTACTTTTGAGTATTATCTAATGCATTTCAGCTGCAGGGAATGCCCCAATAATTCTGAAAAACTATTTGACTGGTGCTGCATATATTTATTATATTTTGCAAAGTTAGCTCTACTAATGTAGGCTGTTTGTAAAAGGGTTTTAAACAATGTGGGATATGTACTGGATTTAGATGGAACAGGCAGACATTACCTGTTGTTGCTACAGTAATTTTTGATCTAGAAATAAGTTGTGTCTCCATCCGTGATTTTACCAGTGTGACAGAGCAACACTTAAAGTGGACCAACAGTCAAAAATGACTTCAACCAGACCAACACATCAAACAACGCTCATGTGCACCCTTTCCCAGGGCAATTTAGATTGCTGCACATAAAAATTAATTTCCCTTTTTCTAACCCCATTTGTGGTAAAATTTAAAAACAAAATGTCGGTTCGTGCATTTGCAGGCCACTTGCAAACAGAAGTGCTGCTGGGCTTCCTGTTACTGTGCATTGTCAGTTATGTCAGTTGGATCCAGGCAGCAGCATAGCTGAGATGCTGGGAGAGGAAGCTCCAAAATGGCCGCTACCTTTCTTTTCCAACTTGCCAGGCTGGTCCGATTTCAGTGGATGGATACATTCTAGCCAGGTGAGGCAGCTCACACTTGGGTGACAAACATGGCAGGGAGATGATGAACACACCATATTTATGTATGTACTGTATGTGCTGGAAACAGAGGACTGCAAAAAGATTCATACAAATCATAGTTTGCTCTGAATTTCAGGGAAAATTCTATTTTGCAAAAATCCAAATTTCCTCTTGATTTGTGCCGATTCCTGATAATTGAAGTCACTTACCTGCATGCTAGGATCCAGCGGGTTATGGATGGTGGTGGGCACTTACAGAACGTCCGGCTTCCCCTGCTATACACACAGCAGGAGGGGGGGCAGGGGAATCTGGCTGTGCTGTCAGCTGTATGAGCCAGCTTCCAGCGCTGCATAGACAGCGTCCATCTTACACACAGATTAGTGACTGATACCTCCTCCTTCTCATTCCTCAGTACTGAGCTCCTGTCACCTTGCTACCAGCTACAGGGAGGGGCTATTTATAGGTGAGGAGTGAGATAGCTACCAAAGAAGCCAGAACCCAGTGCGGGTGGAGGGTTCTTGCCCTCTAGTCCTACTAAAGAACCTAAGGATGGAGGACAGAGTTAAGGTTTTTTTGATCGTTTAGCAGTGATTGGTTAATTTTTTTTTTTTTTAATTTTTAACAAGTTTGCTCATCTTTAGCTGGAACACTTTGTATCAATAAAAGTCTTGGCCCATAAAACGTTATTAAGCTTTAAAGAAAAACTCACTTTTCGACAGGTTTTTGGTGTTCATACTTATTGTTTCTGGAATGTAAAATAAACAGTTTCCTAAAAGTTTGTTAGGATTGTGCCCCCATAACTTTTTTTGTGATTTATTTATCAGCATGCTGTGCCCATGTTTCTTATATTCCGTCTTTGTAAAATTCTTATTATCCTTTCTGACTACAATTCCCCAAATCCTTCCACTGTAACAGACGAGCTCATTAGCAGCTTTGGCTAAATCTCACAGCAGCAATCATCTCTCCAGCTGAAAATGCTACCAATAGCTCTTTAGCTACTGGAGCACAAATTGTTTTCCTCACATCTGAAGAGTTTGACTTACAGCAGAAGGGGTTATTACTCTTGTATGTGCCTCAGCCAACTAGATGATTAGCAAGCTAGAGTCAGGAAGTGTCTGATATGTACTTTTAACCCACCACTTGTTTCTAGGGAAAGCTGTTTTCTTTTATAATACAGAGCTGCAAATAGAATTAAAAAAACACAGATAAGCTTAGCACATTGACTATATCATATTGGAACACAATATTAGAAACTTTTAAAAATGCCATCGAAAGTGGAAGTGGAACTTTCGTGGAATTTCTCTTCAGATCCCTAATCAAATGAGCCAGATGAGGGCACATGACTATTGTCTTATATTTCATCCACTCTTGCACTGCACACCTAACACTTGCGGTGCCGGTAATAAAAGTGTCTTACAAGTTGACTGTAGATGTCATTGGCACGACCTCTCTCTTTCAGTCTTGTGCATTTCATTTTTCGATTTCCAGCTCTATACATCTCTGCTCCTGTACTTTATCACCAAGGGTAGGCCCATACCAAAATATACTTTATTTTAAGATATTCACACTATAGCATTTTTATAGAGATTTTTAAGGTATAAAAATATGATAATTAGTGATGAGCGAACCCAAACAACAAAGTTCTGGTCTGCGCAGAACTTTGCAAATTTGTGTTCCCAATCCCAAACATGGACTTCATCCTGAAGTCCGTGTTCAACGTTCGGTCCAAATATGGCAAAGCTGGTTGATGGGCTGCTAAGCAGCTTACCTATGCCACTCTCCCATGCAGAGGAGTAGCTAGGTTTTCTGGCTGCCGGGGCAAAGATTCAAAATGGTGCCTCCTACCTGTTCTCAGGCCCTCCTTTGGTGCCCCCCTGACCTGCTGCACTCAGGGCCCCTCCTGCTCCCCCCTAGCTATGCCCCTGCTCCCATGAGTGAGGACACTCCTAGTCCAAGCACTTCTGCCGGCAATAGGAGTGTCCTCACTCATGGGAACGGTGGTCATCTTTCTGTGGCACTACTCAGAAATATTTTTCAAGCCAGCAGGGATGGATGGAGGAACCATATCTCAGGGCTAAGGTAAGTTAATTACATCTTTATCTTTGTTTATGCTTCACTTATTTTGATGTCCCTGCGGAAAGAATGTTTTTTTAGATTATTGTGAGTCATTTTTTAATATGAATAAATTGTGAATATTATGTAGATTAATAGCCTGTGATTTTCTTTGGGTTGGTGGTGCTGACTTGGATTGCTTTTTCTGGCTATTGGGGTCACATTTGTTAGATTTGTAAGTTGGTCACATACTCATTTGACAATCATGAGCTAGTATGTTCAGCATTACTAAATTATTCCCCGAAATTACGGAGATGTGATTGCAAGTATCTGGAATAGGGGGTGTAACCAAGAATATGATCCTGACTTTGTGTTGCTGTCAACCAAAATCACACAAACCCTGAAATATATGTTTCTGTTTTGCCTCATCAAACCTTCTCTCCAGTGTATTGTCTCTTTATAAGATAAAACCCTCCCTGAGCACTGAACCAATTTCTTGTAAGTACCGACACCCTCACTTTATACTTATTAATTGATTCTCGCCCATCTGACTCAGGCAAGTGCCTCTGCTTAGTTCTGATAAACTGATGCAGTTCTGCTAAACTGCTTTTGTACATTTTCTTTATTGCATGGCACGGCCCGCTTCGGTATTCATAACAGTTGGCTTATCCCGCCACAAGGTGGCACAGTGGTACTGCAGAAAAGCTGTGGCTTGTCCCGGCTCCCCTCCCCCCTCCCTCCCTGACCATGGCTGCTCGCCGCTGCTTCTCTCTCTCTCTTTCCCCCCCTAACTTGGTTGGGGGGGAAAAAGGGGGGGGGGGGGGGTGACGGCAAGTAGTCATATCTGTGGTGTTTTTAAGTTTTTTGGTGTGTTTTCTGGTGTTTTTAGGTGCTGCGCCGCTTTGTACTGCGTTCCGTGGCTGTGGGCGCTATAACCTGAGATGATTTTGCTTTGTCATGGCGCCGACCGGGTCACGTGAGCTCAGTTTTTTGCGCTCTTTGGGGGGGGGGGGGCGGGGGCGGGTGATGACACGTATCGCGCCGCTCACCTCGCGCCCCGCCCCTTGAGGTACCTCTTCTGGCACCATTTTGGACGAGCTGCGCGTCTGGATTTCTCCCTTCCTGGCTGCAGCGGGTCTCCTTATTAAGAGGCCTGTGCCTGTGTGACCCCGCGGTGCCTTGGTCCGTGAGTCCCCCTTGGGGAGTTTTTAATTGATTTGGGGAATTTTGCTGCGGGTTGCTTATGTGTGATTTTACTTATGTCTTTCAGGCGGGATACCATTGGGTTGTGGTTTCTCCTGGCTCCACTCCTTTTCTCCCCCTCATCCCCCCCTTATTAACTTCTGGGGGCATCCCGTGGGAGGGCATCCCGGGTGGCTTCTGTATTAAGCCTGTACCCACTGCTGGCCTATTGCGCCTGTACTAATCACCATATGGAGGCTTCTGGGGATAGCACGCTTGGGGGCTCTTAGGGGCAAGCACGGCTGTGTTCCATGTGTGGGGTATCCCCTGTGAGTAACAGTGTCACGGTGTGCGTGCCGTGCGCTGAACGTGTCCTTGCGCTTCAAGATGGTTTGCCTGCTTCGCTTCCCAGCTCTGCGCCTCACTTGGCTTCACCTACTCCCCCGCTCCTGCAGTTTGGCCCCAGTGAGGGGAATGTTGGCAGGGAGTCACATTGAAAAGCAGCTTGCCAGGAATGCTCCTAGGAAGGCCTCTGGCAAGAAGAGACACCTGGATCCCAGGCCTGCTCGCCTTACTGAGATGTATGTAGGGATTTATGAGCTTGGTGACTGTCACCCCCTTGAGATGGGGGAGCTCTCCCAGGACTCTGACTCCTCTGGGAACCAGCAGGAGGGTTGCGATAGTGACCCTGGGTCTGCGTCCGGAGAGGAATCATGGTACCCTGAGGACACTGATAATCTGCTGTCACATATTTTTGAAATTTTGCACATTGCTGCCCCTGAGGTAGCTAAAAGAAAGCAGGGGGAGCTTTTTCGCCCCGGTAGACAGGTGTCTAGTGTTCCCTGAGCAGGAACGTTTCACCACCTTGGTGCTTAAAAGAATAGGAACATCCTAACAAGTTGCCTGCGGTGCCCAAGGGTTTGGATAAGAGGTATCCCTTTCCTGCTGATCTTGTTAATAGGTGGTCATTTCCCCCTGAAGTGGACGCTCCCGTGCTAGGCTTGTACAATACTTCGGTCATGCCTTCCCCTGACACTACCACTCTGAGGGACGGAGAGGACCGGCGCATGGATCAAGTGGCCTACCATGCTTTTACCTGTGTGGGGGCTGGCTTGCGCCCTGTATGTGCTGCCGCCATTACTGCTATTGCCCTTAAGAAACTGCTTAAGCGTCTCATTGATGGCACAACAGCTGGTAGTTTGGGGGAGGAATATAGGACTCTCTTACTTTGCACTGATTTTGTGGCCTTTATCCTTACTGCTATGGATGATGCTGTGCGGCTGTGTGGAAGGACCTCTGTGCTCTTGGTGGCTATGTGCCGCTCTGTCTGGTTGCGCCAGTGGGCAGCTGATGCTGCGGCTAAGAAAGCTCTCACTGGCCTTCCCTTCATAGGGCTGTGGCTGTTTGGGGAACGTCTTGATGTTCTAGCCAAGGATGGAAGGCTGCCTCAGCATAGGAGGCAGTCTCGGCCCTTTTGGGGGTCCTCTGCCCCCCTCCCTTCCTTTCGCATTCCCAGAGGGGGCTGTGGCTCCCTCCTCTCCAGTGGTTGCAGAGATTCTTGGGGCCATGGCAGAACCCGTGGTTGTCCCGGTCTCTCCTGGAATCCTAAGTCTAAACCCTCTCCCAAGCCCCCTCAGGCATGAAGGGGCGCCCTCACCCATCCGGGGTGAGGCTCTTTGCTCAAGTCTGGAGGCTTCATGTCTCAGACCGGTGGATTCAGGAGGTAGTGTCCTCCGGTTACAAGATAGAGTTTGCAGCCTGGCCCCCCCCCCCAAGATTCATCAGATCCTGGATGTCTTTAAACCCCCTGTCTGCTCAGGGATTGCTTCTGGCTGTTCATTGCCTGTTAGAGTCCGGAGTCATTTGTTTGGTGCCTCATCAAGAAAGAGGTCAGGGGTACTATTTCACAGTCCAAAAAGGATGGCTCTCTGAGGCCCATTCTGTATCTGAAAGGCCTCAACAAATTTGTCAGATTCAAGCATTTTCGCATGGAGACGCTGCGCTCTGCTGTCAGTACACTTCGCCCGGGCGACTTCATGACCACTGTGGACATCAAGGATGCTTATCTTCTTGTGCCTATCTTCCCAGGTCATCAGAGATTTCTAAGGTTCGAGCTGCAGGGTCAGCATTATCAGTTTGTGGCTCTACCCTTCGGTATCACCTCGGCACCTCGAGTGTTCACCAAGGTGCTGGCGGGAGTGATGGCTCTGCTAAGGAACCAGGGCATCTGCATCATTCCTTACCTGGACGACATCCTGATTGCGGCCGTGGATGGTGACATCCACTCTGGAGTCTTTCTGCTAGGTGATCAACTATCACAAGTCTTCTCTGTCCCCGTCATTGGTGAGGACCTTTCTGGGCATGACGCTGGATAACTTTCAGGTCAAGGTGTTCCTTCCTCAGCAGAAGGTGGAGGGTCTTCAGCTGCTGGCTCAGGTTCTGCTGTCTTGTCCTCATCCCTCCTTCCATCAGGGGATGCAGTTGGTGGGCCTGATGGTGTCCTGTTTTGAGGCAGTCCCCTTTGCTCAGTTTCACATGAGACCTCTTCAGTTGCACCTCTTGTCAGTTTGGGATTGGGACCCTGTGTCCCTGGATCAGGTATTTGTTCTGTCTCCCCTGGCCAGACAGTCTCTCTCGTGGTGGCTGGACTCAAGGAACCTTCTGGGGGGCAGGTCCTTCCTGCCCCCGTGCCGGGAAACGGTCACCACGGATGCCAGTCTGACCAGCTGGCGAGGCTTCTGGAAGTCCCTGAGGTTCCAGGGTCGGTGGGGCCCACAAGAGGCCCATGCTTCCATCAACGTCCTGGAACTGAGGGCGATCAGGTTGGTTCTTTCTCGCCTATCCACTCACCTCCGGGGTCAGCAGCAATAGCCCCTGACAGGCTCCCTCGCTATTTAGGAGCTGTCATCCAGCACAGCAGACTGGCCCCAGCAGACTGCCTCACTCGCATCCAGTTGCGAGGAGGCATATAGCAGTGTGTCCTCCCTCCTCCTCACTGCAGGCAGCACGAAGTGAAGCTGCCACACAATCTCTCCCATAATAAGGGGGTTATATAGGCTGCTTCCAACTAAGCCTCCTCTCCTGCACACATCTGCACAGCAAGATAATCAAGATCCTCAGCCTATCTGCACTGATCCTTAAAAGCTGTTCACTAGAAGGTGGCCTCCAACAAGTTATAAGAGCTCTTAAAGGGGCAGTACACCTTTTATCATTCTGATGAGTTTGGGACTTTCGGGGCTCTCCAAAAGTGCGGTCTGCTATACCTGTCCAGTTTAATCACTCAAGCTACTAATTAAGCCCCATCTGTTGTTTTTTGGGGTGCTCCTTTGGTCTCGGCTGACCTCACTCCTTTAGCCCAACAATTGAACCCGAATTCTGTCTTAACACCTCTGCTTAGACCTGTTTTCATCATGGAAACCTCCACACCGTCCCAGAGCAACCCTCAAGTCCCAACGGACCTTCTTCCTGAGGACGAGTCCTGGATGGATGACTCCCTACATGGTTCACCAGTGAAGTCACAACCGTCATCGCTGGACAGGTATGAAGTCATGCTTGAAAAAGCTCTTGAGCGGTGGGCCTTGAATATCACGTCTCAGATTTCTGTCAATCTTTCCGCTGAAATAAAAGAATTGGGCCAAAGAGTCGACGTCCTGGAGAATCAATCCGCAGCACAGGGCTCGGAATTGTCTTCCCTCGGGACAAGTCTGGAGGCTTTGAAGGAGGAAAATCTTATCCTTCACCATAAGCTCGAAGACATGGAGAACCCCTCAACATTAGAATTCGAGGTATACCAGAAGCAGTCACCGATCTACAGTCCACTGTTACCGCCCTCTTCCAAGAGCTTGCTCCGACCATTCCTATTGATAGGCTGGAATTCGACAGAATTCATTGTGCCTTGCAGAAAAAGAGAGTGGACGGTCTCCCGCGGGATGTGTTAGTGAAACTTCACTTTTACCGCTCGGAGGAACAACTTATGTTAGCTGCTCGTGACCATGGAACTCTTAAATTCCAGAACTTTGAGTACCAACTTTTTGCTGACCTGTCTCCCCAAACCATTACCAGAAGATGCGCTATGAAACCCTCACTGGAAATCTTGCAAGCAAAAGGTATCAGATACAAGTGGGGATTCCCCTTAAAAATCTCTTTCAGTTATTTGGATCAACGTTACGAAGCGTCCACTCCACAAGACTTGGAGATTGCCATGACTTCTGCCGGCCTGAAAGATCCTGCTGCTACTTCAGCTGCTCCCCCGCAGAAGAAGAGAGTGCTCTCATTCTCGCCGGCTTCCAAGGACAAGCGTGGACCGCGCAGAAGCAGCCAGTCTACAAGCAAAGTCGTGGGGACATTGGCTCACAGGTTCGGTAAGCCAATCGCGGGGGAGGGCTGATGGGTAAGACTCCCTGTGTATTATACGAGGGTTCTTGCCTCTCAATCTCTTGTCGCTGTGTTCGATTGGGACACAACTCTGTAGTCCCCGGGACTCCTTTTTCTCTGCCTGTTTTTCTATTTTTAATTATAGACAGGCCCGGATTAACGTAGGGGCGGACGGAGCTGCCGCTCCAGGCCCCTACGTTAAATTTGGCCCAGCAGCCTGCAAACGCGGCCCGCATAGGCTGCCGGGCGCCCGCTACAGAGCCTAGGGCGGAGCTTGCAGACGGGGCGGGCTCAGGGCAAATATATTAGAATAATAGTTAAAAAAAAAAACAAAAAAGTTGAGCCTGCGGGGATGAACTTCAACTTCAAACTTCATTGGTGGTTCAGTGAGAACCCTCCTCTATCCCTCCCTCCCCACCCCACCACCGCCTCCTGTCTGCTGGAGCGCCGTTCCTGTCAAAGCCCCTGCTCGCAGCCGCCGCCTGTCTTCTTTGACAGGAGCGGCGCACCAGAACGCGCGCGCCCACCTCGTGCTGCCCCCCTCCCCGCTGCTCGCATCCTCTACCTGCATCCCCCGCCCCACTACTCACCCTGCCTCCCCCTCGCATCCTCCGCCGCACTCCTCACCCTGCCCCCCATTGCATCCCCCGCCCCACTCCTCGTCCTACCCCCCCTCGCAACCCCCACCCCACTCCTCGCCCCTCTCCCCGCATCCCCTGCCCTACCTCCATTCGCAGCTGTCCCCTGTTTTCTGTTGGAGTGTGGGAGTTTGGGGGGCGTGGCCTCGCAGGCTTCAGCACACATCAGGAGACCAGGTAAGTGGCCGCTCTCCTGTGCTACAACTCTTGTACAAATGGTGCTTTATGCTGTGCATTATATTGCACGGCATAAAGCGCTGATTGGACAAGAGCTTGTGCATGCACAGTGGGATGAAAGAAGGTTAAAGTGGACCAAAACCCAGGATTTTGACTATCCTGGGGTTTGGACTATCCTGGGTTTGGGATGCCCCACTATGTGAAACCCTAAATCTCCCGCATCAACTTACCTCACCGCAGTCCTAGGGCGCATGCGCGGCCACTCATCCAATCAGCACACTCTGAGCCACTGAGCTATGCACGTCTGAGCTGGCCGTCGCATCTCGCACTTCCGTCTAACAGGGAGCGTGCCTGCGCCAGCCATTCACAAATGGCTGGCGCGGGCATGTGTCCTGCTAGAGGGATAGCGGGGATGCAGCCATTGGACTGGGATTAAGGTAAGTGTAGCGGGCGACCTGGGAGTATCACACAGCGGGGCATCCCAATTTTGGATGCCCCGCGGGGAGGGAATGGATCGGCTCAGGAATCTTAGATTCCTGGCCGATCCAGCTGGGTTTTGGTCCACGTTAAGTCTTGGCGAGAGCTGGGGGTTTCATAGAGCGGGGTATCACAAATCTGTATGCCCCTGAGAAGGTACCAAAACCCAGGATAGTGAAATTCCTGGGTTTTGGTCCACTTAAAGTGGAACAAAACTGCAAGATTCTGGCCGCTGTTGGGTTTTGTTCTGCTTTAACTGGACCAAAACCTAGCATAGTAAAATTTCTGGGTAGTGGACCAAAACCCAGGATTTGACTATACTAGGTTTTGGTCCTTTCCCCCAGGGCACCCCAATCAGAGATGCCAAGCGCAACTCGCCTCTTCCCAGTCCTCTGGCGCGGGCGCTCGTCCAATCAGCGCGCTGGCGGCCACATCCCCGCTTTCCTCTAACAGCCCACGCCGGGCATTCACAAATGTCTTGCGCAGGCACGCGCCCTGCTAGAGGGATAGCAGGGATGCTGCTCACACATGTGCTGTTAGACCATGAAACAAGGTGAGTGTATGGTTTCACACTTCCCGGTTTTGGATGCCCCGGAGGAGGGAATCGCACTGGGTTTTGATCCACTTTAAAGTGGAACAAAACCCACCAGCGGCAGTCCTGGAATCTACAAGATCTCGTGTTTCAGCCCCGTAGAGAGCCCTGTGTGTTAACTAAAAAAGCTGCGGGTGTGACGTCACATCAGATAGGTGTTACAGTCGGGGGGCATAGCGAACCCTCTACAACACCTCTTTGACACTCTGGGCCCCCCCAAAAGTGAGTTGATTCTTTTTTTTTTTTTTTTAGCTAAAGAACAAACTCTATGAAGATATGCACATTTTTCATACACTAACATGTATTCAGCTATCCTGGTAATTTAATGCACACTAGACATGTGACAAATGCACTTTGTCTTAAACAAAATTGCTTTGTGTTGCGTTTTCATTTTATATACTTTGATAAATAGGCCCGTCAAAATCTACAGCACCAGGCCCAGGATGCTCTTAATCCGCCCCTGATTATAGATACTTCAAATGCTTATACCCTTCATACTATGTCCCCTATGGTCCCCCCACTGCTTGAGCCCCGTTGGGTTTATCCTTTGTAGTTTTATATATTCTCTCACTAACAAGTTATAGATTGTTGCTTGATACATTGCTGTTTAAATGTTTTGCTTTAGGTAAAGCGTCCGGGAGCCGGGTTCCAATGCTTGCTCACTCCTTGTTCCCTCTCTCATCGGGGTCCCATCGAGTCAGGAAGCCTCATTTCTGACCCCCATTGAGGGTCAGCCTATACTCAGGTTGGCAGGGAGCTTTCTGGAAGCTCCCTCCATCCTGATTATTCACCCCGCTGTGGTAGAGGTCCTCTTTACCCCTGTGGGAAATTTTTATTTAGGATAGTTCTTTGTTGCTAGATAGTTGTAACCTTACAATGCCCTTTGCTCTTTCCCTCTCTCTCTTTTCCCTCCCATCTTCCCTCTCCCCTTTCCCTTGGGTGTCCAGACCCCCTAAGCTTCAAATTACTAAATTGCTTATAAATGGCGGTTAAACTTGTTTCGCTTAACGTCCAGGGCCTGAATGCCCCCCAAAAAAGGGTAAAAGCGTTTCGTCAGATAGGGACCCTACACGCTGATATTGTCTGCTTCCAAGAGACTCATTTCACTAAGAAGAATGCCCCAAAATTCCTTAGCTCAGACTACCCTCTCTTCTTTACGGCATCTGCAGATACCAAGCAGAGAGGAGTCCTCGTTGCTTTTAAGCTTTCCTTCCCTTTCTCTGTGGTGCAGACAATACGAGACCCACATGGTCGCTTCCTCATCCTGACTGGTATGGTCCAAGACCAAGAGGTCACGTTTGCCACGTATTATGCCCCTAACCAGAATCAGAATGCCTTTTTTGAAGAGTTCTTTAGGACCCTGGATCTCCAGGTCAAGGGGCTGCTCATATTAGCGGGTGACTCAAATCAGGTTTTGCACCCCACTATGGGTCGACAAACAGTGGGTCGGCCCTTGGATCACCCTAGAGAGGTCCCCTCTGGAAAAGCATTCTGTTCTCTCCTCAACCACTATCTCCTCGTGGATGCATGGAGAGAAGTCCACCCCTCTAAGAGGGACATCCGCACAAGGTTTTCACGAGAATAGATCACATCTTCTTGCAGCTATCTTCCGTGCCCCACCTCTCCCGCTCCTCTATTGTCCCGATCGTATGGTCTGATCATGATTTGGTGGCTGTCGAGTTGATCTCCCTGACCCAGAGATCCTCCCAGAGGTCCTGGAAGCTTTACGACCCCATGTTGTCTGATGAAGTGCTCCTAGAACGCCTCCGTAAGGAGATAGAGAACTTTTTTCTCCAGAACGAGGGGTCGGTGAGCTCCGAGGCATTACTCTGGGAGGCTCATAAGGCGGTAATGCATGGGCACTTTATCCAAGAATCAGCTAGGAGTAAAGCATTACATAGGAAAAGGCTAATTTCATTGCACGACGCATACCACTCAGCCTCTTTCGCCTATAAAGAGCGTCCATCTAGACGCGAAGACTCAATCTTAATCAAGCAGGCGATCAACTTAACCTATGCCTCTCAGGCGAAGCTGAACGCCAAATTAATCGGTCTAGGTTTAAGTGGTATCGCATTCGCAACAAACCAAACACCCCTCTTGCCAGAAGACTTAAGGGAATCACCCAGAGGCCCAAACCAGTGCGCATCAAGACACTAGAGGGTACTCTATCTAGTGACCCAGTGAGGGTGGTATCGACATTCGGTAAACACCTGGAAGATCTATATAAACCTAAGACTACGCTTGATGAGCGTCTTGTGGACCAGTTATTAGGACAACTTCCTCTACCTCTTTGCCTCATGAGGCTAAGGTCTATTTAGACAAGCCGGTTGACCTCTTAGAGGTTCAGGATGCTATCAATTCCTTAAAAATTGGGAAACAGCCGGGCCCGGATGGGTATACCACCATCTACTATAAGAAATTCGTCCAGGTACTTTCCCCACGCCTGGTCTTAATGTTTAACTCTCTCAGTAAGGGTGACTCCTGGAGCACAGAGGCACTCACAGTGGCTGTCTGCATGATACCCAAACCCAATGCCGATGCCACCCTCTGGTCAAACTATAGGCCCATATCCTTATTAAACATTGATGTCAAATTGCTAGCCAAAGTCCCAGAGAGCAGGCTGGATTTATTCCTCAGCGCCAAGTGGGGGAAAATATTCGAAAAGTCATTAATCTGGTTCATCATGTAAGGAAGGAGGGACGACCAGCTATGCTACTAACACTTGACATCCGAAAAGCTTTTGATACAGTAGCCTGGGACTACCTACAATTTATATTGAAAAAATGGGGTCTGGGTCCTTCCTTCACTACATGGATTTCCTCACTTTACTCTAGACTTGGTGCATTCATTAGATGCTCAGGGTATTCCTCCAAGAGGTTCACTTTGGGTAGAGGTACTAGACAGGGTTGTCCCCTTTCTCCTTTACTTTTTGCTCTCGCGATCGAACCCCTGTCCAGGCTAATACAAGCTAATGCCAATATAGCGGGAATCACCATGGGGGGGTATGAGCATAAGATCTCCTTATTTGCTGACGACATCTTGATGCTCATGTCTAAGCCCACCACATCCCTCCCAAACCTTCTTCAAACCCTAGAAGTTTTATCGAAGATCTCGGGCCTGCAGATTAATACCTCTAAGTCCCAAGCGCTTAACATCACCCTCCCTGAAAACACACTATCCGCACTTAAAGCTTCATTTGACTTTTCTTGGCAAGAAAGATGTATCAAATATCTAGGTGTCAACCTGACAGCAGATTATGATTCCCTCTACGCTGCTAATTACCCCACTATGCTTAGGGACCTCCGCTCCCTGTTGTCCGCTTGGGCCAAGCTGCACCTTTCGTGGCTCGGAAGAATAGCTGCTGTAAAAATGACACGGCTCCCCAAAATGCTTTTTTTCTTTCGGGTTCTGCCAGTTCCGATAGCAGCTGCATGTCTGAAAGGCCTCCAATCCACTTTAAACTCATTCATCTGGGGTAAGCAGAAACCAAGGATCAACCGTACGACTATGTACAGATCCAAACAACAGGGAGGCCTGGGAGGCCCTAACATAATATCCAATAGCGGAGCAACCTATAACCGGTTACCCCAATTGTGCAACCCTTACGTGTATCAATTTATTTAGTTGGTACATGGTCAAGCATTGTTATCATTCTGCTGGTTCTGGGTTTTAGGCATCTCCCAGATTCTATATATATGCTTTTGACCAGGACCCCACTATTTAGAATATGAAATATTTATTTGTACAAAGTTCATAAAAATTACATACATTTAAAAAGCAAATTCATAGATTATCACAACAATGTCCAGTCTTATAAAACTATACAATTCAGTGGTGTGTCATACACATCTCAAACGTTGATTAAATTACTGACATGTAACCTTATGCTCCATGATTCCTCAGTATTCATTATTTTACCAATATCCTTTCTTATGGGCCTTGGGCAAACATGTTTCGCCTACTACTTCTGGCTTCCTCAGTGCCCTTTTTTTTAAAGAAAAAAACAATAATGTATGCACTCGTACAGTCATATCATTTTCTGGTTTAGATTAATTCTAAATAATATATATATATATATATATATATATATATATATATATATATATATACCTTGAGTAAAGGAATCCATGGGTGCTGCTTGTTTGTTTGATAGTACTTGCTCATAACATACAATATGATATTTTGTGATATTTTCAGTTTTTCCCAGAGAGGTGTGGCTGAATCCCCATTAGATTGTGAGATCGTCAATTACTGACCCTTTAAGAGTGGTTTAATTATATAACTTAATTTCAAACATTAGCATTGATAGTGGCATTATATATTTAGATTCATTCATGTACCTGTTTATGGCACGAAATCGCTTCATAAGGTACTGGCCAGTTATAAAGTTTTCAAAGAGTCCAGTAATGAATGCTGGAAGAAATTTAGACAATTTGTGAAGGTAAAGTTAAAATTGCCACTCTAGGGGTCGATATTGAACATAAGGTGCTAAACTATATATAGGCGACACTGTACCTTTAAATGCGCGCTTTGAAAAGCCTACAGACAAAAAGAGGCATATATATGGCCAGACCAACAAATGCAAGGTAGGGGAAGGAGAGCACGAAATCGCTTCATAAGGTACTGGCCAGTTATAAAGTTTTCAAAGCGCGCATTTAAAGGTACAGTGTCGCCTATATATAGTTTAGCACCTTATGTTCAATATCGACCCCTAGAGTGGCAATTTTAACTTTACCTTCACAAATTGTCTAAATTTCTTCCAGCATTCATTACTGGACTCTTTGAAAACGTTATAACTGGCCAGTACCTTATGAAGCGATTTCGTGCCATAAACAGGTACATGAATGAATCTAAATATATATTGCCACTATCAATGCTAATGTTTGAAATTAAGTTATAGAATTAAACCACTCTTAAAGGGTCAGTAATTGACGATCTCACAATCTAATGGGGATTCAGCCACACCTCTCTGGGAAAAAGTGAAAATATCACAAAATATCATATTGTATGTTATGAGCAAGTACTATCAAACAAACAAGCAGCACCCATGGATTCCTTTACTCAAGGTATATATATATATATATATATATATATATATATATATATATATATTATTTAGAATTAATCTAAACAAGAAAATGATATGACTGTACGAGTGCATACATTATTGCTTTTTTCTTTCAATAAAAGGGCACTGAGGAAGCCAGAAGTAGTAGGCGAAACATGTTTGCCCAAGGCCCATAAGAAAGGATATTGGTAAAATAATGAATACTGAGGAATCATGGAGCATAAGGTTACATGTCAGTAATTTAATCAACGTTTGAGATGTGTATGACACACCACTGAATTGTATAGTTTTATAAGACTGGACATTGTTGTGATAATCTATGAATTTGCTTTTTAAATGTATGTAATTTTTATGAACTTTGTACAAATAAATATTTCATATTCTAAATAGTGGGGTCCTGGTCAAAAGCATATATATAGAATCTGGGAGATGCCTAAAACCCAGAACCAGCAGAATGAGTCCCTGACATAGCCCACTATTACTCCGCATGTCAGATCACGCAATTAACCGTCATTTATGCCGGGGATGATAGACCACTATGGGTAGACATTGAGCCGGCCAGCTGTAACCCGATAGCAATCTCGAACCTACTTTGGCTTCCTCCACCAGCTCTCAAGGGCATTGATAACCCGATCCTCAAACATTCCCTCAAAATCTGGAAAACTAACAGGCTAAAAAGTCGGTTAGCCTCCCCCAGTCTCCTCTGCTGTCGATTTTGGGTAACCCAGATTTCCTCCCGGCCTTTCTGGAACCAGCCGTGTTTAATTGGTGGAGAATGCAAAACCTTAGGAGGATTAAAGATTTTGTTGTCCATAGAGGAATAGTTACATTCTCCAAGCTCAAAACCCTTAGGAATATCCCGAGCAGAGAATACCTCCGCTTTTACAAATAGCCCACTACATAGCATCCAAACTCAGGGCGGGTGCTCCGACAGGCCCTTCCACATCTTTTGAGTTCGCATGTGGGGCATACCCCCTTGGGAAGGGAATGATAGCTATGGTTTATAAGGCGCTGTCCGAAGATGTAACGGTGCCCCTTCCAGCATACACGAATAGATGGGAAAAAGATCTAGGGATAAGTCTATCGCCGAGCGATTGGAGAATGGCATCACGTAATTCATTCTCCTGGTTTTTGAACACCGGTGCACAAGAGGTCAACACCAAAGTCCTACTCCGTACCTTGTCCCGGATATGATTCACAGATTTTGTCCCTCTTACCCACCGGAGTGCTTTAGAGATTGCCGGCTTCAGGGCTCATACACCCATATATGGTGGGAATGTAGGGTGGTTCGTAACTTTTGGGCTAAGGTCTACTACCTCATAAGGAAAGCAACAGGCTTACACTTGACCCCTTCGCCCCAATTGGCCTTGCTTAATCTGAAACCCCCTGACTGTTCAAGGTCACAATTTGAGCTTATAAGACATATCCTGACGGCTGCCAAACTCATTATAGCGCACTCATGGAAGAAAAGAACAATCCCTAGTGGGAGTTTGGTCCCGCGCATCAATGAAGTAATGCTTTTTGAGAAGATGGCAGCTTCGATGCTAGGAGATCTCACCCCCTTCATGTCTACATGGGAGGGCTGGATTGCTCACTTCCTTCCCAAAAACTTTGATCGTTCCCTCCTTGCATCTCAATGACGTGCTGCACTCATCTCTGTTAAGCGGAGGCTGGACACTCACCCTTATCCTCATTCCTTCCCCCTGTCCTGTTCCTGTTCTCCTGTCTTTTTCACCCTAGCCCCCCTCCTTTTACCTCCTGTCCCCCACCCCCTGGCACGTGGCTTTATCCCATGCGTACCTCATATTTTGTCTAAATTGACATTGCTGCTTACTGGTGTACAAATACTCATCCTTTTGTATGTTTTTGCATATACTAACTTTACAAAGTGTATCATATGAATGTACGCTGATGTACCTCTTTCATAATCTCAATAAAAATATTGTTTAAAAAAAAAAAAATCAAGGACTCCATAGTATACGGAACTCAGAAAGTCACCTGTCTGGCATGCAGTGGGTGGATTGCTGATACCCCCATCTGATCCCCCCAACTGCATCCCCTCCTGGGAACCATGGCGGTTGAGGGCATGGGCCCTGTGTTCTTCCTGATATCTTAGTCACCCTTGGAAGAGCTCTGGATCTGTGCCAAAAGAGGCTGGTACACCTTCAGGGATGGAAGCCAGACACCCTGAGCCATGGCTTAGCAGTCCCTGTTTGATCCACTGAGCTAATAGCCCCATGAGGTGGGGGACACTTTTTTAAGAATGAAAAAGAAAAACAGAAAAAATAGGTCAATAGATTGACCTGGATATTGTCGCTATTTGGGTCCGGCCAACAAGCTGAACAATATCTGAGTCTAATTTAACAATGACCTTCAGCACCGTGAGAATTGTTTTTCTCACTTTTTTGTGAAAAAAAATGTTTCTCTTATTCTTTGCTCCCTGCTATTCAGCACCATAATAAGCTGTTTTAAACACCTGCCCAGCTAAATATGGTGCTAAATTGCCCTAATAAGGTGGAGAACTCTCTTTCGTGATAGAGCAGAGGAGGTAAAACAAAAAAAAAATACAAAAAGTATAGGTAGATATTTTATTTTACAAACATGAACGTAATAGCCTAGGTAGTATATAAAGTGGATGTTCAGTCTCTAATAAGCCCCCTGCCCTGCCTTCCTCCCCTGGTGCTGAAGCAGGACAGGGGAGGTTACAAAAAAAAATACCATACCTTCCAGGAACACAGCGCTGTCACCGGCGCACAAGTGGCACCCGCACAGTGGGTGCACAGAGCAGCTCCCCTTGGTCTGTGACAGTCTGGAGATCTTAACGTTCAAAAGCAAAATTCCACACCTTTACCTTCCTGGAGCAAAGATAGGTCCATCCTGAGAGAATTCAACTGCATACGTGAAGAAGGCAAACTGGTATCACTGTGCATTCAGTGTTGTGTAAAAAATCCCCACATCTCTCCCCACTAGCGATACCCAGTGAGGCGGGTAATATAAAACTTAAAAAAAAGTACACATTCCCAGATGACCAGTGCTCTCATGGATTCCGCTCTTCTGAGCTGCACAGGGATGAAGAATGTTAAACCCAGCAGCTCAGGGCACTTGCCCTCCCCACCCCCCAGGACAAAATCCAGGACAGGGTAATTTTGCCCACATCATTGGGCATTTCTGCTGAGCATGGTCACTTAAGAGGGACCCCTGAGCTTTACCAACCCCACTACTAATCTTCTGCCACCTCACCTTTGCTCTCTTCTGCTCACTTCACCTCTACACAGCTCACCTCTTTTCCAGTGCAGCAAATTACACCTTTTGGAAGCGCTGACTGCACATACCCAGTTGGAAGAGGGGGCAACGCACCCTTGCAATGGCCTACTTAGAGGGCACGCACACCTGGCCTGCCCCCTTCCAACTGGGCAGCACTTTCAGAGCCACTTTGCCGGCCACAGAACCTACATGAGCCGACATTACTATAACAAAAATGGATATTTAAAGACAAAAACAAAGGTGAGTGTTTTTTTGGGCAGCAATCTGGATAGCACGGGTGCCTAATCCAGATGCACAAAGGTTATTTTGCAGGTGTTGTCCTGGTTTAAATTGTTCAACCAAGCCACAGTTCTGCCATATTAATCAAGATTGATTGATTTAACAATATCATTAGGGCTCTAATTAACCCTGAGGGGTTGTTGCATGTGTTTGTATTCCCCACAGACTACTTTTATTTGTAATTTGTAGAAAGAAAATTACGTTCACTAACAGAATGCAGAAAGGCACACCATTAGAACTGCCAGATTTCTTAAAAAATAAAGAGAAACTGATTTTTTTTCTCATTTCATTGTGTGTTGCTCTTCAAAAATTGCAGAGGCTCTTTAAATAATTTGAATAACCTTCATTGCCTACGACCTATGTTCCAGGGAGACATAAATTGTCCCTGTTGTGAGCAGTATTCTGCAGATCATTATTTCTAAAATGAAAAATACAGTATGCAATAATAACATTTTCCATTTTACAAAGCATGGAAACTAAATGTATATGTTGTTGTGCTTAGAAAGGGGACCTTAAGGTGTGGTCTCCATTAATATTTATAGCAGAATTACGCGGTGAGAATGTGTAAGCTTCTGATGAAAGGTCCTTTTATACAGAAATCACCAAGCAATAGCCAGTTCTCGGAGGAGCAATATTAATTGCAAAGGACCATAATTATATCTTGCTGGTGATATAATTTCCTGTCATGAAGCGGATCTCACACATCTTTCCCCCAAAGCTCTTCATTATATTCTACCGCAGTTTGTCAGCATTGTAGCGTTAATGGAATACCCTGCAGGCCTGCTGCTGATGTTTCATTCTGTGGTGAGTCATGTGAAAAGCCTTGCTTCTCGTGGATGATGTGAGCGGCAATTTGTGTCTGAAAATGTGCAGGAACACTTGGGTGTTTCCTTGTGAAGGGGTTTGTGTGGCTGAAGGAATATTTGTCAAAAGATGGCAGACAAAACCTGGGTCCAAGTCTAAAAAAATAAAGTCTAGTATATGCCACGTAGCCGGATTTCCTTTAAAGCTGTGCCTGGAATTTTGTCCAAAAAAGCAAAGATACAGTACTTTCAATGCACAATGGCCTTTTCAAAGTTTAAAGGAAAACTCAAAAAAAAATAACAAACATAGAAGCATATACATAAAACAATGTGGAAAGCCCAGCAGTTTAAAGAACCTCAAATGAGAAACATATCCAATATAAAACATCTGTAAAACATGCTAAATACGTATATGTAGCATTGAGCTTCAGATTTGGGTTTAGGATCACCTCTACCTGAATTTTGGTAGTTTGGTTTAACCAGAAACAAATTTGTTTGTTCTCCTCTCTTTGAAGGCTAGCAACTTGGTACCTCAGACCTAGGGCTAGTATACTCAAGGCTTAGCACCACCTCTGAGGCCACTTATTTGTTCACAAGTAGTGTGAAAGTTAAAAGGACAATCCAGGCAATGGCCATGTTAGAATTGGGGGGCCTCACCTGAAGCCTTTCCATTTGCTTTTTATGTCCTGCAGTAGATGATGTAACATGTCTCCAAAGTTTGCCCCTCCTTTTACTTTTTGCATGATGTGGTTGCGCGGTCACCCCTGTTGCAACACAATGTCAGCCTGTTACAAAGCAAACTTCTTTTTTTACTCACATCCTCATTTTCTTACTTTCACTTGATGTCTTCTGATCTGTCCTAAAGTCTTGCCATTAAATGTTATGGCATTCATTGTGTTGTTTGTCCCTCATCTGGATTGCAGACATGCTTGATCTGGCATTTTCTTGACTTACTTGAGGCACTCTCCGTCCTGCCCTGTGATGGCTTTGGCTGCGAGTTTGCCCAGGTGCAGGGGGCCCCCACTGCTGCCTATAGCTTTGATACTGGCCCTGTGGCCCATCAGACCAAAGACTAAAAAGCCTCCTGGACCAGACCATAACCCAAAGTTTGATGGAGGCCCCCTTAGCAGGGAAACAGCTTTCTTCTAATGTACACTGCTGTTATAAAATCCATCCAGAGGGGAGGATCCCTCCAATGGAAGAGGACTTGCATTGCGCTTGGCAGCGATGGAGGAAGTGTGAATTTTATTACAGCAGTATGCATTAGAAGAACGCTGTTTTTATTTTGTATCAAGTGCTAATAAAGGGCCATGTTTCTAATACGAGGTAGGAGCCCCAAAATTTGGCACAAATTTTGCGCAGCCCTGTTCTGTCAGTCTGGAGCACACAGATGGGAACTCTAATTTCATATTTGTTAACTACAGGGTAATTTGACCTCACTCTGTTTTAAGGACTGCAGCAGCATCATATTCTAGGAGAGCAAAGGACAATTGATAGCTGGATCATTTATTTAAAGAATGAAAGTAAATGACGGTTTCTCTCCTAAAAAAGGCGTGAGTGTTTCACCAAGCTGTGAATCAACCCCAACGTGAGTAGCTCAGTCAATGCGGAGCTGAGTGTAACTATATCAATAAGTGCTGGAGAGCACCAGGGGCGCTGCTTGGTGGACAAGGAGTCATAAGATCACTTTAACTATGACTTGAAGCCAACTTACTACTAGTAATAAAGGTTATTTACAGCAAAGATTGGAGCCTGTTTTTACAAACCAATAAACAAGTGCTGTTACCTATATAATAAATACAAATTCCATAATTAAAACATAGGATACTGAAGTCATATAATTA
The DNA here is from genome assembly GCA_027917425.1 of Gastrophryne carolinensis. Classification (NCBI taxonomy): domain Eukaryota; kingdom Metazoa; phylum Chordata; class Amphibia; order Anura; family Microhylidae; genus Gastrophryne; species Gastrophryne carolinensis. The sequence goes on along the minus strand of CM051234.1, from coordinate 183,960,265 downwards.
AAATAACATACCGCAATTTAAGTGTACCTTCATTTTTATGGCAATGGAAAATAGTCAAATCCATCAGGACTCCATTTAAAAGCATATTAATATTGAACCACAAGACCACAGCACAGAGGTTTTCTGTATGTAAGCTGTAATGTAATGCTGAGAATATATTTTTAACAGCTAAAAGACAAATTGCTTCGCTCTGTCTCTAAAGTTGTGAACACTAAGCTAAACACATGGGTAATATAAGGCTAGTCTCACATTTTATATAGACATAACAAGCATAATCATTAAAGTTTTGGGTTTTATGTTTGTACAGTTGCCCAACTTTTTTTTCCTTCCAATTGCACTTTTTTATTACAGACAAGAAAGTGGATACACATTTACACGAGCAGGAGTCACAGACACACAGCCACACACATACAATATGGCACACGGTGCCAAAACGTTGTCATGGATGGAGGGTATTCATAATATTTTTACCCCTATACCAGAGTGCTACAGTATCAGAGAACAAGAAGGAAATACAAATCAATAAGGGTCATGCTAATTTTTAATATGACAGCCCTTCCAGCATGAATTCGACAGCCCCCCTGGCATCAATATGACATTCTTTACCAGCACATTACCTTTCTTTGATTTGCCTGGCAGGGGCCCCAGATGCTGACAGTGTGTTCCCCCTTGCAATCTGCAGACTCCCATGCCCTCCAACATCTCTTCCCTGCTCCCCACTGCCCCATCTTTTCCCTGCTCCCATGCTGTACCTCCTTATCTGTCCTGCTTCCTGATGCATCCTCATTTTAATCCCTGCCCTCCACTGCCCCCTATCTTTTCCCTGCTGCCCCCATCTCTTCCCTCCTCCCCGCTGCCCCATCTCCTCTCTGCACCCCGCTGTTCCCCCCACCTTGTGCATAGTCTTTTAGTGGTTCTGGTGCTAGAGATTTGGTGTAGGGTGAGAACACCATTGCTATGGCTGCTGCTTAGGTGATGGATTTCACTCACTCTTACTCTGCCCAAAGGCACTGCACTGTGTATACACGCACATCTCTCTCTTTTTGTATATCTTTGTGTACAGATTTGGTGCATGGTTGTCAATTGTTTCAGATTGCAGGTAGTGAAAACTGCTTCCGTAAAATATTTGACAACACATTTGCCAACATAAGAAAACATACAAAAAATACTAGATGAACACCTTGAGCGCACCATTTTGGCAAACAAAAATTTAAAAATTGCAGCGAGACCTGTAATTCCACTTTGAGTTTAACACATGATTATAATAGAGATCGATGTTACAATACTGAGACCTGTAAATCCATATAGACCTGTATGTTATGGTACTATAATAGTAGACCCCCCATTTCCAATACACAATAGAGCAAGCAGACTGAAACTGAGACACAAGCATTCAATAGGATTCTGCGACAGGTGGACTGAGAAATTACAGATCCCAGCTCATCTGGCCTGGATCACTCATCTCTAGTGGCAAGTAAATTATAAAACATCAGCACTTGCTCCAAAAACTGTATTTACCTGTATGACAGGAAAGGTTTATTATTGGTTACATCTGATGGAACGCATTTCGTTTACATCATCTATGTGATATTGGCCCTTTATTAGATTATTTCACCATTATTATGAACAGAATTCATAGCACTGAGTTAGTGTCCCATTGCTTGTCATTTTTTAATTATTATTTTTCTTTTTAGAAGTTTAGTAATGAAGAGAAGCTTGAGTATAAAATGTACAAGTCATGGGGTAGCAACCAAAAAGAAGAAGAAAATTTGTAGAACAAAACACCCCACCCCAACCTTTTCTTAAAAAGGGGATTTATTGGACACGGGGTAGAAAGGGGTTAATGTGGTCCAGGTGGGGTTCTTCCTCTGGGTCTAGGAAGAGAGAAGGGTTGTAGATGCCTGTTATTTGGAAGAAAAAAGGGTTCAGTTGCTAAAGGGGAACGGAATCTGATTCCTATATAATGGTCATCCGAAATAATTGTTAAGGTCCACTTACCAGGTAGGTGAATATAGGGTTGTGTGTGCCCACATGGGGAAGCTGTATACCCTATGTGGGGGGGCGCCAGGGACAAGCATAACTCATGGTCTCTCGAGAAGGCCTTGTGCCATCCTCGGGCAGCCTCGGTGCATCCGTAGACCTCTGTAAAGGAGCAGGAAGGGTTAGTAGGGGAGAGCATATGGGGTTCTCAGGCCTCAAAGGGTGAGACAAGGAGTGCGCTTACCTTGGCAAAGAACGTGCAGCCTCCCATCTGGTCCCAGTGGCCCCAGTCCCGGGTGGGCTAGCAGGGGTTGGTGGGTGATGCCACGGTTCCATGGGGATGCCATGAGGTCACTGTTTTCAACAGGCTTCATCGGGGCCTTTGTCATGCTGGAAGGGCATGGGCGGTGCCTGTCCAGATGCTGTTCCCCTAGCTGCGAGGGCTGGGATCCCCCAGCTCTTCCCAGTTTGCGATTCCCCTCTGCGGTTTTGGGTCCACGTTAGGAGGCGGGTAGCCTTGCGTGACATTTTCAACAATGATCTATACCACTATCCTCCATGCTAACTGATGCCTGAAAAGGCATGAGAGAAGCTATTCTTTAAAAGGGGACCAAGTGGACATAGCTAACTTATATTTGAAAGATAAGTGAGTGGAGTAAGTATTTAAGTATTTTTCCCCTAAAAAGAGACCACAGTGAGAGGAGTTAGACTTGCGGCTAGAAGGAAGAGAGTGGAGTTTAGCCCTAAAGATATAAAGTGGGAGGATCCCATATATCTAATGGGGGTTCAATGGGTGGGGCCCATGGTAGGTAACTGGGTAGGTCATCCATAAAACATCAGTTTTGCACCAGTCTAGAATTTGGCGGGAACAGCTATCGCAATGCAGGGGACGTACGGCATCGGCGCACAAGGGTTTTGGGGAGCCTGAAAGAGGTCAGGGGAGCTAGAGAGTCCCATAGGTGCCTGTGGCATAGACAAGGAGTCGGTAAGGTGCGGCTGCCCCTGAAGGGCTCCCTTAGAGAAAATTTCCCTGAAAAATTTCCCTGCCTTAAAGTGAAGTTGGTGAATTGTCCATGAGGAAGTGGTTCAAATGAAGTGGAGTGGCCCTACCCTATTGCTCTCTTTGCTACTGAACTGTGTACTGTTATGTGCAAACTAAAGAGTTAGGTAAGCGTTATCTGTAACTGAGTTGGATAAATTAAATGCTGAGATCTGTCTTGGAATTGGAAATTAAAGTCTGCTTTACTTTCATGGATGTCATATGAGCTGAAGTAGAACCAAATTGGTTGAGGAACTCTGTTGTGGTGTGAAAGTCTGTGGGACTACCTTGAGCATACTGTGACATACAGTCAACTGCTGGATTATTTCTGCCTTGAGTGCTGGGCCCGAGACCTAGGCCCTTTGTGCTTGAACTGTGCCATTGACCGTGACCAAGGGTCCCCAAGTACCGACCGTAGGTTATCTCCTTTTTGCCACTGCAGCGAGTGACCACCACCAGTGAGCGAGGGGGTCCCCTGCAGTCATCCGTAGAGTTCAAATGTACCCAGTTAACATAGTTTTCCCAACTCATTTCTTCTTGATTAAAGTTTTTCATGATAGTTATAGAGAAAAAAACACAACTCAGCGATAATACATGGTGGACATAGGATTCTGGAAGCCGAAAGCATTGTTGCAGGAGCCCCACTTATGGATTTAAATTGTATAAAGTAATGATATGTTTTATCTATTCATGCTGAATCAATCATGTGCTGGCTTCACCTATCTTCATCGTAAAAGGTTTCCGTGTTGATGCACTAAAAATCATCATTTTACATTGATTTTGTGACCAAGACCCTTGATAGTTAGCTGTAACTATTTGGCTCTTTCTGAAATGATTAGTGGTAACATACATGTAAAGAAAATTGTACCTGTAGAAAACAGATATGACCAGTAATATATCTTGATTCAGCATGGCTTTATGATTTTTGCAGCTCAGGATTTCTGAAGTCCATCTCAAGTCCATCTGAGAATTATAGGGACTCTATAGACAATGTGCATAAATTATCGTTCTGCAGCTCAACTCGTTATGGCTGCTCACTCTGATCCTGTCAGCACACAACTGCTCCTGGAACTGGAAACAAGGCAAAGAGCAGTGGTACACCTCCTGAATTCCTTTGCCATAGACCACCAATCATATGCTTCAACTGGTGGTCTATAGCTCTGCCCCTGTTTTTCAGTCCAGCAAGAATGAGCACACTAGTATTATGCAGCCTGAGCCACCATTGCCTTTCTTCCCTCTCACCTCCTTGTGCCTTCCATCCTTGACCGGGGTGCTAAATATCATATGAATAGCCATTCCTGATTACGGTTTCAATCACAGCCACACCTACCTAGTGCAGCAATCTCCCGTGGCTGCCTGTGTGGTTGTGATTAGGTGAAACAGTCACAGTTTTGGAACAAGGCAATAGAGCTCACCCCCCTCCCTGCACTATTGATCATTACACTGGACACCGTGGTTTAGAAATGACTCTGCTGGTGAGTATAAACTAATTTGTTAACCAATGTATAAGAAGACTAGCAACAGGAAGGGGGGAGCACAGGCAGGGTGTTTGAAACATAATATTTGGCTCTTACAAACCCTATTATGTTGATTGACCCTGATTATTATGCAGCATCATAGCTCCAAGGGCCATGCCCACTTGCTTCAGAGAATAAATCAGGGGGTAAAACTGTGAACCTTGAAATCAAATTTAAAAAAGGAAAACAGTTTAGGACAAACTGGGAAACCTCCTAGTTGGCCCAGTAAAACTCACCTCTCGTCAGTCCCGACAGCACATGAACATGCTCTTGTCCAGCAAGAGCCCTTTGCCATGTTTACATCCTTTGGCCAAGGACTCTCATTTATTTCAATGGGGCAGCTGCATCCCCAGAGGTGCATGTGCTCCTACCCCAGCAGCCTATCTGAAAGCAATCAGAGTCATTTGCCAAACAGGCAAGAAGACCTGATTAGCCGAAAGGCCGCGCATGCGCCGTTGGAACGGGGAAAGGTAAGTGATTATTGGCACCCAGGATTGTTTCCCACGGGGAAGGCCAGCGGTAGGTCCTGGATTTTTTTAGACCCTACCTGATCAAACCCATTCCCTGCTGCTCTCACTAAGCTGATCAAAAGCCAGTCACAAGTAGTATATTTTTGCTTAGCATGTCAGACTGTCAGCTCAGCTGCATGATTTTTGAAGTTCATATGAGAATTAGGCCCAAATTGAGCCCGAAATGACCAGAAGGGACAGGCACCAGACTCTGCTTATCTGAAGATCCCAATACCATATATAATGCTCCTCTACTACGTTACAATCCTGCTTCCTCTCACCCTCAAAGCCCTAAGCTCACAGAATCTCCCTGCACATAGTAAGTCCATATATATCTCCCCATCACTGTTTTCATCTTGTTACCTGTTCCTGCATGAGTTTAAAGCAAAACAAAACCCTGAGTGGCTGGCCCTGGAATCTAAAAGATTCACCTGGGGCATCCCTCTTTGGGGTGCCTTGCTGTGTGAAACCCCCCAGATCACCCATAATAACTCCCAGGCCAATGAATGCATCCGCGGGCTCTCATCCAATCAGAGACGTTTGCCGTGACTATGTGGCAAATGGCCCTGATTATTTTCAATGGAGAGTGCAAGCGGTTGCATCCCCTGCATATTCAGGCTGTGTGCACACCCTCACCACAGTCATTCAGGTAGACTGGGATGGTAGAGTGTGTTCACTGGGGATTGCAGCTGCTTGCACTCCCATTGGAAGCAAATCAGAGCCATTTGTTTTGCATTTAATTTTGGGTTTTGTTCAGCTTTAATTTAACTTGTCAAATTATTTTCCCTCTCTACATGCACCTGTCACTTTAAAATCCCACAGTTATCGTCTCTCTTTTTCTCCGCTTCTACTTGGCACTGGTGACATTTCACCTAACCCAGGGCCATATTTTTCGCCTCTCTACCCCTCCATGTCTCCCATCTGCAAAACACGTAACATAGCCAACCTCCGAACAATAACTACCTCACCCCATCCTCCTGCTGCTCTCCCCTGCGCACTGTGGAATGCCTGCTCAGTGTGCAACTGACTTGCATACCAACTTCTTCTCCTTTATGAGTAGAATTAAAGAGAAGTGGGCTATCAGGTTAGCCCACAAGTAAACCCCACAAATGGTGACGCTCATACATTGAATATAAATTAATTCATGTTTATTAATAAAATTGCTAATCATACACAGAGGACAAAAATTAAAAAAACATATAGGACAAAGCCAAGATGGGAATCTATATGGGCTAAGGCACAATACTATTTCATATGAATGTCATACACCAGAGGCTCTCATAATAAATAAATACATGTGTCAAGAAAAAATGTATAACATCAAATGTGCAAAAATGTAGTTAATCCACCAAAGTGCAAGCGATATCTGACTCAAATGTGTCTATATATATAAGCAGTGACAAAATAAAGTGCAAAATGCTATGAAGCAGAAGATTAATGTATAGCTTAGACAGGTGAAAGAGAACCAACAAAGTTACAAAAATTCAGAATTGTATCACCTATAACAAGATCCAGAAGATTCACCCTGGCAAAGTGGACATGATCCACGCAACGTATCGTATTGATTCTTTGATCTTTGATATCCCGCTGCTCTCTATTTACTGGTGTGATTGGTATGTCAGTCTGCTGCTATTTAGCACTTGCACTTCTGCAACATACACGAATATGTAACTATCCATAATATTATTAGTGACAACCAACATGGTTTTACTAAGGACAGAAGCTGCCAAACTAACCTGATTGGCTTCTATTAGGAGGTAAGTAGAAGCCTGGACAGAGGGGCGGCTGTGGATATAGTTTTTCTGGATTTTGCAAAAGCATTTGACACTGTCCCCCATAGACGCTTATGGGGAAATTGAGATCTTCAGGATTAGAAAACGCAGTTTGTAACTGGATCGAAAACTGGCTGAAGGATCGTGTGCAGAGAGTTGTGGTTAATGATACCTACTCTGAATGGTTACCAGTTGTAAGTGGTGCACCCCAGGGTTCAGTGCTGGGCCCACTATTATTCAACTTGTTTATAAACAACATAGAAGATGGAATTAAAAGCACTGTCTCTATTTTTGCAGATGACACAAAGATATGTAGCACAGTGCAGTCTATTGAAGATGTTCACAAGCTACAGGCTGACTAGGACACATTGAGCGTCTGTGCATCCACTTGGCAAATGAAGTTCAATGTGGAAAAATGTCAATGCACTTGGGGTCTAATAACCTGAAGGCCACATATGTCCTCGGGGGAGTAAAACTGGGAGAGTCACTTGTTGAGAAGGATCTGGGGGTACTAGTAGATCACAGACTAAATAACAGCATGCAATGCCAAGCAGCTGCTTCCAAGGCCTTCCAAGGCCACCAAGATACTATCATGCATTAAAAGAGGCATGGAATCACGGGATTTTGCCTTTACAAGGCACTGGTGCGCCCTCACCTGGAATATGCCGTCCAGTTCTGGGCGCCCATTCATAGAAAGGACACTCTGACTCTGGAAAGGGTGCAAAGGAGAGCCACCAAACTAATAAAGGGAATTAAAGATCTTAGTTATGAGTTAAGATTACGAGAATTAAAACTGTTTAGTCTTGAGAGGAGGCGATTGAGGGGGGACGTGATTAACTTGTATAAATATATAAATGGACCATACAAAGAATATGGGGGAACACTATTTCATGTAAAATCCTCTCTAAGGACAAGGGGGCACTGCCTTCGATTGGAAAAAAAGAAATTTAGTCTCCGGAGGCGACAATCGTTTTTTACCATAAGAACTATAAATCTATGGAATAGCCTCCCACAGAAGCTTGTTACAGCATCAACCACTGACTGCTTCAAAAAAGGATTAGATGCTAATTTAGAAGAAAATTACATTAACAGTTACTATTAGCGGTTATCAATAAAAAAAAAAGACAAAAAATAATATAAATAGCTTCCCCTATAAAATAAAAAATAACTTCCCCAAGCCCCAACACCCTTGGTTGAACTTGATGGACATATGTCTTTTCTCAACTGTATTAACTATGTAACTATGTAACTTTTGTTTTTGATATAGGTGATACAATTCTGAATTTTTGTAACTTTGTTGTTTTATGATTTACCTTCCCATATGTCCCATTATATAACCTATTAAGACCCGATTTTGACAGTTGAGGTACATCAATTTTTCAAGGATGTAAAGATATTTTTTTCAAAGATTGGAAACAACAGCACCCTATGGGCTATGCATAATGATTTGGCAAAGTATTTTGCATAGCCTATAGGGTGCTGTTTTTTCCAAATGTAAAAAAAAATATATCCTTATCCCCTAATCGGATGTACCACACATACAAAAATGCCCATTCACAGGGGTAGGTGATTATTTGGGAAATTAAACAGATTATTTTGGTTTGTTCAAGTTAAAATAAAAGCTCAGATGTAAGCTGAAATTCACACATGTAAGCACACCCAAAGGTAAACTCGCTTCACCATATTTTTAGTATGACCCCTATTACCGTATATACTCGAGTATAGGCCGTCCCGAATATAAGCCGAGGCACCCAATTTTACCACAAAAAAATGGAACAAGTTATTGACTCGAGTATAAGCCGAGGCGGCTTTTTTCAATTGGAATTGGAGTTGACACACAGAAAGAGAGACACACACACACACACACACAGAAAGGGACACACACACAGAAAGAGACACACACACAGAAAGAGACACACACATACACACACACACACACTGTGGGTACCTGCTGCTGCTGCTGCCGCCGCTCAGGTGTCGGGGGTCAGGGTTTGGCCGAGGTTACCCTGCAGAGGGGCAGAGGGTACAGCAGGGACCCGCAGCGGCTGCCCCTCACCCTCCAGCCCCTCATACAGGTCACTGAGAAGGGCAATAGAAGAGCAGCCACAACTAAATGCCCCCATTGACAGTGGCTGCACACTGAGCTATGTGTCTCTGGCACACACACCCGCCTCCATCCCCCAGGTGAGGGACCTGCCGGGCACACAATGGCGCCTCGCACCCACCTTTATAGTCCTGTCCATGGTATTCTGCGACATGTCCGCGGAGGTTCAGCAACTCATAAGCTCGCGGCTCCCGCACACGGTGTCACGGCGAGCAGAGGGAGAACGGGGCGGGAGGCTGAGGGACCGGAGAAGACACCGGAGCAGAAAGGCCTCCCCTACCTACAGCCCATTACCTCACCGCAAGCGTGGCTGCCACACTGCCTGTTTTGCTTCACGCCCATCCAGCACAAGCCCCGCCCAGACCGATGTGAAGAGAGGCTACAGGCAGTACTGAAGGCAGCCCAGCGGGAGGAAGGTGGCGCCGGTCAGTGTGTGAGTGTTTGTATGCATGAGAGCGGCGGCAGCAGCGGGTACAGCAGGGACCCGCAGCGGCCGCCCCTCACCCTCCAGCCCCTGGACTTGAGTATAAGCCGAGGCGGCTTTTTTCAGCCCAAAAAGTGGGCTGAAAAACTCGGCTTATACTCGAGTATATACGGTATTCCAAACTTTTTCTATCAAAGGTATGTCTAACTCTTTTAGAGCCAGCTACGTGAGTTTTGCATAGCTGCCTTTCCTAACGTTAAGTGCCAGCTACATGAGACTCACAAACTGACATTTACATTAATAAAAAAAGTAAAAAAAGATAGAAACTTACCTCTTCATGCAATCCTTCTACCTGAGTCTTCTCTTAATCTGGGGTGCTCCGATCGACCCCCAGGCTCTTCCGCCTGTAGTTTTAATAAATTACATCTCGCTCTTCAGCACCTGTGTCTTTTTTTTACAGTTAACCATTTGAGAATTGGAAAGGGGTCCATGAGACCCCTATACCAGTCCACAAGGCTTGAGCAGCTGGCAGGTCACCTGCAGCAAGTGGGTGACCTGCCATTGACCCTTCCACCCCATTACCTGGCTTCTCTAAGCCCAGGGGGGGGGGGAGCAGAAGAGCCCACAGTCCGCAAGAACTATGTGAGCTTGTAGCCTTCTGGCTGCCTCCGTGACCTGGTCTACAAGCCCCCATAGCTGGTGCCCAGTTTGGTTGTGCTTGGATAGTGGGGACCACAGACCATTGATAGTGTGGATTGTAGATGTATTCTATTTAAAAACATCATAAAGCACTCTTTTCAGTTTGGGGGGGGGTCTCCTGAGCAAGAACGGGGGGCTACCAGTGCACATGTGGTGCCGTTGTAATCAAGGAAATTGGGCTTTGACACGCAATATGGTTTTGTTAAAGAAAAACATTTTTAATATTAAAAAAACACATTTTTACAACTATAACTTTTTTTAAAATTCGAAATTAAAATGAAAACACTAAATAATTTTCCTGGATATCCATAGAAATTCCAGCAAAAATCACAGTTAGACATAAATAGCACAAAATGGTAAAAAAATGTCCTGTCAACAGAGGGTGACAAAATTGCAAGTTGGCTACCAACTAAAGGGTTAAAAGAACCTATGCATGCTGAGTTTTTTCCTGTTTGCTTATTGGTATTTTAGGAAAATGTGGTTTTTATTCTGCTTTTTTATAAATTTTTAAGGGAAATGCTGTGAAACCAGTGAATTCCTTGAGGGTTTGCATCCAGAAAACTGTACCAACGTCAAAAAGCCTGGTACGCCTAGAAAGCTTGAGGTGTGTACTTAGAGACAATATATAGTTTGTGTGGGGTATTTTAAATGCAATAGGTTGTTTTTCTTGAAGAACATCAAGGTGTGCATAAAAGTTGCATTTTCTTTGAAAATCTCCTAAAGTGCTCTTTTGAGTTTGGGGTGTGTCCTGGGCAGCAAAGGTTGTCAACTGATACATATGTAGTACCGCTGTAACCGGAAGGAATGGGGATTTTTCACGAAATATAATTTTATTGAGAAACTTACATTTTTTATAAAAAAAAAAGCTACAAAATGTAAAAAATTGCATTTTTATTTTTTCTCTGCATATTTTACCCAAGAATATTGAGAAAACACTACTAAAATTACAAACAGGACATTTCATGTTAATGTCCAAACTCTGCCTAAAACGGACCTTCACCCTGAATAAGAGCATATTGTATATATTTCCCCCAACCTGTACATATGATTGCTCACATTAAAAATCATACTACCTGCATCTACTGCATTTTCTGAGCTTTTAAACATCCATTGTGGTGGCACATGGAGTCTCAGGCTGCCTGCAAACAGGAAGTGTGTTCTGACAGTGCTGCTCTGCATTCTGGGATTGCTGTCCTTTTCCTGACCCCAGCTCTGCTCTGTTTGTGCAAAGCACAGCTATAGCCCACCCCTGCACTTTTGCCCCTCTTCCTCTCCTCAGTATGTGATGCTTCTGAGGCAAAATGGGGGCGTCTGTATCCTTGAGTCCTGAACAGAGCTGCAGCCCAGTTTGGAAAAGAATAAAAGTAAGTGACTAAAAGCGTAAAATATATTAGTTTTAGATGCTGCGAAATAGTTTTTAAGGATTTGATATTTTCATTAAATGATGATGAAGATCTGGTTTAAAAACAATATATAATTTTCCTGGGAATTCCCTGGACAATCCCACAAAATATGTATAGCAGCAAAATAGTGAAAAGTGGCCTGGCAACAGAGGGTGACAAAATCTCTAGGTGAGCTGACACTTAAAGGGTTAAATAGGTTATGTATTAAAAGATTTTAAATCATAAAAAATAATAATATTAAATGCACTTGAATTTTTGAAAATATATTTACACACTTATGTTCAATTCTAGCAAACTAATGTCAAATCTGGAAAACAAAATAAGTCAAACATGTAACATTACAATACATTACAGAAAGCTGCATGGGAGCACATCAGTTCATCGCTGAACCACATTTATCAATTTTTGCTCACATTGGCGTATGTCAGTGCACTGTAAAAAACACATTGGGAGACTAATTTATTATTATTTGTGCGGGCACCACTTGAGTGCCTCATCTGAGATGCTCAGTAGCGCCCACACCACAGCGTCAGATTCTGGATGCCGGGAGTGTCAGCCGTAGCGTTCACGGCCAGACAGCGTTCTCAGCTCTTTGTTTTTTGCGCTTTTATTGTGAATTGAAAGTAACTCGTAACTAATTTTAATGAATTACCCCAATATACCATGTATCTATAAACAGCAGAAATGTTTTTATGATAAAATATTTGGGGATTTGAATTTATGTTAGATTTATACTATTACATCCAAAATATTACACATCTGTCTTGTGAGATATTGATATGAGTGACATTCTCTATAAAGGCCAAATATAATATTACTTGCTGTATTATTTATTTTATGTCTCTGTGTTTGCTCCTAATGACATCATGTTGGAATCAAGATCCCTGGAACATTTATTGCCTTCTATGACTAGCTTTTTATTTTTTGTTCTGTAACATTGGGGGCGATTTGTCTTGCTGTTGTATATGACTAGCTCATTTGCTATTTAACTTTAGGGGATATTTTGTATTTTACCACAACAATAACAAAAAAAGATCTTTTAGCTTTCATGTTATCATTGCATTTATTATTCTCAGTGCAAATACTGTACTATACCTGATCTGTATACTTTAATGTCCTGTAATATATCAATTATATTTTGCTTGTCCACGTTAAACCTGTTGCTTTTTAAATATGTATTTTAAGACAAAGGCTACCTTGCTTAAAGATAGTAACCACCCAAACTGTTCATAAAAGGAAACAAATGCTGCTTGACACTCTCTAAGTTCTCTATCCCCTCCTGTCTGCTTATTTGCATATCATGTAGTCCACACAGGTATGACTTATAGGGCCACTCCAGAGCCCCTTCCTGAAAAATAAATAGGGATCCTGCTATTGTAATAAAGGAAAAAAAAGACACTCAACTTTACCCTACATCCAGCCCCCAAAATTGAATGCCCTTCGCCATCTTCCTGAATTCCCGGCTGGCCGCTGGAAGCAGACGCCATTCACATACCATTTTAGATATTTGGAGGGGGAGGGGGGTTATGTTTATTTTTCAATTTATTCTTCAGGAGTGGCCCTGAAAGAGGTGAATACATGGCACAGTGACTATCCCTGATGAAGGACCAGTAGACAGGGCTGAAAAGCATCAAGACTCCCACTTTAGACTGCAGGATACTACTAGCCTGACCAGAGCTTTGTCACACGCCACAGAAGGACACTCTGCTGGGGGGCTTGAGCTGATAAATTAGGGAAAGCCTGAAAGGCTAGCGCAATTTCTCTGCAATATCAGTTAAATAGATTCAAGCAGAAACTCTCCAAAAACGTCCAAGTTCTAAGGGATGCAACAAAGGAAATTATTTTAGAAGGGATAGCGCCAGGTAGCGCCTCGTAGAGGCAGGCAGCGTCTGCTGAATGGCGAGCGCTGTACAAGAAAGCACATTTATGAAAGCGAATCTGGTGAGCGACTCTAAGCGTCATGTAGTGCCTGATGTATTATTACAAGTGGCTCAGCCTATAGTGCCGGCGCTCTAGCTTCCAGGGTGCCACGTATTACCTTTCGCTCAGTGCTGCTCTTCCATACATTTCAATGAATGTTCATTTGCTTGTGTTTAAACAGCGTGTTCGACTTTTTTTTTTTTTTTTGCTTAAATCATTGTGTGACCTCTCCTGGCTGCAACCAAACACTTTTAGAAACTTTTTGGACTTTTTATATTTTTATGCAGAATTGTCATTACAGGTCTGGCACTAAAGTGTTATTGTCCCAGTGTTAAAGCAATGTCATTCCATGTGTTTTCGCTTTGTTACTGGTGGATATGTGTTCAAAAACAGACTTTAATCACTCAGAGTCTGTCGCTCTATGCTACAGCGCCCAGATTTAGAGCGCTGACGCTGTGTGTGTGTCCTTTTTGGATAAGTATGGTGTGGAGCACTGAGAGTCGGTTGCACTGAGCTGAGCTACCTTTCACTCGCTGCAGCGATGTACTAGTGTTAGAGTGCCCAACATACATCACATTCATCAATGCCAACCAGGTTACTAGAGCAACCCTGTTGCAGCGCCCGATACCCGCTTACAGCGTCTACTCTAAGCGCCGCAATACAGACACTCATCTGGCAATACCTGGCGTTAGTAGTGAATCAGCTTTAAAAATGTGAAGGTGGTATGAAAGAAGGGCTCCTATGTTACCTGTAACTTGACTAGATAAGATGTTTTTGTATGAACATTTTCGGTTATTTTCAACTTAATTATTTGTACATAATCATTTAGGACATGTGCATTTTGAGTATTTTAATTTTTGTGAAAAAAACACATAAATGTGATCAATAAAATGTGATTTATCTTCTAATTAGTGATGAGCGAACTTTTGAAAAATTCGATTTGACTGATTCGCCGAATTTTCCGACAAAAATCGTTTTGACACGAATTTATTCGCGACGAATCGCTATTAAAAACAGCTATTTCTGAGCCTCCTAGAGCCTCAGTAGGGTTGTAAACCATTCTGCCTTGCTGTAACACGCATAGGACGCGTGCTGGGTTAGTGAAATAATACTGTAAATAATTATCACATGCAGATCGGAAGCATCGCTAATAGAATCGCAAAGCGGCACAATTGCAGAGAGTTGAGGTGGCATCACCTATAGTGCCTGAAAAACACACCCTGGAGCTGGCAGCAGCAGGAGCCCAAAAATTAGCTGAATCACACCCTGGAGTTGCAAGCAGCAGCAGCAGCTGCAGGAGCCCAAACATTGCTTTAAAGAGACACAGGAACCCAAAAATTGAATGAATCACACCCTGGAGTTGCAAGCAGCAGCAGCAGGAGCCCAAACATAGCTTTAAAGAGACACTGGATTTGGCTGCAGGAGCCCAAAAATTGGATGAATCACACCCTGGAGTTGCAAGCAGCAGCAGCAGCCCAAACATAGCTTGAAAGAGACACTGGAGTTGGCAGCAGGAGCCCAAAAATTGGATGAAACACACCCTGGAGTTGCAAGCAGCAGCAGCAGCCGGAGCCCATACATAGCTTGAAAGAGACACTGGAGTTGGCAGCAGGAGCCCAAAAATTGGATGAATCACACCATGGAGTTGCAAGCAGCAACAGCAGCAGCAGTAGCCCAAACATAGCTTGAAAGACATACTGGAGTTGGCTGCAGGAGCCCAAAAATTGGATGAATCACACCCTGAAGTTGCAAGCAGCAGGAGCACAAACATTGCTTTAAAGAGACACTGGAGTTGGCTGCAGGAGCCCAAAAATTGAATGAATCACACCCTGGAGTTGCAAGCAGCAGCAGGAGCCCAAACATAGCTTGAAAGAGACACTGGAGTTGGCAGCAGGAGCTCAAAAATTGGATGAATCACACCCTGGAGTTGCAAGCAGCAGCCCAAACATAGCTTGAAAGAGACACTGGAGTTGGCAGCAGGAGCCCAAAAATTGGATGAATCACACCCTGGAGTTGCGAACAGCAGCAGCAGGAGCACAAACATTGCTTTAAAGAGACACTGGAGTTGGCAGCAGGAGCCCAAAAATTGGATGACTCACACCCTGGAGTTGCAAGCAGCAGCAGCAGGAGCCCAAACATAGCTTGAAAGAGACACTGGAGTTGGCTGCAGGAGCCCAAAAATTGGATGACTCACACCCTGGAGTTGCAAGCAGCAGCAGGAGCCCAAACATAGCTTGAAAGAGACACTGGAGTTGGCAGCAGGTGCCCAAAAATTGGATGAATCACACCCTGGAGTTGCAAGCAGCAGCAACAGGAGTCCAAAATTTCCAGAAAGACACACAAGAGTAACGTAAAGCATTTTCTCAATAATTACTTGTGGTCTGATGCGGAGGAATGTCTGTAATTGGAGAGCAGCGCCTTAAATCTGTTTTGCACGATCCATATTTCTTTAGGGTTGGTCTGGCCCCATCATCAATCTACTCTAATGCATCAGGCATTGGTGGGTGGAAATCTTGGCTGATCCATGCCCAATTCATTTCCACACAGGCCAGTCTCTCAAAAAAAAAAATATGGAGAGTGACAGATTAGTAACATATTAGTAACATAGTAACATATTAGTAACATAGTAACATATAAGGCCTCCTTTCATCAAGCAGAGGTCTCTGCAGAATAGGGGTGAGTGGCAGCAGGAGACTCAGTGAGAGGCCTGATCTCCCGGGATCAGCTAGCGGTCGTGTCTTGAACGGCAACCCATCTGCCGTCATCCATTGGTTAACACGATCATCCACTGCATCACAAGTGACATTGACCCCCCCAGTCAACTGTCTGTTGTATGTTATGCTTTGGGTTCAGCTCCACTATTCAGTGAGGACAATCTGATAATCAGAAAAATCAGTAGGTACTGGCCAGCCAAGAAGTGGAGGAGACACTTGCCGCTTCTTCCACTAGTAGTGATAAGGAGAGCGTCAAGGCAGGAGGTGTTGCAAGCGTTTTGGCTCCTTAAGCAGACACTGTTGAGGAACCTAAGGAGGACATCAGTGAGTTTTGAGGGCACTTTTGAAGGCTTGGAGTGACGGAGAGTGACAGATTTAGCGGCCAGCATGGTGGCAGAAGGGGAAAGTATGGAGGCAAATGTGCTCTGGGTAGACCACTCGCGCGGCAGGCTATCTTCCCAGGAGGTAATGGAAGAGGGCCCCTGGAGTTGGCGGCGGCAGCAGCATCAGTGAATTAGTGCGGACTGTTGGTAGGACAAATCAGCTACAAGCCCATGTTGTTGCAGTTTTTCATCAAGCATCCGCAGGAGGTTAACATGGCTATGTGAAAGATGTGTAGGCAGAAGGTGAAGTGTGGCCAGGGTCCCAATGTTGGACCCACAGCCCTGCGTCAACATTTGCAGCATCACCATAAAGCGGCCTGGGAGAGTTGGCTCCAAAGTGGTGGTCCAGCCTGCTGCATTACCCAGTGGCACGCCGCTCTCTGTTCCAGCCAGCCAAGGCTCCACCACCTCCTGTGTGTCATACCCATCCTCTGTCGCTCCAGATGCTCCTCCTCCTCTTAATCCGAGTCAGTCATTCCGCCAGCAATCCATTGCCAAGCCATGTCCAAGAGACAACAGTATGTGCCCACTCATCCAACGTGCAGAAGCTAAATGTGCTCCTGTATAAGTTGCTGGTGCTGCAGCCCCTCCCTTTTGAGTTGGTGGACCTTTCAGAGAACTGATGGCTTGTGCCGAGCCGAGGTGGAGAGTCCCAAGCTGTCATTTCTTTGCGAGGAAGGCAGTGCCAGCCCTTGTACAATTTTGTTGAACAGAAGGCGGGGCAGTCCTTTAGCCTGTCAGTGTGTACCAAAGTGCACAGCAGTGCCTACGTCTGGAGCTGTAACTCTGGTCAGGGACAATAAATATCCTTTTAGGACCACTGGGTGATTGTGGTTCCTCCACAACAGCAACTTGGACAGGTCCCTCTGCTGTGGCCTCCACTCTCCTAGGCCTTTGTGCCTGTGACAGTGCACTTGCACTTAGCAATGGTGTCACAGAGAAAAGTGGCAAATTGTCAATTTCATATTATTAATAGTTAACATTTATTTTATTTGAACATATTTATAATAATAACATATCATAACATATAACATAGCAACAATAACATATAGCATAATAACAGTAACATATAAAATGTATCAACATTTTTTTTTTTTTTTGGTTAATTTTGTATTGTTTTTTTTTTTTTTTATATTTTGTATTTTTTTTTAAATTTAGTATTTTTTAGAAACATATATATATATATATATATATATATATATATATATATATATTTATATTTATATTTTTTTTCCATTGCCTTTTAATATTTTGTAAATTTTTGTATAATTTCTATAATATTTATTTTTTCTCTTTTTTTTTTTTCCCAGTGCCCTTCCAGCCTACCATGTGTGCAGGACACGGCGGTTTCACGCTGTTCTTCACATGGTTTGCCTTGAGCAAGAGTCACACATGGGAGGAACTGCTAAAAATGAGAACTCAATACATGAAATCATGGCTTACTCCATGAAAACTGCAAATGTGACCCATTTTGACTGACACTGGGAAGAACCAGCTGCGCTGCCACAAGGAAGACTGAGCCATGCGTCCTGCCATGGAACACGTGTTCAATCTAGTTGTCAAGCGTTTTCTGAAGTCTTCCCCCCATCTGGAAGACATCCTAACAACGGGAAGGAAACTTTGCATGCACTTCAGGCACTCCTACACCACCAAGCACACCCTTCTTGAGCTTCAGCGTCAGAGCGGTATCCCCCAACATAGTCTGATTTGTGATTTTTCCACCCGTTGGAATTCCACCCTCCATATGCAGGATCGACTATAGGCACAGAGAAAAGCCATCACGGATTTCTTGATGATCCAAACAGATAGGGGGACTCCCCTGTGTAACTTCAATGTAAACCAGTGTCAGCTCATACGTGACACCTGCCGTTTGCTCAGGCCCTTTGAGGAAGCTACTTTATTAGTCAGTCACCAGGACTATGAGATGAACGATGAGATTCCACTGCAAATTTACCTCACAGTATAAGCTATTGCCCCTCAGATTTACACAGGGCCTGCTCTATATTATGCTGCAAAATGGCAAATTTACCTCACAGTATAAGCTATTGCCCCTCAGATTTACACAGGGCCTGCTCTATATTATGCTGCAAAATGGCAAATTTACCTCACAGTATAAGCTATTGCCCCTCAGATTTACACAGGCCCTGCTCTACATAATGCTGCAAAATGGCAAATTTACCTCACAGTATAAGCTATTGCCCCTCAGATTTATACAGGGGCTGCTCTATATTATGCTGCAAAATGGCAAATTTACCTCACAGTATAAGCTATTGCCCCTCAGATTTACACAGGGGCTTCTCTATATTATGCTGCAAAATAACAAATTTACCTCACAATATAAGCTATTGTCCCTCAGATTTACACAGGGCTGCTCTATATTATGCTGCAAAATGGCAAATTTACCTCACTATGTAAGCTAATGCCCCTCAGATTTACACAGGGGCTGCTCCATATTATGCTGCAAAATGGCAAATTTACCTCACAATATAAGCTATTGCCCCTCAGATTTACACAGGGCCTGCTCTATATAATGCTGCAAAATGGCAAATTTACCTCACTATATAAGCTAATGCCCCTCAGATTTACACAGGGACTGCTCTATATTATGCTGCAAAATAGCAAATTTACCTCACAGTATAAGCTATTGCCCCTCAGATTTACACAGGGCCTGCTCTATATTATGCTGCAAAATGGCAAATTTACCTCACAATATAAGCTATTGCCCCTCAGATTTACACAGGGCCTGCTCTATATTATGCTGCAAAATGGCAAATTTACCTCACTATATAAGCTATTGCCCCTCAGATTTACACAGGGCCTGCTCTATATTATGCTGCAAAATGGCAACTTTACCTCACAGTATAAGCTATTGCCCCTCAGATTTACACAGGGGCTGCTCTATATTATGCTGCAAAATGGCGAATTTACCTCACTATATAATCTATTACAGCCCTATATAGAAAAAAATAAATAAAAAAAAAAAGGGCCTGTAGAAGCTTATTTAGTATAACAGATAGGGTGACATGTGCTGGTTTGGGATGTCCATGTGGGCTAGTGTTTTGACAGCAGGACAAAAACCAATTCAAAATGCAATAGCTTAATAAAACTGAGGCTGAACAAGCTTATTTAGTATAAAAGATAGGGTGACGTGCTGGTTTGGGATGCCCATGTGGGCTGGTGTTTTGACTGCAGGACAAAAACCAATTCAAAATGCAATTCTTTGATTAAGCTGAGGAAGGATCAACAAGCGTATTTAGTATAACAGATAGGCTGCCTAATGCAGGTTTGGGATGCCCTGCGGCCTGGTGTTTTTTTTTGTTAAAGGCAGACCAAAAACCAATTCAAAATGCAATACTTTGATTCAGCTGAGGAAGGATCAACAAGCGTATTTAGTATAACAGATAGGTTGCCTAATGCAGGTTTGGGATGCCCTGCGGCCTGGTGTTTTTTTTTGTTAAAGGCAGAAAAAAAAAACAAATTCAAAATGCAATACTTTGATTCAGCTGAGGAAGGATCAACAAGCGTATTTAGTATAACAGATAGGCTGCCTAGCGCAGGTCTGGGATGCCCTGCGGCCTGGTGTTTTTTTTGTTAAAGGCAGACCAAAAACCAATTCAAAATGTAATACTTTGATTCAGCTGAGGAAGGATCAACAAGCGTATTTAGTATAACAGATAGGCTGCCTAGTGCAGGTTTGGGATGCCCTGCGGCCTGGTGTTTTTTTTTGTTAAAGGCAGACCAAAAACCAATTCAAAATGCAATACTTTGATTCAGCTGAGGAAGGATCAACAAGCGTATTTAGTATAACAGATAGGCTGCCAAGTGCAGGTTTGGGATGTCCTGCGGCCTTGTGTTTTTTTTGTTAAAGGCAGACCAAAAACCAATTCAAAATGCAATACTTTGATTCAGCTGAGGAAGGATCAACAAGCGTATTTAGTAAATACTAAATACTAAATTTTGAAAGCCTTTCGCTTTCAACATACAGTACTTCACTGAAAAAAAGTGCTAAAGAATGTGAAGCTCTTTGTCTTAGAAAAGTCTGGAGATCCTTCGACAATTTACCCTATACGGTGTTGTTATTAATACATGTGTAAAAAAAAAAAAACTTTAGCTTATTGAAAAAAATACTGCCTTGTTAAATCAACAGTCAATCAGGAGATCTGTGTATATTGTGTGCTGAGCTAGACTCTACAAACTCACGCTGAATGTGCGTATCCCAAAATATCAAAAGGAGTCAGGTCTCTCTAAATCTCTAGAATTACCCCCATTTTCAAAAATTTTGAAAAGCAACCACAATACAATGTTTTTTTTTTTTTTTTAAATGGCAAAAATTCTGTGACCACTTCTGCAATGTTAGATATATTTTTTAAGGTAAAAAAAACAAAAAACAAAATTTGTGCAGAATTGATATTACAGGTCTGATATTAAGGTATTCATATTACAAAATGTTTGTAAAAACATGTTTTTTTTTTTCCAAAAATATGGTTGTTTGGGGGTTAAAAAACTACTTTTAACCCATCGCCGCCAGCACTCTGGGGTTTAAACATGCATTTTACAGCGCGAGAATTTTTTGAGCGTGATTTGTTAATGAATATGCTGGCAGCCGTTCGCTATGGCCATTCGCTGTCATGTGCTCCCATACAGCGCGGAACCTGTCAAACATCGACTCCTAACCCCGTATTCAACATTACCGCACACCAACTGAGTCGCTGTCAACAACCGAACAACGGCCAAGCACAGCGAATACTAGCGTGCGCTGTGAAAATAACGCTACTGGCGCTCATCTGTCGCTACCTGGCGCTATTAATGAATCGGCCTCTAAGTTTTTGTCGTTATTTATTGTAGTTATATGTATTGTTATGTATATGTATGTGTTGTTAAGATTTTTGCAGTTATGTATTTTCCTGAATAGCATGAGATGTCTTATTATTGAATAATTGAATATGTACTATATCTTATTCTATAAGACATCTCATGCTATTCAGGAAAATATCTTATTTTTATCTTAATTCTTATTTTTAGAATATTATATAGCATCAGAAGGTAAGGATTTCAATATTTTAGAACTGCCTTTTGGTAGACCTGTTTTTGTTATCTAACTACATACTGTACTGTTACAAACCTATGTACTTTCAATAATGTTATTATGTTTTTCAACACTCTGATGGATTGCAGCATACTGTAATGCCTTTATACAGATATTCTATATCATGGAACATGTCTACAATAAATAATGTTGTGACCTAAAATGTTCTTTCAACCTATTCCTTTATGTATCTGAAAATATGGAAGTTGTTGTGGGCCAATTTTCTGTTTTGCTTATTTTTAGTATGTGTTTTTGGTACACTTGATGGTTTATTGAGCAGATACGTACATGCCTGCTTCAAAAGATGGACATTTGACATATTTGAATCCCCATCGGTATATTCCTGTGTCTTAATTCCCCGAATTTATTGACTGGTTTAACCTCCCACCACAACACTGTTTCATTTTCCATGTATTTTCTTTAAATCTGTAAATCCCTTTTCATGTCCAGTTGATTTAAAGCTGTTAGAATTTACTAGTATACAAAGCAGTCATTCAGCCATGCACATCCCTTGGGCTCAGCATGGAAATCGCTGTAATTACATTCTATCCTACAAATGTTGACCTTTCTGTATAAGTGAAAAATATCACATATAACAGCAGGTTTTTTAAGCAAACCTCACTCAAACGTGTGTGTGTGTGTGTATATATATATATATATATATATATATATATATATATATATATATATATACACACATATAATCAGTCATGGAAATAAGAGAATTGAACCAGGAGGTTCCCTGTTTTGCCCAAGAAATAACATTAAAATGTACATTAATGCATAATATATGATACAGGACAAAATTATTTGTATTTTTGTTTTTCCCTTAATTGGATCAACACCATTATAGGAAACAGCGCTCAAATGCATCCATCCCAGCGCAAATCAAATTGCTGCACATAAAAAATTAATTTATCTTTTTATAACTCCTGCTTTGCTTGATTTCCCCCTAAGAGCTTTCCCACACCTGTTCTCTAATGGGTGTGGGATGGCATTGTGGAAATTACGGGTATCCAGATTGCTAGAGCCCCCCTGCACAATGACTCCCACAACCCCCTGAAATCCTTACCTTGACCTCGATCCTCAGCTCAAAGGCGGTCCTGTGATTGGCTGCAGGTGGTCACATAGGCTGTGGTCACATTTTCTTTACCGGGCGCTTGTCAAGACTGAGTGATAAGACCACCGGCAGCCCATCACAGAACGGATGCCATCATACACCTGATAGAAAATGGGCGTGGGAACACTTTAATGGCATCCTATGGGGCGGCGGGCAGCCTTCATAGAGGAAGTGCTGCTGGGTTTCCTGCCACTTGCATTGCCAAGTAGGTCAGTTAAATCCAGACAGCAGCATTGCTGGGATGCAGGGGAAGGAAGCCTCCCAGGTCCTGTAAGATGCCCCTGACCAGGTAAAATTCAATGAGGCCGCTTTTCAGCTTTGAGTGGATGTAGGAGAAAATGTAAGTGCTGACAATGATTCTGTTTCATGCATGCAGATGGGCCAACTGAATTGTGGGAATTTTTTTTTCCAACTGTGCAAGGCAAGGTTTAAGATGTTTTCAGTGATGTTCTCAGTGATGTTCCACTCCTCACAAGTTTAGTATAGTTGTTGGATGTAGATTACGAACAATGATTGATTATCACAAAGCAATGCTTTATAGACCAACAGTAGTTTACCTTACACCACTCAAGCCCACCCTCTAAAAATTAATTAAAAGGAACTGTGAAAGGTTAAAAAAATCTAATTTTGTCTCCTCTACAGCTGCCTCTCTGCTCAGAAACGTATCAGTACAGAACAAAAATGTTGAGTCCTGTGGCTTGCACTCTTCCCCGGAATTCTTTGGTGCCCAACCAATGTGCAGCAGTGACATGTTGAAAATGCCCAACCAGAGCACTGGATCACTGCCTTGGGATGCCCCCTTATGCCTTTTCTCATTAACCAGTATGTTTCTAAATACTGTACCAAGGGGAAGCTGCTTTAGGAGAGAACATTTATCATTAAAATTATTTTTTATATGTGTGTGTGTGTGTGTGTGTGTGTGTGTGTGTGTGTTTGTAGAGTCCCTAAAAGGCATATATGCAGATCTTTGTGGTAAAATCCCTGTTCATGAAACAAATGGAAATGCACCAATGCGGGATAAGCAAGGGGAAGGTAAAAGGCTGGACATAAGCGACATAGGGCTGTTACTCTATATTTTATCAAGGTGGTGTGTTTTATACCATTTAGGGACAGGCATAGAGTTTTTTTTTTTGTTTATTTATTTTTCTGTCACACAGTGTAAATTATTTTATATGTAAATGATCAATTACTGACAGGACAGTTTGCCTAGATTTTTACATTCAATTCTGCATTGTGTTATGTTATTTTATTGTCTTGAATAAATTGTAACATAATTTTCAGTGGGACCTTGCACAGCACAATAAGGGGGGGGGGGCATTGCTGGAGTCCCACCGCTGTTTATACTTTCATTCAGAGAATTGTGCGCCTGGTGGTGCCAAGGGCTTTCTTTACAATTTAGTTTCTTTTTATTATCACATGGAGGGGGGGGGGATTTCCAAGCCTTAGGAAATGGCATCAGATTTTTGCTGTAGACGCAATGCAAAAGAAACAATAGAGAGAAGGACAGCAGCAGAAAAAAAAAAACTTAATTCACACATTGTTTTTATTATGTTGTTTAGAAACATTAGCAGTACAGTAAAGCAGTACAGTACATAATTGGCTGCCAAATGGTTTAGATTTAGAGGTTGCTAGATGGACATGAGGGAGGCAAAGGGTGCAAAATATAACGTGAGCAATAGTCGTACCTAAAGCCAAACTCAAGGGAAAATGTCTATTTTTTTAATTCAAATGGTGTAGGGCTAGAACAGGCAGTGTTCTTATCTGTGGCCTAGTTAGTGAGTTTCAACCCTTACTTCCGGTTGGCTGACATTTAATACAAAAGATATTGCTGCCATATTCACCAAGGGTGTGTTATTTTGGTGAAGGGCACCATAGTTTGCAATAGTCATCATCAGGATTTAGGGGGTTATTTAAGAAACGATAACGCCAGGTAGTGCTACATTTAAGAAAGTGAATCTGGTGAGCACCTCTAAAAGCTTCATGTAGCGTCTCATGTATTACTAGAGGCGGCTCAGTGTATAGCTCTATATAGTGTATACCTGTTGCTCAGTAGTGCTCTGCTATACATTTCAATGGTGTTTCACTTGGTTGTGTTTAAAAAGCTTGTTGCCGAAAGTAAACTTTAACATTTTTGGTTCAAATCATTATGTGTCCTCTCCTGTCCTGCAAACAAACACTTTTATTCTTTTTTTTTTAATCAGAATTGTATGTGCAGGTCTGCCATTGCAGTGTCATTGTCACAGTGTTAAAACAATGTCATATGTTTTTGCTCTGGTGCTGGTGTATATGTGTTTAGAAACAGACTTTTATCACATAGCTTCTGGGGCTCAGCGCTAGAGCGCCCAGTTTTAGAGCGTCAGCGCTGGTTGTGTGTAGTTTTTTCTTGAATGCGGGCTTCAGCACAGAGTGCTGGATGCACTTAACTAGCGCTACCCGTTATTCACTGCAGCATTGTCTTGTAGTTAGATGTAGCGTAGTCTTGGCCACTTTAACGCGCAGTTAACTCTGCAGTGAATCAGGGAGAGCGCTTCAACAGGGTCCACCAGACATCACATTCATCAATGCTGGACAGGATAGTACAGCGCCACTTGTCCGCCCGCTGCGCTAGGTCACAGCGCCAGACACCCGCTTGCAGCATCTACTAGCGGTCGCTCTAAGCGCCGCTACACAGACGCTCACATGGCAATATGTGGCACTAGTCTTAAATCAGCCTCCCTGTCTCAGTAATACCCATAGCATATTTATTAAATGAATGTATTGTTGGCGCAAATCAAACAGGAAGTGAGGCTAGATTTTAAGGGAGGGACTACTAGAAAAATAAATGCTGACTAGGTTGTTTCCTTCACCATGCTTGGATTCACCGTTGGCTTTAAGGTCCATCATATCTAAAGTTGTGCATCACTAAAACATGAGATTGAAGTAGATAATAGGCCTTATTTATCATAGAGGGCCTTTTCACTTCAAAACTACGATTAACTCAGAAAGAAGAAATTCCATATTATTTCATTGCTTACATCTGATGGGCAATTTGATCCCTGCGAGAACTCTTTGTTTCATAAATCAAAGCAAATGGGCAATGATTTGCTTATAGAGAGAACGAAGCTGGAGGAATATATTTTGCTATTAAATTCACTCGGTACCTTTCTAATAACTCAGTAGTAAGGATTTTATTATTTATTATTTATAATACGTATCCCGCACCTTGTCTGCAAATTATTGACAGCAGGGATCAGCATGCAGTTTATGTATGGATTATTTTCTTTTATTAACTGAACTTACTTTTCAATTCTGGACACCCTAGTTAAATAATCCAGTCATAATTAATAAATAATCAAAGAATATAAACCAAACAGAACAAGATAGTTATATAGGAATTTAAATTGCAGACACAGTTTAGTGCATACATATTTCCTCACCCTTAACATTGTTATTTTATAGGATCGTCATGTCATCTAGAATTGGCTGAAAAATTATATTGCGGAAAATCAAAATAAGGTTCTAGGGGCAGGTTTAAATTGCAGGAAGCTAAGCTAAAAGACTTGGAACATTGGATAAATGCTGCTGACTTTAGCCAAGGGCCAAAAACAGGAAGTGGCTAATGAAGGACAGGCAGACATTTAAATACTCTTTAAAAGCCACAAATTCATTGATAATTATCGGTATCGCTATCTTTCATAAAATGGCCCCTGGACTAATATAGGCTGTCTCGGTCTCTATACAACTATTGTGTATACATAATCAACTAAAAATACAAAAAAAACTAAAACACACTTTAATGAAAAATATATATTTATAATAAAATTACTCATGCGTTGGCAGTGGCCCACTATAATTTAGGGAGGTGCATTAACTTTGGAAAAGGGTTGGTGTATGCATGAGCTTTGCCCAATTTTAAAATCCCCTAGACTGTCCATAACTTAAATCTGTATTTGACTTTGGCGTTCGGCCAAATCTGGAAAAGCTGCTTAACCTAATGCAGTGTGTTGCAGCAGCAGGAAGCGGCTGGACACTCACGTGAGATGGCTATCTGGTCCACGGTCCCGCTGTCAACTTGGCTACAGCCAGGTCTGGAGACTACTCCCACGAGCGAGGACATTGACAGCTGTCACTAGAAGTTCTGCATCACTCATGGCAGCGGCAGCCATGTTTTGAAAACCCGTCAGTAGCCAAAATGACAGCGGGACAATGGACCAGATCATTGGCTCACATAATTGCCCATCTGCTTCCTGCTGCACACTCTGTATTACTTTAAAGAGCACATTTTTTTAGTTTACAGTCCCCAGTCACGATTTTGCCTTGGGAGTCCCCCAGAGGCAGAATCTCTCCCAAAGGTAAGGTTCCATTGATTTCAATGGGGACCAGGTTCAGGTCAAGTTCAGATACCCAAACCAAGCTTTTGTTCAAAATTTGGCCAGACTCTCTGGACTTTCCGAACTCGAACCTCTAGGGGTTCGCCCGAGGCAACACTTAAAACTCACCTCTCTGGTGATCCAATAATAATAAGCACGGGCCACCAGCTAATCGTGGGCCTCTAACCTACCCCTGCTCTTCCACATACCTGTGACAGCCAATCATATATGCCTGGTGCGACCACTGGCGAGTTGAGTTTAGGGAAAATCTGGGAGATCTGACAAATTAGGGCTAATTAAATGGGCATGCCCCACAAAGAGGGAGAACACTGGCCTTTGATTCTTATAGATTCTAGACTGGTGGTTGCTCCTTTTTATGTATTATGCAATTGGGACTCCGAGTTAGCAGGTTCTGAGGACTTCTATTTAAAGTCCCTGTCCAGACTCACACTAACTTCCTCTGACCTAATCTACCATGAGCCATTTCAAAACATCTGAAAATATTAGATTATATGTAAATAACTTACATTTTCATAGCAAAGCTGATTTCTTTGCTTCAGTTGAATGGCTGAGCGGGGAACAGTGTGCCATTGCTCAGCCTTATGAGTCCTGAGCATGCGCTTTTGCAGTCAGAGACAGCTGCGGGACCACTGTGGCTTGCTGTGCTCATTGACCCTGAGAGCACTAAGGAACAGAGTGTTCATTAGGCCACTTTTTTTTGCGTGGTTCTAGAGGAATTAAATTTAAAGGAGGATATACTTTGGTATACAGCTTCTGCCCAGCACTGCAGTTCAAGTTGCCATAGGGTTTACAGTCCATTAAGGCCAGAGCAATCTTTTCCCTTGGTTCTAGTCTCTGAAATGCACGGGGTAACTGATGGTTGTGGTCTGCCTGTATTCAATACAGTTCTGAGGATATAAAGGACAAACTGCCCCTATGACCTCAGTTGTGGGATTTACCAAAACCAGTCTAAAGAAAGTAACCTTGCTGCTTAGGAAATATGGGAATTGCTATATAGAAGCAAACTGCTGACCTCTATGCAGTACAGACTTGGAGATATTGGAAGCTGCTTGTCAATCTAATCATCTCTTTACATTACACAAACTACAATCTTGTCCAAATAGCAGACAGGGCTCAGTGTATTTTTGAAGTAACCCAGCCAATAGACCACTCAGCTATGTACACGGCCACTATCACAATTTGGGGGTAATCCAATTCAATTTTGAAATACTTGAATACCCATGCACTGCATTTGGAGAGGTTTTCACTCAACACAAAAATCTTTCTCCTGATTTTGAAAACATATTACCTGCACCATATGGTGCATATTTATAATATAACAGCTCTACAAGTGAGGTTTAGAATTGTTATTAGTAAGGCTGAGATATTTTAACCAAGTTACAAATAACATCAACTTCTTGGGTCTTCAAGCTCAGTTAAATTGAGCCTCTCCAAATTCGTGTGAACAGTCCATAGGGTAATTTGAAAATGGGGCGAGAAAAGCATGCACTGGAAGTGAGAAAAAGCAAAATCAATCAAAAAATGTTGCATTATTGTGTATGGCCTATGCTGCATAATAGGTTATAGATGTGTGACATTATTGTGTATTATCCAATCCCTTTGAATGGTCCTTGCTGCAATCTTTGTGAGATGCCTGTCACAATCTCTCTTTACCATTTTTTCCCATGTTCCCTATTTGTATGCTACAGTTTCTTTGCATACTGTAATCTCTATTCAAACTGGATCAACAGTCAAACGTTTCTGTTGGCTGGTTAAGTCCTGTAGCAAGAGGGGGCATATCCATTTGGGATGCCCCACCATGCATACCACCCTGTAAGCCCCACACCGGGCAGATCAACTCATCTACTTCTGTGTTCCCTCTCAGTTTGGTGCAACACATGACCACTGCCGACCAATCAGGTTTTCAGCACATACACAATTGGCTGCCTTTGGTCACATGGGGCTGGACCTGGCCACTGGAGGGAGTCGGGGAAATTAATTAAGTGCAGCTGCCCGCTATCATGCTTTCAGTCAGCAGGCATCCCAAAATGGGGTGCCCCCCCCCCTGGTTATGGGTCACAGTAAATCAAAAGTCGTGTTGACTGTTGGTTCGCTTTAAAATGTCTACTGCCCTTATTTAGCAGTCACACAACTAACAAACATGTTGCACGTCTCTTTCTGATGGCTAAATTAAATACACACCTTTGATTCACTTACTTCTGTCATCAACACGCAAAACTGTTTTCCTGCTGCTGCATAAATCATTTTCTTTCCATTAAAAAATAAAAAAGAGTCTTTCAAAATGATGCAACATCATTGCATTAGGTTTTTAGAAATGATAACCAAAAAGAAACCAGTGTAACCCTTTAGTGTACATGTGTCTATGCTTAGAGTATAGCTCTGGTGCCAGTCCTTTGCCTGAAAATGATATTGACCTGTTCATTATGATAATTATGATCTTCAATTTTTCTCCTTAAGTTATAAGCCCTAAACAGGTAAAAAAGCACTCGAGCTGAAATGTTAAACCAGCATACTTGTCAAGTTTAGGAAAGCAATTGAGACAGAGATTAATGTGATATCCGGCTAATCCCAACATAACAAAAACACTGTCCTCCAACAGAGCTCTTTCAGAAGTTCCTACTGGGGTATTGGGTGCCTCACAGCTGCCATACAACTATCTGAAACTGCTGTTGCCTAGCCTACAGGGCCGATATTGAAAAATTAAATAGAAGTGCTCTTTTTACACTTGGTGCTCTACCAACTCCTAGGTAGACTATGAAAGTTAAATGCTTGTTTTACTCCCCAAATCTCCTTCCATTTAACACCAGGTTCAAAAAGTGCCCTTCTCTTTTATAGGTTGTAAAAAGTGCCATACCCTTTAATTTTCTACATAAAGGTTCATTCAAAACCAGGAGCACTTCTATTTTATTTTTTACTCCAATGCACCTGGCACTGAATCAATCCCTCTATGATTATAATAAAAATTTGACACTTTAGACCTGCTTTTTTTGCTGGTTTTCATGATTTTCCTCTAGCTTGAGTGCACTGCAACTGCAGGGAACTGAGCTTTAATTCTAGCATACAGGGCTATAATTGAAGCAGTGAATGTCAGGGCAAATTACTTTTTGCTGGCATTACATTCCGTTTTGCTGCACTTTACCGGGCTGGAAGATTAATATCTACATAAAAAAAGGTTTGGCAAAAACTTGGAAACTACTGCAGAGATTTTGGTTAGGAAAATTAAAGAAATCTTGCTGAAACATATTTTTAAAGCTTATATCATGGAATGGATCTCATATATATGTGGTGTCTTGAGATTGTCTCGTTTGTTTAGTGTCAAGTGTTATACAAAAAACAATTGCATTAGTATTTTTTTTTTCAAGCTTAAGGCTCTATTTACACCTCAATCTATTTACACCTCTTTACTTGTGCTGCATTGGTCACAACGCAAAGGAAAATGCTTCCCCATTATTTTAAATGGGCCAGTTCACATATGTACATATGTGAACTGGCCCATCAAATATATTAGGCAGCATTTTTCTTTGTGCTGTGTCTGCATTGCCCAACGCAGCACCACTGAAGAGGTGTGAATAGAGCCTAAAGGTGTTCTGCCTTATTGTTTTTCCTCTTTTGGAAAGTAAAATAAACATGTGTGTTAGGATTGTGCCCCCAGGCCTGGGATTTACTTCAGCATGCTGTTTCCATGATTTTCATATTCCTGGGACTCTTGTTTTGCTGCAGTGGGAGGAGTTTCCATGGCCTTAAGTAAAACACATTGACTACAAGTCCCACAATTCTTCCAATGTAACAGGTGAACTCCTTAGCAGCCTTACCAGCCCAATAACCTATCCAGCTGATGATCCAGCCATTAACCCTTGCTACTGGAACACAAGACTGTGATTGTTCCAAACTAAAGAAGCTGAATTTCATCAAAATGGGTCACCCAAGCCTTAGCCAATCAAATGATTCGCACGCTAGAGTGAGGAAGTTTATGATATGAACTCGAAATGAGCACTTTGGTGTACATAGCTAAGGTAACCACATTGGGGTCGACATACTTTCATTGTCTACCAGGTGTAAATTTTCAACTGGCTCTGAATCCGCCCCAAGGTAGACAATAAAAGTGCATGGCAATTTTCTCTCCTAAAAAGAAGTGAGTTTTCTCACCAGGCTCTGAATCAACCCCATTGTTGTTATGGAAAACTGTTGTGTTTTATAACACGGAGTTGCAAACAAAAAGAAAATAGAAAAATAACAGATATGTTTAGCACGTTGAAGACGTGCCACATGATAATGTAAACTTTTAAAAATGCCATCGAAAGTGGAATTACCCTTTAAAATATCAGACACAGATGCAAAAATGACCTAAAAGCTATTTTGACAAAAAAAAGCATTGGTTTCTATAGAGTTTGCTGCTAAAAGCTAGAGAACCACGCAAATATTCCCTAGAATTCACCCGACTATGTTACCTAGATGTAAATACAGCAAACATGTAAGTAGCTGGGCAAACATGGCACATTGTAAATGTGCCCAACGCTCCTTAAACACTTAAATGCCCGCAAATAACGATGAATTGGTTAATAAATCAGCTCCTTTATTTCTCCTTTTGTATGTTAAGTCCAGTTTCTGCGGCGTGTAAGAAGTAGTTACATTTAAACGCACTTAATTGCAAAGGCTTATTTTCATTATTGATTAGAGGGTGGCGTATTACGCTGGTCAAACCATTCATGGTGCAATTATGAGAGTAGGCTTTAGTGAATTATTCTATTTCACAGCATATATGACAAGGAATATAAACAAATGTATGGCTCATTTCCTCCTCTGTAAAGCTGTTACATCAAATGGAGCTCTGTGTGAATAGACCACTGT
The DNA here is from genome assembly GCA_027917425.1 of Gastrophryne carolinensis. NCBI lineage: Eukaryota > Metazoa > Chordata > Amphibia > Anura > Microhylidae > Gastrophryne > Gastrophryne carolinensis. The sequence goes on along the minus strand of CM051234.1, from coordinate 183,928,377 downwards.
AAATTCTCACAATGGCTATGTTTTTGTAAGTTCCAGTAGAATAAAAATCAAGTGAATACCCAGCTTCTGAAATGACTTCGTTAATAAATAATAATGTAAAATATATGCTGAAAGAATAAAGTGTAAAGTGTAAAAAGACAATATTTCATGAGGTTGTGCACACACATGACACTGGTGTCACATAAACACTGTAGTAAAACAAGCGAGGTTGTAAAAATAAAAGCTTAAGTTCAAAAGGGTAGTTTTGTTATTCAAAGTAGAAAAATATCATTAATATTTGTGGTCACATTAATAACTATCTTAATTAAGGAGTGTTTATTTTAGCTCATTCAATACCAGTGCAATCTTTCTTGATTATATGTAAATTAGCTTTTTAAGTCACTATAAAAACACTGGTGGAAAATTTTTAAAAACTTCATCCAAGAGCATCCAAACAAATCCAACCGATTACCCCAAAATAGTTTCCACTAATCAGTGACCTCATGTAGCGACATTGCAGCTGAAGCAGTATTAACTTTTTTTTTGAGCCAGCATACAAACTCATTTTACAGAAAAAACTTTGTCCATTGGGCCAGTCCAGACTAGTCATGTGACTAAGCTATTGACCACCGTGCAGTAACTCATTATAGACAGATGGCCATGTTGTTAAAAACATGTTTAATTTTATTTAATACTAGCACACAATGTCACTGAATAAGCAGGGCTATTATTTAAAAGCAAGTCATGGAGCAATCGCTAATGCTCTTTGATGACACTCCCTGCTGTGATACCGAGGACCATCCACCTGGCCCTGCCTCCAATGCATACATAGGGATTCCAAGATGCCCAAAAACTTTTGTTGAAGGATAAGGACATGGGCATAGGACCATCAAAGGACATCTATGATGAGGATGAAACCCAAATGCTGGCTGCTGCAGCTTTCTGCAATGTGGAGGCTGAGAAGAAGGGTAGCGGGGAGGAGCGGATGGAAGACGACCCGAGGGGTGATGACAGAGTCCTAGACCCAAGGTGGATTAAAGACAATCAGATTTTGATGGAAGAGGTGGTGTCACACTGCCCCAGGCAGCCAACAAAAGAGGCAGAAGGGTGCAAATCATCAATGGTCAATCCCTTGCTATTACTGCCCACCATGCCCAGGGACTGAGCACTGAAAAAGCTGGCTCAATGGATTTCACCAGTATGGCATTTTTTCAAACAGACAAGTCTGGGGTCATTTGCATGCCCTGCCACCAGTCACAGAAGAGGGATAATTGTGAATAATCTCTGCAAGATGTTTGTCACCAGGGACCTGCAAAGCAAACAAATGCTGTTATTATTATCATTACTGTTTAATTATATAGCGCTGTCATATTCTGTGGTGCTGTACAAACTAAAAATTACAGGAGGGTGAGACACTGAATAATCTTCACCACGTCAATGGTCAGGAACCTGCAAAGCAAACAGAAAAACATGGTTAGTATTATTATTTGCCTCCACTCATTACTACTCCGCTTCCTCCTCTCCTGCCTCTCCTAAAACACCATTTTGAGCCCAGCCATGGGGAAACAGCAAAAGGCCGCTGCACCTGAAGCCCAGCAAGGTGGTGTGCGACAAAGGGCAGAACCTAGTAGCAGCCTTAGGACAAGCTGGGTTTAGGCACATTCATTGGCTGGTGTATGTGCTCAATAGTTGAGTTCCAGCTCCAAAATGCTGAGGTGAGTGGAAATGCAGACCAACAGCACTTCACCACCAATGAGTGGGCCTCCATGAGGGATATTTGTGCCATGCTGCTGTGCTTCAAATACGCCACCAATATAGTCAGTGCCTATGATGCCATCATCAGTGCTAACATACCCATCACTCGCCTGCTAGAAAAAACAGTTAAGGCCATAATGAAGAATGTATTATTGCCACAAGAGGAAGCAGAGGAAGGCACATTTCCACAGGTTTTAGGCCAGTCCACACGTGGCTTACAGGGTGGGTTGCTGGGCCAACAACGAGGGCAGAGGAGGACTTATCCTCACAGCAGGGTGGCACCCAGTGCAGCTCATGGGTGTCACTGGAGCGTGGCTGGGGGGATGCGGAGGAAGAGACACCTCCCACTGAGGGGCAGCCTGGCTCACATCTGCCACTACAAGCTTCAGTGCCTGCAGACTGACTGCAGAGTTACCCATAATCACCAGTGCCAATTACTGGGTGGCTATTGTGCTGGTTCCCTGCTATAAGAATATAAGGATCACATCCTTGATTCCACCACTAGAGCGTTTTGGAAAAATTAGAGCGTACAAACGCAACCTGGTGGAGGCACTACAGGCGGAGTTCCCAAATTACGTTGTCCATCAACATGCACCTACAAAGCAAACCAAAAAACATTATTAGTATTATTAATAATTATATTATTGAAATAAATATATGTAACCACCTGAAGCGGTGGTGGCGAAGGGGCCGGTTATCTCAGTTAGTTAGAACGTGGTGCTAATAAAAATCTTATGGCTGCCCAACAATACATCATTCCCAGCCGCCACAACTTTTCTCAGCAGGCCATCCCTGCCTTGCACCAACAGGTTGTGGAGAAAGGTGTGCACTGCACAATGCTATATGTTGCAAGGTCTACATCACAACTGACACACGGATAACTAAGCATAGGCACAATACAGGCCCTATGGACGAAAAGTGTAGGGAGGAGTCTGCACTGTTTATGCTAGGAGGCTAGCAAAACTGAAAGTGAAAGAAGGAAACAATGAGGCTAATGGCCGGAGACTCACTGCATGGTGTCTCTTTCCTGCCTTTGTTTAAGTCAGCAGTGTGAAGTGAGGGTTCCCTGCTGAACAAAGCCATTAGATGCTGTGTCCTTTTTGGATTTGGATCTTTTTACATGTGCAATTTTATTGTCCTTTCAGTGAGTGTATTAATAAAAGCGCAAGTTGCGCTCTTCTTTTTGGAAAGTTTTTGCACTATTTCTCCTTTTTTCTCTCCCTTATTACATCTCTGGGGAGCAAAACCTGCTAAGTTATATATTATTGGAAGATTGAGTCATTGAGAAACTATAATTATGGCAAATGGATAAAGGCTGAACTAGTCTGACCACATTTTCGGCAAACTTGAAAGAAGATATCTGGTACGCATTTTTGATTTCTGTGGACCGGTGTCTTATAAGGTTTTGTTATATTTGGGCTGAGGGACACAGCCTAGTCTGCCCTGTGTTTGAGTTAGCTAATTAAGTGAAGATGTCCAGTTATTCTAGCGCAGGTGCTTTTAGGTTTATCTAAGCCCAAAAAAAGTATAATGCAAGGTGAGCCAAAAAGTAAGTAGGTTTATCCAAGCCCCAAGAAGTGTAAGGGGTGCCAAAAGGTAAGTTGTTTTATTAAAGCCCCAAAAAGTATAATGCAAGGGGCGAGAAAAAGTACGTTGTTTTATCAAAGCCCAAAAGGGTGTAATGCAAGGTGTGCCATCAAGTTGGTTTATCAAAGCCCAAAAAGGTCTAATGTAAGGTGCGCCAAAAAAGTATGTAGGGAGGCACTCTCAACTCATAAATTGATAAAAAAAATACATTTTTATTAATTACATATTTATAATCACTACATACAATACATAACATATTAAAATCCATTAAAAACACATAAATCGAACAATAACACACAGGACAAACCAACATAAAGGTGTGTAGGCAATGGGGCGAGTCTCACCACACTAACTGATATCAAATGCCTAGATATATGTGCTAAATCATTCAACAAAGAGTTCCAACAGTGCAACTAAACATGTGCAAATCCTACCTATGATCCGGATCACTATAAAATCTATATATTTGTAAAGTTCAAGTGCTCCTAGTCAAACAATCAATTAAGAATTAATATTCCCAACCATAACAACTCATAAACATATAAACATATCAATCTACCCTATTCACCAATTAAAGAATAATATGAAGATATAATCACCAGTATATATTATTAGGCATCCCAAAGTGGCTGTGCTGGTGTGTGTGCATGGCTGCAGCTGTGGTGTGCATGTGCCTCTGCTGGTGTGTGTGCATGGCTGCAGCTGTGGTGTGCATGTGCCTCTGCTGGTGTGTGTGCATGGCTGCAGCTGTGGGGAGCATGTGCCTCTGCTGGTGTGTGTGCATGGCTGCAGCTGTGGGAAGCATGTGCCTCTGCTGGTGTGTGTGCATGGCTGCAGCTGTGGTGTGCATGTGCCTCTGCTGGTGTGTGTGCATGGCTTCAGCTGTGGGGAGCATGTGCCTCTGCTGGTGTGTGTGCATGGCTTCAGCTGTGGGGAGCATGTGCCTCTGCTGGTGTGTGTGCATGGCTGCAGCTGTGGTGTGCATGTGCCTCTGCTGGTGTGTGTGCATGGCTGCAGCTGTGGTGTGCATGTGCCTCTGCTGGTGTGTGCATGACTGCAGCTGTGGGGAGCATGTGCCTCTGCTGGTGTGTGTGCATGGCTGCAGCTGTGGTGTGCATGTGCCTCTGCTGGTGTGTGTGCATGGCTTCAGCTGTGGGGTGCACGTGCCTCTGCTGGTGTGTGTGCATGGCTGCAGCTGTGGTGTGCATGTGCCTCTGCTGGTGTGTGTGCATGGCTGCAGCTGTGGGGAGAATGTGCCTCTGCTGGTGTGTGTGCATGGCTGCAGGTGTGGGGAGAATGTGCCTCTGCTGGTGTGTGTGCATGGCTGCAGCTGTGGGGAGAATGTGCCTCTGCTGGTGTGTGTGCATGGCTGCAGCTGTGGGGAGCATGTGCCTCTGCTGGTGTGTGTGCATGGCTGCAGCTGTGGGGAGAATGTGCCTCTGCTGGTGTGTGTGCATGGCTGCAGCTGTGGTGTGTATGTGCCTCTGCTGGTGTGTGTGCATGGCTGCAGCTGTGGTGTGCATGTGCCTCTGCTGGTGTGTGCATGACTGCAGCTGTGGGGAGCATGTGCCTCTGCTGGTGTGTGTGCATGGCTGCAGCTGTGGTGTGCATGTGCCTCTGCTGGTGTGTGTGTATGGCTGCAGCTGTGGTGTGCATGTGCCTCTGCTGGTTTTTGCATGACTGCAGCTATCGGGAGCATGTGCCTCTGCTGGTGTGTGTGCATGGCTGCAGCTGTGGTGTGTATGTGCCTCTGCTGGTGTGTGTGCATGGCTTCAGCTGTGAGGAGCACGTGCCTCTGCTGGTGTGTGTGCATGGCTGCAGCTGTGGTGTGCATGTGCCTCTGCTGGTGTGTGTGCATGGCTGCAGCTGTGGGAAGAATGTGCCTCTGCTGGTGTGTGTGCATGGCTGCAGGTGTGGGGAGAATGTGCCTCTGCTGGTGTGTGTGCATGGCTGCAGCTGTGGGGAGAATGTGCCTCTGCTGGTGTGTGTGCATGGCTGCAGCTGTGGGTAGCATGTGCCTCTGCTGGTGTGTGTGCATGGCTGCAGCTGTGGGGAGAATGTGCCTCTGCTGGTGTGTGTGCATGGCTGCAGCTGTGGTGTGTATGTGCCTCTGCTGGTGTGTGTGCATGGCTGCAGCTGTGGGGAGCATGTGCCTCTGCTGGTGTGGGTGTATAAGAAAGATAGAGGACATGGGACAACAATGTGTGCTGTGTCTGTGAGACTGGCTTGAACCTTCCACCATTAATTCTTTCAAGATTCATTTTGCTTTTAAACCTAATTTTTTTTAAATGACAAATCCAATCAAGTCCAAAAATACATAGCACACGTCTTTGAGCCAAAACACAGTATCAGCTTTGCTATGTTTAATGGTTAGGGCCACATTTTTTGCAAAAAGATTGAGAAGAAAAATTAGAATAAAACAGATTTCAATTTTAACAAGGAACTAAGGTCAAAAAGACCATAGTCCCTCTGTACTATACCATGGGCCAAGTTAGTAGGCTGCTCGGGGTGGCCTGCCCATGTGACCATGAGCAGCCTATCAGCGCAGCCAGTGCTCCCCATACACACATAGAGGCTGCATGGAGGAGAGAGAGGTTGGGCAGTTACAGTTGACTGGACATCACAAAAAAACAAGTCAGATAGTTTAGGAAGGAATAACTTATACACCATGTGTCTTAAGCCACCTTGTGAGTAAGATAAGGGCTCCAGTTTCTGTACAAAGTTTTTTATGATGAGACAAAGAATCTGAAAACCTGTTCTTAATTAAATGAAAGCCAGTAATCCAGCACATGTAATATCAGGATACAGGTAATTAAAGTTTATAAGTCTTTTCCCTTCTATTGCCAGCTACATGGCTGCCTCTCTGACTGTTAGACGCCAGCCACGTAAATTCTACGTGCCCGATTTTACCCCCCTGCTAGCGGGCAAAAAATATACAAAGGCACTCACCTGACCCCTTAATCGATCCGTCCAGGCCTCCTCTTCACCCAAACCCCCCTCGGGCTCCTCCGGCTTCAGGAGAGGGCATGTGTAGCGCAAAATAGTGAAAAATGGTCTGGAAACAGAGGGTAAAAAAATCTAGGTAGGCTGGCAGTTCAAGGGTTATTTCTTTCCAGTTAAATAAAACATATTGGACAGGTTTTTTGGCAATCAGGAGACTGTCAGTGATCAATCTGAATTTCCCAGTGGGCTTGCACATCAAACTTAAAAGGTTTTCGTGGTCACCTGTTTAAGTGCCATTTAAAGCCATACAAAATGAATGAGAAATGGTGCCTTGACTATAGTTCTACTTTAAATATCATGTACATAAACTGACCATTTTTGGAGGCCTCAAAGTGGGACGGCTTGAAACAGGTTGTGGGTGAGGTGTATGGTGTGGTTTAGGGTTGTAGCTTATTTACAGGTTTTTGAGCATTCTATAATACTCATTTGTGTAAGTAGGTGTAACACCACCCCCGGTCACATGCGCTACAGATGTTCAATCCAAAAAAGATGATCAGGCCATTGCTCAGCCATTCCATGCCATCTACTACCACCATTCAGAGTCAGACCCGACATTCTGCATCCTGCATTAAGAGGGACAATCATCCCTGTAATGTCAGCAAAGTAGGACATTTAGGTGTCCCCATGGGTTTCATAGGGATTAATGCCTCATCGTGAGACATCTGGTATACAGCAAATCATGTTTTAATTAGTTTAAACATTACCTGAAAAAAATCCAAAATATGTATTATATATAATTGCTCCAGTAAGTTACTGATTGTTTTAAGTCATTTCAATTTGAGAATCTAATACAGAAGGTACAGTTAAACATACAGTACTGTGTTATGACTGGCCAGGTATGTTGCATAGCCATTAATATCCCAGCTCCTGCTGCGCCTGATCAGGATCTCAGACATAAAATATGTTACAGGTCATTAGTGAAATATATTGATTTAATCCTGGTACATTAACATAAGTTTTAACAGGACACCTTTAAAAATGTAATGTGTGTTTTCTTTTTGTAGACCATGGTCCATTTAGCAGGTTATGGAATTATTTCTGGTAACAAGGATTCTAACACTTGCTAAATGTATATCAGCATAAATCTTTACAATAAAATGACAACAGGCATCTGTCTTTACACTGATCTCTGGTAATTGGCTGCTTTCCAAACTCTAACCTTATATGACAGATAAAATGCAGCTCTTTCACCTGGCTAGTGCATAGTGGCCCACAGCCATACCTGGACATTGTGAGGATTAAACAACATGTAGACCAATGTACCTCTTAAAAATGTCAGGAGAAATCTTTTTTAGGGCCTTCTGTAAAAACACAATTACACTGCTGCGCAATATGAAGTATGATGAAATAACAAGTGAAACTTTAAAGGAGACCTGTTGTGAAATGGTCTAATATTAAAAGCTTGCACAAGCTTGCATTTATATTTTACTGGTAATAATAAATGTGTACTATTACACTTTTACAGGGGTGGTGTTATATCCTATGAGAGAATAGAATTAACCATTTATAAATATATAAATTGCAATACAAAAATATACAGGGAAACACTTTTTCAGGTAAAAAGACAAGGGGGCACTCCCTTCGACTGGAAAAAAAGAAATTTAGGGGTTATTCAAGAAGGGATAGTGGCAGGTAGCGCCTCGTAGCGGCGGGCAGCATCTGGTCAACGCCGGGCGCTGTACGCAAAACTACTTTTATGAAAGCGAATCTGGTGAGCGCCTCTAACAGCGCCATATAGTGTCCGATGTATTATTACAGGCATTTCAGTGTATAGCGCCGGTGCTCTAGCTTCCAGAGCACCAGGTATTACATTTCGCTCAGTGTCGCTCTCCTATACATTTCAATGGCCGTTCATTTGTTTGTGTTTAAACAACATGTTTTTTTTTTTTGCTCAAATCATTGTGTGACCTCTCCTGGCTGCAAACAAACACTTTTAGAAACTTTTTTTGACTTTTTATAATTTTATGCAGAATTCTATTTACAGGTCTGGCACTAAAGTGTTAATGTCACAGTGTTAAAACAATGTGTTTTCGCTTTGTTACTGGTTTATATGTGTTAAAAAACAGACTTTAACATACACCACATTCATCAATGCGGGCCAGGTTACTACAGCAACTGAGGCGCTATGTTACAGTGCCTGGTACCCGCTTACAGCGTCTAGTAGCGGTCGCTCAGACGCTCATCTGCTGATACCTGCCATTAGTAGTGAATCGGCCTCTTAGTTTTCGGAGGCGACAATAATTTTTTACCATGAGAACTCTAAATCTGTGGAATAGCCTCCCACAGAAGATTGCTACAGCATCAACTGCTGGCATCTTTAAAAAAGGTTTACATGCTTATTTAGATGAAAATAATATTAACAATTACTATTAGCTGTTACCAGTAAAAATAAATAAATAAATAAAAAATAACTCCCCCTATCTCAACACTCTTGGTTGAACTTGATAGACATATGTCTTTTTTCAACCGTATTAGCTATGTAACTCTGTAACATTTTAACATGTGCTCAAAATATTGCATGACGGGTAAAACGATCTACACACAGAAGAATTAGAAAGCAGGAAAATTAGAAAAGATAGGGGAACTGTTCTCCCCTATTAAAGCCAATTGGCACATTCAAAGCCTTTAACCCCTTGATACTTCTTGGACTAGATTTTTTTATGTAAGATGTATAAGTAACCCTTTTTCTAGAATATTTATGTAGATTTCACATAACATTTTAGGCAAACCAGAAACACTGTTAGTTTTGGACGTCCTGTTCTGGCCTTGGGTCAGTGCTTGGGCCCCACCGGATGATCCTGTGGTGCTCTGGTGAGCCATTCTGACACTGCATACAGTAACTTTCTTTTAGATATTTTTTATCACAAACTCTGTTGGTCTGTGTTATCTCCGGATACATAAATATATGAATATTTCAAGTATAAGTTACTATTCTATCTACAGACTTATTTGCACAATAGTTGGCAAGCTATTGAGTAATACCTACAGGTGGTTAATTTTCAAGGTAAATATGGCTCACTGGGATATATCAGAGAGGAGAGATGGCAATCTCAGAAAAGTATCCATTGAGTAATACCTTCAGGTTAATTTTCAAGGTAAAAATGGCGTACTGGGATATTATATCAGAGAGGAGAGATGGGAATCTCTGAAAAGTATCCATTTCATCGATATCAGGACTAATTGCTACTGGGTCCCCTTAAAGCGGACAAAAACCCACTCAACTTGTGAAATACATTTGGCCAAAGCCCCTGGCGATACTCTCTTCTTAGGGTGTAGAATTAGAAATTAGTATTTTTTGCTTTTCAAATTGTCCTGGAATACTGATTTCTTTAGTGTCCCTCGGTGTAAGATGGCAGGCGATCAGCCATTGCATAGGTGTGGCAATGACATCATTGCCACACACAACAGTAGCAATGAATGGAGAAAACAACTAAAACAAGCACCATTACCAGGGGTAGGAGGGAAGCAGGAGCCATGAAAATAGGCAAAAGGGGGAGCAATTCAGGGCATGTTAGTTAAAAAATGTGGATTTGGAACGCTTTCTTCCCTTTTTGTGTGTGTGTGTTTTTTGCCTGGACACAGACATGTAGAGGTTCTGCAGTTTTTGCACATTGCATTTTCCACAAATGAAAAATCAACATGCAAGATAAGGTAATCAAAAAATAAGGAGAACATTTCTTATGAGGCAAAGACCATCTCTGTACTTCCATTCAGTGCTGTACTGGTGGCAATACTTTAAGGTGACTATATATTATTATAGTATATAGTATAGTATAGTTTATAGTATTATATATTTATGTGAATTATATTTTTATGTAATTCGTTGATACTAGACTGTAAATCAAACAATACATTACACTTGGCTTGGCATCAGGGATGTATTAACCACATCAGGGAACGAGTAATTAGGGGGCTCTGTCATTGTGGCTAATGCCGCATACTTATCGGAATTGTGCACATGTTGTGCTATGAAAGGCAGCAAGCTTTGTATCAGCTGTTTCAGTGTTTAGTAGTCTTATTGCAGTGTTTAGTAGTCTTATTGCATTCAATTTAATTAAAGCAACTAGTGTAATGTCCACACCAGAACCTGGTTACATACAGTTAGCCCTTTGCCTTGGATTCTAAGGCAATCCACAAGGATAACTTTACATATATATATATATATATATATATATATATATATATATATATAGAATTCAAAATATTAAAAAATAAAACACAAAACATGAAGATAGCAGAGACGCCAGCCTGACCCATTCCTGCAGGGTGATTTTCTCCAGCATTGACCATGTTCCTGAACACAGCTGGACTCAGCCAATTAACTGGGTTGAATAGGAGTAATAATTATCATTAGGGATGAGCGAATCGATCCGGACGAACCCGGATTCGATCCGAATTTCAGGAAAAATTCGATTCGGATCGAATCCGAATTTCCCCGCGATTCGATCACTCGAAGTTTTCCTTTAACATCCATTCATTTACATTACAGGCATTCTAAGATGGCGGGCGGGACATGTCTGGACATGTATCCCGCGCCAGTGCAAGCTGGGGCAGTCACATGCAGCCTATCAGCAGCCAGCAAGCCCAGGTGACGTCACACAGCGGTATTTAACGGCGGCCATCTTGCTTTTCCTCATTTCTCTATTGCATTCGTGACAGACAGAACGCTGTGTAGCTGAGGCACTTAGACAGGCAGGGACAGACAGGGACAGGCTGGAGACAGGCAGGAGACAGGCAGGAGACAGACAGGAGACAGACAGAAAGCCAGGGAAAGGTAGGAAAAACGGAGGCTGTGACAGGGAGATTTTTTTTTTTTCATCCAGCCTTTGTTAGCGTTTTCAGGCTGCTTATAGTAACTAACTGTGCATATATACTGAACTGATCTTAAGTCTGCTGTGAGGCATCCCATTCTGTGACTAAAGCAGCCTCTATTTAATAGCATAATAAACATTTGCACTTATTCTCATAGAAATCAGGCCTGATAAAGACACTTTTGCTGTGCATGCTCTCTGGTTTTTGTGGCACTGGCATCCCATTCTGTGACTAAAGCAGCCTCTATTTAATAGCATAATAAACATTTGCACTTATTCTCATAGAAATCAGGCCTGATAAAGACACTTTTGCTGTGCATGCTCTCTGGTTTTTGTGGCACTGGCATCCCATTCTGTGACTAAAGCAGCCTCTATTTAATAGCACAATAAACATTTGCACTTATTCTCATAGAAATCAGGCCTGATAAAGACACTTTTGCTGTGCATGCTCTCTGGTTTTTGTGGCACTGGCATCCCATTCTGTGACTAAAGCAGCCTCTATTTAATAGCATAATAAACATTTGCACTTATTCTCATAGAAATCAGGCCTGATAAAGACACTTTTGCTGTGCATGCTCTCTGGTTTTTGTGGCACTGGCATCCCATTCTGTGACTAAAGCAGCCTCTATTTAATAGCATAATAAACATTTGCACTTATTCTCATAGAAATCAGGCCTGATAAAGACACTTTTGCTGTGCATGCTCTCTGGTTTTTGTGGCACTGGCATCCCATTCTGTGACTAAAGCAGCCTCTATTTAATAGCACAATAAACATTTGCACTTATTCTCATAGAAATCAGGCCTGATAAAGACACTTTTGCTGTGCATGCTCTCTGGTTTTTGTGGCACTGGCATCCCATTCTGTGACTAAAGCAGCCTCTATTTAATAGCATAATAAACATTTGCACTTATTCTCATAGAAATCAGGCCTGATAAAGACACTTTTGCTGTGCATGCTCTCTGGTTTTTGTGGCACTGGCATCCCATTCTGTGACTAAAGCAGCCTCTATTTAATAGCACAATAAACATTTGCACTTATTCTCATAGAAATCAGGCCTGATAAAGACACTTTTGCTGTGCATGCTCTCTGGTTTTTGTGGCACTGGCATCCCATTCTGTGACTAAAGCAGCCTCTATTTAATAGCATAATAAACATTTGCACTTATTCTCATAGAAATCAGGCCTGATAAAGACACTTTTGCTGTGCATGCTCTCTGGTTTTTGTGGCACTGGCATCCCATTCTGTGACTAAAGCAGCCTCTATTTAATAGCACAATAAACATTTGCACTTATTCTCATAGAAATCAGGCCTGATAAAGACACTTTTGCTGTGCATGCTCTCTGGTTTTTGTGGCACTGGCATCCCATTCTGTGACTAAAGCAGCCTCTATTTAATAGCATAATAAACATTTGCACTTATTCTCATAGAAATCAGGCCTGATAAAGACACTTTTGCTGTGCATGCTCTCTGGTTTTTGTGGCACTGGCATCCCATTCTGTGACTAAAGCAGCCTCTATTTAATAGCATAATAAACATTTGCACTTATTCTCATAGAAATCAGGCCTGATAAAGACACTTTTGCTGTGCATGCTCTCTGGTTTTTGTGGCACTGGCATCCCATTCTGTGACTAAAGCAGCCTCTATTTAATAGCACAATAAACATTTGCACTTATTCTCATAGAAATCAGGCCTGATAAAGACACTTTTGCTGTGCATGCTCTCTGGTTTTTGTGGCACTGGCATCCCATTCTGTGACTAAAGCAGCCTCTATTTAATAGCATAATAAACATTTGCACTTATTCTCATAGAAATCAGGCCTGATAAAGACACTTTTGCTGTGCATGCTCTCTGGTTTTTGTGGCACTGGCATCCCATTCTGTGACTAAAGCAGCCTCTATTTAATAGCATAATAAACATTTGCACTTATTCTCATAGAAATCAGGCCTGATAAAGACACTTTTGCTGTGCATGCTCTCTGGTTTTTGTGGCACTGGCATCCCATTCTGTGACTAAAGCAGCCTCTATTTAATAGCACAATAAACATTTGCACTTATTCTCATAGAAATCAGGCCTGATAAAGACACTTTTGCTGTGCATGCTCTCTGGTTTTTGTGGCACTGGCATCCCATTCTGTGACTAAAGCAGCCTCTATTTAATAGCATAATAAACATTTGCACTTATTCTCATAGAAATCAGGCCTGATAAAGACACTTTTGCTGTGCATGCTCTCTGGTTTTTGTGGCACTGGCATCCCATTCTGTGACTAAAGCAGCCTCTATTTAATAGCATAATAAACATTTGCACTTATTCTCATAGAAATCAGGCCTGATAAAGACACTTTTGCTGTGCATGCTCTCTGGTTTTTGTGGCACTGGCATCCCATTCTGTGACTAAAGCAGCCTCTATTTAATAGCATAATAAACATTTGCACTTATTCTCATAGAAATCAGGCCTGATAAAGACACTTTTGCTGTGCATGCTCTCTGGTTTTTGTGGCACTGGCATCCCATTCTGTGACTAAAGCAGCCTCTATTTAATAGCATAATAAACATTTGCACTTATTCTCATAGAAATCAGGCCTGATAAAGACACTTTTGCTGTGCATGCTCTCTGGTTTTTGTGGCACTGGCATCCCATTCTGTGACTAAAGCAGCCTCTATTTAATAGCATAATAAACATTTGCACTTATTCTCATAGAAATCAGGCCTGATAAAGACACTTTTGCTGTGCATGCTCTCTGGTTTTTGTGGCACTGGCATCCCATTCTGTGACTAAAGCAGCCTCTATTTAATAGCATAATAAACATTTGCACTTATTCTCATAGAAATCAGGCCTGATAAAGACACTTTTGCTGTGCATGCTCTCTGGTTTTTGTGGCACTGGCATCCCATTCTGTGACTAAAGCAGCCTCTATTTAATAGCACAATAAACATTTGCACTTATTCTCATAGAAATCAGGCCTGATAAAGACACTTTTGCTGTGCATGCTCTCTGGTTTTTGTGGCACTGGCATCCCATTCTGTGACTAAAGCAGCCTCTATTTAATAGCATAATAAACATTTGCACTTATTCTCATAGAAATCAGGCCTGATAAAGACACTTTTGCTGTGCATGCTCTCTGGTTTTTGTGGCACTGGCATCCCATTCTGTGACTAAAGCAGCCTCTATTTAATAGCACAATAAACATTTGCACTTATTCTCATAGAAATCAGGCCTGATAAAGACACTTTTGCTGTGCATGCTCTCTGGTTTTTGTGGCACTGGCATCCCATTCTGTGACTAAAGCAGCCTCTATTTAATAGCATAATAAACATTTGCACTTATTCTCATAGAAATCAGGCCTGATAAAGACACTTTTGCTGTGCATGCTCTCTGGTTTTTGTGGCACTGGCATCCCATTCTGTGACTAAAGCAGCCTCTATTTAATAGCATAATAAACATTTGCACTTATTCTCATAGAAATCAGGCCTGATAAAGACACTTTTGCTGTGCATGCTCTCTGGTTTTTGTGGCACTGGCATCCCATTCTGTGACTAAAGCAGCCTCTATTTAATAGCATAATAAACATTTGCACTTATTCTCATAGAAATCAGGCCTGATAAAGACACTTTTGCTGTGCATGCTCTCTGGTTTTTGTGGCACTGGCATCCCATTCTGTGACTAAAGCAGCCTCTATTTAATAGCATAATAAACATTTGCACTTATTCTCATAGAAATCAGGCCTGATAAAGACACTTTTGCTGTGCATGCTCTCTGGTTTTTGTGGCACTGGCATCCCATTCTGTGACTAAAGCAGCCTCTATTTAATAGCACAATAAACATTTGCACTTATTCTCATAGAAATCAGGCCTGATAAAGACACTTTTGCTGTGCATGCTCTCTGGTTTTTGTGGCACTGGCATCCCATTCTGTGACTAAAGCAGCCTCTATTTAATAGCATAATAAACATTTGCACTTATTCTCATAGAAATCAGGCCTGATAAAGACACTTTTGCTGTGCATGCTCTCTGGTTTTTGTGGCACTGGCATCCCATTCTGTGACTAAAGCAGCCTCTATTTAATAGCATAATAAACATTTGCACTTATTCTCATAGAAATCAGGCCTGATAAAGACACTTTTGCTGTGCATGCTCTCTGGTTTTTGTGGCACTGGCATCCCATTCTGTGACTAAAGCAGCCTCTATTTAATAGCACAATAAACATTTGCACTTATTCTCATAGAAATCAGGCCTGATAAAGACACTTTTGCTGTGCATGCTCTCTGGTTTTTGTGGCACTGGCATCCCATTCTGTGACTAAAGCAGCCTCTATTTAATAGCATAATAAACATTTGCACTTATTCTCATAGAAATCAGGCCTGATAAAGACACTTTTGCTGTGCATGCTCTCTGGTTTTTGTGGCACTGGCATCCCATTCTGTGACTAAAGCAGCCTCTATTTAATAGCATAATAAACATTTGCACTTATTCTCATAGAAATCAGGCCTGATAAAGACACTTTTGCTGTGCATGCTCTCTGGTTTTTGTGGCACTGGCATCCCATTCTGTGACTAAAGCAGCCTCTATTTAATAGCATAATAAACATTTGCACTTATTCTCATAGAAATCAGGCCTGATAAAGACACTTTTGCTGTGCATGCTCTCTGGTTTTTGTGGCACTGGCATCCCATTCTGTGACTAAAGCAGCCTCTATTTAATAGCATAATAAACATTTGCACTTATTCTCATAGAAATCAGGCCTGATAAAGACACTTTTGCTGTGCATGCTCTCTGGTTTTTGTGGCACTGGCATCCCATTCTGTGACTAAAGCAGCCTCTATTTAATAGCACAATAAACATTTGCACTTATTCTCATAGAAATCAGGCCTGATAAAGACACTTTTGCTGTGCATGCTCTCTGGTTTTTGTGGCACTGGCATCCCATTCTGTGACTAAAGCAGCCTCTATTTAATAGCATAATAAACATTTGCACTTATTCTCATAGAAATCAGGCCTGATAAAGACACTTTTGCTGTGCATGCTCTCTGGTTTTTGTGGCACTGGCATCCCATTCTGTGACTAAAGCAGCCTCTATTTAATAGCATAATAAACATTTGCACTTATTCTCATAGAAATCAGGCCTGATAAAGACACTTTTGCTGTGCATGCTCTCTGGTTTTTGTGGCACTGGCATCCCATTCTGTGACTAAAGCAGCCTCTATTTAATAGCACAATAAACATTTGCACTTATTCTCATAGAAATCAGGCCTGATAAAGACACTTTTGCTGTGCATGCTCTCTGGTTTTTGTGGCACTGGCATCCCATTCTGTGACTAAAGCAGCCTCTATTTAATAGCATAATAAACATTTGCACTTATTCTCATAGAAATCAGGCCTGATAAAGACACTTTTGCTGTGCATGCTCTCTGGTTTTTGTGGCACTGGCATCCCATTCTGTGACTAAAGCAGCCTCTATTTAATAGCATCAATAAACATTTGCACTTATTCTCATAGAAATCAGGCCTGATAAAGACACTTTTGCTGTGCATGCTCTCTGGTTTTTGTGGCACTGGCATCCCATTCTGTGACTAAAGCAGCCTCTATTTAATAGCACAATAAACATTTGCACTTATTCTCATAGAAATCAGGCCTGATAAAGACACTTTTGCTGTGCATGCTCTCTGGTTTTTGTGGCACTGGCATCCCATTCTGTGACTAAAGCAGCCTCTATTTAATAGCATAATAAACATTTGCACTTATTCTCATAGAAATCAGGCCTGATAAAGACACTTTTGCTGTGCATGCTCTCTGGTTTTTGTGGCACTGGCATCCCATTCTGTGACTAAAGCAGCCTCTATTTAATAGCACAATAAACATTTGCACTTATTCTCATAGAAATCAGGCCTGATAAAGACACTTTTGCTGTGCATGCTCTCTGGTTTTTGTGGCACTGGCATCCCATTCTGTGACTAAAGCAGCCTCTATTTAATAGCATAATAAACATTTGCACTTATTCTCATAGAAATCAGGCCTGATAAAGACACTTTTGCTGTGCATGCTCTCTGGTTTTTGTGGCACTGGCATCCCATTCTGTGACTAAAGCAGCCTCTATTTAATAGCATAATAAACATTTGCACTTATTCTCATAGAAATCAGCCTGATAAAGACACTTTTGCTGTGCATGCTCTCTGGTTTTTGTGGCACTGGCATCCCATCTGTGACTAAAGCAGCCTCTATTTAATAGCACAATAAACATTTGCACTTATTCTCATAGAAATCAGGCCTGATAAAGACACTTTTGCTGTGCATGCTCTCTGGTTTTTGTGGCACTGGCATCCCATTCTGTGACTAAAGCAGCCTCTATTTAATAGCATAATAAAACATTTGCACTTATTCTCATAGAAATCAGGCCTGATAAAGACACTTTTGCTGTGCATGCTCTCTGGTTTTTGTGGCACTGTGGCATCCCATTCTGTGACTAAAGCAGCCTCTATTTAATAGCATAATAAACATTTGCACT